>CM036176.1:38215825-38384306 GCA_020631735.1 Saccharum officinarum | reverse complement strand
CCACATCACTTACGAGTTGCATCGGGTGCGTCCAAAACTATTTATGAGCCTATGGTACGTTCAGTGCAAACCGTGCACCTATCTTGCATCAAGATTGTCACTATCTCCAAGCAGACGAACAGAGCTCCACCAGACCCTGTCCACCAGGTGTATCATCAGGTGCGTCTAAAATAATTTATGAGCCTATGGTACAGTTTGGCGTAAACCGAGCACCAGTTTGCACCGACGCTAACACTATCTCAAACACGATCGAATGAGATTCCACATGACCCACCTCACTAGGAGTTCCATCGGGTGCCTCCAATACTATATTCTAACCTACGGTAGTTCAACGCAAACCGTGCACCAATCTGCATCAAGGTAGCACTATCTCTAAACGGACCGAACCGAGCTCTCCACTTGAACTCGTCACCTAGAAGTCCCATCGAGTGTGTCCAAAATGATTTCAATGCTACGGTATATTCGGTGCAACCCATGCACTATCTTTGCACTGACACTAACACTGTCTCCAACAGACTAAAGAAGATTCCCACACGACCCATGTCACTTACGAGTTTCATCGGGTGCGTCCAAAAGTATTTATGAGCCTATGGTACATTAAGTGCAAACCGTGCAATTATCTGTGTCAAGATTAGCACTATCTCCAAACGGACCGAATAGAGCTCCACCGGACCCTCGTCACCTAGGAGTACCATCGGGTGCGTCTAAAATGATTTATGATCCTATGGTACATTTGACGCAACCGAGCACCACTTGTCAAGATTGGCACTATCTGCAAACGCACAGAACAGAGCTCCACCAGACCCTCGTCACCTAGGAGTACCATCGGGTGTCTCTAAAATGATTTATGAGCCTATGGTACATTTCACGCAAATCGAGCACCTATCTTGCACCGATGCTAACCCCAATCTCATAACAGATCGAAACAAGATTCCACATGACCCACCTCACCTAGGAGTTCCATCGGGTGCCTCCAATACTATTTGGAGCCTACGGTACGTTCGACGCAAACCGTGCACCAATCTTGCATCAAGAGTAGCACTATCTCCAACAGACCGAACCGAGCTTCCACTTGAGCCTCGTCACCTAGGAGTCCCATTGACTGTGACCAAATAATTTCTATGCCTATGGTATGTTCAGTGCAAACCGTGCACCTATCTTGCTCTGACAACAACAGTGTCTTCGAACGGACTAAAACAAGATTCCACACGGCCCACGTCACTTACGAGTTGCATCGGGTGTGTCCAAAACTATTTAGGAGAACCTATGGTACATTCAGTGCAAACCGTGCACCTATCTTGCGTCAAGATTAGCACTATCTCCAAATGGACCGAACAGAGCTCCACCAGACCCTGGTCACCTAGGAGTGCCATCGGGTGCGTCTAAAATGATTTATGAGCCTATGGTACATTTGACGCAAACGAGCACCTATCTTGCACCGACGCTAACACTGTCTCACAACAGATCGAAAGGAGATTCCACATGACCCACCTCACCTAGGAGTCCTATCGAGTGCCTCCAATACTATTTCTGAGCCTATGATACGTTCAACGCAAACCATGCACCAATCTTGCAACAAGAGTAGCACTATATCCAAACAGACCGAACAGAGCTTCCACTTGAGCCTCGTCACCTAGGAGTCCCATCGAGTGTGTTGAAAACGATTTCTATGCCTATGGTATGTTTGGTGCAACCGTTCACCAATCTTGGACTAACACAAACACTGTCTTCAACACAAAACACTGTCACCAAACGGACTAAAACGAGATTCCACATGACCCACGTCACTTATGAGCTCCATCAGGTGCATGTAAAACTATTTATGAGCCTATGGTACGTGCAGTGCAAACCGTGCACCAATCTCCAAATAGACCAAACAGAGGACCACCAGACCCTCGCCACCTAGCAGTACCATCGGGTGTGTCTAAAACGATTTATAGCCTACGGTACATTAGACGCAAACGAGCACCTATCTTGCACCGACGCTAACACTGCTTGAAAACAGATCGAAACAAGATTCCCAATGACCCACGTTCGACGCAAATCGTGCACTAATCTTGCATCAAGAGTAGCACTATCTCCAAACGGACAAACTAAGCTTTCACTTGAGCCTCGTCAACTCGGAGTCCCATCGAGTGTGTCCAAAAGGATGTCTATGCCTATGGTAAGTTTGGTGCAAACCGTGCACCTTCTTGCATTGACACTAACACTATCTCTAAATGGACTAAAACAAGATTCCACATGACCCATGTCACTTACGAGTCCCATCGGTGCGTCCAAAACTATTTATGAGCCTATGTACTTTCAGTGCAAACCATGCACCTATCTTGCGTCAAGATTAGCACTATCTCCAAACGGACTGAACAAAGCTCCACCAGACCCTCGTCACCTACGAGTACCATCGGGTGTGTCTAAAACGATTTATGACCCTATGGTACGTTTCACGTACACCGAGCACCTATCTTGCACCGACGCTAACACTATCTCAAAACAAATGGAAATGAGATTCCACATGACCCACCTCACCTAGGAGTTCCATTGGATGCCTCCAATACTATTTTTGAGCCTATGGTACGTTCTACGCAAACCGTGCACCAATCCTGCATCAAGAGTAGCACTATCTCTAAACAGACCGAACAGAGCTTCCACTTGACCCTCGTCACCTAGGAGTCCATCGAGTGTGTCCAAAATGATTTCTATGCCTATGGTATTATCGGTGCAAACTGAGCACCTATCTTACACTAACACAAACACTGTCACCTAATGGACTAAAATGAGATTCCACACGGCCCACGTCACTTACGAGTTCCATCAGGTGTGTCCAAAACTATTTATGAGCCTATGGTACTTTTAGTGCAAACCATGCACCTATCTTGCGTCAAGATTAGCAATATCTCCAAACGGACCGAATAGAGCTCCACCAGACCCTCGTCACCTAGGTGTACCATCGGGTGTGTCTAAAATGATTTATGAGCCTATGGTACGTTCGACGCAAACCGAGCACCTATCTTGCACCGACGCTAACACTGCTTCAAAACAGATCGAAACAAGATTCCACATGACCCACCTCAGGAGTTCTATCGGGTGCCTCCAATATTGTTTGTGAGCCTACAGTACGTTCGACGCAAACCATGCACTAATCTTGCATCAAGAGTAGCACTATCTCCAAACGGACCAAACTAAGCTTTCACTTGAGCCTCATCAACTTGGAGTCCCATCAAGTGTGTCCAAAAGGATGTCTATGCCTATGGTAAGTTTGGTGCAAACCGTGCACCTATCTTGCATTGACACTAACACTGTCTCCAAATGGACTAAAATAAGATTCCACACGCCCCATGTCACTTATGAGTTCCATCGGGTGCGTCCAAAACTATTTATGAGCCTATGATACTTTCAGTGCAAACCGTGCACCTATCTTGCGTCAAGAGTAGCACTATCTCCAAACGGACCGAACAGAGCTCCACCAGACCCTCATCACCTACGAGTACCATCAGGTGTGTCTAAAACGATTTATGACCCTATGGTACGTTTCACGTAAACCGAGCACCTATCTTGCACCGACGCTAACACTATCTCAAAACTAATGAAAATGAGATTCCACATGACCCACCTCACCTACGAGTTCCATTGGGTGCCTCCAATACTATTTCTGGGCCTATGGTACGTTCTACACAAACTGTGCACCAATCTTGCATCAAGAGTAGCACTATCTCCAAACGGACCAAATAGAGCTTCCACTTGAGCCTCATCACCTAAGAGTCCCATCGAGTGTGTCCAAAATAATTTCTATGCCTATGGTATGATCGGTGCAAACTGTGCACCTATCTTGACTAACACAAACACTGTCACCAAATGGACTAAAACGAGATTCCACACGGCCCACATCACTTACGAGTTCCATCAGGTGTTTCCAAAACTATTTATGAGCATATGGTACATGCAGTGCAAACCATGCACCTATCTTGCGTCAAGATTAGCAATATCTCCAAACGGTCCGAACAGAGCTCCACCAGACCCTCGTCACCTAGGTGTACCATCGGGTGTGTCAAACGATTTATGAGCCTATGGTACGTTCGACGCAAACCGAGCACCTATCTTAAACCGACACTAACACTCTCTTAAAACAGATCAAAACGAGATTCCACATGACTCACCCCACCTAGGAGTTCCATCGGGTGCCTCCAAGATTATTTCTGAGCCTATGATACGTTCAACGAAAACTGTGCGCCAATCTTTTAACAAGAGTAGCACTATCTCCAAACGGACCGAACAGAGCTTCCACTTGAGCCTCGTCATCTAGGAGTCCCATCGACTGTGTCCAAAATGATTTCTATGCCTATGGTATGTTCGGTGCAATCGTTCACCAATCTTGCACTAACACAAACACTGTCTCCAAACAGACTAAAATGAGATTCCACAAGGCCCACGTCACTTACAAGTTCCATCAGGTGTGTCTAAAACTATTTATGACCCTATAGTATGTGCAGTGCAAATCGTTCACCTATCTTGCGTCAAGATTACCAAACGGACCGAACATAGGTCCACCAGACCCTCGTCACCTATGAGTACCATCGGGTGCGTCTAAAACGATTTATGAGCCTATGGTACATTTGACGCAAACCGAGCACCTATCCTACACTGACGCTAACCCAGTCTCAAAACAGATCGAAACAAGATTCCACATGACCCACCTCACCTTGGAGTTCCATCGGGTGCCTCCAATACTATTTCGAGCCTACGGTACGTTCGACGCAAAACGCGCACCAATCTTGCATCAAGAGTAGCACTATCCCCAAACAGACCGAACCAAGCTTCCACTTGAGCGTCGTCACCTAGGAGTCCCATCGAGTGCGTCCAAACGATTTCAATGCCTACGGTATGTTCGGTGCAACCCATGCACCTATCTTTACACTTACACTAACACATTCTCCAAACAAACTAAAACAAGATTCCACATGACCCACGTCACTTACAAGTTCCATCGGGTGCATCCAAAACTATTTTTGAGCCTATGGTACATTAAGTGCAAACCGTGCACCTATCTTATGTCATGATTAGCACTATCTCCAAACGGACAGAACAGAGCTCCACCAGACCCTCATCACCTAAAATTACCATCAGGTGTGTCTAAACTGATTTATGAGCCTATGGTACGTTTGACGCAAACCGAGCACGTATCTTGCACCGACGCTAACCCTATCTCAAAATAGATCGAAACAAGATTCCACATGACCCACCTCACCTAGGAGTTCCATTGGGTGCCTCCAATACAATTTTTGAGCCTACGGTACATTCAATGCAAACCGTGCACCAGTCTTGCATCAAGTGTTGCACTATCTCCAAACAGACCGAACAGAGCTTCCACTTGAGCCTCGTCAACTAGGAGTCCCATCGAGTGTGTCCAAAATGATTTCTAGGCCTATGGTATGTTCGGTGCAAACCATACACCTATCTTGCACTGACACTAACATTGTCTCCAAACGGACTAAAACGAGATTCCACACGGCCCACGTCACTTACGAGTTGCATCGGGTGCGTCCAAAACTATTTATGAGCCTATGGTACATGCAGTGCAAACTGTGCACCTATCTTGCGTCAAGATTAGCAGTATCTCCAAATGGACCGAACAGAGGTCCACTAGACCCTCGTCACATAGGAGTACCATCGGGTGCGTCTAAAATGATTTATGAGCCTATAGTACATTTGACGCAAACCGAGCACCTATCTTGCACCGACCCTAACCCAGTCTCAAAACAGATCGAAACAAGATTCCAAAAGACCCACCTCACCTAGGAGTTCCATCGGGTGCCTCTTATAATATTTCCGAGCCTACGGTACGTTCGACACAAACCATGCACCAAACTTGCATCAAGAGTAGCACTATCTCGAAACGTTCCAAACCGAGCTTCCACTTCAGCCTCGTCACCTAGGAGTCCCATCAGTCGAAAACTATTTCTATGCCTATGGTATGTTCGGTGCAAACCGTGCACCTATCTTGCACTGACACTAATACTGTCTGATAGAGCTAGAGTGCCCGATCCTTTGGTGAGTGGAGGATAACTACGATTTGGTGGGTGTCGACCCTCGTGATCTGACTACGACGAACAAGTGTGTGGTGCCTTAGCAATCGCTGAACCAACTCCCGATGGTTATTGACCTTGCTGGTGCTAGATCAACCTGATCACGAAGATCAATTCCTGCTGGCAATCGAAGAACAAGCAAGAATTTGAGGTGAGCAACCCTGAATATTACTCAAATGTGGGGTTCTGAATTACATGAAGATGAAGCTTCAGAAAGTAGCAATGGCTAACTTAAGCAAAACAAAACCCAAGCCAAAGAGGGGGTGCAGCCCATGGCTAAATAGGGGAGTAGGGAGGAAGGAGGACGCCCAGCCTGCCCACAAGGCAGGGAATGGACGCCCAAACAGCCACACACCATCTCCTTGATCCCCTTTCCTGATTTAGGTGGCGCAGTACCTTCCTAGTTATTTCTTGACAAAACTAAAAACACATAGGTGGCGCAGCACCTAGACATTATTCTGGGCAGGTTCATCATGAGCATAGATGGCGCATGCACTTAGGAAACTTCTGGTCCTTCATTCTTCAAAATCATCACGAAGTTTAATTCACGTGCACGAGCTCGAGTGAATGGTCCTGGTGGCGCCTATGCTGGTTCAGTTGGAGTAGCCATACCCGTGTCGGGGTTGATGTCCTCATCATCCTCCCCTTCTTGAATCGAAGTCGTCCTCGACGGCAGCTCCTCATCCTCGCCCGCATATGGTTTCAAATCTGCAACATTAAAGCTAGAGGAAACACCATATTCTGCCGGCAGGTCAAGTATATAAGCATTATCATTAATTTCACACTTTGAAAGGACCAGCCGCACGGGGCATCAGCTTAGATCTGCGCAAACTAGGAAAGCGATCCTTGCGCAAATGCAACCAAACCAAGTCACTAGGTTCAAAAGTAACAAGTTTACGTCCTTTACTACCAACAGCCTGATTTTTAGCATTAGTGTGCGCAATGTTCTGCTGTGTTTTCTCATGGATGTCCAACATTTGTTTAACACATGCAACAGCACCTACATGTGGGGCGTCCAAAGGATCAAAGGACAGCAAGTCAATTGGAGCTCATGGAATGTAACCATAGACAACCTTGAAAAGGGCACATTTTCGTGGAGGAATGTGTAGCACGATTGTAAGCAAACTCGACATGGGGCAAACAATCCTCCCAAAGTTTCAGATTCTTGTCTAACACAGCCCTAAGCATGGTAGATAAGGTTCTGTTCACAACCTCAGTTTGCCCATCTGTTTGTGGGTGACAAGTGGTGCTGAAAAGCAATTTAGTTCCTAGTTTATTCCAAAGAGATCTCCAAAAATGACTTAGGAACTTAGCATCGCGATCTGAGACTATTGTATTTGGAACACCATGTAAACGAATAATCTCGCGAAGAACAAACTCAGCAACGCTGCTAGCATCATCAGTTTTATGACATGGTATGAAGTGAGCCATTTTAGAGAATCGATCAACAACCACAAAGATACTATCCCTCCCCTTCTTAGTTCGAGGTAAGCCCAAAACAAAATCCATAGAAATATCTAGCCAAGGAGAAGTAGGGACATGTAACGGCATATACAAACCGTGGTTGTTCAGGTGTGACTTAGCTTTCTGGCACGTGGTGCAGCGTGCAACAAAACGCTCCACGTCGCGGCGCATCTGGGGCCAAAAGAAGTGTGCGGCCAAAATCTCTTGTGTCTTGTAAACGCCAAAGTGTCCCATTAGGCCGCCACCATGCGCTTCCTATAACAACAAAAGAAACCGAGCTTGCGAGAATACATAGCTTGTTAGCGCGGAACAAGAACCCATCGGTTGCATGGAATGTACCCCATGGTTTACCATCCTTGCAATGCAGCATGATGTCCTTAAAGCCAGGATCATCAGCGTATTGTTCTTTCACAGTTTGTAAACACAAAAAATTTAAAGTCTAATTGGGACAGCATGGTGTATCTACGCGACAAAGCATCAGAAATAATGTTGTCTTTCCCATTCTTGTGTTTGATGATGTAAGGAAAAGACTCTATGAATTCGACCCACTTAGCATGCCGACGGTTCAGATTAGTTTGGCTACGAATATGTTTTAATGCCTCATGATCAGAATGAATTATAAACTCGCGAGGCCAAAGATAGTGCTGCCATGTGTGAAGTGTGCGAACCAAAGCGAAAAGCTCCTTATCATAAGTTGAATAATTCAGACTAGCACCGCTTAATTTTTTGCTAAAGTAAGCAATTGGCTTGCCCTCTTGCAGCAAAACACTGCCTAAGCCAATACCACTAGCATCGCAGTCAAGTTCAAACATCTTATTGAAATCAGGTAGCTGTAGTAAGGGGGCATGTGTCAACTTATCTTTTAGAATGGTGAATGCCTCGTCCTGGGCTGCACCCCAGGAGAAAGGAACGCCCTTCTTGGTGAGCTCATGCAACGGGGAGGCAATGGAGCTGAAGTCACGCACGAACCATCGGTAGAAACCTGCAGGCCCAAGAAAACTTCGAATCTGCGTAACCGTCGTCGGCATGGGCCAGCTCTGGATGGTGTCAATCTTGCTGCTCTCCACTTCAATGCCCTGCGGAGTAACAACATAGCCAAGAAATGAAACACGTTGTGTGCAGAAGTCGCACTTGTCCAAGTTACCAAACAAGCGGGCAGCGCGAAAAGCATCAAAAATAGCATGCAAATGTTCCAAATGCTCTTTCATAGACTTGCTGTAAATTAGAATATCATCAAAATATACAACCACAAACAATCCTATGAAAGGCCTCCAAACTTCATTCATTAAGCGCATAAATGTGCTGGGAGCATTAGTCAATCCAAACGGCATAACTAACCATTCATATAAGCCAAAATTTGTTTTAAAGCCGTTTTCCATTCATCCCCAAGTTTCATTCGAATCTGATGGTACCCGCTACGCAAATCTACCTTGGAGAATATAACAGCACCGCTAAGCTCGTCAAGCATATCATCAAGGCGAGGTATAGGATAACGATAACGAATTGTGATATTGTTAATCACGCGACAATCTACACACATGCGCCAGGTACCATCTTTCTTTGGGACAAGTAGTACAGGAACAGAGCAAGGGCTAAGAGACTCACGAATGTAGCCCTTATCAAGTAGCGCTTGGACTTGGCGCTGAATCTCCTTTGTCTCATCGGGATTGGTACGGTACGGGGCGTGGTTGGGAAGCTGGGCGCCCGGGATGAGGTCGATCTGGTGCTCAATTCCACGAATGGGAGGAAGACCTGGTGGTAAGTCCTTCGGAAACACATTGGCAAAGTCCTGTAAAAGCTTAGTAACAGCAGGGGGTATATCCAAAGATGGTGCATCATCGAGTGAAACAAGCACATGAGAACATACAAGCGCATAGCAAAGCATATTATCAACATGTAGTTCATCAAAATCAGCACGTGTAGCAAGTAAAACATGAGCATGTAGCTTAATCTCTTTAGATGTGGCTGGTTGTTGTTGGCATTGTTTTAATGCTTTAGTAGTCCGAGCAATGTCATCTTTCACAATCTGTTCAGGGGTCATTGGATGAAGAATAATTTTCTTGCCCTTAAACAGTAATGAATAATGATTTGTGCGACCATGATGTAAACAATCAGTATCATATTGCCATGGCCTACCAAGCAACAACGAACATGCCTCCATAGGAACAACATCGCAATCAGTATAATTAGAATAAGAACCCATGGAGAAGTGAACACGTACCGAGCGTGTTACCTTGAGTTTGCCACCCTGGTTGAGCCATTGA
This sequence comes from Saccharum officinarum, assembly GCA_020631735.1. Taxonomy (NCBI): domain Eukaryota; kingdom Viridiplantae; phylum Streptophyta; class Magnoliopsida; order Poales; family Poaceae; genus Saccharum; species Saccharum officinarum. Next base: position 38,374,498 of record CM036176.1, on the reverse strand, counting down.
ATGTGGTAGGGATGTGGATGTGGACGCGTTTGGAGAGACAACTTCTCCACCAGATCCGAACTTGCCAAATTGTTGCAACTACCGCCGTAAATGATGATGCGAATGGATCATTCGTGCACAACGCCTTTGGTGTGGAACAAAGTGTGGCGCTGGTTCTGCTCAGGCTGTGCAACCTGTGTATTGAGGACTCGCTGCACAACAAGACTCTCATACTTGTCAGCGTCAGTGGTAGCCACGTGTTCTTCCGCATGTCCTGAAATGTCAGCAGCAAGCATAGCATATATGGTTTCATCAGAATCACTAGCGGAAGAATACTCACCATCGTCACGTATAATCAACGTACGCTTGTTGGGGCAGTCCCGTATCACATGCCCATAACCTTTGCAACGATGGCATTGAATGTCCTTTGTGCGGCTAGTGGAAGAGGAGGCGCTCTTATTAGCTGAAAGGGGTGCTGGAGGTGGAGCTGCTGCCTTGTCACGTGACATACTGCTAGGTGGGGAGGGCGCCGTAGGGGCTGAAGGGGTCAAAGTACTGTGACCTGCAAAAGAGTTAGAATGGGTCCTTGCTCGTCGTCCCTGCACTTCACGTTCCGCTTTGCAAGCAAATGCAAACAAAGTAGTAATATCATCATAGTGCTTATAATCAAGAATATCCCGAATTTCATGGTTCAAACCACCACGGAATCGTGCCATCGCAGCATCATTAGTCTCAACTAAACCACAACGAATCATGCCGGTTTGCAACTCCTGATAATACTCTTCTACAGATTTGGTTCCTTGCTGAAAACGCTGCATTTTATTAAGCAAGTCTCGTGCATAATAGGAAGGAACAAATCGGTGTCACATGACAGTTTTTAATTGCTCCCAAGTTGTGGAATGTTATTAGGGTGTTTGCTGCGATGCTCACGCCACCAAATGGGTGCGAAATCTGTAAACTCACTAGTAGCAGCCCTAACTTGATATTGTGCAGGAACATCATGACAATGAAATTTTTGATCTACCGCAAGTTCCCAATCAAGATATGCACCCGGATCATATTTGCCATTAAATGAAGGAATCGTGAACTTAATCTTAGTAAATGAGTCGTTTCGATGACGTACCACGCGCTCACCACGGCAGTTGCGGTGGCGCCCTCCATGGCAGTCCTGGTCGTCGATCTCGGTATCGCCACCATAATCAAATTCCGCACGTTGATCAGCAAGTTGTTGTACCAACTCATCAAGGCGTGTAGTGAGCGTGGCAAGGCTGGTGGCGTGGGCAGCTTGTGCTTGCTGCATCTCTGCAAGCGTACCATTTGTGGCCATTTGAGCATCCTGAAATTGACCCACTTGCTCATTGGCAATCCTAATCTCCTCTGCCAAGTCCTCCACGTGCTCGTTCATCTTGCGATTGAAATGGTGAATGATGCCTTTAGTGCGTGGGGACTGGGCATGGCGTCCTGATCAGCTGGCTCCCCTGTCATTGTTAGTGAAAAAACAACGAACACGAAAACAAGTATGTGCCCGAAAGCCTATAGGATGTGGTGCTGACCAAGGCACTCAAACTAAAGTTGTTATCAAACTCTTACCCGTTCTTACCAAGCTCGCAGGGGTGACTTGCAACCAGCGGTACAACCTTCCAAAGATTGAATGGAGCGATTGCCAGAGGACACAGAGCTTGATCGCTGTAGAAATTTTGTGGAGTTCTGGGAAGGCTGCACTCAATTGCAAGGGTTAGCACAATCAAACAGCAATGCAAGGTTGAATAATAGTGCTAAACACGTCGCTATGTTGCTGGAAACAAGTGTAAATGTGCAAAGGCAGCAAAGGTGGTGGCGCCCAAGGGGGGAGGCACCCTGGTGTGTTCCTGTCCAGAGAGGAAGACCAGCGCCCAAATCAAGGTGGCTCACAACAACCGGAATTCTTCTTTCCAAAACTTGACAATCTGAAATAAGGAAGAATATTGCACCAAATCCCAAAATAGGGAAGGGGGATGGCGCCCAACAAGGGAAAAGACCTGCCCCCAAATGTAATTCTGTTGCCTTGTATGGTGCGGCTTTTCCTTTCCTTCTTTTTCGTTTTGTTTTTAATATATTGGCACCTTGCCTTTTTTTGAATAGATTGGCACCTTGCCTTTTTTTTCTTTTCTTTTCTAGATACTTTCCCTTTGGCGCACAAACAAAACTTGCCGGAACCGAACCGAGGCAAACTTTCCAAAAACGTGGCAGGGGGGCGCAACAGGGAGGGGAAAAAATGGTGAAAAGAGCGGCGTGGTGGTGGTGGACAGAAACGACGGTGAAAACAACGGCGATGAACACAAAGGGACCAGCAACTATTGACGCGAAAGCACACAAATTCAACAACGCAAATTACTGAATGAAATGTGCAAGGCTCAAAAGGTGCTAGGACAAAGGAACGAACTTGAGTGTTGTTTGGGTTTTGTGGACGATAGGATGATGAACAAACTGTAAGCTAAAGGATAAACTCGATAAAACTCACCGATCAACCTGAATTTTGATACCACTTGATAGAGCTGGAGTGCCCGATCCTTTGGTGAGTGGAGGATAACTACGGTTTGGTGGGTGTCGACCCTCGCGATCCGACTACGACGAACAAGTCCGTGGCGCCTTAGAAATCGCTGAACCAACTCCCGATGGTTATTGACCTTGTTGGTGCTAGATCAATCTGATCACGAAGATCAATTCCTGCTGGCAATCGAAGAACAAGCAAGAATTTGAGGTGAGCAACCCTGAATATTACTCAAAGGTGGGGTTCGGAATTACACAAAGACGAAGCTTCAGAAAGTAGCAATGGCTAACTTAAGCAAAACAAAACCCAAGCCAAAGAGGGGGTGCAGCCCATGGCTAATAGGGGGAGGAGGGAGGAAGGAGGACACCCAGCCTGCCCACAAGGCAGGGAATGAACGCCCAAACAGCCACACACCATCTCCTTGATCCCCTTTCCTGATTTAGGTGGCGCAGTACCTTCCTGGTTATTTCTTGACAAAACTAAAAACACATAGGTGGCGCAGCACCTAGACATTATCCTGGGCAGGTTCATCATGAGCAAAGATGGCGCATGCACTTAGGAAACTTCTGGTCCTTCATTCTTCAAAATCATCACAAAGTTTAATTCACGTGCATGAGCTCGAGTGAATTCTAGGTGGCGCCTGTGCTGGTTCAGTTGGAGTAGCCATTCCCGTGTCGAGGTTGATGTCCTCATCACTGTCTCCAAACGGACTAAAACGAGATTCCACACGACCCACATCACTTACGAGTTGCATCGGGTGCGTCCAAAACTATTTATGAGCCTATGGTACGTTCATTCCAAATCGTGCACCTATCTTGCATCAAGATTAGCACTATCTCCAAACGGATCAAACAGAGCTCCACCAAACGCTCGTCAACTAGGAATACCATCGGGTGCGTCTAAAATGATTTATGATCCTATGGTACGTTTGACGCAAACCAAGCACCTATCTTGCACCGACGCTAAAACTGTCTCAAAACAGATCGAAACGAGATTCCACATGACCCACCTCACCTAGGAGTTCCATCGGGTGTCTCCAATACTATTTCTGAGACTACGGTACGTTCTACGCAAACCATGCACCAATCTTGCATCAAGAGTAGCACTATCTCCAAGCGGACCGAACCGAGCTTCCACTTGAGTCCATCACCTAGGAGTCCCATCGAGTGTGTCCAAAACGATTTCAATGCCTATGGTATGTTCGGTGCAAACTGTGCACCTATCTTGCATTAACACTAACACTGTCTCTAAACAGAATAAAACGAAAATCCACATGACCCACGTTAATTACAAGTTCAATCGGGTGCGTCCAAAACTATTTATGAGCCTATGGTACGTTCAGTGCAAACCGTGCACCTATCTTGCGTCAAGATTAGCACTATCTCCAAACGGACCGAACAGAGCTCCACTAGACCCTCGTCACCTACTAGTACCATCGGGTGCGTCTAAAATGATTTATGAGCCAATGGTACATTTGACGCAAACCGAGTACTTATCTTGCACCGACACTAACACTTTCTCAAAACAGATCCTTGCCACCTAGCAGTACCATCGGGTGTGTCTAAAACGATTTATGAGCCTACGGTACATTAGACGCAAACCGAGCACCTATCTTGCTCCGATGCTAACCCAGTCTGAAAACAGATCAAAACAAGATTCCACATGACCCACCTCACCTAGGAGTTCCATCAGGTGCCTCCAATACTATTTCTGAGACTACAGTACGTTCGACGCAAACCGTGCACTAATCTTGAATCAAGGGTAGTACTATCTCCAAAAGGACCAAACAGAGCTTCCACTTGAGCCTCGTCACCTAGGGGTCCCATCGAGTGTGTCCAAAACAATTTCTATGCCTTTGGTATATTCGGTGCAAACCGTGCACCTATCTTGCACTAACACTAATACTGTTTGATAGAGCTGGAGTGCCCGATCATTCGGTGAGTGGAAGATAACACTGTCCGCAAACAGACTAAATCAAGATTCCACATGGCTCACGTCACTTACAAAGTTCCATCAGGTGCGTCCAAAACTATTTATAAGCCTATGGTACGTGCAGTGCAAACAGTGCACCTATCTTGCGTCAAGATTGGCACTATCTCCAAACGCACCAAACAGAGATCCACCAGACCCTCGTCACCTATGAGTACCATCGGGTGCGTCTAACACGATTTATGAGCCTATGGTACATTTGACGCAAACCGAGCATCTATCTTGCATTGACACTAACACTGTCTTAAAACAGATCGAAACAAGATTCCACATGACCCACCTAACCTAGGAGTTCCATCGGGTGCCTCCAATACTATTTTCGAGCCTATGGTACGTTCGACGCAAACCGTGCACCAGTCTTGCATCAAGAGTAGCACTATCTCTAAACGGACCGAACCGAGCTTCCAATTGAGCCTCGTCACCAAGGAGTCCCATCGAGTGTGTCCAAAATGATTTCAATGCCTACAGTATGTTCGATGCAACCCATGCAAATATCTTCACAGTGACACTAACACTGTCTCCAAACAGACTAAAACAAGATTCACACGACCCACGTCACTTACGAGTTCCATCGGGTGTGTCCAAAACTTTTTATGAGCCTATGGTACATTCAGTGCAAACCGTGCACCTATCTTCTGTCAAGATTAGCACTATCTCCAAACGGACCGAACAGAGCTCCACCAGACCTCGTCACATGGGAGTACCATCGGGTGTGTCTCAAATGACTTATGAGCCTATGGTACGTTTGACGCAAACCGAGCACCCATCTTGCACCGACGCTAACACTATCTCAAAAAGATCGAAAGGAGATTCCACATGACCCACCTAACCTAGGAGTTCCATCGGGTGCCTCCAATAGTATTTCTGAGCCTACGGTACGTTCGACGCAAACAATGCACAATCTTGCATCAAGAGTAGCACTATTTCCAAACGGACCGAACAGAGCTTCCACTTGAGCCTTGTCACCTAGGAGTCCCATCGAGTGTGACCAAAATGATTTCTATGCCTATGGTATGTTCGGTACAAACCGTGCACCTATTTTGCACTGACACAAACACTGTCTCCAAATGGACTAAAATGAGATTCCATAGGGCCAACGTCACTTACGAGTTCCATCAGATGCGCCCAAAACTATTTATGAGCCTATGGTACGTGCAGTGCAAACCCTGCACCTATCTTGCGTTAAGATTAGCACAATCTCCAAATGGACCGAACAGAGGTCCACCAGACCCTCGTCACCAAGGAGTACAATCGGGTGCGTCTAAAATGATTTATGAGCCTATGGTACATTTGACGCAAACCGAGCACCTATCTTGCACCGACGCTAACACTGCCTCAAAACAGATTGAAATAACATTCCACACGACCCACCTCACCTAGGAGTTCCATCGGGTGCCTGCAATACTATTTCTGAGCCTACGGTACGTTCGACGCAAACCGTGCACCAATCTTGCATCAAGAGTAGCACTATTTCCAAACGGACCAAATCGAGCTTCCACTAGAGCCTCATCACCTAGGAGTCCCATCGAGTGTGTCCAAAATGATTTCTATGCCTATGGTATGTCAAGTGCAAACCGTGCACCTATCTTGCACTAACACTAATACTATCTCTAAACGGACTAAAACGAGATTCCACATGACCCACGTCACTTACGAGTTCCATCGGGTGTGTCCAAAACTTTTTATGAGCCTATGGTACATTCAGTGCAAACCGTGCACCTATCTTCTGTCAAGATTAGCACTATCTCCAAACGGACCGAACAGAGCTCCACCAGACCTCGTCACGTGGGAGTACCATCGGGTGTGTCTCAAATGACTTATCAGCCTATGGTACGTTTGATGCAAACCGAGCACCCATCTTGCACCGACGCTAACACTATCTCAAAAAGATCGAAAGGAGATTCCACATGACCCACCTAACCTAGGAGTTCCATCGGGTGCCTCCAATAGTATTTCTGAGCCTACGGTACGTTCGACGCAAACAATGCACAATCTTGCATCAAGAGTAGCACTATTTCCAAACGGACCGAACAGAGCTTCCACTTGAGCCTTGTCACCTAGGAGTCCCATCGAGTGTGACCAAAATGATTTCTATGCCTATGGTATGTTCGGTACAAACCGTGCACCTATTTTGCACTGACACAAACACTGTCTCCAAATGGACTAAAATGAGATTCCATAGGGCCAACGTCACTTACGAGTTCCATCAGATGCGCCCAAAACTATTTATGAGCCTATGGTACGTGCAGTGCCAACCGTGCACCTATCTTGCGTTAAGATTAGCACAATCTCCAAACGGACCGAACAGAGGTCCACCAGACCCTCGTCACCAAGGAGTACAATCGGGTGCGTCTAAAATGATTTATGAGCCTATGGTACATTTGACGCAAACCGAGCACCTATCTTGCACCGACGCTAACACTGCCTCAAAACAGATTGAAATAACATTCCACACGACCCACCTCACCTAGGTGTTCCATCGGGTGCCTGCAATACTATTTCTGAGCCTACGGTACGTTCGACGCAAACCGTGCACCAATCTTGCATCAAGAGTAGCACTATTTCCAAACGGACCAAACCGAGCTTCCACTAGAGCCTCGTCACCTAGGAGTCCCATCGAGTGTGTCCAAAATGATTTTCTATGCCTATGGTATGTCAAGTGCAAACCGTGCACCTATCTTGCACTAACACTAATACTGTCTCTAAACGGACTAAAACGAGATACCACATGACCCACGTCACTTACGAGTTCCATCGGGTGTGTCCAAAACTTTTTATGAGCCTATGGTACATTCAGTGCAAATCGTGCACCTATCTTCTGTCAAGATTAGCACTATCTCCAAACGGACCGAACAGAGCTCCACCAGACCTCGTCACGTGGGAGTACCATCGGGTGTGTCTCAAATGACTTATGAGCCTATGGTACGTTTGACGCAAACCGAGCACCCATCTTGCACCGACGCTAACACTATCTCAAAAAGATCGAAAGGAGATTCCACATGACCCACCTAACCTAGGAGTTCCATCGGGTGCCTCCAATAGTATTTCTGAGCCTACGGTACGTTCAACGCAAACCGTGCACCTATCTTGCACTAACACTAATACTGTCTCTAAACGAACTAAAACGAGATTCCACATGACCCACGTCACTTACAAGTTTCATTGGGTGCGTCCAAAACTATTTATGAGCCTATGGTACATTCAGTGCAAACCGTGCACCTATCTTATGTCAACATTAGCACTATCTCCAAATGGACAGAACAGAGCTCCACCAGACCCTTGTCACCGGAGTACCATCGGGTGCGTCTAAAATAATTTATGAGGCTATGGTACGTTTGACGCAAACCGAGCACCTATCTTGCACCGACGCTAACACTGTCTCAAAACAGATCGAAACGAGGTTCCACATGATCCACCTCACCTAGGTGTTCCATCGGGTGCCTCCAATACTATTTCCAAGCCTATAGTACGTTCGACGCAAACCGTGCACCAATCTTGCATCAAGGGTAGCACTATCTCCAAATGGACCAAACCGAGCTTCCACTTGAGCCTCATCACCTAGGAGTCGCATCGAGTGCGTCCAAAATGATTTCTATGCCTATGGTATGTTTGGTGCAAACCGTGCACCTATCTTGCAGTAACACTAACACTATCTCCAAACGGACTAAAACGAGATTCCAGACGGCCCACGTCACTTACAAAACTTCTGATGAGCCTATGGTGCATTAAGTCCAAACCGTGCGCCTATCTTGCGTTAAGATTGGCACTATCTCCAAACAGACCGAATAGAGCTCCACCAGAGCCTCGTCACTTAGGAGATCCATCTGGTGCGTCCTAAACAATTTCTGAGCCTATGATACGTTTGACACAAACTGTGCACCTATCTTGCGTTAAGATTAACACTATCTCCAAATAGATGAAATCTAGCTTCCACTTGAGCCTCGTCACCTAGGAGTGCCATCGGGTACGTCCAAAACGATTTCTGAACAGATGCTATGTTCGTTGCAAACCATGCACCTATCTTGCACCGACACTAACACTGTCTCTAAACAGACTAAAACAAGATTCCATAAGACCCACGTCACTTACGAGTTCCATCAGGAGCCTTTGGTACGTTTGACGCAAACCGAGCACCTATCTTGCACGGACGCCAACACTATCTCAAAACAGAACGAAACAAGATTCTACATGATTCACATCACCTAGAAGTTTCATCGGGTGCCTCCAATACTATTTATGAGCCTATGGTACGTTCGACGCAAACCGTGCACCAATCTTGCATCAAGAGTAGCACTATCTCCAAACGGACCGAACCGAGCTTCCACCTTAGCCTCGTCACCTAGTAGTCCCATCGAGTGCCTCCAAAATGATTTCTATACCTATGGTATGTTCGGTGCAAACCGTGCACCTATCTTGCTCTAACACCAACGCAGTCTCCAAACGGACTAAAACGAGATTCCACACGACCCACATCACTTACAAGTTCCATCGGGTGCGTCCAAAACTATTTATGAGCCTATGTTACATTTAGTTCAAACCGTGCACCTATCTTGTGCCAAGATTAGTAATATCTCTAAATGGACCGAACAGAGCTAAACCAGACCCTCGTCACCTAAGAGTACCATCGGGTAAGTCTAAAATGATTTGAGCCTATGGTACGTTTGATGCAAACCGAGCATCTATATTGCACCGACACTAACACTATCTCAAAATAGATCAAAATGAGATTCCACATGACTCACATCACCTAGGAGTTCCATCGGGTGCCTCCAACACTATTTCCGATCCTACGGTACGTTCGACGCAAACCATGCACCAATCTTGCATCAAGGGTAGCACTATCTCAAACAGACCAAACCGAGCTTCCACTTGAGCCTCGTCACCTAGGAGTTCCATTGAGTGCATCCAAAATGATTTCTGAGCAGATGGTATGTTCGGTGCAAACCATGCACCTATCTTGCACCGACACTAACACTGTGTCTGAACATACTAAAACGAGATTCCACACGACCCACGTAACTTATGAGTTCCATCGGGTGCGTCCAAAACTATTTATGAACCTATGGTACGTTCTATGCAAACCGTCCACCTATCTTTCACCGATGCTAACACTGTCTCTGAATGGACTAAAACGAGATTCCACATGACCCACGTCACTTACGAGTTCCATCAGGTGTGTCCAAAACTATTTATGAGCCAATGGTACGTTTTGTGTAAACCGTGCACCTATCTTGCGTCAAGAGTAGCACTATGTCCAAATGGACGGAATCCAGCTTGGACTTTAGCCTCGTCAGCTAGGAGTGCCATTGGGTACATCCAAAATGATTTTCTGAGCAGATGGTATGTTCAGTGCAATCCGTGCACCTATCTTGCTCCGATACTAACACTGTCTCTAAACAGGCTAAAACGAGATTCAACACGACTCACATCACTTACGAGTTCCATCTGGTGCGTCCAAAACTATTTATGAGCCTATGGAACGTTCAGTGCAAACTGTGCACCTATCTTGCGTCAAGATTAGCACTATCTCCAAATGGATGGAATCCAGCTTCCACTTGAGCCTCGTCACCTAGGAGTGCCAACCGGTACGTCCCAAACGATTTCTGAGCAGATGGTATGTTCGGTGCAAACCATGCACCTTTCTTTGCGCCGACACTAACACTATGTCTGAATGGACTAAAACGAGATTCCACATGACCCACGTCACTTATGAGTTCCATCGGGTGCGTCCAAAACTATTTAGGAGCCAATGGTATGTTCTGTGGAAACAACGCACCTATCTTGTGTCAAGATTAGCACTATCTCCAAATGGAGGGAATCCAGCTTGAACTTGAGCCTCGTTAGCTAGGAGTGCCATCAGGTACGTCCAAAATGATTTCTGAGCAGATGGTATGTTCAGTGCAAACCGTGCACCTATCTTGCACTAACACTAACACTGTCTCTGAATAGACTAAAATGAGATTCCCCACGACCCACGTCACATACGAGTTCCATCGAGTGCGTCCAAAACTATTTATGAGCCTATGGTACGTTCTGTGCAAACTGTGCACCTATCTTGTGTGAAGATTAGCACTATCTCCAAATAGACCGAACAGAGCTCCACCGGACCCTCATCACCTAGGAGTGCCATCGGGTGCATCTAAAATGATTTATGAGCCTATGGTATGTTTGACGCAAACCGAGCACCTATCTTACACCAATGCTAACACTGTCTCAAAATAGATCGAAACGAGATTCTACATGACCCACGTCACCTAGAAGTTCCATCGGGTGCATCCAATACTATTTCCGAGCCTATGGTATGTTCAATACAAACCGTGCACCAATCTTGCACCAAGGGTAGCACTATCTCCAAACGGACAAAACCGAGCTTCCACTTGAGCCTCGTCACCTAGGAGTCCCATCAAGTGCGTCCAAAACGATTTCTATGGTTATGGTACGTTTGGTGCAAACCATCCACCTATCTTGCAATGACAATAACACTGTCTCCAAACGGACTAAAACTAGATTCCACACGACCAACGTCACTTACGACTTCTATTGGGTGCGTCCAAAACTATTGACGAGCCTGTGGTACGTTTAGTGTAAACCGTGCAACTATCTTGTGTCAAGATTAGCACTATCTCCTAGTGAACCGAACAGAGCTCCACCCAACCCTCATCACCTAGGAGTACCATCAGGTGTGTCTAAAATGATTTATGAGACTATGGTATGTTTGACACAAACTGAGCACCTATCTTGCACCGATACTAACACTATCTTAAAACAGATCGAAACAAGATTCCGCATGACCCACGTCACCGAGGAGTTCTATCGGGTGCCTCCAATACTATTTGCACGCCTATGGTACGTTCAACACAAACCGTGTACCAATCTTGCATCAAGGGTAGCACTATCTCCAAACGGACCAAACGAAGCTTCAACTTGAGCCTCGTCACCTAGGAGTCCCATTGAGTGCGTCCAAAATGATTTCTATGCCTATGGTATGTTCGGTGCAAACCGTGCGCCTATTTTGCACTAACACTAACACTATCTCCAAACGGACAAAAATGAGATTCCACACGACCCACGTCACTTACGAGTTCCATCGGGTGCATCCAAAACTACTGATGAGCCTATGGTACGTTCAGTGCAAACCGTGCACCTATCTTACGTTAAGATTAGCTCTATCTCCAAACGGACCGAATAGAGCTCCACCCGAGCCTCATCACTTAGGAGATCAATCGAGTGTGTCCTAAATGATTTCTGAGCCTATGGTACGTTTGACGCAAACCGTGCACCTATCTTGCATCAAGATTGGCACTTCCAACAAAAGCATTAGAGATGAGGTAAATAAGAAGGATCATGCCCGTGATCACACTCCGCCACAAAGGCAGGAGCCAACCAACTCTTGGAGTCATCAAGATACATCACAACCTGCAACAAGTAAGGATAAAACCCTGAGTACGACAATGTACTCAGCTAAACTTACCCGTCAAAAACCAGAAATAAAGTGACACCAAGGATCATGCAAGGCTGATACAAAGTGGGCTAGCTTGACAACATTTTGCGTAAAAGCTTAATACAGATAAGTAATCATTAATGCTTAAGCATCAAGTTAATCATCATTAACCTATCATCTATATTAGCACTTGTACTAGAGCACTCACTTGATTAGGAGCAAACAATATTAACCATAGTAGGTATAAATTGAGGCAACATTTACATCATCATCCATTTAACCATACGTTCAATTTAATGGAATCTACGTTGCCGCTGCTCAAGTCAAGTGCGCACTAACCGGGAGCGACGGTGATTCGAATCGAATTCCTATCCAGCTGGAGGGGTATTTCTAACACTCACCGAGTCACGCCTGGCGGGGGCTGCTCAGGTCACCTTTGGTACCATTCAGGAAAGCACGAGTTCGACTGATGCCACATCCCCAAGGGCAACACTCTGCCAGGATGATAGGGACTCTAACCCCCCCTTGGTCTTATGCCAATGTCCCAAGCACATCCTTACTATCTCCAAGATGCAACCTACCATTCGATTCCCGGCCTGAACTGTATTACTCGGATTCATGGTTGGAACGATTTATCCAGCCAACTAAGTGTTAGACTGCGTTCAACATGACTCAAGGACGTACAACGAATCAGTCCTTAAACGACTTAGATGGGGATAGATCCACACCCAAGACCTCCATGCCTTGTTGCTTCACTATCGTCATCCTACCCGGTCTCATTTCATTTTATTAACACATGGTTCCATTTCACGATAGCAAATATAGCCAACCGTGCCATATATGAATATCCCTATATCTCGCAGGTGATAGGAAATCACCTGACTTCTACCGCTTAAAGCAGGGCTAAGCATCTATTCTATCCTAGTCTATGTAGGATTTAAGGATTTATATATCTGGACAAGGAATGATATAATGTAGCAAGGGTTTCCAACCAACTCCTACCACTTAATGCAACAATACTTATAACATATATAGAATTAATTGCTTTGAAGGTAGGAGGCTTATAATGCTCTGGGGCTTGCCTGGGATCCGATTCAAGTTAGAGTATGTCAGGTGAAACCCGCTTGGCGAGCATCCTCAAATCTAGCACTCGTCCGATCCTTCTATCTTCGGGATGGATCCACCAAACATCGTCTTCGGGTTTGGATCCAACGCCAATTCCTTCACACGTTTCTGCTAGCGTACCTATATGAGGTGCAACAATGCATATGTGTGAATGTATAGAAATACAATAAATATAGCAATCATGCAAGCATACCAAAGTTCACATAAGCACCTAGAGCTAATCAACTTGATCCTCAATAAACCATAATATAGAAGATAGCAAGCATGACAATCAAGACATAAGTCTCATAAGATCACAGGGTACCAACCCAAGTACCATCAAGGATATGAGCCAGACTTCCACACCCTAGCATGGCAAAGTTAATCAAAGCACTAGAACAAGAATCTGCTACTTTCTGGACATACATGCAGTAGCTGAGTAAATCAATCATAACTGGAGATCCATAAATCCAAATGACTTGCAAGAAGACATTCTGGAAATCTTAAGAAATTGTCTACAATTTATTTATTATTAACTAAGCCAGATTCCCATGTTTAATAGGTCTAAAAGATAAAACTATAGAATCTGGTCTGCTCCAAATAGAGAGCAACCAAATCTGGGACCTGACTTTAAACATCTATAACTCAAAAACTACTTAGCCAAATACCACCAAATTTTAACACAAGCTAGATACATGAATTATATACAACTTTTCTATAGACAAGATGCTCAGAAAACATCATTAACATGGGGTAACTTAAATTGCCCCCAGAACTATCCAGAAACTTCATTTGCAAGAAATAATTATTAACTTACATTACAAACATATAATTGGATAGAACTAACTTTACTAACATGTCACACATGACTAATTAACACCAGAAAACATAGTGTCCATTCCTAAATAAATTCTTTTAATACATTTTCTTAATTTATTTAGATAATTAGGTGGAATTATGAACACCTATCAAAATTGCACAATAAATTCTACCAAAATTACAGTGGCCTACATATTCTCCCAAAAGTCTATTGTCCAAATTTCAAGCCATTTGAACAAGTATATCAATCTCTATGAAAAGGACAAATGGCTATTGCAATAAATCATGTGAGAGCAAGATGAATCAATAACTCACTCATATTACAACCAAAATTCATGAAATTTTTACCACACATCAACCATCACATGAGTATCATGCCACAAAAATTTCACTTCATTTGGAGCCCTACAACTGCAGTTATGAAAATGACAAATAGAACTAGCATTGAAAACCTAGAAGCATAGATCTATTTTTACAGCTAAAAATATAAACTAAAACATGACATATTATAGATCCACTACATAGAGAATTTCTCAAGGTTTCCAAAAAGTCCACATTTGCCATTTTTGGACTTTCCTAGTAGGAGATATGGATTTTCAAATATTAACATAAAATCTGGAAATTCAAATTCAGAATCACTCAATCCTACAAAACTGCTAGGTGCACCCGAATGTGTACCCAACTCAGCCACCACTCAAACTGACATGCGGGACCCGTTACCCAGCCGGGCCTGCCTGCCATCCTAAGAGAAAGCGTACACAACATCTTCCCTTCTTCCCTGGAACAGGGCAGAGGAGGGGGGGAAACGGACCTGCGGCTCCGACGGCAGGGGCGGCGCCGGCGGCGAGCGGTGGCGGCGGAGCATCACCATGCCCGTCCACACCCATGGGTGGTCGCAATGTGGCGGGAGATGGTCAGTAGGTGACTAGCCACGGGAGCAGCCGGCTCACCCGCGGCGGCTCTCCTGAACGTGATGCTCCGAGGGTTGCGGGCCGAGGAGAAGTGTGGGGGCATCACCGGAGTGAGGCGCACCGGAGGGACTCATCAGCTAGGACAGAGGTGGCCAACGGCCTTCTAGCCACGCACATCGGCGGCCTGGGGTCGAACAGAATGACGCCGAGCGGCTCGGCTATCCGACGGAGGGTGCGCCACACCAAGGAAAGGTCGAGCAGGGCAAGAGCGAGCTTTGGGCTGGATGGAACACAAGGAGGTGGGCAACATCGACGGTGGCAGAGGAGCTCTGCTCCGACGGCCGGCAATGGCGACCAGAGGAGCGCCACCGTGCCCAACGTGAACAGAGAGGGAGAGAGCACGGAGGAGGGCAGAGAGTGAGCGCATAGGCTCGGTTCTCCCCTTCTGGAGCGACAAAACGCTCAGCAGGGCAGCAAGGCACGCGTCCATGGAGGTGGGGGCGCGACGCGAGCATGGCCGCCACGTCTAGAGCACGTGTCGGTGGTTCGGACATTGTGTCGAGTACATGTCGTGCGTTGTTGTGCCTGACTTGGAGACCATTTTTGGGCCGACTCGGGTCCGAATCGAACAATGGACCTAAAATGAAGTTTGCAGCCCACATGAAGACCTACAATTTCTATTTAAGGTGCACTACAATTAGGGTTATGGATTAGTGGATAATCAAGTCCAAAGTTGACACTGTCAACTTGTTAACAGCGGTTAAGTAAACCCAAAATTGATGACCAAAATGGAGTCGAACTTCATCCATCTCTTCACCTGCTCTTCTCCAAAGAATATACTCCACTTTCTATTTTTGGGTCAACTCAAGTTACATAACGAAATTTGGAGAACATGGAATGCCAATGTCCATGTCGGTTTAGTGACAAAGTAACCTTTTGCTGTTTTGGAAACCGTTTTCGAAGATACAAATGAACTCCAAACTTGATGAGACTTGATTCATTGTTTCCCTCATGAACAGTACTCCAACTCATAGTAAGGGATTAATTTGAGTTACTGTATGAAATTGGGAGATAAAATGTTGCAAACATGTCAACTTTCTGTTGTCAAATCTAGGACTTAGAATCTTTTCTGGCTTTGAAAACAGCAGCTGGTTCAAACTTGTGAGCCCTATTTGACTAGGTTAGAGGCCAAACTAACTCTTGACCATTAAACAAAGTTTGTTG
The DNA here is from genome assembly GCA_020631735.1 of Saccharum officinarum. Lineage (NCBI taxonomy): Eukaryota > Viridiplantae > Streptophyta > Magnoliopsida > Poales > Poaceae > Saccharum > Saccharum officinarum. The sequence goes on along the minus strand of CM036176.1, from coordinate 38,358,501 downwards.
TACACAAGATGAACTACAACTTTTATTTAAGGTAAAACCTCATAACTAGCATAGAAGCTAAACTTTCACTTTGGTCAAAGTAGCAACTCGATAAAAGCCTAAACTAGGGTTTTAGGCCAATCAGGGCATTTTCTTGACATTTACTCAACAGGAACCCTTCATTATTTTTGTTGTAGAATTCATCTAGAGTCATTTGGGTAAATTTGCATGGTTTGGTTGATGATCTATAGTTCCATTAACTCAATGGTGCAAGTTCCAATAGGAATGGAACTAATCATTTCATGTGACTTTTTGATTCTAAACTTCATGAAACTTTTCTAGGGATCAATATAGATAGTTACCAAGGTGAGACACATGAAGATATTGCAATAACACCATCCAAGCATATATCTTTGAAAATGGCCTATATGTAAAGCAATGGTGCAGCATCCAACTTTAGGTTAGGCTCATCTCCATAAGTTGACCTTAACATTGTCATCTCCACTTAATCTGTCATGTTTGAGCTCAAACCCACTGCTTAATGAGTGACAAACACCTGGGGTATTACACAAACCGTGCACCTATCTTGCACCGACACTAACACTGTCTCTAAACAGACTAAAACGAGATTGCCTACGGTACGTTCGATGGAAACCTTGCACCAATCTTGCATCAAGAGTAGCACTATCTCCAAACGGATCGAACTAAGCTTCCTCTTGAGCCTCGTCATCTAGGAGTCCAAACGAGTGCGTACAAAATGATTTCAATGCCTACAGTATGTTTGGTGCAATCCATGCACCTATCTTTGCATTGACACTAACACTTTCTCCAAACGGACTAAAACAAGATTCCACACGACCCACGTCACTTACGAGTTCCATCGGGTGCGCCCAAAACTATTTATGAGCCTATGGTACATTCAGTGCAAACCGAGCACCTATCTTGTGTCAAGATTTGCACTATGTCCAAATAGACTGAACAGAGCTCCACCAGACCCTCGTCTCCTCGGAGTACCATCGGGTGTGTCCAAAATGATTTATGAGCCTATAGTACGTGTGATGCAAACCAAGCACCTATCTTGCACCGACGCTAACACTATCTCAAAACAGATCGAAACGAGATTCCACATGACCCACCTCACCTACGAGTTCCATCGGGTGCCGCCAATCCTATTTCTGAGCCTACGGTACGTTCAACGCAAACCGTGCTCTAATCTTGCATCAAGAGTAGCACTATCTCCAAACGAACCAAACCGAGCTTCCACTTGAGCCTTGTCACCTAGGAGTACTATCGACTGTGTCCAAAACGATTTCTATGCCTATGGTATGTTCGGTACAAACCATGCACCTATCTTGCACTTACACTAATACTGTCTCCAAACAGAGTAAAACGAGATTCCACACGACCCACATCACTTACGAGTTGCATCGGGTGCGTCCAAAACTATTTATGAGCCTATGGTATGTTCAGTGCAAACCGTGCACCTATCTTGCATCAAGATTATCACTATCTCCAAACAGACCGAACAGAGCTCCACTAGACCCTGGTCACCTGGGAGTACCATCGGGTGCGTCTAAAATGATTTATGAGCCTATGGTACATTTGACGCAAACCGAGCACCTTTCTTGCACCGACGCTAACACTATCTCAAAACAGATCAAAACGAGATTCCACATGACCCACCTCATCTAGGAGTTCCATCGGGTGCCTCCAATGCTATTTCTGAACCTACGGTATGTTCAACGGAAACCGTGCACCAATCTTGCATCAAGGGTAGCACTATCTCCAAACGGACCGAATCGAGCCTCCATTTGAGACTCGTCACCTAGAAGTCCCATCGAGTGTGTCCAAAATGATTTCAATGCCTACGGTATATTCGGTGCAACCCATGCACCTATCTTTGCACTGACACTAACACTATCTCCAACAGACTAAAACAAGATTCCACACGACCCACGTCACTTACGAGTTTCATCGGGTGCGTCCAAAAGTATTTATGAGCCTATGGTACATTAAGTGCAAACCGTGCAATTATCTTGTGTCAAGATTAGCACTATCTCCAAACGGACCGAATAGAGCTCCACCGGACCCTCGTCACCTAGGAGTACCATCGGGTGCGTCTAAAATGATTTATGACCCTATGGTACATTTGACGCGAACCGAGGACCACTTGTCAAGATTAGCACTATCTGCAAACGCACAGAACAGAGCTCCACCAGACCCTCATCACCTAGGAGTACCATCGGGTGTCTCTAAAATGATTTATGAGCCTATGGTACATTTCACGCAAATCGAGCACATATCTTGCACCGACGGTAACCCAATCTCATAACAGATCGAAACAAGATTCCACATGACCCACCTCACCTAGGAGTTCCATCGGGTGCCTCCAATGCTATTTCTGAGCCTACGGTACGTTTGACGCAAACCGTGCACCAATCTTGCATCAAGAGTAGCACTATCTCCAAACAGACCGAACCGAGCTTCCACTTGAGCCTCGCCACCTAGGAGTCCCATTGACTGTGACCAAAACAATTTCTATGCCTATGGTATGTTCGGTGCAAACCGTGCACCTATCTTGCTCTGACAACAACAGTGTCTCCGAACGGACTAAAACAAGATTCCACACGGCCCACGTCACTTACGAGTTGCATCGGGTGTGTCCAAAACTATTTAGGAACCTATGGTACGTTCAGTGCAAACCGTGCACCTATCTTGCGTCAAGATTAGCACTATCTCCAAATGGACCGAACAGAGCTCCACCAGACCCTGGTCACCTAGGAGTTCCATCAAGTGCGTCTAAAACGATTTATAAGCCTATGGTACATTTGACGCAAACCGAGCACCTATCTTGCTCCGACGCTAACACTGTCTCACGACAGATCGAAAGGAGATTCCACATGACCCACCTCACCTAGGAGTCCTATCGGGTGCCTCCAATACTATTTCTGAGCCTATGATACGTTCAACGCAAACCATGCACCAATCTTGCAACAAGAGTAGCACTATCTCCAAACAGACCGAACAGAGCTTCCACTTGAGCCTCGTCACCTAGGAGTCCCATCGAGTGTGTCGAAAACGATTTCTATGCCTATGGTATGTTTGGTACAACCGTTCACCAATCTTGGACTAACACAAACACTGTCTCGACACAAACACTATCACCAAACAGACTAAAACGAGATTCCACATGACCCACGTCACTTATGAGTTCCATCAGGTGCATGTAAAACTATTTATGAGCCTATGGTACGTGCAGTGCAAACCATGCACCAATCTCCAAATGGACCAAACAGAGGACCACCAGACCCTCGCCTGCTAGCAGTACCATCGGGTGTGTCTAAAACGATTTATGAGCCTACGATACATTAGACGCAAACCGAGCACCTATCTTGCTCCGATGCTAACCCAGTCTGAAAACAGATCAAAACAAGATTCCACATGACCCACCTCACCTAGGAGTTCCATCGGGTGCCTCCAATACTATTTGAGAGCCTACGGTACGTTCGACGTAAACCTTGCACCAATCTTGTATCAAGAGTAGCACTACCTCCAAACAGATCGAACCGAGCTTCCTCTTGAGCCTCGTCATCTAGGAGTCCCAACGAGTGCGTACAAAATGATTTCAATGCCTATGATATGTTTGGTGCAACCCATGCACCTATCTTTGCATTGACACTAACACTTTCTCCAAACGGACTAAAATAAGATTCCACACGACCCACGTCACTTACGAGTTCCATCAGGTGCGTCCAAAACTATTTATGAGCCTATGGTACATTCAGTGTAAACCGAGCACCTATCTTGTGTCAAGATTAGCACTATCTCCAAATAGACTTTACAGAGCTCCACCAGACCGTCGTCTCCTCGGAGTACCATCAGATGTGTCCAAAATGATTTATGAGCCTATGGTACGTATGACACAAACCAAGCACCTATCTTGCACCGACGCTAACACTATCTCAAAAACAGATCGAAACGAGATTCCACATGACCCACCTCACCTAGGAGTTCTATCGGGTGCCTCTAATACTATTTCTGAGCCTACGGTACGTTCAACGCAAACCGTGCTCCAATCTTGCATCAAGAGTAGCACTATCTCCAAACGAACCGAACCGAGCTTCCACTTGAGCCTCGTCACCTAGGAGTACTATCGACTGTGTCCAAAACGATTTCTATGCCTATGGTATGTTCGGTGCAAACCATGCACCTATCATGCACTGACACTAATACTGTCTCCAAACGGAGTAAAACGAGATTCCACACGATCCACATCACTTACGAGTTGCATCGGGTGCATCCAAAACTATTTATGAGCCTATGGTACGTTCAGTGCAAACCGTGCACCTATCTTGCATCAAGATTGTCACTATCTCCAAACAGACCGAACAGAGCTCCACCAGACCCTGGTCACCTAGGAGTACCATCGGGTGCTTCTAAAATGATTTATGAGCCTATGGTACATTTGGCGCAAACCGAGCACCAGTCTTGCACCGACGCTAACACTATTTCAAACACCAATCGAAATGATATTCCACATGACCCACCTCACCTAAGAGTTCCATCGGGTGCCTCCAATACTATTTCTACGACTAGGGTACGTTCTACGCAAACCGTGCACCAATCTTGCATCAAGAGTAGCACTATCTCCAAACAGACGGAACCAAGCTTCCACTTGAGCCTCATAACCTAGGAGTCCCATAGAGTGCGTCCAAAACGATTTCAATGCCTACAGTATGTTCGGTGCAACCCATGCACCTATCTTTCCACTGATTCTAATACTGTCTCCAAACATACTAAAACAAGATTTCACACGACCCATCTCACTTACGAGTTCCATCGGGTGCGTCCAAAACTATTTATGAGCCTATGGTACATTAAGTGCAAACCGTGCACCTATCTTGTGTCAAGATTAGCACTATCTCCAAACGGACCGAAAAAGAGCTCCATGAGACCCTCGTCACCTAGGAGTACCATCGGGTGTGTCTAAAATGATTTATGAGCCTATGGTATGTTTGACACAAACCGAGCACCTATCTTGCACCGACGCTAACACTATCTCAAAACAGATCGAAACGAGATTCCACATGACCCACCTCATCTAGGAGTTCCATCGGGTGCCTCCAATACTATTTCTGAACCTACGGTATGTTCAACGCAAACCGTGCACCAATCTTGCATCAAGGGTAGCACTATCTCCAAACGGACCGAACCGAGCCTCCACTTGAGACTCGTCACCTAGAAGTCCCATCGAGTGTGTCCAAAATGATTTCAATGCCTACGGTATATTCGGTGCAACCCATGCACCTATCTTTGCACTGACACTAACACTGTCTCCAACAGACTAAAACAAGATTCCACACAACCCACGTCACTTACGAGTTTCATCGGGTGCATCCAAAAGTATTTATGAGCCTGTGGTACATTAAGTGCAAACCGTGCAATTATCTTGTGTCAAGATTAGCACTATCTCCAAACAGACCGAATAGAGCTCCACCGGACCCTCGTCACCTAGGAGTACCATCGGGTGCGTCTAAAATGATTTATAACCCTATGGTACATTTGACACAAACTGAGCACCACTTGTCAAGATTAGCACTATCTGCAAACGCACAGAACAGAGCTCCACCAGACCCTCATCACCTAGGAGTACCATCCGGTGTCTCTAAAACAATTTATGAGCCTATGGTACATTTCACGCAAATCGAGCACCTATCTTGCACCGACGGTAACCCAATCTCATAATAGATCGAAACAAGATTCCACATGACCCACCTCACCTAGGAGTTCCATCGGGTGCCTCCAATACTATTTCTGAGCCTACGGTACGTTCGACGCAAACAGTACACCAATCTTGCATCAAGAGTAGCACTATCTCCAAACAGACCGAACCGAGCTTCCACTTGAGCCTCGTCACCTAGGAGTCCCGTTGACTGTGACTAAAACAAGATTTCACACGGCCCACGTCACTTACGAGTTGCATCGGGTGTGTCCAAAACTATTTAGGAACCTATGGTACGTTCAGTGCAAACCGTGCACCTATCTAGCGTCAAGATTAGCACTATCTCCAAACGGACCGAACAGAGCTCCACCAGACCCTGGTCACCTAGGAGTACCATCGGGTGCGTCTAAAACGATTTATGAGCCTATGGTACATTTGACGCAAACCGAGCACCTATCATGCTCCGACGCTAACACTGTCTCACAACAGATCGAAAGGAGATTACACATGACCCACCTGATATGAACCTGCAAGGGTTTGTGGTCGATCTTTCGATGAGAAGCGTGAGATAACTCGATTGGTGGATGGAGATGACGTTCATGGCCCGACTACAGCCTTCCAAGCTGTGCCTTAGCAACCGATATACCACCTCCAACAGCCGTCGTGATCTTGTGGAGCACGATCAACCAAACCACTAGGGTAATTCCTGCAAGCAATCGAGGAACAAGCAAGAACAAGTAGAACAAGCAACTCAATTGCAAATATGGAGATGAAAAACCAATCTGAACTCACAAAGTTGGGGTTCTGAATCAAGTAGAATGGATGGTCTAGTCAACACACGCGTATACAAGGAAGTAGCAATGGCTAAACTTTCAACAAAACAAAACCCAATCTATTTGTGGCGGCTCTAATCCTTATTAATACCTAGGGGAATGACCAAGGGGGTGTTGGGGTCATTCTCCAACCCTAGGATATGTCCTTAATGGACCCAAATTAATACATGGACCATCGGCCCAAAATAGGGTGACGCAGCACCAAAGGCAGAAAAGGTCCCAGCGTTGAAACGACGATTGCGGAAGCATCGGATAAGATATAGCCATGAGTCTAGATCCGTTGGAAAATAGACTTGATAAGCTTTCCAAAAAGTGCTATAACGTCCCAATCGGAGTCCGTATGAAGTCGTGGTGACCGTCGCAATTTAGGACTATTTTGTAGTCCGAATTCAGCTTCCAAAACGTGTTGGACTTGGACTCTTTCTGTCCTTGGAACCAAAGTGACATGGTGACCTAGCGGAGGACGTTAGGAATACTTGGATTTGGTCTCCAATCAACTTCATTAACCTTCCATGCTTTCCATATGCAATCAAACCTTCCCTTGATCCATGTAAGTAATTCTAAAAATGAGAATGAACACACATCATGGTGCAGCATCAATTCATCAAATGCATCAATGATAAGCCTCATATAGAATGGTTGCACCTTTGGTATAGAAATGGTTGGCATGGTCATCTTTGAGCCAATGATGTCCTCATCATTCTCCCCTTCTTGACAGCAAACCGTCCTCGGTTTGATCTTTGTTGGAGTATGTGTTGTAGGTAAAAGTGAATCGTGCTCCCCTTCTTGATATTTATCCTGTTGCATATGGGGAAAACTAGAAAAACTTTGCAAGACATCATTAGTGTTAGTGCAGCCCTCAATTTGATCATGGTATTGTGGCCCAAAAGGATATTTCAGATTAGAACAAATATAAACTTTATGCACCAAATATTCTCCTTTGCTATCACATTTGCCAATTGCATGAAGCGAACAATGATTAAAACTCGGTAAACCAGAATCAAATTTAAGTTTCTCTTTTAGACAATTTAGATTACACAGAATATTAAATTCAATATAACCCAAAGTATTTAAAGAGGACAGTAAATTCAGTTCATCTTGTGCACATGTAATAGGATGAAAAAACTTATCTTCAGCACATTTGTATGGTTCCAAACCAAAAGTATCACACTTATTCGTTACTTGTGGCATAGGAGTAAAAGAATCATCAGCACACAACTCCTCTTTATCACAAGGAACAGCGAGTAATTCATTTTGTGACAAAGGAAAATCAGTAGTGGGTTCCACTATTTGTTGCTCTTCATTAGCATGCAAAGTGGACAAATTTTGGACATTATGGGTCACATCATTCTGGCAAGTATTCATAGATAATAGAATCTCTTTTTCAGCATTGAGAGCCAGACAAAACAATTGACCAATATGGCAATATGATTTGCTAATTAACAAGGTTCGAATTTCAGAATTGAGCCCTCTCATGAATCTACTCATAACATCTTCCATGCATTCATCCAATCCACCAAACATGATACAAATATTAAAATTACGGTAGTATTGTTTCACAATCTTACTACCCTGGTTTAAGTTGTCTAATTTTGCAAGCAAATAATCAACATAATATGCAGGAACGAATGCATCTCTAAAAAGAAATTTGAAGTCTTTCCAAGATTCTGGAACTTTGTTGTGCCTACAAATGTGTTTCCATTCTAGCAAAGCATTTTCAATCAAAATATTAGAGGCAATACAAATCTTTTGTTTCTTGGACAGGTCATGCTCATCAAATTCATTGTCTACTTTTAACTCCCAATCAATGTAAGCTTGAGGATCAAACTTACCATCATATAACGGCAAGTGTTGAATGACATCCTGAATATGAGGGTCTAGTTTCAACAACTCAAAAATCTCCATATCACCTGCCATGATTAGTAGAAAACAAGAAACACAAAAATAATATGTATCCACCTATCAACTACTAGGATGTGTCGGTTGTAACTCTCTCAAACTCAACTTGTTAAAACAAGCCCTTACAAGTTCTTACCAAGCCAAACAGGAGGTGATGGCAACCAACAAGTCTACAACCGTGGAGTAAAGTGTATCGGTGTCGTAGCAACAAAACAAATTGTCAAGCTGTAGTCGAATATGTGGAGCTGTAGGTGGGCTAAAGCAAGGAAGTACTAGAACCACGTTAGTTGCAAGCAAATTGAACAAACGCTCAATGATGTTATTGTGCTGGTCCTAGGCTAGTACGTGCTAGAGACGCGAGCCTGGACACAAACGAAGTCACTGAGCTGTAGCAAAGAAGGATCACAAGGACAGGAATAACAACAAAAGAAAAATCCTTCTCTTCTTCTTTCTCTTTCTTTTCTTTCTTTCTTTCTATCTTTCTTTTCTTTCTTTCTTCTGTCTTTTTTTCTATTTTTTTCAACTAGCACAAAACTGAAATTTTGCAACAAGAATTAACAAGCTACTTACATCAATTAAATGTTTCCTTGGGAAGGGTGATTCAGTAGCAAAGTCAAACAAGTGGCTGTTTTGCAAAACCAGCAGACGCACAAATCTCCAGGGCAATTGCGAAGCGCTCAGATTGAATTTGGGACCAAGCTCTGATCAGTTGGAAAGAGGACAAGTTAAGGTTTCCAGATTGTATTTAAACTCCCTATTCAGACTCCTGACAAAGGAAATATGGTGCTTTTCTTTTCAGGATAAAACAGGACTCCGAATCGAATTCTATCTTGATCTTGTTGGATTTCCTTTTTGTAGATGGAAATATGGACGTGGATGAAACCTCCAAGGGCGTGGCTAGGATAATGGTGGTAAGCAAAACAAAGGAATTCGGAAATCCACTCGGATTCATTGAGAGAAACAAATAAACTCAAATCTGCGATGGTGATAGAAACGTGACTAGAACTCGAAACTCTAAACGACTAGATGCTAAAACCAGCAACTTGACACGACGATGCAACCATTAATTCAATAAGCCCTAACTAAGCAGTAATAGTATTAAGCTCAAAGGGTTTTTGGGATTATGGAGAACTAATCTACTAATTTTGTTTTGGCTTTTTCTGGACTATAGGAGATTAAAAAACAGCAAAGAACTAGAAGTCTCTCACCGATCAACCTTGCTCTGATTACCAACTGATATGAACCCGCAAGGGTTTGTGGTCGATCTTTCGATGAGAAGCGTGAGATAACTCGATTGGTGGATGGAGATGACGTTCACGGCCTGACTACAGCCTTCCAAGCTGTGCCTTAGCAACCGATACACCACCTCCAACAGTCGTCGTGATCTTGTGGAGCACGATCAACCAAACCACTAGGGTAATTCCTGCAAGCAATCGAGGAACAAGGAAGAACAAGTAGAACAAGCAACTCAATTGCAAATATGGAGATGAAAAACCAATCTGAACTCACAAAGTTGGGGTTCTGAATCAAGTAGAACGGATGGTCTAGTCAACACACGCGTCTACAAGGAAGTAGCAATGGCTAAACTTTCAACAAAACAAAACCCAATCTATTTGTGGCGGCTCTAATCCTTATTAATACCTAGGGGAACGACCAAGGGGGTGTTGGGGTCGTTCTCCAACCCTAGGACACGTCCTTAATGGACCCAAATTGATACATGGACCATCGGCCCAAAATAGGGTGACGCAGCACCAAAGGCAGAAAAGGCTCCGGCGTTGAAACGACGATTGCGGAAGCATCGGATAAGATATAGCCATGAGTCTAGATCCGTTGGAAAATAGACTTGATAAGCTTTCCAAAAAGTGCTATAACGTCCCAATCGGAGTCCGTATGAAGTCGTGGTGACCGTCTCAATTTGGGACTATTTTTGCAGTCCGAATTCAACTTCCAAAACGTGTTGGACTTGGACTCTTTCTGTCCTTGGAACCAAAGTGACGTGGTGGCCTAGCGGAGGACGTTAGGAATACTTGGATTTGGTCCCCAATCAACTTTATTAACCTTCCATGCTTTCCATATGCAATCAAACCTTCCCTTGATCCATGTAAGTAATTCTAAAAATGAGAATGAACACACATCATGGTGCAGCATCAATTCATCAAATGCATCAATGATAAGCCTCATATAGAATGGTTGCACCTTTGGTATAGAAGTGATTGGCATGGTCATCTTTGAGCCAATGATGTCCTCATCACCACCTCACCTAGGAGTCCTATCGGGTACCTCCAATACTATTTCTGAGCCTATGATACGTTCAACGCAAACCATGCATCAATCTTGCACCAAGAGTATCACTATCTCCAAACAGACCGAACAGAGCTTCCACTTGAGCCTCGTCACCTAGGAGTCCCATCGAGTGTGTCGAAAACGATTTCTATGCCTATGGTATGTTTGGTGCAACCGTTCACCAATCTTGGACTAACACAAACACTGTCTTGACACAAACACTGTTACCAAATGGACTAAAACGAGATTCCACATGACCCACGTCACTTATGAGTTCCATCAGGTGCATGTAAAACTATTTATGAGCCTATGGTACGTGCAGGGCAAACCGTGCACCAATCTCCAAATGGACCAAACAGAGGACCACCAGACCCTCGCCACCTAGCAGTACCATCGGGTGTGTCTAAAACGATTTATGAGCCTACGGTACATTAGACGCAAACCGAACACCTATCTTGCTCCGATGCTAACCCAGTCTGAAAACAGATCAAAATAAGATTCCACATGACCCACCTCACCTAGGAGTTCCATCGGGTGCCTCCAATACTATTTGAGAGCCTACGGTACGTTCGACGTAAACCTTGTACCAATCTTGCATCAAGAGTAGCACTATCTCCAAACAGATCGAACCGAGTTTCCTCTTGAGCCTCGTCATCTAGGACTCCCAACGAGTGCGTACAAAATGATTTCAATGCCTATGGTATGTTTGGTGCAACCCATGCACCTATCTTTGCATTGACACTAACACTTTCTCCAAACGGACTAAAACAAGATTCCACACGACCCACGTCACTTACGAGTTCCATCGGGTGCGTCCAAAACTATTTATGAGCCTATGGTACATTCAGTACAAACCGAGCACCTATCTTGTGTCAAGATTAACACTATCTCCAAATGGACTGAATAGAGCTCCACCAGACCCTCATCTCCTCGGATTACCATCGGTTGTGTCTAAAATGATTTATGAGCCTATGGTACGTGTGACGCAAACCAAGCACCTATCTTGCACCGACGCTAACACTATCTCAAAATAGATCGAAATGAGATTCCACATGACCCACCTCACCTAGGAGTTCCATCGGGTGCCTCCAATACTATTTCTGAGCCTACGGTAAGTTCAACGCAAACCGTGCTCCAATCTTGCATCAAGAGTAGCACTATCTCCAAATGAACCGAACCGAGCTTCCACTTGAGCCTCGTCACCTAGGAGTACTATCAACTGTGTCCAAAATGATTTCTATGCCTATGGTATGTTCGGTGCAAACCATGCACCTATCTTGCACTGACACTAATACTACATCCAAACAGAGTAAAACGAGATTCCACACGACCCACATCACTTACGAGTTGCATCGGGTGCGTCCAAAACTATTTATGAGCCTATGGTACGTTCAGTGCAAACCGTGCACCTATCTTGCATCAAGATTGTCACTATCTCCAAACAGACCGAACAGAGCTCCACCATACCCTTGTCACCTGGGAGTACCATCGGGTGCGTCTAAAATGATTTATGAGCCTATGGTATATTTGGCGCAAACCGAGCACCAGTCTTGCACCGACGCTAACACTATTTCAAACACCGATCGAAATGAGATTCCACATGACCCACCTCACCTAGGAGTTCATCGGGTGCCTCCAATATAATTTCTAAGACTACGGTACGTTCTACGCAAACCGTGCACCAATCTTGCATCAAGAGTAGCACTATCTCCAAACAGACCGAACCAAGCTTCCACTTGAGCCTCGTCACCTAGGAGTCCCATAGAGTGCGTCCAAAATGATTTCAATGCCTACAGTATGTTCGGTGCAACCCATGCACCTATCTTTCCACTGATTCTAATACTGTCTCCAAACGTACTAAAACAAGATTTCACACGACCCATCTCACTTACGAGTTCCATCGGGTGCGTCCAAAACTATTTATGAGCCTATGGTACATTAAGTGCAAACCGTGCACCTATCTTGTGTCAAGATTAGCACTATCTCCAAACGGACCGAAAAGAGCTCCACCAGACCCTCGTCACCTAGGAGTACCATCGGGTGTGTCTAAAATGATTTATGAGCCTATGGTATGTTTGACACAAACCGAGCACCTATCTTGCACCGACGCTAACACTATCTCAAAACAGATCGAAACAAGATTCCACATGACCCACCTCATCTAGGAGTTCCATCGGGTGCCTCCAATACTATTTCTAAACCTACGGTATGTTCAACGCAAACCGTGCACCAATCTTGCATCAAGGGTAGCACTATCTCCAAACGGACCGAATCGAGCCTCCACTTGAGACTCGTCACCTAGAAGTCCCATCGAGTGTGTCCAAAATGATTTCAATGCCTACGGTATATTCGGTGCAACCCATGCACCTATCTTTGCACTGACACTAACACTGTCTCTAACAGACTAAAACAAGATTCCACACGACCCACGTCACTTACGAGTTTCATCAGGTGCATCCAAAAGTATTTATGAGCCTATGGTACATTAAGTGCAAACTGTGCAATTATCTTGTGTCAAGATTAGCACTATCTCCAAATAGACCGAATAGAGCTCCACCGGACCCTCGTCACCTAGGAGTACCATCGGGTGCGTCTAAAATGATTTATGACCCTATGGTACATTTGACGCAAACCGAGCACCACTTGTCAAGATTAGCACTATCTGCAAACGTACAGAATATTGCTCCACCAGACCCTCATCACCTAGGAGTACCATCGGGTGTCTCTAAAACGATTTATGAGCCTATGGTACATTTCACGCAAATCGAGCACCTATCTTGCACCGACGGTAACCCAATCTCATAACAGATCGAAACAAGATTCCACATGACCCACCTCACCTAGGAGTTCCATCGGGTGCCTCCAATACTATTTCTGAGCCTACGGTACGTTCGACGCAAACCGTGCACCAATTTTGCACCAAGAGTAGCACTATCTCCAAACAGACCGAACCGAGCTTCCACTTGAGCCTCGTCACCTAGGAGTCCCATTGACTATGACCAAAACAATTTCTATGCCTATGGTATGTTCGGTGCAAACCGTGCACCTATCTTGCTCTGACAACAACAGTGTCTCTGAACGGACTAAAACAAGATTTCACACGGCCCACGTCACTTACGAGTTGCATCGGGTGTGTCCAAAACTATTTAGGAACCTATAGTACGTTCAGTGCAAACCGTGCACCTATCTTGCTTCAAGATTAGCACTATCTCCAAACGGACCGAACAGAGCTCCACCAGACCCTGGTCACCTAGGAGTGCCATCGGGTGTGTCTAAAACGATTTATGAGCCTATGGTACATTTGACGCAAACTGAGCACCTATCTTGCACCGACGCTAACACTGTCTCACAACAGATCGAAAGGAGATTACACATGACCCACCTCACCTAGGAGTCCTATCGGGTGCCTCCAATACTATTTCTGAGCCTATGATACGTTCAACGCAAACCATGCACCAATCTTGCAACAAGAGTAGCACTATCTCCAAACAGACCGAACAGAGCTTCTACTTGAGCCTCGTCACCTAGGAGTCCCATCGAGTGTGTCAAAAATGATTTCTATGCCTATGGTATGTTTGGTGCAACCGTTCACCAATCTTGGACTAACACAAACACTGTCTCGACACAAACACTATCACCAAACGGACTAAAACGAGATTCCACATGACCCACGTCACTTATGAGTTCCATCAGGTGCATGTAAAACTATTTATGAGCCTATGGTACGTGCAGGGCAAACTGTGCACCAATCTCCAACTGGACCAAACAGAGGACCACCAGACCCTCGCCACCTAGCAGTACCATCGGGTGTGTCTAAAATGATTTATGAGCCTACAGTACATTAGACGCAAACCGAGCACCTATCTTGCAGATGAAAACAAGATTACACATGACCCACCTCACCTAGGAGTTCCATCGGGTGCCTCCAATACTATTTGAGAGCCTACGGTACGTTCGACGTAAACCTTGTACCAATCTTGCATCAAGAGTAGCACTATCTCCAAACAGATCGAACCGAGCTTCCTCTTGAGCCTCGTCATCTAGGAGTCCCAACGAGTGCGTACAAAATGATTTCAATGCCTATGGTATGTTTGATGCAACCCATGCACCTATCTTTGCATTGACACTAACAATTTCTCCAAACAGACTAAAACAAGATTCCACACGACTCACGTCACTTACGAGTTCCATCGGGTGCGTCCAAAACTATTTATGAGCCTATGGTACATTCAGTGCAAACCGAGCACCTATCTTGTGTCAAGATTAACACTATCTCCAAATGGACTAAACAGAGCTCCACCAGACCCTCGTCTCCTCGGATACCATCGGGTGTGTCCAAAATGATTTATGAGCCTATGGTACGTGTGACGCAAACCAAGCACCTATCTTGCACCGACGCTAACACTATCTCAAAATAGATCGAAACGAGATTCCACATGACCCACCTCATCTAGGAGTTCCATAGGGTGCCTCCAATACTATTTCTGAGCCTACGGTACGTTCAACGCAAACCGTGCTCCAATCTTGCATCAAGAGTAGCACTATCTCCAAATGAACTGAACCGAGCTTCCACTTGAGCCTCGTCACCAAGGAGTACTATCGACTGTGTCCAAAACGATTTCTATGCCTATGGTATGTTCGGTGCAAGCCATGCACCTATCTTGCACTGACACTAATACTGTATCCAAACAGAGTAAAACGAGATTCCACACGACCCACATCACTTACGAGTTGCATCGGGTGCGTCCAAAACTATTTATGAGCCTATGGTACGTTCAGTGCAAACCGTGCACCTATCTTGCATCAAGATTGTCACTATCTCCAAACAGACCGAACAGAGCTCCACTAGACCCTGGTCACCTAGGAGTACCATCGGGTGCGTCTAAAATGATTTATGAGCCTATTGTATATTTGGCGCAAACCGAGCACCAGTCTTGCACCGACGCTAACACTATTTCAAACACCAATCGAAATGAGATTCCACAAGACCCATCTCACCTAGGAGTTCCATCGGGTGCCTCCAATACTATTTCTAAGACTACGGTACGTTCTACGCAAACCGTGCACCAATCTTGCATCAAGTGTAGCACTATCTCCAAACAGACCGAACCAAGCTTCCACTTGGGCCTCGTCACCTAGGAGTCCCATAGAGTGCGTCCAAAATGATTTCAATGCCTACAGTATGTTCGGTGCAACCCATGCACCTATCTTTCCACTGATTCTAACACTGTCACCAAACGGACTAAAACAAGATTCCACACGACCCATCTCACTTACGAGTTCCATCAGGTGCGTCCAAAACTATTTATGAGTCTATGGTACATTAAGTGCAAACCGTGCACCTATCTTGTGTCAAGATTAGCACTATCTCCAAACGGACCGAAAAGAGCTCCACTAGACCCTCGTCACCTAGGAGTACCATCGGGTGTGTCTAAAATGATTTATGAGCCTATGGTATGTTTGACACAAACCGAGCACCTATCTTGCACCGACGCTAACACTATCTCAAAACAGATCGAAACGAGATTCCACATGACCCACCTCATCTAGGAGTTCCATCGGGTGCCTCTAATACTATTTCTGAACCTACGGTATGTTCAACGCAAACCGTGCACCAATCTTGCATCAAGGGTAGCACTATCTCCAAACGGACCGAACCGAGCCTCCACTTGAGACTCGTCACCTAGAAGTCCCATCGAGTGTGTCCAAAATGATTTCAATGCCTACGGTATATTCGGTGCAACCCATGCACCTATCTTTGCACTGACACTAACACTGTCTCCAACAGACTAAAACAAGATTCCTCACGACCCACGTTACTTACGGGTTTCATCGGGTGCATCCAAAAGTATTTATGAGCCTATGGTACATTAAGTGCAAACCGTGCAATCATCTTGTGTCAAGATTAGCACTATCTCCAAACAGACCGAATAGAGCTCCACCGGACCCTCGTCACCTTGGAGTACCATCGGGTGCGTCTAAAATGATTTATGACCCTATGGTACATTTGACGCAAACCGAGCACCACTTGTCAAGATTAGCACTATATGCAAACACACAGAACAGAGCTCCACCAGACCCTCATCACCTAGGAGTACCATCGGGTGTCTCTAAAACAATTTATGAGCCTATGGTACATTTCACGCAAATCGAGCACCTATCTTGCGCCGACAGTAACCCAATCTCATAACAGATCGAAACAAGATTCCACATGACCCACCTCACCTAGGAGTTCCATCGGGTGCCTCCAATACTATTTCTGAGACTACGGTACGTTCTACGCAAACCGTGCACCAATCTTGCATCAAGAGTAGCACTATCTCCAAACAGACCGAACCAAGCTTCCACTTGAGCCTCGTCACCTAGGAGTCCCATAGAGTGCGTCCAAAACGATTTCAATGCCTACAGTATGTTCGGTGCAACCCATGCACCTATCTTTCCACTTATTCTAACACTGTCTCTAAACGGACTAAAACAAGATTGCACACGACCCATCTCACTTATGAGTTCCATCGGGTGCGTCCAAAACTATTTATGAGCCTATGGTACATTAAGTGCAAACCGTGCACCTATCTTGTGTCAAGATTAGCACTATCTCCAAACAGACCGAAAAGAGCTCCACCAGACCCTCATCACCTAGGAGTACCATCGGGTGTGTCTAAAATGATTTATGAGCCTATGGTATGTTTGACACAAACTGAGCACCTATCTTGCACCGACGCTAACACTATCTCAAAACAGATCGAAATGAAATTCCACATGACCCACCTCATCTAGGAGTTCCATCGGGTGCCTCCAATACTATTTCTGAACCTACGGTATGTTCAACGCAAACCGTGCACCAATCTTGCATCAAGGGTAGCACTATCTCCAAACGGACCAAACCAAGCCTCCAATTGAGACTCGTCACCTAGAAGTCCCATCGAGTGTGTCCAAAATGATTTCAATGCCTACGGTATATTCGGTGCAACCCATGCAACTATCTTTGCACTGACACTAACACTGTCTCCAACAGACTAAAACAAGATTCCACACGACCCACGTCACTTACGAGTTTCATCGGGTGCGTCCAAAAGTATTTATGAGCCTATGGTACATTAAGTGCAAACCGTGCAATTATCTTGTGTCAAGATTAGCACTATCTCCAAACGGACTGAATAGAGCTCCACCGGACCCTCGTCACCTAGGAGTACCATCGGGTGCGTCTAAAATGATTTATGATCCTATGGTACATTTGACGCAAACCGAGCACCACTTGTCAAGATTAGCACTATCTGCAAACGCACAGAACAGAGCTCCACCAGACCCTCGTCACCTAGGAGTACCATCGGGTGTCTCTAAAATGATTTATGAGCCTGTGGTACATTTCACGCAAATCGAGCACCTATCTTGCACCAATGCTAACCCAATCTCATAACAGATCGAAACAAGATTCCACATGACCCACCTCACCTAGGAGTTCCATCGGGTGCCTCCAATACTATTTCTGAGTGTACAGTACGTTCGACGCAAACCGTGCACCAATCTTGCATCAAGAGTAGCACTATCTCCAAACAGACCGAACCGAGCTTCCACTTGTGCCTCGTCACCTAGGAGTCCCATTGACTGTGTCCAAAACAATTTCTATGCCTATGGTATGTTCGGGGCAAACCGTGCACCTATCTTGCTCTAACAACAACAGTGTCTCCGAACGGACTAAAACAAGATTCCACACGACCCACGTCACTTACGAGTTGCATCGGGTGTGTCCAAAACTATTTAGGAACCTATGGTACGTTCAGTGCAAACCGTGCACCTATCTTGCGTCAAGATTAGCACTATCTCCAAACGGACCGAACAGAGCTCCACCAGACCCTGGTCACCTAGGAGTGCCATCGGGTGCGTCTAAAACGATTTATGAGCCTATGGTACATTTGACGCAAACCGAGCACCTATCTTGTGCCGACGCTAACACTGTCTCACAACAGATCGAAAGGATATTACACATGACCCACCTCACCTAAGAGTCCTATCGGGTGCCTCCAATACTATTTCTGAGCCTATGATACGCTCAACGCAAACCATGCACCAATCTTGCAACAAGAGTACCACTATCTCCAAACAGACCGAACAGAGCTTCTACTTGAGCCTCGTCACCTAGGAGTCCCATCGAGTGTGTCGAAAACGATTTCTATGCCTATGGTATGTTTGGTGCAACCGTTCACCAATCTTGGACTAACACAAACACTATCTCGACACAAACACTATCACCAAACGGACAAAAACGAGATTTCACATGACCCACGTCATTTATGAGTTCCATCAGGTGCATGTAAAACTATTTATGAGCCTATGGTACGTGCAGGGCAAACCGTGCACCAATCTCCAAATGGACCAAACAGAGGACCACCAGACCCTCGCCACCTAGCAGTACCATCGGGTGTGTCTAAAACGATTTATGAGCCTATGGTACATTAGACGCAAACCGAGCACCTCTCTTGCTCTGATGCTAACCCAGTCTGAAAACAGATCAAAACAAGATTCCACATGACCCACCTCACCTAGGAGTTCCATCGGGTGACTCCAATACTATTTGAGAGCCTACGGTACGTTCGACGTAAACCTTGCACCAATCTTGCATCAAGAGTAGCACTATCTCCAAAAAGATCGAACCGATTTTCCTCTTGAGCCTCGTCATCTATGAGTCTCAATGAGTGCGTACAAAATGATTTCAATGCCTATGGTATGTTTGGTGCAACCCATGCACCTATCTTTGCATTGACACTAACACTTTCTCCAAATGGTCTAAAACAAGATTCCACATGACCCACGTCACTTACGAGTTCCATCGGGTGCGTCCAAAACTATTTATGAGCCTATGGTACATTCAGTGCAAACCGAGCACCTATCTTGTGTCAAGATTAGCACTATCTCCAAATAGACTGAACAGAGCTCCACCAGACCCTCGTCTCCTCGGAGTACCATCGGGTGTGTCCAAAATGATTTATGAGCCTATGGTACGTG
Organism: Saccharum officinarum; assembly: GCA_020631735.1. Lineage (NCBI taxonomy): Eukaryota > Viridiplantae > Streptophyta > Magnoliopsida > Poales > Poaceae > Saccharum > Saccharum officinarum. Next base: position 38,338,782 of record CM036176.1, on the reverse strand, counting down.
TGATGCAAACCAAGCACCTATCTTGCACCGACACTAACACTATCCCAAAATAGATCGAAACGAGATTCCACATGACCCACCTCACCTAGGAGTTCCATCGGGTGCCTCCAATACTATTTCTGAGCCTACGGTACGTTCAACGCAAACCGTGCTCCAATCTTGCATCAAGAGTAGCACTATCTCCAAATGAACCGAACCGAGCTTCCACTTGAGCCTCGTCACCTAGGAGTACTATCGACTGTGTCCAAAATGATTTCTATGCCTATGGTATGTTCGGTGCAAACCGTGCACTTATCTTGCACTGACACTAATACTGTCTGATAGAGCTGGAGTGCCCGATCCTTTGGTGAGTGGAGGATAACTACGATTTGGTGGGTGTCGACCCTCGCGATCTGACTACGACGAACAAGTCTGTGGTGCCTTAGCAATCACTGAACCAACTCCCGATGGTTATTGACCTTGCTGGTGCTAGATCAACCTGATCACGAAGATCAATTCCTGCTGGTGATGAGGACATCCTCCACTATTACCCGTTGGCAAAGACGCAACAAAAAAAAGGCCAAGTGGCCTAGTTGTAATCGGGCGGTGACCGTGTGAGCCTCTGAATAATCCCACCTTGCTTAGCTTGAGAGAAGGAAGTCACCTTAAAAGAGAGAGTCACCCTTTCCCTATCGGACTAGTCTTTTAGGGACATTGGGCCTTTCTCCGAGTGGGTGTGCATAAGAACTGTTGAGGTCCGGGCAACCTTAATTTATTGGGCCTCGGCCAACCCCACCTGGGCCGGATATATCATTTGGTATCAGAGCTGGACCCTTGTTTAAGGGGGTGGGAATGATGAGGACATCCTCTACTATTACCCGTTGGCAAAGACGCAACAAAAAAAGGCCAAGTGGCCTAGTTGTAGTCGGGCGGCGACCGTGTGAGCCTCTGAATAATCCCACCTTGCTTAGCTTGGGAGAAGGAAGTCACCTTAAAAGAGAGAGTCACCCTTTCCCTATCGGACTAGTCTTTTAGGGACATTGGGCCTTTCTCCAAGTGGGTGTGCATAAGAACTGTTGGGGTCCGGGCAACCTTAATTTATTGGGCCTCGGCCAACCCCACCTGGGCCGGATGCATCAGCTGGCAATCGAAGAACAAGCAAGAATTTGAGGTGAGCAACCCTGAATATTACTCAAAGGTGGGGTTCTGAATTACATGAAGACGAAGCTTTAGAAAGTAGCAATGGCTAACTTAAGCAAAACAAAACCCAAGCCAAAGAGGGGGGTGCAGCCCATGGCTAAATAGGGGGAGTAGGGAGGAAGGAGGACGCCCAGCCTGCCCACAAGGCAGGGAATGGACGCCCAAACAGCCACACACCATCTCCTTGATCCCCTTTCCTGATTTAGGTGGCGCAGTACCTTCCTGGTTATTTCTTGACAAAACTAAAAACACATAGGTGGCGCAGCACCTAGACATTATTTTGGGTAGGTTCATCATGAGCATAGATGGCGCATGCACTTAGGAAACTTCTGGTCCTTCATTCTTCAAAATCATCACGAAGTTTAATTCACGTGCACGAGCTCGAGTGAATGGTCCTGGTGGCGCCTGTGCTGGTTCAGTTGGAGTAGCCATACCCGTGTCGGGGTTGATGTCCTCATCATCCTCCCCTTCTTGAATCGAAGTCGTCCTCGACGGTAGCTCCTCATCCTCGCCCGCATATGGTTTCAAATCTGCAACATTAAAGCTAGAGGAAACACCATATTCTGCCGGCAGGTCAAGTATATAAGCATTATCATTAATTTCCGTTAACACTTTGAAAGGACCAGCCGCACGGGGCATCAGCTTAGATCTGCGCAAACTAGGAAAGCGATCCTTGCGCAAATGCAACCAAACCAAGTCACCAGGTTCAAAAGTAACAAGTTTACGTCCTTTACTACCAACAGCCTGATTTTTAGCATTAGTGTGCGCAATGTTCTGCTGTGTTTGCTCATGGATGTCCAACATTTGTTTAACACGTGCAACAGCATCTACATGTGGGGCGTCCAAAGGATCAAAGGACAGCAAGTCAATTGGCGCTCGTGGAATGTAACCATAGACAACCTAAAAAGGGCACATTTTCATGGAGGAATGTGTAGCACGATTGTAAGCAAACTCGACATGGGGCAAACAATCCTCCCAAAGTTTCAGATTCTTGTCTAACACAGCCCTAAGCATGGTAGATAAGGTTCTGTTCACAACCTTAGTTTGCCCATCTGTTTGTGGGTGACAAGTGGTGCTAAAAAGCAATTTAGTTCCTAGTTTATTCCAAAGAGATCTCCAAAAATTACTTAGGAACTTAGCATCGCGATCTGAGACTATTGTATTTGGAACACCATGTAAACGAATAATCTCGCGAAAGAACAACTCAGCAACGCTGCTAGCATCATCAGTTTTATGACATGGTATGAAGTGAGCCATTTTAGAGAATCGATCAACAACCACAAAGATACTATCCCTCCCCTTCTTAGTTCGAGGTAAGCCCAAAACAAAATCCATAGAAATATCTAGCCAAGGAGAAGTAGGACAGGTAACGGCATATACAAACCGTGGTTGTTCAGGTGTGACTTAGCTTTCTGGCACGTGGTGCAGCGTGCAACAAAACGCTCCATGTCGCGGCGCATCTGGGGCCAAAAGAAGTGTGCGGCCAAAATCTCTTGTGTCTTGTAAACGCCAAAGTGTCCCATTAGGCCGCCACCATGCGCTTCCTATAACAACAAAAGACGAACCGAGCTTGCGGGAATACATAGCTTGTTAGCGCAGAACAAGAACCCATCGGTTACATGGAATGTACCCCATGGTTTACCATCCTTGCAATGCAGCATGATGTCCTTAAAGCCAGGATCATCAGCGTATTGTTCTTTCACAGTTTGTAAACCAAAAAATTTAAAGTCTAATTGGGACAGCATGGTGTATCTACGCGACAAAGCATCAGCAATAATGTTGTCTTTCCCGTTCTTGTGTTTGATGATGTAAGGAAAAGACTCTATGAATTCGACCCACTTAGCATGCCGACGGTTCAGATTAGTTTGGCTACGAATATGTTTTAATGCCTCATGATCAGAATGAATTATAAACTCGCGAGGCCAAAGATAGTGCTGCCATGTGTGAAGTGTGCGAACCAAAGCGAAAAGCTCCTTATCATAAGTTGAATAATTCAGACTAGCACCGCTTAATTTTTTGCTAAAGTAAGCAACTGGCTTTCCCTCTTGCAGCAAAACACTGCCTAAGCCAATACCACTAGCATCGCAGTCAAGTTCAAACTCTTATTGAAATCAGGTAGCTGTAGTAAGGGGGCATGTGTCAACTTATCTTTTAGAATGGTGAATGCCTCGTCCTGGGCTGCACCCCAGGAGAAAGGAACGCCCTTCTTGGTGAGCTCATGCAACGGGGAGGCAATGGAGCTGAAGTCACGCACGAACCGTCGGTAGAAACCTGCAAGCCCAAGAAAACTTCGAATCTGCGTAACCGTCGTCGGCATGGGCCAGCTCTGGATGGCATCAATCTTGCTGCTGTCCACTTCAATGCCCTGCGGAGTAACAACATAGCCAAGAAACAAAACACGTTGTGTGCAGAAGTCGCACTTGTCCAAGTTACCAAACAAGCGGGCAGCGCGCAAAGCATCAAAAATAGCATGCAAATGTTCCAAATGCTCTTTCATAGACTTGCTGTAAATTAGAATATCATCAAAATATACAACCACAAACAATCCTATGAAAGGCATCCAAACTTCATTCATTAAGCGCATAAATGTGCTGGGAGCATTAGTCAATCCAAACGGCATAACTAACCATTCATATAAGCCAAATTTTGTTTTAAAAGCCGTTTTCCATTCATCCCCAAGTTTCATTCGAATCTAATGGTACCCGCTACACAAATCTACCTTGGAGAATATAACAGCACCGCTAAGCTCGTCAAGCATATCATCAAGGCGAGGTATAGGATAACGATAACGAATTGTGATATTGTTAATCACGCGACAATCTACACACATGCGCCAGGTACCATCTTTCTTTGGGACAAGTAGTACAGGAACAGAGCAAGGGCTAAGAGACTCACGAATGTAGCCCTTATCAAGTAGCGCTTGGACTTGGCGCTGAATCTCCTTTGTCTCATCGGGATTGGTACGGTACGGGGCGCGGTTGGGAAGCTGGGCGCCCGGGATGAGGTCGATCTGGTGCTCAATTCCATGAATGGGAGGAAGACCTGGTGGTAAGTCCTTTGGAAACACATCGGCAAAGTCCTGCAAAAGCTTAGTAACAGCAGGGGGTATATCCAAAGATGGTGCATCATCGAGTGAAACAAGCACATGAGAACATACAAGCGCATAGCAAGGCATATTATCAACATGTAGTTCATCAAAATCAGCACGTGTAGCAAGTAAAACAGGAGCATGTAGCTTAATCTCTTTAGATGTGGCTGGTTGTTGTTGGCATTGTTTTAATGCTTTAGTAGTCCGAGCAATGTCATCTTTCACAATCTGTTCAGGGGTCATTGGATGAAGAATAATTTTCTTACCCTTAAACAGTAATGAATAATGATTTGTGCGACCATGATGTAAACAATCAGTATCATATTGCCATGGCCTACCAAGCAACAACGAACATGCCTCCATAGGAACAACATCGCAATCAGTATAATTAGAATAAGAACCCATGGAGAAGTGAACACCTACCGAGCGTGTTACCTTGAGTTTGCCACCCTGGTTGAGCCATTGAATGTGGTAGGGATGTGGATGTGGACGCGTTTGGAGAGACAACTTCTCCACCAGATCCGAACTTGCCAAATTGTTGCAACTACCGCCGTCAATGATGATGCGAATGGATCGTTCGTGCACAACGCCTTTGGTGTGGAACAAAGTGTGGTGGTGGTGGACAGAAATGACGGTGAAAACAACGGCGATGAACACAAAGGGACCAGCAACTATTGACGCGAAAGCACACAAATTCAACAACGCAAATTACTGAATGAAATGTGCAAGGCTCAAAAGGTGCTAGGACAAAGGAATGAACTTGAGTGTTGTTTGGGTTTTGTGGACGATAGGATGATGAACAAACTGTAAGCTAAAGGATAAACTCGATAAAACTCACCGATCAACCTGAATTTTGATACCACTTGATAGAGCTAGAGTGCCCGATCCTTTGGTGAGTGGAGGATAACTACGATTTGGTGGGTGTCGACCCTCGCGACCCGACTACGACGAACAAGTCCGTGGCGCCTTAGAAATCGCTGAACCAACTCCTGATGGTTATTGACCTTGTTGGTGCTAGATCAACCTGATCACGAAGATCAATTCCTACTGGCAATCGAAGAACAAGCAAGAATTTGAGGTGAGCAACCCTGAATATTACTCAAAGGTGGGGTTCTGAATTACACGAAGATGAAGCTTCAGAAAGTAGCAATGGCTAACTTAAGCAAAACAAAACCCAAGCCAAAGAGGGGGTGCAGCCCATGGCTAAATAGGGGGAGGAGGGAGGAAGGAGGACGCCCAGCCTGCCCACAAGGCAGGGAATGGATTCCCAAATAGCCACACACCATCTCCTTGATCCCCTTTCCTGATTTAGGTGGCGCCGTACCTTCCTGGTTATTTCTTGACAAAACTAAAAACACATAGGTGGCGCAGCACCTAGACATTATTCTGGGCAGGTTCATCATGAGCAAAGATGGCGCATGCACTTAGGAAACTTCTGGTCCTTCATTCTTCAAAATCATCACAAAGTTTAATTCACGTGCACGAGCTCGAGTGAATGGTCCTGGTGGCGCCTGTGCTGGTTCAGTTGGAGTAGTCATTCCCGTGTCGAGGTTGATGTCCTCATCACTATCTCCAAATGGACTAAAACGAGATTCCACACGACCCACATCACTTACGAGTTGCATCGGGTGCGTCCAAAACTATTTATGAGCCTATGGTACGTTCATTCCAAATCGTGCACCTATCTTGCGTCAAGATTAGCACTATCTCCAAACGGATCAAACAGAGCTCCACCAAACCCTCGTCAACTAGGAGTACCATCGGGTGCATCTAAAATGATTTATGAACCTATGGTACGTTTGACGCAAACCAAGCACCTATCTTGCACCGACGCTAAAACTGTCTCAAAACAGATCGAAACGAGATTCCACATGACCCACCTCACCTAGGAGTTCCATCGGGTGTCTCCAATACTATTTCTGAGACTACGGTACGTTCTACGCAAACCGTGCACCAATCTTGCATCAAGAGTAGCACTATCTCCAAGCGGACCGAACCGAGCTTCCACTTGAGCCCATCACCTAGGAGTCCCATCGAGTGTGTCCAAAATGATTTCAATGCCTATGGTATGTTCGGTGCAAACTGTGCACCTATCTTGCATTAACACTAACACTGTCTCCAAACGGAATAAAACAAAATTCCACATGACCCACGTCACTTACAAGTTCAATCGGGTGCGTCCAAAACTATTTATGAGCCTATGGTACGTTCAGTGCAAACCGTGCACCTATCTTGCGTCAAGATTAGCACTATCTCCAAACGGACTGAACAGAGCTCCACTAGACCCTCGTCACCTAGTAGTACCATCGGGTGCGTCTAAAATGATTTATGAGCCAATGGTACAATTTGACGCAAACCGAGTCCTATCTTGCACCGACACTAACACTGTCTCAAAACAGATCGAAACGAGATTCCACATGACCCACCTCACCTAGGAGTTCCATCAGGTGCCTCCAATACTATTTCTGAGACTACAATACGTTCGACGCAAACCGTGCACTAATCTTGAATCAAGGGTAGCACTATCTCCAAAAGGACCAAACAGAGCTTCCACTTGAGCCTCGTCACCTAGGAGTCCCATCGAGTGTGTCCAAAACATTTTCTATGCCTTTGGTATATTCGGTGCAAACCTTGCACCTATCTTGCACTGACACTAATACTGTCTGATAGAGCTGGAGTGCCCGATCCTTCGGTGAGTGGAAGATAACACTGTCCCCAAACAGACTAAATCAAGTTTCCACATGGCTCACGTCACTTACAAGTTCCATCAGGTGCGTCCAAAACTATTTATGAGCCTATGGTACGTGCAGTGCAAACAGTGCACCTATCTTGCGTCAAGATTGGCACTATCTCCAAACGCACCAAACAGAGATCCACCAGACCCTCGTCACCTATGAGTACCATCGGGTGCGTCTAACACGATTTATGAGCCTATGGTACATTTGACGCAAACCGAGCATCTATCTTGCATTGACACTAACACTGTCTTAAAACAGATCGAAACAAGATTCCACATGACCCACCTCACCTAGGAGTTCCATCTGGTGCCTCCAATACTATTTTTGAGCCTATGGTACGTTCGACGCAAACCGTGCACCAGTCTTGCATCAAGAGTAGCACTATCTCTAAACGGACCAAACCGAGCTTCCAATTGAGCCTCATCACCTAGGAGTCCCATCGAGTGTGTCCAAAATGATTTCAATGCCTATGGTATGTTCAGTGCAACCCATGCAAATATCTTCGCAGTGACAGTAACACTATCTCCAAACAGACTAAAACAAGATTCACACGACCCACGTCACTTACGAGTTCCACCGGGTGTGTCCAAAACTTTTTATGAGCCTATGGTATATTCAGTGCAAACCGTGCACCTATCTTCTATCAAGATTAGCACTATCTCCAAACGGACCGAACAGAGCTCCACCAGACCTCGTCACGTGGGAGTACCATCGGGTGTGTCTCAAATGACTTATGAGCCTATGGTACGTTTGACGCAAACCGAGCACCCATCTTGCACCGACGCTAACACTATCTCAAAAAGATCAAAAGGAGATTCCACATGACCCACCTAACCTAGGAGTTCCATCGGGTGCCTCCAATAGTATTTCTGAGCCTACGGTACGTTCGACGCAAACCATGCACCAATCTTGCATCAAGAGTAGCACTATTTCCAAACGGACCGAACAGAGCTTCCACTTGAGCCTTGTCACCTAGGAGTCCCATCGAGTGTGACCAAAATGATTTCTATGCCTATGGTATGTTCGGTACAAACCGTGCACCTATTTTGCACTGACACAAACACTGTCTCCAAATGGACTAAAATGAGATTACATAGGGCCAACGTCACTTACGAGTTCCATAGGTGCGCCCAAAACTATTTATGAGCCTATGGTACCTGCAGTGCAAACCGTGCACCTATCTTGCGTTAAGATTAGCACAATCTCCAAACGGACCGAACAGAGGTCCACCAGACCCTCGTCACCAAGGAGTACAATCGGGTGCATCTAAAATGATTTATGAGCCTATGGTACATTTGACGCAAACCGAGCACCTATCTTGCACCGACGCTAACACTGCCTCAAAACAGATTGAAATAACATTCCACACGACCCACCTCACCTAGGAGTTCCATCGGGTGCCTGCAATACTATTTCTGAGCCTACGGTACGTTCGACGCAAACCGTGCACCAATCTTGCATCAAGAGTAGCACTATTTCCAAACGGACTAAACCGAGCTTCCACTAGAGCCTCGTCACCTAGGAGTCCCATCGAGTGTGTCCAAAATGATTTCTATGCCTATGGTATGTCAAGTGCAAACCGTGCACCTATCTTGCACTAACACTAATACTATCTCTAAACGGACTAAAACGAGATTCCACATGACCCACGTCACTTACGAGTTTCATCGGGTGCGTCCAAAACTATTTATGAGCCTATGGTACATTCAGTGCAAACCGTGCACCTATCTTATGTCAACATTAGCACTATCTCCAAATGGACCGAACAGAGCTCCACCAGACCCTTGTCACTGGAGTACCATCGGGTGAGTCTAAAATAATTTATGAGGCTATGGTACGTTTGACGCAAACCGAGCATCTATCTTGCACCGACGCTAACATTGTCTCAAAACAGATCGAAACGAGGTTCCACATGATCCACCTCACCTAGGAGTTCCATCGGGTGCCTCCAATACTATTTCCAAGCCTACAGTACGTTCGACACAAACCGTGCACCAATCTTGCATCAAGAGTAGCACTATCTCCAAATGGACCAAACCGAGCTTTCACTTGAGCCTCGTCACCTAGGAGTCACATCGAGTGCGTCCAAAATGATTTCTATGCCTATGGTATGTTTGGTGCAAACCGTGCACCTATCTTGCAGTAACACTAACACTATCTCCAAACGGACTAAAACGAGATTCTAGACGGCCCACGACACTTACAAAACTTCTGATGAGCCTATGGTCCATTAAGTCCAAACCGTGCGCCTATCTTGCGTTAAGATTGGCACTATCTCCAAACAGACCGAATAGAGCTCCACCAGAGCCTCGTCACTTAGGAGATCCATCTGGTGCGTCCTAAATAATTTCTGAGCCTATGATACGTTTGACACAAACTGTGCACCTATCTTGCGTCAAGATTAGCACTATCTCCAAACAGATGAAATCTAGCTTCCACTTGAGCCTCGTCACCTAGGAGTGCCATCGGGTACGTCTAAAACGATTTCTAAACAGATGCTATGTTCGTTGCAAACCGTGCACCTATCTTGCACCGACACTAACACTGTCTCTAAACAAACTAAAACAAGATTCCACAAGACCCACGTCACTTACGAGTTCCACCAGGAGCCTTTGGTACGTTTGACGCAAACCGAGCACCTATCTTGTACGGACGCCAACACTATCTCAAAACAGAACGAAACGAGATTCTACATGATTCACATCACCTAGAAGTTCCATCGGGTGCCTCCAATACTATTTATGAGCCTACGGTACGTTCGACGCAAATCGTGCACCAATCTTGCATCAAGAGTAGCACTATCTCCAAACGGACCGAACCGAGCTTCCACCTTAGCCTCGTCACCTAGGAGTCCCATCGAGTGCCTCCAAAATGATTTCTATGCCTATGGTATGTTCGGTGTAAACCGTGCACCTATCTTGCTCTAACACCAACGCAGTCTCCAAACGGACTAAAACGAGATTCCACACGACCCACATCACTTACAAGTTTCATCGGGTGCATCCAAAACTATTTATGAGCCTATGTTACATTTAGTTCAAACCGTGCACCTATCTTGTGCCAAGATTAGTAATATCTCTAAATGGACCGAATAGAGCTAAACCAGACCCTCGTCACCTAAGACTACCATCGGGTAAGTCTAAAATGATTTGAGCCTATGGTACGTTTGATGCAAACCGAGCATCTATATTGCACCGACACTAACACTATCTTAAAATAGATCGAAACGAGATTCCACATGACTCACATCACCTTGGAGTTCCATCGGGTGCCTCCAACACTATTTCCGATCCTACGGTACGTTCGACGCAAACCATGCACCAATCTTGCATCAAGGGTAGCACTATCTCAAACAGACCAAACCGAGCTTCCACTTGAGCCTCATCACCTAGGAGTTCCATTGAGTGCGTCCAAAATGATTTCTGAGCAGATGGTATGTTCGGTGCAAACCGTGCACCTATCTTGCACCGACACTAACACTGTGTCTAAACATACTAAAACGAGATTCCACATGACCCACGTAACTTATGAGTTCCATCGGGTGCGTCCAAAACTATTTATGAGCCTATGGTACGTTCTATGCAAACTGTCCACCTATCTTTCACCGACGCTAACACAGTCTCTGAATGGACTAAAACGAGATTCCACATGACCCACGTCACTTACGAGTTCCATCAGGTGTGTCAAAAACTATTTATGAGCCAATGGTACGTTTTGTGTAAACCGTGCACCTATCTTGCGTCAAGAGTAGCACTATCTCCAAATGGATGGAATCCAGCTTGGACTTTAGCCTCGTTAGCTAGGAGTGCCATTGGGTACATCCAAAATGATTTCTGAGCAGATGGTATGTTCAGTGCAAACCGTGCACCTATCTTGCTCCGACACTAACACTGTCTCTAAACAGGCTAAAACGAGATTCGACACGACTCACATCACTTACGAGTTCCATCTGGTGCATCCAAAACTATTTATGAGCCTATGGAACGTTCAGTGCAAACTGTGCACCTATCTTGCGTCAAGATTAGCACTATCTCCAAATGGATGGAATCCAGCTTCCACTTGAGCCTCGTCTCCTAGGAGTGCCAACCGGTACGTCCCAAACGATTTCTGAGCAGATGGTATGTTCGGTGCAAACCATGCACCTGTCTTTGCGCCGACACTAACACTATGTCTGAATGGACTAAAACGAGATTCCACATGACCCATGTCACTTATGAGTTCCATCGGGTGCGTCCAAAACTATTTATGAGCCAATGGTATGTTCTATGGAAACAACGCACCTATCTTGTGTCAAGATTAGCACTATCTCCAAATGGAGGGAATCCAGCTTGAACTTGAGCCTCGTTAGCTAGGAGTGCCATCAGGTACGTCCAAAATGATTTCTGAGTAGATGGTATGTTCGGTGCAAACCATGCACCTATCTTGCACTAACACTAACACTGTCTCTGAATAGACTAAAACGAGATTCCCCACGACCCACGTCACATACGACTTCCATCGAGTGCGTCCAAAACTATTTATGAGCCTATGGTACGTTCTGTGCAAACTGTGCACCTATCTTGTGTGAAGATTAGCACTATCTCCAAATAGACTGAACAGAGCTCCACCAGACCCTCATCACCTAGGAGTGCCATCGGGTGCATCTAAAACGATTTATGAGCCTATGGTATGTTTGAGGCAAACCGAGCACCTATCTTACACCGATGCTAACACAGTCTCAAAACAGATCGAAACAAGATTCCACATGACCCACGTCACCTAGGAGTTCCATCGGGTGCATCCAATACTATTTCTGAGCCTTTGGTATGTTCAACACAAACCGTGCACCAATCTTGCACCAAGGGTAGCACTATCTCCAAACGGACAAAACCGAGCTTCCACTTGAGCCTCGTCACCTAGGAGTCCCATCAAGTGCGTCCAAAACGATTTCTATGGCTATGGTATGTTTGGTGCAAACCATCCACCTATCTTGCAAAGACAATAACACTGTCTCCAAACAGACTAAAACTAGATTCCACATGACCCACGTCACTTACGAGTTCTATTGGGTGCGTCCAAAACTATTGACGAGCCTGTGGTACGTTCAGTGCAAACCATGCAACTATCTTGCGTCAATATTAGCACTATCTCCAAGTGGACCGAACAGAGCTCCACCCAACCCTCATCACCTAGGAGTACCATCAGGTGTGTCTAAAATGATTTATGAGCCTATGGTACGTTTGACACAAACTGAGCACCTATCTTGCACCGACACTAACACTATCTCAAAACAGATCGAAACGAGATTCCGCATGACCCACGTCACCGAGGAGTTCCATCGGGTGCCTCCAATACTATTTGCGCGCCTATGGTACGTTCAACACAAACCGTGCACCAATCTTGCATCAAGGGTAGCACTATCTCCAAACGGACCAAACGAAGCTTCAACTTGAGCCTCGTCACCTAGGAGTCCCATCGAGTGCGTCCAAAATGATTTCTATGCCTATGGTATGTTCGGTGCAAACCGTGCGCCTATTTTGCACTAACACTATCTCCAAACGGACAAAAATGAGATTCCACACGACCCACGTCACTTACGAGTTCCATCGGGTGCATCCAAAACTACTGATGAGCCTATGGTACGTTTAGTGCAAACCGTGCATCTATCTTGCGTTAAGATTAGCTCTATCTCCAAACGGACCGAATAGAGCTCCACCCGAGCCTCATCACTTAGGAGATCCATCGGGTGTGTCCTAAATGATTTCTGAGCCTATGGTACGTTTGACGCAAACGGTGCACCTATCTTGCATCAAGATTAGCACTATCTCCAACTGGATGGAATCCAGCTTCCACTTGACCCTCGTCACCTAGGAGTGCCATCGGGTATGTCCAAAACGATTTCTGACCAAATGGTATGTTCAGTGCAAACTGTTACAGAACTCTTCAAATTATAAGAGCACAAGTACAAAAACAATCACCGGAGTGATCAAATTCTCGCACTTGAGCTCATATAACTCCGGTAGTCCAATAAAATCATGAGGGATTTCAAACCAACCAACATACAAGCCAAGATCGTAGTGATTCAACATAACAAGTCACATGTTACAACCATTTCATAAGTAGTTCAATATACATCGGAGTTCAACATAGTTATTAGAACTTTAGTTCAAAAGTAGCGGAAGCAAAGTAATTTGAAACTAACAACACCCTTATTTCAAATACATGCCAGTACCAAGGTCGACTTCCAACAAAAGCATTAGAGATGAGGTAAATAAGAAGGATCATGCCCGTGATCACACTCCGCCACAAAGGAAGGAGCCAACCAACTCTTTGAGTCATCAAGATACATCACAACCTACAACAAGTGGGGATAAAACCCTGAGTACGACAATGTACTCAGCTAAACTTACCCGTCAAAAACCAGAAATAAAGTGACACCAAGGATCATGCAAGGCTGATACAAAGTGGGCTAGCTTGACAACATTTTGCGTAAAAGCTTAATACAGATAAGTAATCATTAATGCTTAAGCATCAAGTTAATCATCATTAACCTATCATCTATATTAGCACTTGTACTAGAGCACTCACTTGATTAGGAGCAAACAATATTAACCATAGTAGGTATAAATTGAGGCAACATTTACATCATCATCCATTTAACCATACGTTCAATTTAATGGAATCTACGTTGCCGCAGCTCAAGTCAAGTGCTCACTAACCGGGAGCGACGGCGATTCGAATCGAATTCCTATCCAGCTGGAGGGGTATTTCTAACACTCACCGAGTCACGCCTGGCGGGGGCTGCTCAGGTCACCTTTGGTACCATTCAGGAAAGCATGGGTTCGACTGATGCTGCATCCCTAAGGGCAACACTCTGCCAGGATGATAGGGACTCTAACCCCCCTTGGTCTTATGCCAATGTCCCCAAGCACATCCTTACTACCTCCAAGATGCAACCTACCATTCGATTCCCGGCCTGAACTGTATTACTCGGATTCGCGGTTGGAACGACTTATCCGGCCAACTAAGTGTTAGACTGCGTTCAACATGACTCAAGGACGTACAACGAATCAGTCCTTAAACGACTTAGACGGGGATAGATCCACACCCAAGACCTCCATGCCTTGTTGCTTCACTATCGTCATCCCGCCCGGTCTCATTTCATTTTATTAACACATGGTTCCATTTCACGATAGCAAATATAGCCAACCGTGCCATATATGAATATCCCTATATCTCGCAGGTGACAGGAAATCACCTGACTTCTACCGCTTAAAGCAGGGCTAAGCATCTATTCTATCCTAGTCTATGTAGGATTCAAGGATTTATATATCTGGACAAGGAATGATATAATGTAGCAAGGGTTTCCAACCAACTCCTACCACTTAATGCAACAATACTTATAACATATATAGAATTAATTGCTTTGAAGGTAGGAGGCTTATAATGCTCTGGGGCTTGCCTGGGATCCGATTCAAGTTAGAGTATGTCAGGTGAAACCCGCTTGGCGAGCATCCTCAAATCTAGCACTCGTCCGATCCTTCTATCTTCGGGATGGATCCACCAAACACCGTCTTCGGGTTTGGATCCAACGCCAATTCCTTCACACGTTTCTGCTAGCGTACCTATATGAGGTGTAACAATGCATATGTGTGAATGTATAGAAATGCAATAAATATAGCAATCATGCAAGCATACCAAAGTTCACATAAGCACCTAGAGCTAATCAACTTGATCCTCAATAAACCATAATATAGAAGATAGCAAGCATGACAATCAAGACATAAGTCTCATAAGATCACAGGATACCAACCCAAGTACCATCAAGGATATGAGCCACACTTCCACACCCTAGCATGGCAAAGTTAATCAAAGCACTAGAACAAGAATCTGCTACTTTCTGGACATACATGCAGTAGCTGAGTAAATCAATCATAACTGGAGATCCATAAATCCAAATGACTTGCAAGAAGACATTCTGGAAAGCTTAAGAAATTGTCTACAATTTATTTAATATTAACTAAGCCTGATTCCCATGTTTAATAGGTCTAAAAGATAAACTACAGAATCTGGTCTGCTCCAAACAGAGAGCAACCAAATCTGGGACCTGACTTTAAACATCTATAACTCAAAAACTACTTAGCCAAATACCACCAAATTTTAACACAAGCTAGATACATGAATTATATACAACTTTTCTATAGACAAGATGCTCAGAAAACATCATTAACATGGGGTAACTTAAATTGCCCCCAGAACTATCCAGAAACTTCATTTGCAAGAAATAATTATTAACTTACATTACAAACAAATAATTGGACAGAACCAACTTTACTAACATGTCACACATGACTAATTAACACCAGAAAACATAGTGTCCATTCCTAAATAAATTCTTTTAATACATTTTCTTAATTTATTTAGATAATTAGGTGGAATTATGAACACCTATCAAAAGTGCACAATAAATTCTACCAAAATTACAGTGGCCTACATATTCTCCCAAAAGTCTATTGTCCAAATTTCAAGCCATTTGAACAAGTATATCAATCTCTATGAAAAGGACAAATGGCTATTGCAATAAATCATGTGAGAGCAAGATGAATCAATAACTCACTCATATTACAACCAAAATTCATGAAATTTTTACCACACATCAACCATCACATGAGTATCATGCCACAAAAATTTCACTTCATTTGGAGCCCTACAACTGCAGTTATGAAAATGACAAATAGAACTAGCATTGAAAACCTAGAAGCATAGATCTATTTTTACAGCTAAACATATAAACTAAAACATGACATATTATAGATCCACTGCATAGAGAATTTCTCAAGGTTTCCAAAAAGTCCACATTTGCCATTTTTGGACTTTCCTAGTAGGAGATATGGATTTTCAAATATTAACATAAAATCTGGAAATTCAAATTCAGAATCACTCAATCCTACAAAACTGCTAGGTGCACCCGAATGTGTACCCAACTCAGCCACCACTCAAACTGACATGCGGGACCCGTTACCTAGCCAGGCCTGCCTACCATCCTAAGAGAAAGCGTACACAACATCTTCCCTTCTTCTTCCCTGGAACGGAGCAGAGGAGGGGGGAAAACGGACCTGTAGCTCCGGTGGCAGGGGCGGCGCCGACGGAGCATCACCATGCCCGTCCCCACCCATGGGTGGTCGCAATGTGGCGGGAGATGGTCAGTAGGTGACTAGCCACGGGAGCAGCCGGCTCACCCGCGGCGGCTCTCCTGAACGTGATGCTCCGGGGGTTGCGGACCGAGGAGAAGTGTGGGGGCATCACCGGAGTGAGGCGCACCGGAGGGACTCATCAGCTAGGACAGAGGTGGCCAATGACCTTCTAGCCACGCACATCGGCGGCCTAGGGCCGAGCAGAACGACGGCGAGCGGCTCGGCTGTCCGATGGAGGGTGCGCCACACCAAGGAAAGGTCGAGCAAGGCAAGAGCGAGCTTTGGGCTGGATGGAACACAAGGAGGCGGGCAACATCGACGGTGGCAGAGGAGCTCTGCTCTGACGGCCGGCAATGGCGACCAGAGGAGCGCCGCCGTGCCCAGCGTGAACAGAGAGGGAGAGAACGCGGAGGAGGGCGGAGAGTGAGCGCATAGGCTCGGTTCTCCCCTTCTGGAGCGACAGAACGCTCAGCAGGGTAGCAAGGCACGTGTCCATGGAGGTGGGGGCGCGACGCGAGCATGGCCGCCACGTCCAGAGCACGTGTCGGTGGTTCGGACATTGTGTCGAGTACGTGTCGTGCGTTGTTGTGCTTGACTTGGAGACCATTTTTGGGCTGACTCGGGTCCGAATCGGACAATGGACCTAAAATGAAGTTTGCAGCCCACATGAAGACCTACAATTTCTATTTAAGGTGCACTGCAATTAGGGTTATGGATTAGTGGATAATCAAGTCCAAAGTTGACACTGTCAACTTGTTAACAGCGGTTAAGTAAACCCAAAATTGATGACCAAAATGGAGTCGAACTTCATCCATCTCTTCACCTGCTCTTCTCCAAAGAATATACTCCACTTTCTATTTTTGGGTCAACTCAAGTTACGTAACGAAATTTGGAGAACATGGAATGCCAATGTCCATGTCGGTTTAGTGACAAAGTAACCTTTTGCTGTTTTGGAAACTGTTTTTGAAGATCCAAATGAACTCCAAACTTGATGAGACTTGATTCATTGTTTCCCTCATGAATAGTACTCCAACTCATAGTAAGGGATTAATTTGAGTTACTGTATGAAATTGGGAGATAAAATGTTGCAAACATGTCAACTTTCTGCTATCAAATCTAGGACTTAGAATCTTTTCTGGCTTTGAAAACAGCAGCTGGTTCAAACTTGTGAGCCCTATTTGACTAGGTTAGAGGCCAAACTAACTCTTGACCATTAAACAAAGTTTGTTGTACACAAGATGAACTACAACTTTTATTTAAGGTAAAACCTCATAACTAGCATAGAAGCTAAACTTTCACTTTGGTCAAAGTAGCAACTTGATAAAAGCCTAAACTAGGGTTTTAGGCCAATCGGGGCATTTTCTTGACATTTACTCAACATGAACCCTTCATGATTTTTGTTGTAGAATTCATCTAGAGTCATTTGGGTAAATTTGCATGGTTTGGTTGATGATCTATAGTTCCATTAACTCAATGGTGCAAGTTCCAATAGGAATGGAACTTATCATTTCATGTGACTTTTTGATTCTAAACTTCATGAAACTTTTCTAGGGATCAATATAGATAGGTACCAAGGTGAGACACATGAAGATATTGCAATAACACCATCCAAGCATATATCTTTGAAAATGGCCTATATGTAAAGCAATGGTGCAGCATCCAACTTTAGGTTAGGCTCATCTCCATAAGTTGACCTTGACATTGTCATCTCCACTTAATCTGTCATGTTTGAGCTCAAACCCACTGCTTAATGAGTGACAAACACCTGGGGTATTACACAAACCGTGCACCTATCTTGCACCGACACTAACACTGTCTCTAAACGAACTAAAACGAGATTGCACACGACCCACATCACTTATGAGTTCCATCGGGTGCGTCCAAAACTATTGATGAGCCTGTGGTACGTTCAGTGCAAACCTTGCGTCGGTCTTGCATCAAGATTAGTGCTATCTCCAAACAGACTGAATAGAGCTCCACCAAAGCCTCGTCACTTAGGAGTTCCATCGGCTACGTAATAAATGATTTTTGAGCCTATGGTATGTTTGATGCAAATCGTGCACCTATCTTGCGTCAAGATTAGCACTATCCCAAACGGACCGAATCCAGCTTCCACTTGAGCCTCATCACCTAGGATGCCATCGGGTCCGTCCAAAATGATGTCTGAGCAAATGGTATAATCGTTGCAAACCGTGCACCTATCTTTCACTGACACTAACACTGTCTCTAAACGGACTAAAACGAGATTCCACACGACCTACGTCACTTAAGAGTTCTATCGGGTGCGTCCAAAACAATTTATGAGCCTATGGTACGTTCAGTGCAAACCATGCACCTATCTTGTGTCAAGATTAGCACTATCACCAAACAGACCGAATAGAGCTCCACCAGACCCTCGTCTCCTAGGAGTACCATCAGGTGCGTCTAAAACGATTTATGAGCCTATGGTACGTTTGACGCAAACCGAGCACCTATCTTGCACCGACGCTAACACTATCTCAAAATAGATCAAAACTAGATTCCACATGACTCACGTCACCTAGGAGTTCCATCGAGTGCCTCCAATTCTATTTCTGAGCCTATGGTATGATCGACGCAAACCGTGCACCAATCTTGCATCAAGAGTAGCACTATCTCCAAACGGACCGAACCGAGCTTCCACTTGAGCCTCGTCACATAGGAGTCCAATCGAGTGCGTCCAAAACGATTTCTGAGCAGATGGTATGTTTGGTGCAAACTAAGCACCTATCTTGCACCGACACTAAGATTGTGTCTGAACAGACTAAAATGAGATTCCACACGACCCACGTCACTTACAAGTTCTATCGGGTGCGTCCAAAACTATTTATGAGCCTATGGTACGTTTAGTGCAAACCATGGACTATCTTGCGTCAAGATTAGCACTATCTCCAAAAGCTTGGATACTATTTTTGAGCCTACGGTACGTTCGACGCAAACCGTGCACTAATCTTGCATCAAGAGTAGCTCTGTCTCCAAACGAACCGAACTGAGCTTCCACTTGAGCCTCATCACCTAGGAGTCCCATCGAGTGCGTCCAAAACAATTCCTATGCCTATGGTATGTTCGGTGCAAATCATGCACCTATCTTGCACTGACACAAACACTGTCTCCAAACGGACTAAAACGAGATTCCACACGACTGTTGGGTATTTTTAATGCACACAGAGAAATCCACAAGTTTACGGATATCGATGTAGCTTTCACCCGGGAGTATTCTAGAGTATCGATTTCCACGGGGAACGTGAAGTGTACTAGAGAATCAAGGCCGTCCAGGGATAAAGATAAGAGAAGAAAGATATATATATTTTTGGTGGGAAAAGAAGAACTTTCTAGGGTTTTCTAAGTTGATTGGGTGATCAAGATTGGGCTTACTACACTTTACTTACTATGGAGCAACAGTACCTTTTTGACTCTCGAAAGAGACTGAGAAGAAAGTAGTCGGGGGAAAGCTGCCAAAAGCTCTATGAACACCAACCCGAACGGGGTGGATTGCAATGGTCGGATAAAGCTGTCACCTCTGAGGGCTACCACAACTAACCGTGAGATTGTGCGCAAACTCAGGTAAACTATAGCCCAAACACCACGTCTACACTAGGGTTTACCACTCTAGCCAAATATTATAACTAGAGCACTCAAATACAAGCGAAGTTAAAGTAAATAGAATAAAGTAAGAATTAAAGAACTTAGAACTTAGAAATAATAATTGAAGAACCTGGAGATTGCTAAATGACAAACCAGATGCTGCAAAAGTACAATGTTGAGGAAGATCTGACAGATCCGGCTCCTCCTCAGCTCTCTCCTCCTCCCTCCCTATTTTCTAGATACAACTAGATGAACTAGAACTAGATGAACTAGAGGGACCCTCTTCTACTTGGATGGAGAGTTGAAACCCTAGCTTTTGATCTGTAGAAGAGATATGGTACCAAACCCTAGGGGAGAGCCTTGCTTATATAGCCCTCTAGGAAGCACCACAGTCGTCGGATCAAACCGACCTTAATGACTTTTTATTAATCCTCAAAGGTGGTGGAGGCAGAATCCATGAGATCGCTCCTGATTGGCTCTGCAGCCCGGGCGCCCGCCCCTACCCCTTGGGCGGCCGCGCCGGCTTCTAGGCCCGTTTCGCCTCTGATTTGTTTGCAGAGTCTTCTTGTACCTTCTAGATTCCAGAAAAGTTGTTCATACCCCTTTTGTCTCTATGTAAACCTAACATGTGGGTCTTTCTTAGTTCTTTTCAGCTGACACCCTGCAGAAACAGACATTCACCAAAACTCATGGAATTCTATCAGTAAACCCCCTATATCTAAGTGGTAAATAGTTTAGGCCCTTTTTCAAGTTTCGTTGGTGGTTAAAAATAAGAGTTATCTACCATCAACGACGACCCACGTCACTTATGAGTTCCATCGTGTGCGTTCAAAACTATTGATGACCCTATGGTACGTTCAGTGCAAACCTTGTGCATATTGTGAGTCAAGATTAGCACTATTTCCAAATGGATCGAATAGAGCTCCACCTGAGCCTTGTCAGTTAGGAGATCCATAGGGTGCGTCCTAAACGATTTCTGAGCCTATGATATGTTTGACGCAAAGCGTGCACCTATCTTGCGTCAAGATTAGCACTATCTCCAAATGGACGGAATCCAGCTTCCACTTGAGCCTCGTCACCTAGGAGTGCCAACCGGTACGTCCAAAATGATTTCTGAGCAGATGGTATGTTCGGTGCAAACCGTGCACCTCTCTTTGTGCCGACACTAACACAGTCTCTGAATGGACTAAAACGAGATTCCACACGACCCATGTCACTTACGAGTTCCATCGGGTGCGTCCAACACTATTTATGAGTCAATGGTACGTTCTATGCAAACAGCGCACCTATCTTGCATCAAGATTAGCACTATCTCCAAACGGACGGAATCCAGCTTGGACTTGAGCCTCGTTAGCTAGGAGTGCCATCAGATACATCCAAAATGATTTCTGAGCAGATGGTATATTCGGTGCAAACCGTGCACCTATCTTGCACTTACACTAACATTGTCTCTGAACAGACTAAAACAAGATTTCCCACGACCCACGTCACATACGAGTTCCATTGAGTGCGTCCAAAACTATTTATGAGCCTATGGTATGTTCTATGCAAACCGTGCTCCTATCTTGTGTCAAGATTAGCACAATCTCAAATAGACCGAACAGAGCTCCACCGGACCCCTCATCACCTAGGAGTGCCATCGGGTGCATCTAAAATGATTTATGAGCTATGGTACGTTTGACGCAAACCGAGCACTTATCTTAAATCGGTGCTAACACTGTCTCAAAACAGATCGACACGAGATTCCACATGACCCACATCGCCTAGGAGTTCCATCGGGTGCCTCCAATACTATTTCTGAGCCTATGGTACGTTCAACACAAACCGTGCACCAATCTTGCACCAAGGGTAGCACAATCTCCAAACGGACCAAACTGAGCTTCCACTTGAGTCTCATCACTTAGGAGACCCATCGAGTGCGTCCAAATGATTTCTATGCCTATGGTATGTTTGGTGCAAACCATGCACCTATCTTGCACCGACACTAACACTATCTCTAAACGGACTAAAACTAGATTCCACACGACCCACGTCACTTACGAGTTTTCTCAGGTGCATCAAAAACTATTGATGAGCCTAAGGTACGTTCAGTGCAAATCGTGCAACTATCTTGCATCAAGATTACCACTATCTCCAAGCGGACCGAATAGAGCTCCACCCGACCCTCATCACCTAGGAGTACCATCGGGTGTGTCTAAAACGATTTATGACCCTATAGTACGTTTGACGCAAACCGAGCACCTATCTTGGACCGACGCTGACACTGTCTCAAAATAGATCGAAACAAGATTCCACCTGACCCACATCACCGAGGAGTTCCATTTGGTGCCTCCAATACTATTTCTAAGCCTATGGTACGTTCAACACAAACCATGCACCAATCTTGCATCAAGGGTAGCACTATCTCCAAACGGACCAAATCGAGCTTCCATTTGAGCCTCGTCACCTAAGAGTCCCATCGAGTGCATCCAAAATGATTTCTATGCCTATGGTATGTTTGGTGCAAACCGTGCACCTATCTTGCACTAACACTAACACTATCTCCAAATAGACTAAAACAAGATTCCACACGACCCATGTCACATACGAGTTCCATCGGGTGCGTCCAAAACTACTGATGAGCCTATGGTACGTTCAGTGCAAGCGGTGCACCTATCTTGCGTTAAGATTAGCACTATCTTCAAACAGACCGAATAGAGCTCCACCCGAGCCTCGTCACTTAGGAGATCCATCGGGTACGTCCTAAATGATTTCTAAGCCTATGGTACGTTTGACGCAAACCGTGCAGCTATCTTGCGTCAAGATTAGCACGATCTCTAAATGGACGGAATCTAGCTTCCACTTGAGCCTCGTCACCTAGGAGTGCCATCGGGTACGTCCAAAATGATTTACGAGCAAATGGTATGTTCGGTGCAATCCATGCACCTATCTTGCACCGACACTAACACTGTCCCTAAACAGACCAAAACGAGATTCCACACGACCCACATCACATACGAGTTCCATCGGGTGCGTCCAAAACTATTTATGAGCCTATGGTACATTCAGTGCAAACCATGCACCTATCTTGTGTTAAGATTAGCACTATCTATAAACAAACCGAACAGAGCTCCACTAGACCCTCGTCACCATGGAGTACCATCGGGTGCGTCTAAAACGATTAATAAGCCTATGCTACGTTTGATGCCAACCAAGCACCTATATTGCACCAACGCTAACACTATCTCAAAACAGATCGAAATGAGATTCCACGTGACCCAAGTCACCAAGCCTCCAATACTATTTTCAAGCCTATGGTACATTCGATGCAAACCGTGCACCAATCTTGCATCAAGAGTAGCACTATCTCCAAGCAGACCGAACCAAGCTTCCACTTGAGCCTCGTCACCTAGGAGTCCCATCGAGTGCGTCCAAAACGATTTTTGTGTCTATGGTATGTTCGATGCAAACCGTGCTCCTATCTTGCACTGACATTAACACTGTCTCCAAATGGACTAAAACAAGTTCCAACGGGTGCTTCCAAAACTATTTATGAGCCTATGGTACATTCAGTGCAAACCATGCACCTATCTTGTGTCAAGATTAGCATTATCTCCAAACGGACTGAACAGAGGTCCACCAGACCCTCGTCTCCTAGGAGTACCATCGGGTACGTCTAAAACGATATATGAGCCTATAGTACGTTTGACGTAAACCAAGCACCTATCTGGCACCGACGCTAACACTGTCTCAAAACAGATCGAAACGAGATTCCGCATGACCACGTCACCGAGGAGTTCCATCGGGTGCCTCCAATACTATTTCTGAGCCTATGGTACGTTCAACACAAACTGTGCACCAATCTTGCATCAAGGGTAGCACTATCACCAAACAGACCAAACCGAGCTTCCACTTGAGCCACGTCACCTAGGAGTCCCATCGAGTGCGTCCAAAATGATTTCTATGCCTATGGTATGTTCGGTGCAAACTGTGCTCCTATCTTGCACTGACATTAACACTATCTCCAAATGGACTAAAACGAGATTCCACACGACCCACGTTAGTTAGGAGTTCCATCGGGTGCGTCCAAAACAATTGATGAGCCTATGGTACGTTCACTGCAAACCTTGCGCCGATCTTGCATCAAGATAAGCGCTATCTCCAAATGGACTGAATAGAGCTCCACCAAAGCCTCGTCACTTAGGAGATCCATCGGTTGCGTAATAAACGATTTCTGAGCCTATGGTACGTTTGACACAAACTGTGCACCTATCTTGCGTCAAGATTAGCACTATCTCCAAACGGACTGAATCCAGCTTCCACTTGAAACTCATCACCTAGGAGTGCCATCGGGTATGTCCAAAATGATGTCTGAGCAAATGGCATGCTCGGTGCAAACCATGCACCTATCTTGCACTGACACTAACACTGTCTCTAAACGGACTAAAACAAGATTTCACACGACCCATGTCACTTACGAGTTCCATCGTGTGTGTCCAAAACAATTTATGAGCCTATGGTACGTTCAGTGCAAACCATGCACCTATTTGTGTCAAGATTAGCACTATCTCCAAACGGACCGAACAGAGCTCCATCAGACCCTCGTCTCCTAGGAGTACCATCGGGTGCATCTAAAAAGAGTTATGAGCCTATGGTACGTTTGACGTAAACGGAGCACCTATCTTGCATCGATGCTAACACTATCTCAAAAATAGATCGAAACGAGATTCCACATGACTCACGTCACCTAGGAGTTCCATCGGGTGCCTCCAATACTATTTCCGAGCCTACGGTACATTCTACGCAAACCGTGCACCAATCTTGCATCAAGAGTATCCCTATCTCCAAATGGACCGAACCGAGCTTCCACTTGAGCCTCGTCACCTAGGAGTCTCATCGAGTGCGTCCAAAATGATTTCTGAGCAGATGGTATGTTCGGTGCAAACCGTGCACCTATCTTGCATGACACTAACACTGTGTCTGAATAGACTAAAACGAGATTCCACACGACCCACTTCACTTACAAGTTCCATCGGGTGCGTCCAAACTATTTATAAGCCTATGGTACGTTTAGTGCAAACCGTGGACATATCTGGCGTCAAGATTAGCACTATCTCCAAAAGCTCTGATACTATTTTTGAGCCTACATTACATTCGACGCAAACCGTGCCTAATCTTGCATCAAGAGTAGCACTGTCTCCAAACAGACCGAACTGAGCTTCCACTTGAGCCTCGTCACCAAGGAGTCCCATCGAGTACGTCCAAAACGATTTCTATGCCTATGGTATGTTCGGTGCAAACCGTGCACCTATCTTGCATTGACACAAACACTGTCTCCAAATGGACTAAAACGAGATTCCACAGGACCCTTGTCACTTATGAGTTCCATCGGTTGCATTCAAAACTATGGATGAGCCTATGGTACGTTTAGTGCAAACCTTGCGCATATCTTGAGTCAAGATTAGCACTATTTCCAAACGGACCAAATAGAGCTCCACCTGAGCCTCGTCAGTTAGGAGATCCATCGGGTGCATCCTAAACGATTTCTGAGCCTATGGTATGTTTGACGCAAATTGTGCACCTATCTTGCGTCAAGATTAGCACTATCTCCAAATGGACGGAATCTAGCTTCCACTTGAGCCTCGTCACCTAGGAGTGCCAACCGGTACGTCCAAAATGATTTCTGAGCAGATGGTATGTTCGGTGCAAACCATGCACCTCTCTTTGCGCGGACACTAACACTGTCTCTTAATGGACTAAAACGAGTTTCAACACGACCCACGTCACTTATGAGTTCCATCGGGTGCATCCAAAACTATTTATGAGCCAATGGTATGTTCTGTGCAAACAGCGCACCTATCTTGCGTCAAGATTAGCACTATCTCCAAACGGACGGTATCATGCTTGGACTTGAGCCTCGTTAGCTAGGAGTGCCATCGGGTACGTCCAAAATGATTTCTGAGCAGATGGTATGTTCCGTGCAAACCGTGCACCTATCTTGCACTGACACTAACACTGTCTCTAAACAGACTAAAACGATATTCCCCACGACCCACATCACATATGACTTCCATGGGGTGTGTCCAAAACTATTTATGACCCTATGGTATGTTCTATGCAAACCGTGCACCTATCTTATGTTAAGATTAGCACAATCTTCAACGAGACCGAACAGAGCTCCACTAGACCCTCATCACCTAGGACTGTCATCGGGTGCACCTAAAACGATTTATGAGCCTATGCTATGTTTGACGCAAACCGAGCCCCTATCTTGCACTGACGCTAACACTGTCTCAAAACAGATCGAAACAAGATTCCACATGACCCACCTCACCTAGGAGTTCCATCGGGTGCCTCCAATACTATTTTCGAGCCTATGGTACGTTCGACGCAAACCGTGCACCAGTCTTGCATCAAGAGTAGCACTATCTCCAAACGGACCGAACCGAGCTTCTAATTGAGCCTCGTCACCTAGGAGTCCCATTGAGTGCGACTAAAATGATTTCTATGCCTATGGTATGTTCGGTGCAAACCGTGCACCTATATTGCATTAACACTAACACTATCTCCAAATAGACTGAAATGAGTTTCACACGACCCACGTCACTTACGAGTTCCATCGGGTGCATCCAAAACTACTGATGAGCCTATGGTACGTTCAGTGCAAACCATGCACCTATCTTGCGTTAAGATTAGCACTATCTCCAAACAGACCAAATAAAGCTCCACCTGAGCCTCGTCACTTAGGAGATCAATCGGGTGCGTACTAAACGATTTATGAGCCTATGGTAGTTAGACGTAAACCGTCCACCTATCTTGCATCAAGATTAGCACTATCTCCAAATGAACGAAATCCAGCTTCCACTTGAGCCTCGTCACCTAGGAGTGCCATCGGGTACATCCAAAACGATTTCTGAGCAAATGGTATGTTCGGTGTAAACCGTGCACCTATCTTGCACCGACACTAACACTGTCTCTAAATGGACTAAAATGAGATTCCACACGACCCTCGTCTCCTAGGAGTACCATCGGGTGCGTCTAAAACGATTAATGAGCCTATGGTACGTTTGATGCCAACCGAGCACCTATATTGCACCAACGCTAACACTGTCTCAAAATAGATCGAAACGAGATTCCATGTGACCCAAGTCACCTAGGAGTTCCATTGGGTGCCTTCAATACTATTTTCGAGCCCACGGTACATTCGATGCAAATCGTGCGCCAATCTTGCATCAAGAGTAGCACTATCTCCAAACAGACCGAACTGAGCTTCCACTTGAGCCTCATCACCTAGGAGTCCCATCGAGTGTGTCCAAAATGATTTTTGTGCCTATGGTATGTTCGGTGCAAACTGTGCTCCTATCTTGCACTGATATTTACACGGTCTCCAAACAGACTAAAACGAGATTCCATATAACCCACATCACTTACGAGTTCCATCAGGTGCGTCCAAAACTATTGATGGGCCTATGGTACGTTCAGTGCAAACCTTGCGCCGATCTTGCATCAAGATTAACGCTATCTCCTAACGGATTGAATAGAGCTCCACCAAAGCCTCATCACTTAGGAGATCTGTCGGGTGCGTAATAACAATTTTCGAGCCTATGGTATGTTTGACGCAAATCGTGCACCTATCTTGCATCAAGATTAGCACTATCCCCAAATGGACCGAATTCAGCTTCCACTTGAGCCTCGTCCATCGGGTGCGTCCAAAACTATTTATGAGCCAATGGTACGTTCTGTGCAAACAGTGCACCTATCTAGCATCAAGATTAGCACTATCTCCAAAGAGATGGAATCTAGCTTGGACTCGAGTCTCGTTAGCTAGGAGTGCCATCGGGTACGTCCAAAAGGAGTTCTGAGCAGATGGTATGTTCGGTGCAAATCGTGCACCTATCTTGCACTGACACTAACACTAACACTATCTCTGAACAGACTAAAATGAGATTCCCAATGACCCACATCACATACGAGTTCCATCGAGTGCGTCCAAAACTATTTATGAGCCTATGGTATGTTCTGTACAAACCATGCACCTATCTTGCGTCAAGATTAGCACTATCTCCAAATAGACCGAACAGAGCTCCACCAGAACCTCATCACCTAGGAGTGCCATCGGGTGCATCTAAAATGATTTATGAGCCTTTGGTACGTTTGATGCAAACTGAGCACCTATCTTACACCGGTGCTAACACTGTCTCAAACACAAATCGAAACGAGATTCCACATGACCCACATCACCTAGGAGTTCCATCGGGTGCCTCTAATACTATTTTCGAGCCTATGGTACGTTCAACACAAACCGTGCACTAATCTTGCACCAAGGGTAGCTCTATCTCCAAATGGACCAAACCGAGCTTCCACTTGAGCCTCGTCACCTAGGAGTACCATCGAGTGTGTCTAAAATGATTTCTATGCCTATGGTATGTTTGGTGCAAACCGTGCACCTATCTTGCACTGACACTAACACTGTCTCCAAACAGACTAAAACTAGATTCTACATGACCCACGTCACTTATGAGTTCTATCGGGTATGTACAAAACTATTGATGAGCATATGGTACTTCAGTGCAAACAGTGCGTCTATCTTGCGTCAAGATTAGCACTGTCTCCAAATAGACCGAATAGAGCTCCACCTGATCCTCATCACTTTGGAGATCCATCGGGTGTGTAATAAACGATTTCCGAGCCTATGGTACGTTTGACGCAAACCATACACCTGTCTTGCGTCCAAATTTGCACTATCTCCAAATGGACCGAATCCAGCTTCCACTTGAGCCTCGTCACCTAGGAGTGCCATCAGGTACGCCCAAAATGATTTCTGAGCAGATGGTATGTACGGTGCAAACCGTGCACCAATCTTGCACCGACACTAACTCTATCTCTAAACGAACTAAAACAAGATTCCACACGTCCCACGTCACTTAGGAGTTCCATCTGGTGCGTCCAAAACTATTTATCAGCCTATGATACGTTCAATGCAAACCATGCACCTATATTGTGTCAAGATTAGCACTATTTCTAAACGGACCGAACATAGCTCCACCAGACCCTCGTCACCTAGGAGTACCATCGGGGGCGTCTAACGATTTATGAGTCTATTGTACGTTTGACGCAAACTGAGCACCTATCTTGCGTCAAAACTAACACTGTCTCAAAACAGATCGAAACGAGGTTCCCCATGACTCACGTGACCTAGGAGTTCCATTGGGTGTCTCCAATACAATTTCCGAGCCTACGGTATGTTCGACGCAAACCGTACACCAGTCTTACATCAAGAGTAGCACTATCACCAAACGGGCCGAACCGAGCTCCTACTTGAGCCTCGTCACCTAGGAGTCCCATCGAGTGCGTCCAAAATAATTTCTATGCCTATGGTATGTTCGGTGCAGACAGTGCACCTATCATGCAATGACACTAACACTGTCTCCAAACAGACTAAAACGAGATTCCACATGACCCAAGTCACTTACGAGTTCTATCGGATACGTCCAAAACTATTTATGACCTATGGTATGTTCAGTGCAAACCGTGCAACAATCTTGTGTCAAGATTAGCACTATCTCCAAATGCACCGAATAGAGCTCCACCTAAGCCTTGCACTTAGGAGATCCATCGGGTGCGTCCTAAACGATTTCCGAGCCTATGACATGTTTGACGCAAACCGTGCACCTATCTTGCACTAACGCTAACACTGTCTCAAAACAGAGCAAAACAAGATTCCACATGACTCACATCGCCTAGGAGTTCTGATACATCCGGCCCAGGTGGGGTTGGCCGAGGCCCAATAAATTAAGGTTGCCCGGACCCCAACAGTTCTTATGCACACCCACTCGGGGAAAGGCCCAATGTCCCTAAATGACTAGTCCGATAGGGGAAGGGTAGCTCTCTCTTTTAAGGTGGCTTCCTCCTCCCAAGCTAAGCAAGGTGGGATTATTCAGAGGCTCACACGGTCGCCGCCCGACTACAACTAGGCCACTTAGCCTTTTTTTGTTGCGTCTTTGCCAGCGGGTAATAGTGGAGGATGTCCTCATCATTCCCACGCCCTTAAATAAGGGCCCAGCTCTGATACCAAATGATATGAACCCGCAAGGGTTTGTGGTCGATGTTTCGATGAGAAGCATGAGATAACTCAATTTGGGGATGGAGATGACGTTCATGGCCCGACTACAGCCTTCCAAGCTGCGCCGTAGCAACCAATACACCACCTCCAACAGCCGTCATGATCTTGTGGAGCACGATCAACCAAACCACTAGGGCAATTCCTGCAAGCAATCGAGGAACAAGCAAGAACAAGTAGAACAAGCAACTCAATTGCAAATATGGAGATGAAAAACCAATCTGAACTCACAAAGTTGGGGTTCTCAATCAAGTAGAACGGATGGTCTAGTCAACACACGCGTCTACAAGAAAGTAGCAATGGCTAAACTTTCAACAAAACAAAACCCAATCTGTTTGTGGCGGCTCTAATCCTTATTAATACCTAGGGGAACGACTAGGGGGGTGTTGGGGTCGTTCTCCAACCCTAGGACACGTCCTTAATGGACCCAAATTGATACATGGACCATCGGCCCAAAATAGGGTGACGCAGCACCAAAGGCAGAAAAGGTCCCGGCGTTGAAACGACGATTGCGGAAGCATCGGATAAGATATAGCCATGAGTTCAGATCCGTTGGAAAATAGACTTGATAAGCTTTCCAAAAAGTGCTAGAACGTCCCAATCGGAGTCTGTATGAAGTCGTGGTGACCGTCGCAGTTTGGGACTATTTTGCAGTCCGAATTCAACTTCCAAAACGTGTTGGACTTGGACTCTTTCTGTCCTTTGGAACCAAAGTGACGTGGTGGCCTAGCAGAGGACATTAGGAATACTTGGATTTGGTCCCCAATCAACTTCATTAACCTTCCATGTTTTCCATATGCAATCAAACCTTCCCTTGATCCATGTAAGTAATTCTGAAAATGAGAATGAACACACATCATGGTGCAGCATCAATTCATCAAATGCATCAATGATAAGCCTCATATAGAATGGTTGCACCTTTGGTATATAAGTGGTTGGCATGGTCATATTTGAGCCAATGATGTCCTCATCAAGTTCCATAGGGTGCCTCCAATACTGTTTCTGAGCCTATGGTACGTTCGACGCAAACCGTGCACCAATCTTGCATCAAGAGTAGCACTATCTACAAACGGACGAAACCGAGCTTCCACTAGAGCCTCGTCACCAAGGAGTCCCATCGAGTGCGTCCAAAATGATTTCTATGCCTACGGTATGTTTGGTGCAAACTGTGCACCTATCTTCATAGACAATAACACTGTCTCCAAACGGACTAAAACAAGATTCCACACGACACACGTCACTTACAACTTCCATCGGGTGCGTCCAAAACTATTGATGAGCCTATGGTACGTTCAGTGCAAACCGAGCGCCTATCTTGCATCAAGATTAGCACTATCTCTAAACGGACCGAATAGAGGTCCACCAGAGCCTCATCACTTAGGAGATCCATCAGGTGCGTAATAAACGATTTCCGAGCCTATGGGACGTTTGACGCATACCGTGCACCTATCTTGCGTCAAGATTGGCACTATCTCCAAACGGACCGAATCTAGCTTCCACTTGAGCCTCGTCACCTTGGAGTGCCATCGGGTACGTCCAATAAGATTTTTGAGCAGATGGTATGTTCGGTGCAAACCGTGCACCTATCTTGCACCGACACTTACGAGTTCCATCGGGTGCGTCCAAAACTATTTATGAGCCTATGGCATGTTCAGCGCAAACCATGCACTTATCTTATGTCAAGATTAGCACTATCTCCAAACACACCGAACAGAGCTCCACCAGACCCTCATCACCTAGGAGTACCATCGGGTGCGTCTAAAACGATTTATGAGCCTATGGTACATTTGACGAAAACTGAGCACCTATCTTGCAACGAAGCTAACACTATCTCAAAACAGATCGAAAAGAGATTCCACATGACTCATGTCACGTATGAGTTCCATCGGGTGCCTCCAATACTATTTCCGAGCCTACGGTACGTTCGACGCAAGCCGTGCACCAATCTTGCATCAAGAGTAGCACTATCTCGAAACGGACCGAACCAAGCATCCACTTGAGCCTCGTCACCTAGGAGTCCCATCAAGTGCATCCAAAATGATTTCTATGCCTATGGTATGTTCAGGGCAAACCATGCACCTATCTTGCAGTAACATTAACACTATCTCCAAACGGACTAAAACAAGATTCCACACAACCCACATCACTTACAAGTTCTATCGGGTGCGTCCAAAACTATTTATGATCCTATGATACTTTCAGTGCAAACCATGCACCTATCTCGTGTCAAGATTAGCACTATCTCCAAACTGACCGAACAAAGCTCCACCAGACCCTCGTCACCTAGGAGTACCATCGGGTGTGTCTAAAACGATTTATGAGCCTATGGAACATTTGTCATAAACCGAGCAACTATCTTGCACAGATGGTAGCACTGTCTCAAAACTGATCGAAATTAGATTCTACATGACTCACGTCACCTTGGAGTTTCATCGGGTGCCGCCAATACTATTTCTGAGCCTACGATACGTTCGACGCAAACCATGCACCAATCTTGCATCAAGAGTAACACTATCTCCAAACGGACCGAACCAAGCTTCCACTTGAGCCTCATCACCTAGGAGTCCCAACGAGTGCATCCAAAACGATTTTCATGCCCATGGTATGTTCAGGGCAAACTGTGCACCTATCTTGCAGTAAAATTAACACTGTCTCCAAACGGACTAAAATGAGATTCCACATGACCCACATCACTTAGGAGGTCCATCGGGTGCGTCAAAAACTATTTATGAGCCTATGGTATGTTTAGTGCAAACCATGCACCTATCTTATGTCTAGATTAGCACTATCTCCAAACAAATCGAACATAGATCCATTAGACCCTCGTCACCTAGGAGTACCGTCGGGTGCGTCTAAAATGATTTATGTGCCTATTCTATGTTTGACGCAAACCGAGCACCTATCTTGCACCGACGCTAGCACTGTCTCAAAACTGATCGAAACGAGATTCCACATGACTGACATCACCTAGGAGTTCCATCGAGGGCCTCCAATACTATTTCTGAGCCTATGGTACGTTCGATGCAAACTGGGCACCAATCTTGCATCAAGAGTAGCACTATCTCCAAACGGACCGAACCGAGCTTCCACTTGAGCCTCGTCACCAAGGAGTCCCATCAAGTGCGTCCAAAATGATTTCTATGCCTATGGTATGTTTGGTATAAACCGTGCACCTATCTTGCACTGACACTAACACTGTCTCCAAACGGACTAAAACGAGATTCCACATGACCCACTCACTTTCGAGTTCCATCAAGTGCGTCCAAATCGATTACGAGCCTATGGTATGTTCAGTGAAAACCATGCACCTATCTTGCGTCAAGATTAGCACTATTTCTAAACGAACCGAACAGAGGTCCACCAGACCCTTGTCACCTAGGAGTACCATCGAGTGCGTCTAAAATGAGTTATGACCCTATGGTACGTTTCACACAAACCGAGGACCTATCTTACACCGATGCTAACACTGTCTCAAAACAGATTGAAACAAGATTCCACATGACTCACGTCACCTAGGTGTTCCATTGGGTGCCTCCAATACTATTCCTGAGCCTACGGTACGTTCGACGCAAACCGTGCACTAATCTTGCATCAAGAGTTGCACTATTTCCTAGCGGACCGAAGCGAGCTTCCACTTGATCCTTATCACCTAGGAGTCCCATCGAGCGCATCCAAAATGATTTCTATGCCTATGGCATGTTCGGTGCAAACTATGCACCTATCTTGCACTGACACTAACACTATCTCCAAACGGACTAAAATGAGATTCCGCACGACTCACGTCACTTACGAGTTCCATCGGGTGCGTCCAAAACTATTTATGAGCCTATGGTACATTCAGTTCAAACCATGCACCTATCTTATGTCAAGATTAGCACTATCTCCAAACGCACCGAACAGAGCTCCACCAGATACTCGTCACCTAGGAGTACCATTAGGTGCGTCTAAAATGATTTATGAGCCTATGGTACATTTGACGCAAATCGAGCACCAATCTTCCACCGACGCTAGCACTGTCTCAATACTGATCGAAACGAGATTCCACATGACTCACGTCACCTAGGATTTGCATCGGGGGCCTCCAATACTATTTCCGAGCCAACGGTACGTTCGGGGCAAACCATGCACCAATCTTGCATCAAGGGTTGCACTATCTCCAAACGTGCCGAAGCGAGTTTCCACTTGAGCCTCATCACATAGGAGTCCCATCGAGTGCGTCAAAAATGATTTCTATGCCTATGGAATGTTCGGTGCAAACCGTGCACCTATCTTGCACTAACACTATCTCCAAATGGACTAAAACGAGATTCTAGACGACCCATGTCACTTAGGAGTTCCATCGGGTGCATCCAAAACTATATATGAGCCTATGGTACATTCAGTGCAAACCATGCACCTATCTTGTGTCAAGATTAGCACTATCTCCAAATGGATCGAACATAACTCCCCCAGACCCTCATCACCTAGGAGTACCATCAGGTGCGTCTAAAATGATTTATGAGCCTATGGTATAGTTGCCGCAAACCGAGCACCAATCATGTACCGATGCTAGCACTGTCTCAAAACTGATCAAAATGAAATTTCACATGACGCTCGTCACCTAGGAGTTTCATCGAGGGCCTTCAATACTATTTCTAAGCCTACAGTACATTCGAGGAAAACCGTGCACCAATCTTGCATCAAGAGTTGCACTATCTCTAAACGGACCGAAGCTAGCTTCCACTTGAGCCTCGTCACCTAGGAGTCCCATTGAGTGCGTCCAAAATGATTTCAATGCCTATGCAATGTTAGGTGCAAACCATGCACCTATCTTGCACTGACATCAACACTATCTATAAACGGACCGAATAGAGCTCCACCTGAGCCTCGTTGATATGAACCCGCAAGGGTTTGTGGTCGATCTTTCGATGAGAAGCGTGAGATAATTTGATTGGTGGATGGAGATGACGTTCATGGCCCGACTACAGCCTTCCAAGACTGTGCCTTAGCGACCGATAC
The DNA here is from genome assembly GCA_020631735.1 of Saccharum officinarum. Lineage (NCBI taxonomy): Eukaryota > Viridiplantae > Streptophyta > Magnoliopsida > Poales > Poaceae > Saccharum > Saccharum officinarum. Next base: position 38,303,904 of record CM036176.1, on the reverse strand, counting down.
AACACTTCCCAAGGCCGTCACGATCTTGTGGAGTATGACAACCAGCCCCTAGGGCTCCCGTCCTGCAAGCAATCGAAGAACTAGCAAGAACGAGGAAACAAGCACTGAAATTGCAAGATAAAATTGAAGGTTTCACACTGAATCTTATTATGAGTGGGGTTCCGAAGACAAGGAGACGGGCGACTGGATCAGCACGCGCGCCTACAAGCAAGTAGCGATGGCTAAACTTGATCTAAACAAAACCCGAGTGTTCCTGGTGGCGGCTAAGGGGTATATAACGTGTGGAGGACGACCACAAGAGAGTTTGGGTCGTGCTCCAACCCTAGGATGCGTCCCTACTGGACTCTAAACGATACAAGCCCATTGGGCTAACTTAAGGTGGCGCAGCACCCTGGACAGAATAGACCTCTCGGTGATTTTTGGACTGTTGACGCCGCTTCTGAGCAGGTATGAGTATGATGTCAGATCCATATGAAAGTAGACTTTATTAGCTTTCCAACAAGTCCAGAATCACCCCAATCCGACTCCGTATGTAACCGTGGCGACCGTCGCAAGTTGAAGGTGTGCTGCAGTCCGAATCCAGCCTACGCGAGTCCTTTTCCCTTTCGGTCTTCTCCTTGATTCCTAATCAAAACAAGAGTGCACGTGTCTCCAAGATCTAAACAGGATGGACAAGAGCTCAAGAAGGAACTCACTTGATGATTAACTTTTCGAGCACGAGCACGAGTAATAGGACCAGCAGTTGTCGGCGTGGATGTATGATCGGTGTTGATGTCCTCATCATCCTCCCTTTCTTGAATTTGAGTCGTCCTCGACTCAAGCTCATCTTCGTCACCCAAATAAGGCTTCAAATCTGCAATGTTAAATGTGGGACTAACCCCAAAATCTGCAGGAAGATCAAGCTTATATGCATTCTCATTTATTCGTTGCATCACTTTAAAAGGACCATCCGCTCTAGGCATCAATTTAGATTTTCTTAATTCAGGAAACCTATCCTTTCGCAAATGCAACCAAACCAAATCTCCAGGTTCAAGAATCAATTCCCTTCTACCTTTATCTCCAGCAAATTTGTACTTAGCATTCATGCGCTCTATGTTTTCTTTAGTGGTTTCATGTAGTTTTAGCATCAATTCAGCACGTTGCTTAGCATCAAAATTCAACTTTTCAGAACTTGGCAATGGCATTAAATCAATAGGAGCACGTGGTAACAATCCATAAACAATCTCAAAGGGACACATCTTCGTAGTAGAATGCAGCGAACGATTATAAGAAAACTCAATATGAGGCAAACAATCTTCCCACATCTTAATATTCTTCTTTAAAATAGTCCTTAACATAGTAGACAAAGTTCTATTCACAACTTCAGTTTGACCATCAGTTTGGGGGTGACAAGTGGTGGAAAATAAAAGCTTAGTCCCCAATTTAGCCCATAAAGTTCTCCAAAAATGGCTAAGAAATTTAGCATCACGATCAGAAACAATTGTATTTGGCACACCATGCAAGCGAACAACTTCTCGAAAGAACAAATCAGCAATATTTGTAGCATCATCAGTTTTATGATATGGTATGAAATGTGCCATTTTAGAGAATCGATCCACAACCACAAAAACACTATCTCGCCCTTTCCTAGTTCGTGGCAATCCCAACACAAAATCCATAGAAATATCCTCCCAAGGAGCACTAGGAACAGGAAGAGGCATATACAAACCGTGTGGATTCAACCGGGACTTAGCCTTTTGACATGTTGTGCAGCGAGCAACAAATCTCTCCACGTCTCGTCGCATCTTTGGCCAAAAGAAATGACCAGCAAGAATGTCCTCCGTCTTCTTCGCTCCAAAATAACCCATCAAGCCACCTCCATGCGCTTCCTGCAGCAACAACAAGCGAACGGAGCTAGCTGGAATGCATAGCTTGTTAGCTCTAAACACAAATCCATCATTGACGATGAATTTGTTCCACGTTTTCCCATCTTTACAATGCAGCAGCACTTCTTTAAAATCAGCATCATGAGCATATCGATCTTTAATTGTTTCTAACCCAAAGATCTTGTAATCAAGTTGATTCAGCAAAGTATATCTCCTAGACAATGCATCTGCAATGATATTATCTTTCCCTTTCTTGTGTTTGATAACATAAGGAAAAGTTTCAATAAATTCAACCCATTTTGCATGTCTACGATTCAGTTTTCCTTGACTACGAATATGCTTCAAAGATTCATGATCAGAATGTATAACAAATTCTTTGGGCCACAAATAATGCTGCCATGTTTCTAATGTCCGCACTAGAGCATATAATTCCTTATCATATGTAGAATAATTAAGAATAGGCCCGCTCAATTTCTCACTAAAGTATGCAACAGGTTTGCCTTCTTGCAACAAAACACCACCCAATCCAATTCCACTCGCATCACATTCAAGCTCGAAAGTCTTATTAAAATCAGGGAGTTGGAGTAGAGGTGCATGTGTTAACTTATCTTTCAGCACATGGAAGGCGTGATCTTGTGCTTTGCCCCAAGAAAAGGGCACTCCCTTCTTTGTAAGCTCATTCAATGGTGCAGCAATGGTGCTGAAGTCCTTCACGAAACGGCGATAGAAACCAGCAAGTCCTAGGAAACTCCGCACTTGCGTGACCGTCATGGGTATAGGCCATCCTTGTATAGCTTCCACCTTGGCTTTATCAACCTCAATTCCCTGTGGAGTGACAACATAGCCAAGAAACGATACTCGATTGGTGCAGAAAGTGCACTTCTCAAGGTTACCAAACAAACGTGCATCACGTAGAGCATTGAAAACAGCACGTAAGTGATCAAGGTGTTCATCCATGGATTTGCTATAAATCAGTATATCATCAAAGTAGACGACAACAAATTTCCCAATGAAAGCACGCAAAACCTCGTTCATTAATCTCATGAAAGTACTAGGTGCATTAGTTAACCCAAAAGGCATGACTAACCACTCATATAGACCGAACTTAGTTTTGAAAGCAGTTTTCCATTCATCTCCCAATTTCATACGAATCTGGTGGTACCCACTACGCAAATCAACCTTTGAAAACACAACAGCACCACTCAATTCATCAAGCATATCATCTAATCGTGGAATAGGGTGTCGATATCGAATGGTGATATTATTAATAGCCCTACAATCAACACACATGCGCCATGTTCCATCTTTCTTAGGCACTAAAATCACTGGAACAGCACAAGGACTAAGAGACTGACGCACATAACCTTTGTCTAGTAGTTCTTGCACTTGTCGCTGAATTTCCTTCGCTTCTTCCGGATTGGTCCTGTATGGCGCACGGTTTGGCAAAGATGCTCCAGGGATAAGATCAATTTGGTGCTCAATCCCACGTATTGGTGGCAGCCCCGCTGGTATCTCAATGGGGAACACATCAGAATACTCCTGCAAAATGTTAGCAGCAACAGGGGGCAAAGAACGTTGCATATCCTCAAATGAAATCAAAGCATCCTTGCATACCAAAGCATAAGCAACAGAGGTGGATGCATTGAACTCATTAATATCAGATTTTGTAGCAAGCATACAACGTCCTTTCAATTTTATCTCATCTTTGTCATCAACAACAGATTTGTCATTTTTATTGCTCTCGCTCTTTGCTTTTGCAGCCTTAGTAACATCAGATTGCATAATAGCTTCAGGAGACATAGGATGCAACACAATTTTTCGATCATGGTATAGAAACGAATATTGATTTGATCTACCATGATGCATCGAATCTCTATCAAATTGCCATGGTCTACCTAGCAGAATATTACAAGCTTGCATAGGCACAACATCACATTCAACAATATCTTTGTATGATCCTATGGCAAAATCAATTTGCACAAGTCTCGTTACCTTTGCCTTACCACTGTTGTTCAGCCATTGGATGTAGTAGGGATGGGGGTGTGGTTTGGTGGTGAGGGCGAGCTTCTGTACCATGTCGCTACTTGCCAAGTTGTTGCAGCTACCTCCATCAATGATCATGCGGCACGAACGCTCCTTGATGACACACTTTGTTTGGAATAAAGTGTGTCGCTGATTTTGCTCTACCTTCTCTATTTGTACACTAAGCACTCGCTGTACAATCAAGCTCTCATAGTGCTCCGCGTCACCTGCATTAATGTGTTCTTCTATGTGTTCCTCACTACCTGCATAGTCAGCTGCAAGCAATGCAAGTGTATCTTCATCAAAATCACTAGCAGATGAACACTCACCATCATCTTTGACAATCATAACACGCTTGTTTGGGCAGTCACGCATCATATGGCCATATCCCTTGCACCGATGACATTGTATGTTGCTTGTTCTACCGGTCGATGCCACGGATGAAGTACTCGCAGCCGGCTTTTGCGCTGTCTTCGCGACTGAATTGGTGGGGGCAGCTCGAGTCTTGTCACTAGATGATGGCGTAGGAGTACATGTAGACGGAGTTGTAGACGTGCGCTGCTGCCATGAACTAGCTTTCCCTACAGAAACATTAGTCCTTGCGCTAGCACGTCGTCCCTGCACTTCCCGTTCAGCTTTACAAGCAAGATGAAACAGTTTGGTTACGTTATTGTATTCTTTGTAAGCGAGGATATCCTGAATTTCCCGATTTAACCCACCTAAAAATCTAGCCATAGCAGGTTCCTCATCCTCCTCTAATTTACAACGCAACATACCCGTTTGTAATTCCTGATAGTATTCTTCTACACTTTTAGAACCTTGTCTCAATTGCTGCAACTTATTTATCATATCACGGGCATAGTAAGATGGAACAAATCTAGCTCTCATGGCTCGTTTCAGCGCATCCCAAGTTTTAGGTATGTTATTAGGGTTTTTCTTGCCATATTCGATCCACCAAACAGAAGCAAAATCTGTGAACTCACTAGTAGCAGCCCTAACACGTGTGTTCTCAGGAAATTCATGGCATGCAAACTTTTGATCAACAGCAATCTCCCAAGTAATGTATGCATCAGGGTCATATTTACCATCAAAAGGAGGTATTTTAAATTTAATCTTACTGAAAGCATCATCATTATTGTGTACCTCGCGTCGGCGGCGGCCACCCATACCTCTACGGTTGTGACGTAGGCGACGTCGATCACGAGTGTCTCGATCATCATGTTCAGTATCACCTGTGTATTCTTCATCATAACTACCATCCTCTCGATCTTCCTCCTTTTGTTCATCATGCTGGTCTTTATCATTGTTGTGGAGGTCATCAAAACGCCTCAGCAGAGCAGCAAGGCTTTTGTCCACACTAGCAATGGACTTCTCCAAACCTGCAAGCTTGTTGTTTGCGGCAATCTGCGTAGCCTCCAACTGTCCAAGTTTGTCATTTGTCACCTGCAAGTCATTATCAAGTCCCTCCGTGTGCAACTTCACTTTCCTTTCAAAATGTTGAATGATGCCCTTTGTGCGCGGAGAATGTGGAATTTGGTTATCTTCGTCGGACCCTGGCATGGTTCAAAGACAAAGACAACAAGAAGACAAGTGAAGAAATAAAAGCCCTACAACTACTAGGATGTAGCTACAGCAAGTCGCTCACTCTCCACCTGCTACACAAGTTCTTACCAGTTCTTACCTTGCTCGATAGGAGGGGTCGTCTACCAACAAGTCTGCAGCAATGGATGAAGTGTATCGGTGCCGTAGCACAAGACCTGTCAAGCTGTAGAATATGTGGAGCTATAGGTGGGCTGAAACAAGGAACGAACTAGCACCACGTTAGTTACAAAAGGCAAGCTGAATAATCGTTCAACCGGCGGTACTGTGCTGGTCCTAGTCTAGACCGTGCTAGAGACGCGAGCCTGGACACAAAGGAAAGCACAACACACCACCCAAAGTGAACGAAAAATCTCTAAGATCAGCCCCTTTCTCTTCTTTTCTTTTGCTTCTTTCTCTTTTTTTCTTTTTTTTTTCTTTTTTTTCTTTTTTTCAGGGGACACTCAAAACTGATTATATGAACAAAAACACTCCCAAAGAGTAACTCAGCACACACACTTTTTCCGAAAGGGCAGGGGTATTCTGGTAAAAAAAAGATATGAATACTTGCTGCGTGGTTAGTTTGATATTTGTAGCACAGGGTGAACTAATTCCTCGTCCGATTGGAACTTCCAATTCTACTCAGACTTGGCCAACAGCGAGGAATAACCGATCCCTTGATCCGACTCAAACTTCAAACCCTACTTGGATTCGGCCAACAGAGAGACTATATGATAGCGCATGTTGTGATAGGAAAGTGACAAGAACTCGAAACTCTAAGGGAATAAACTAAGACCAGCAATCCGACACACCCGATGCAACCGAATATTCAACAAACCCTAACTAGGTAGCACTAGCCACGGCTCAAAGGTCTATAGGATTGCAGGAAACTAATCTACTATTTTTTTGGCTTTTCTGGACTATAGGAAAAATAAAACAGTGAAGGATTGGAAGTCTCTCACCGATAAACCTTGCTCTGATTACCAACTGATATGAACCCGCAAGGGTTTGTGGTCGATCTTTCGATGAGAAGCGTGAGATAATTCGATTGGTGGATGGAGATGACGTTCACGGCCCGACTACAGCCTTCCAAGACTGCGCCTTAGCGACCGATACACCACTTCCCAAGGCCGTCACGATCTTGTGGAGTATGACAACCAGCCCCTAGGGCTCCCGTCCTGCAAGCAATCGAAGAACTAGCAAGAACGAGGAAACAAGCACTGAAATTGCAAGATAAAATTGAAGGTTTCACACTGAATCTTATTATGAGTGGGGTTCCGAAGACAAGGAGACGGGCGACTGGATCAGCACGCGCGCCTACAAGCAAGTAGCGATGGCTAAACTTGATCTAAACAAAACCCGAGTGTTCCTGGTGGCGGCTAAGGGGTATATAACGTGTGGAGGACGACCACAAGAGAGTTTGGGTCGTGCTCCAACCCTAGGATGCGTCCCTACTGGACTCTAAACGATACAAGCCCATTGGGCTAACTTAAGGTGGCGCAGCACCCTGGACAGAATAGACCTCTCGGTGATTTTTGGACTGTTGACGCCGCTTCTGAGCAGGTATGAGTATGATGTCAGATCCATATGAAAGTAGACTTTATTAGCTTTCCAACAAGTCCAGAATCACCCTAATCCGACTCCGTATGTAACCGTGGCGACCGTCGCAATTTGAAGGTGTGCTGCAATCCGAATCCAGCCTACGCGAGTCCTTTTCCCTTTCGGCCTTCTCCTTGATTCCTAATCAAAACAAGAGTGCACGTGTCTCCAAGATCTAAACAGGATGGACAAGAGCTCAAGAAGGAACTCACTTGATGATTAACTTTTCGAGCACGAGCACGAGTAATAGGACCAGCAGTTGTCGGCGTGGATGTATGATCGGTGTTGATGTCCTCATCACTCGTCAATTAGGAGATCCATCGGGTGCGCCCTAAACGATTTCTGAGCCTATGGTATGTTTGACGCAAAGCGTGCACCTATCTTGCATCAAGATTAGCACTATCTCCAAATGATTGGAATCCAGCTTCCACTTGAGCCACGTCACCTAGGAGTGCCAACCGGTACGCCCAAAATGATTTCTGAGCAGATAGAATGTTCGGTGCAAACTGTGCACCTCTCTTTGCGCTGACACTAACACTGTCTCTTAATGGACTAAAACGAGATTCCACACGACCCACGTCACTTACGAGTTCCATCGGGTGCATCCAAAACTATTTATGAGCCAATGGTATGCTCTGTGCAAACAACGCAAGTATCTTGCGTCAAGCTTGGACTTGAGCCTCGTTAGCTTGGAGTGCCATTGGGTATGTCCAAAACGATTTTCTGAGCAGATGGTATGTTCGGTGCAAACCGTGCACCTATCTTGCACTGACACTAACACTCTCTCTGAACAGAATAAAACGAGATTCCCCACGACCCACATCACATACGACTTCCATGGAGTGCGTTCAAAACTATTTATGAGCCTATGGTACGTTCTGTGCAAACCGTGCACCTATCTTGTGTCAAGATTAGCACTATCTCCAAATAGACCGAACAGAGCTCCACCGGACCCTCTTCACCAAGGAGTGCCATCGGGTGCATCTAAAATGATTTATGAGCCTATGTTATGTTTGACGCAAACCGAGCCCTATCTTGCACCGACGCTAACACTGTCTCAAAACAGATCGAAACGAGATTCCGCATGACCCACGTCACCGAGGAGTTCCATCAAGTGCCTCCAATACTATTTCTGAGCCTATGGTACGTTCAACACAAATCGTGCACTAATCTTGCATCAAGGGTAGCACTATCTTCAAACGGACCAAACCGAGCTTCCACTTGAGCCTCGTCACCTAGGAGTCCTATCGAGTGCGTCCAAAATGATTTCTATGCCTATGGTATGTTTGGTGCAAACTGTGCGCCTATGTTGCACTAACACTAACACTATCTCCAAACGGACTGAAACGAGATTCCACACGACCCACGTCACTTACGAGTTCCATCGGGTGCGTCCAAAACTACTAATGAGCCTATGGTACGTTTAGTGCAAACCATGCACCTATCTTGCATTAAGATTAGCACTATCTCAAAACGGACCGAATCAAGCACCACCTGAGCCTTGTCACTTAGGAGATCCATTGTGCGTACTAAACGATTTCTGAGCCTATGGTAGTTTGATGCAAATCGTGCACCTATCTTGCATCAAGATTAGCACTATCTCCAAGTCGACGGAATCTAGCTTCCACTTGAGCCTCGACACCTAGGTGTGCCATCGGGTACGTCCAAAACGATTTCTGAGCAAATGGTATGTTCGGTGCAAACCGTGCACCTATCTTGCACCGACACTAACACTGTCTCTAAACGGACTAAAACGAGATTCCGCACGACCCCCGTCACTTAGGAGTACCATCGGGTGCGTCTAAAACGATAAATGAGCCTATGGTACGTTTGATGCCAACCGAGCACCTATATTTGCACCGACGCCTTTGGTACGTTCAGTGCAAACCATGCACCTATCTTGTGTCAAGATTAGCACTATCTCCAAATAGACCGAACAGAGCTCCACCAAACCCTTGTCTTCTAGGAGTACTATCGAGTGCGTCTAAAACGATATATGAGCCTATAGTATGTTTGATGCAAACTAAGCACCTTCTAGCACCGATGCTAACATTGTCTCAAAACAGATCGAAACGAGATTCCACGTGACCCAAGTCACCTAGGAGTTCCATTAGATGCCTCTAATACTATTTTTGAGCCTACGGTACATTCGATGCAAATCATGCACCAATCTTTGCATCAATAGTAGCACAATCTCCAAACATACCGAACCGAGCTTCCACTTGAACCTCATCACCTAGGAGTCCCATCGAGTGCGTCCAAAACGATTTTTGTGCCTATGGTCTGTTCGGTGCAAACCGTGCTCCTATCTTGCACTGACATTAACACAGTCTCTAAATGGACTAAAACGAGATTCCACAGGACACACGTCACTTACGAGTTCCATCAGGTGCGTCCAAAACTAATGATGAGCCTATGGTACGTTTAGTGCAAACCTTGCGCCGATCTTGCATCAAGATTAATGCTATCTCCAAACGGACTGAATAGAGCTCCACCAATGCCTCGTCACTTAGGAGATCCATCGGGTGCGTAATAAACGATTTTCGAGCCTATGATATGTTTGACGCAAACCGTGCACCTATCTTGCGTCAAGATTAGCACAATCCCCAAACAGACCGAATCCAGCTTCCACTGAGCCTCGTCACCTAGGAGTTCCATCGGGTACGTCCAAAACGATGTCTGAGCAAATGGTATGCTCGGTGCAAATTGTGCACCCATCTTGCACTAACACTAACACTGTCTCTAAACGGACTAAAACGAGATTCCACACGACCCGTATCACTTACGAGTTCCATCGGGTGCGTCCAAAACTATTTTATGAGCCTTTGATACGTTCAGTGCAAACCATGCACCTATCTTGTGTTAAGATTAGCACTATCTCCAAACGGACCGAACAGAGCTCCACCAAACCCTCGTCTCCTAGGAGTACCATCGGGTGCATCTAAAACGATATATGAGCCTATAGTACGTTTGACGCAAACTAAGCACATTCTAGCACCGATGCTAACATTGTCTCAAAATAGATCGAAACGAGATTCTGCATGACCCACGTCACCGAGGAGTTCCATCGGATGCCTCCAATACTATTTCTGAGACTATGGTACGTTCGACGCAAACCGTGCACCAATCTTGCATCAAGAGTAGCACTATCTCCAAACGGACCAAACCGAGCTTCCACTTGAGCCTCGTCACCTAGGAGTCCCATCGAGTGCGTCCAAAACGATTTCTAAGCAGATGGTATGTTCAGTGCAAACCGTGGACCTATCTTGCGTCAAGATTAGCATTATCTCCAAATGGACTGAATGGACTGAATGGACTAAAATGAGATTTCACACGACCCACGTCACTTACGAGTTCCATTAGGTGCGTCCAAAACTATTTATGAGCCAATGGTACTTCTGTGCAAACAGCGCACCTATCTTGCGTCAAAGATTAGCACTATCTCCAAATGGATGGAATCTAGCATGCACTTGAGCCTCGTTAGCTAGGAGTGCCATCGGGTACGTCCAAAACAATTTCTCAGCAGATGGTATGTTCGGTGCAAACCGTGGTATCTTGCATTGACACTAACACTGTGTCTGAACAGACTAAAATGAGATTCCACATGACCCACATCACCTAAACGTTCCATCGGGTGCATCCAAAACAATTTATGAGCCTATGGTATGTTTAGTGTAAATCGTGGACCTATCTTGCATCAAGATTAGCACTATCTCCAAAAGCTATGATACTATTTTTGAGCCTACAGTACGTTCAACGCAAACCGTGCACTAATCTTGCATCAAGAGTAGAACTGCCTCCAAACGGACAGAACTGAGCTTCCACTTGAGCCTCGTCACCTAGGAGTCCCATCGAGCGTGTCCGAAACGATTTCTATGCCTATGGTATGTTCGGTGCAAACCGTGCACCTATCTTGCACTGACACAAACACTGTCTCTAAATGGACTAAAACAAGATTCCACACGACCCACGTCACTTATGAGTTCCATCGGGTGCATTCAAAACTATTGATGCGCCTATGGTACGTTCAGTGCAAACCTTGTGCATATCTTGAGTCAAGATTAGCACTATTTCCAAACAGACCGAATAGAGCTCCACCTGAGCCTCGTGAGTTAGAAGATCCATCGGGTGTGTCCTAAATGATTTCTGAGCCTAAGGTATGTTTGATGCAAACCATGCACCTATCTTGCGTCAAGATTAGCACTATCTCCAACTGGACGAAATCTAGCTTTCACTTGAGCCTCGTCACCTAGGAGTGCCAACCGGTACGTCCAAAATGATTTCTGAGCAGATGGTATGTTCGGTGCAAACTGTGCACCTCTCTTGACGCTGACACTAACACTGTCTCTTAATGGACTAAAACGAGATTCCACACAATCCACGTCACTTACGAGTTCCATCGGGTGCGTCCAAAACTATTTATGAGCCAATTGTATGCTCTGTGCAAACAACGCATGTATCTTGCGTCAAGCTTGGACTTGAGCCTCGTTAGCTTGGAGTGTCATCGGGTATGTCCAAAATGATTTCTGAGCTGATGGTATGTTCGGTGCAAACCGTGCACCTATCTTGCACTGACACTAACACTGTCTCTGAATAGACTAAAACGAGATTCCCCATGACCCACATCACATACGACTTCCATGGAGTGCGTCCAAAACTATTTATGAGCCTATGGTACGTTCTGTGCAAACCGTGCACTTATCTTGTGCCAAGATTAGCACTATCTCCAAATAGACCGAACAGAGCTCCACCGGACTCTCATCACCTAGGAGTGCCATCGGGTGCATCTAAAATGATTTATGAGCCTATGGTATGTTTGACGCAAACCGAGCACCTATCTTACACCGATGCTAACACTGTCTCAAAACAGATCGAAACGAGATTCCACATGACCCACGTCACCTAGGACTTCCATCGGGTGCATCCAATACTATTTCCAAGCCTATGGTATGTTCAACACAAACCGTGCACCAATCTTGCACCAAGGGTAGCACTATCTCCAAACGGACAAAACCGAGCTTCCACTTGAGCCTCGTCACCTAGGAGTCCCATCAAGTGCGTCCAAAACTATTTCTTTGGCTATGGTACGTTTGGTGCAAACCATCCACCTATCTTGCAATGACAATAACACTGTCTCCAAACGGATTTAAACTAGATTCCACACAACCCACGTTACTTACGCGTTCTATTGGGTGCGTCCAAATCTATTTCCGAGCCTATGGTACGTTCAACACAAATCGTGCACTAATCTTGCATCAAGGGTAGCACTATCTTCAAACGGACCAAACCGAGCTTCCACTTATGCCTCATCACCTAGGAGTCCTATCGAGTGCGTCCAAAATGATTTCTATGCCTATGGTATGTTTGGTGCAAACCATGCGCCTATGTTGCACTAACACTAACACTATCTCCAAATGGACTGAAAAGAGATTCCACACGACCCATGTCACTTACGAGTTCCATCGGGTGCGTCCAAAACTACTAATGAGCCTATGATATGTTCAGTGCAAACCATGCACCTATCTTGCATTAAGATTAGCACTATCTCAAAACGGACCGAATCAAGCACCACCTGAGCCTTGTCACTTAGGAGATCCATTGTGCGTACTAAACGATTTCTGAGCCTATGGTAGTTTGACGCAAATCGTGCACCTATCTTGCATCAAGATTAGCACTATCTCCAAGTCGACGGAATCCAGCTTCCACTTGAGCCTCGTCACCTAGGAGTGCCATCGGGTATGTCCAAAATGATTTCTGAGCAAATGGTATGTTCGATGCAAACCGTGCACCTATCTTGCACCGACACTAACACTGTCTCTAAACTGACTAAAACAAGATTCCGCATGACCCCCTTCACTTAGGAGTACCATGAGGTGCATCTAAAACGATTATTGTGCCTATGGTACGTGTGATGCCAACCGAGCACCTAAATTTGCACCGACGCTAACACTGTGTCGAAACAGATCGAAACGAGATTCCATGTGACCCAAGTCACCTAGGAGTTCCATTAGGTGCCTCCAATACTATTTTCGAGCCTACCGTATATTTGATGCAAATCATGCACCAATCTTGCATCAATAGTAGCACTATCTCCAAACAGACCGAACCGAGCTTCCACTTGAGCCTCGTCACCTAGGAGTCCCATCGAGTGCGTCCAAAATGATTTTTGTGCCTATGGTCTATTCGGTGCAAACCGTGCTCCTATCTTGCACTAACATTAACATAGTCTCCAAATGGACTAAAACGAGATTCCACAGGACACACGTCACTTACGAGTTCCATCAAGTGCGTCCAAAACTAATGATGAGCCTATGGTACGTTCAATGCAAACCTTGCGCCGATCTTGCATCAAGATTAACGCTATCTCCAAACGGACTGAATAGAGCTCCACCAATGCCTCGTCACTTAGGAGATCCATCGGGTGCGTAATAAACGATTTTCAAGCCTATGGTACGTTTGACGCAAACTGTGCACCTATCTTGCGTCAAGATTAGCACAATCCCCAAACGGACCGAATCCAGCTTCCACTGAGCCTCGTCACCTAGGAGTGCCATCGGGTACGTCCAAAACGATGTCTGAGCAAATGGTATGCTCGGTGCAAACCGTGCACCCATCTTGCACCGACACTAACACTGTCTCTAAATGGACTAAAACGAGATTCCACACGACCCGTATCACTTACGAGTTCCATCGGGTGCGTCCAAAACTATTTTATGAGCCTTTGGTATGTTCAGTGCAAACCATGCACCTATCTTGTGTCAAGATTAGCACTATCTCTAAATAGACCAAACAGAGCTCCACCAAACCCTCGTCTCCTAGGAGTACCATCGGGTGCGTCTAAAACGATATATGAGCCAATAGTACGTTTGAAGCAAACTAAGCATCTTCTAGCACCGATGCTAACATTGTCTCAAAACAGATCAAAACGAGATTCCATATGACCCACGTCACCGAGAAGTTCCATCGGATGCCTCCAATACTATTTCTGAGCCTATGATACGTTCGACGCAAACCGTGCACCAATCTTGCTTCAAGAGTAGCACTATCTCCAAACGGACCAAATCGAGCTTCCACTTGAGCCTCGTCACCTAGGAGTCCCATCGAGTGCGTCCAAAATGATTTCTGAGCAGATGGTATGTTCAGTGCAAACCGTGCACCTATCTTGCATCAAGATTAGCACTATCTCCAAATGGACTGAATAGACTAAAACGAGATTCCACCCGACCCACGTCACTTACGAGTTCCATCAGGTGCGTCCAAAACTATTTATGATCCAATGGTACTTTTGTGCAAACAGCGCACCTATCTTGCGTCAAGATTAGCACTATCTCCAAATGGATGGAATCCAGCATGCACTTGAGCCTTGTCAGCTAGGAGTGCCATCGGGTACGTCCAAAACAATTTCTCAGCAGATGGTATGTTCGGTGCAAACCATGGTATCTTGCACTGACACTAACACTGTGTCTGAACAGACTAAAACGAGATTCCACATGACCCACGTCACCTAAACGTTCCATCGGGTGCATCCAAAACAATTTATGAGCCTATGGTATGTTTAGTGTAAACCATGGACCTATCTTGCATCAAGATTAGCACTATCTCCAAAAGCTACGATACTATTTTTGAGCCCACGGTACGTTTGACGCAAACCGTGCACTAATCTTGCATCAATAGTAGAACTGCCTCCAAACGGACAGAACTGAGCTTCCACTTGAGCCTCGTCACCTAGGAGTCCCATCGAGCGTGTCCGAAACGATTTCTATGCCTATGGTATGTTCGGTGCAAACCGTGCACCTATCTTGCACTAACACAAACACTGTCTCTAAACGGACTAAAACAAGATTCCACATGACCCACGTCACTTATGAGTTCCATTGGGTGCGTTCAAAACTATTGATGCGCCTATGGTACGTTCAGTGCAAACCTTGTGCATATCTTAAGTCAAGATTAGCACTATTTCCAAACAGACCGAATAGAGCTCCACCTGAGCCTCGTGAGTTAGGAGATCCATCGGGTGCGTCCTAAATGATTTCTGAGCCTATGGTATGTTTGACGCAAACCATGCACCTATCTTGCGTCAAGATTAGCACTATCTCCAACTGGATGGAATCCAGCTTCCACTTGAGCCTCGTCACCTAGGAGTGTAAATCGGTACGTCCAAAATGATTTCTGAGCAGATGGTATGTTCCATGCAAACCGTGCACCTATCTTTGCGCCGACACTAACACTGTCTCTGAATGGACTAAAACGAGATTACACACGACCCACGTGACTTACGAGTTCCATCGGGTGCGTCCAAAACTATTTATGAGCCAATGGTACGTTCTGTGCAAACAACGCACCTATCTAGCATCAAGATTAGCACTATCTCCAAAGAGATGGAATCCAGCTTGGACTCGAGCCTCGTTAGCTAGGAGTGCCATCGGGTACGTCCAAAAGGAGTTCTGAGCAGATGGTATGTTCGGTGCAAACCGTGCACATATCTGATGAGGACATCATTGGCTCAAAGATGACCATGCCAACCACTTCTATACCAAAGGTACAACCATTCTATATGAGGCTTATCATTGATGCATTTGATGAATTGATGCTGCACCATGATGTGTGTTTATTCTCATTTTCAGAATTACTTACATGGATCAAGGGAAGGTTTGATTGCATATGGAAAGCATGGAAGGTTAATGAAGTTGATTGGGGACCAAATCCAAGTATTCCTAACATCCTCCGCTAGGCCACCACGTCACTTTGGTTCCAAGGACAGAAAGAGTACAAGTCCAACACGTTTTAGAAGTTGAATTCGGACTGCAAAATAGTCCCAAATTGCGATGGTCACCACGACTTCATACGGACTCCGATTGGGACGTTATAGCACTTTTTGGAAAGCTTATCAAGTCTATTTTCCAACAGATCTGGACTCATGGCTATATCTTATCCGATGCTTCCGCAATCGTCGTTTCAACGCCGGGACCTTTTCTGCCTTTAGTGCTGCGTCACCCTATTTTGGGCCGATGGTCCATGTATCAATTTGGGTCCATTAAGGACGTGTCCTAGGGTTGGAGAACGACCCCAACACCCCCCTGGTCATTCCCCTAGGTATTAATAAGGATTAGAGCCGCCACAAACAAATTGGACTTTGTTTTGTTGAAAGTTTAGCCATTGCTACTTCCTTATAGACGCGTGTGTTGACTAGACCATCCGTTCTACTTGATTCAGAACCCCAACTTTGTGAGTTCAGATTGGTTTTTCATCTCCATATTTGCAATTGAGTTGCTTGTTCTACTTGTTCTTGCTTGTTCCTCGATTGCTTGCAGGAATTACCCTAGTGGTTTGGTTGATCGTGCTCCACAAGATCACGACAGCTGTTGGAGGTGGTGTATCGGTTGCTAAGGCGCAGCTTGGAAGGCTGTAGTCGGGCCATGAACGTCATCTCCATCCCCAAATCGAGTTTCTCACGCTTCTCATCAGAAGATCGACCACAAACCCTTGCGGGTTCATATCAGTTGGTAATCAGAGCAAGGTTTATCGGTGAGAGACTTCCAATTCTTTGCTGTTTTAATTTTCCTATAGTCCAGAAAAGCCAAAAAAATAGTAGATTAGTTTACCCGCACTCCTATAAACCCTTTGAGCCTTTACTAGCACTGCTTAGTTAGGGCTTGTTGAGTTTTTGGTTGCATCGGTTGTGTCGAGTTGCTGGTTTTAGTGTCTATTCCTTTAGAGTTTTGAGTTCTATCATGTTTTGGTCACCACGAGATCCACCATCACCATATACATCGTTGCTGCGTTTCTGCCACCACGGATCCATATGATGTCCGATTTGGGAGTTTAAATACAATCTGGAAACTTGAAGTTGTCTTCTTTCCAACGGATCTGATCTTGCAGCAAAATTCGATCTGAGCACTCCACAATCATCTTAGAGATTTCCGCATCTGCGGTATTAACAAGAGTTGTTAAATCTAACTTCGAAGAGGCTCTGTGCAATAGCCTTATTGTTTGGGTTATCATAGTACCAAATAAAACATTTAGGCCTCTACAAAAAAAAAGAAAGAAAAAGAAGAAGAAAAAGACAAGAGCAGGAGAAGAAACAAGGGGCTGAATCTGTTGTTTTCTTCATGCTGTGCTAGTTGTTCTTTTTCAGTGACTACCTTTGTGTCTAGGCTCACGTCTCTAGCATGGTTTAGCCTAGAACCAGCATAGTACCTCCGTTGAACGATTATTCAGCTTGCTTTTGTGACTAACGTGTGCTCGTACTTCCTTGCTTTAGCCCACCTATAGCTCCACATATTTCGACTACAGCTTGACAGGTGTTGTTGTTGTGGCACCGATACACTTCACTCCACGGTTGTAGACTTGTTGGTTGCCATCACCTCCTGTTTGGTTTGGTAAGAACTTGTAAGGGCTTGTTTTAACAAGTTGAGTTTGAGAGAGTTACAACCGACACATCCTAGTAGTTGATAGGAGGATACATATTATTTTTGTGTTTCTTGTTTTCTACTAATCATGGCAGGTGATATGGAGATTTTTGAGCTGTTGAAACTAGACCCTCATATTCAGGATGTCATTCAACACTTGCCGTTATATGATGGTAAGTTCGATCCTCAAGCTTACATTGATTGGGAGTTAAAAGTAGACAATGAATTTGATGAGCATGACCTATCCGAGAAACAAAAGATTTGTATTGCCTCTAATATTTTGATTGAAAATGCTTTGCTAGAATGGAAACACATTTGTAGGCACAACAAAGTTCCAGAATCTTGGAAAGACTTCAAATTTCTTTTTAGAGATGCATTCGTTCCTGCATATTATGTTGATTATTTGCTTGCAAAATTAGACAACTTGAAGCAGGGTAGTAAGACTGTGAAACAATACTACCATAATTTTAAGATTTGTATCATGTTTGGTGGATTGGATGAATGCATGGAAGATGTTATGAGTAGATTCATGAGAGGACTCAATTCTAAAATTCGAACCTTGTTAATTAGCAAATCATATTGCCATATTGGTCAATTGTTTTGTCTGGCTCTCAATGCTGAAAAAGAGATTCTATTATCTGTGAATACTTGCCAAAATGATGTGACCCATAATGTCCAAAATTTGTCCACTCTGCATGCTAATGAAGAGCAACAAATAGTGGAACCCACTACTGATTTTCCTTTGTCACAAAATGAATTACTCGCTGTTCCTTGTGATAAAGAGGAGTTGTGTGCTGATGATTCTTTTACTCCTATGCCACAATTAGCGAATAAGTGTGATACTTTTGGTTTAGAACCATACAAATGTGCTGAAGATAAGCTTTTTCATCCTATTACATGTGCACAAGATGAACTGAATTTACTGTCCTCTTTAAATACTTTGGGTTATATTGAATTTGATATTCTGTGTAATCTAAATTGTCTAAAAGAGAAACTTAAATTTGATTCTGGTTTGCCAAGTTTTAATCATTGTTCGCTTCATGCAATTGGCAAATATGACAGCAAAGGAGAATATTTGGTGCATAAAGTTTATATTTGTTCTAATCTGAAATATCCTTTTGGGCCACAGTACCATGATCAAATTGAGGGCTGCACTAACACTAATGATGTCTTGCAAAGTTTTTCTAGTTTTCCCCATATGCAACAGGATAAATATCAAGAAGGGGAGCATGGTTCACTTTTACCTACAACACATACTCCAACAAAAATCAAACCGAGGACGGTTTGCTGTCAAGAAGGGGAGAATGATGAGGACATCATTGGCTCAAAGATGACCATGCCAACCACTTCTATACCAAAGGTGCAACCATTCTATATGAGGCTTATCATTGATGCATTTGATGAATTGATGCTGCACCATGATGTGTGTTCATTCTCATTTTCAGAATTACTTACATGGATCAAGGGAAGGTTTGATTGCATATGGAAAGCATGGAAGGTTAATGAAGTTGATTGGGGACCAAATCCAAGTATTCCTAACGTCCTCCGCTAGGCCACCACGTCACTTTGGTTCCAAGGACAGAAAGAGTCCAAGTCCAACACGTTTTGGAAGTTGAATTCGGACTGCAAAATAGTCCTAAATTGCGACGGTCACCATGACTTCATACGGACTCCGATTGGGATGTTATAGTACTTTTTGGAAAGCTTATCAAGTCTATTTTCCAACGGATCTAGACTCATGGCTATATCTTATCCAATGCTTCCGCAATCGTTGTTTCAACGCCGGGACCTTTTCTACCTTTGGTGCTGCGTCACCCTATTTTAGGCCGATGGTCCATGTATCAATTTGGGTCTATTAAGGACGTGTCCTAGGGTTGGAGAATGACCCCAACACCCCCCTGGTCGTTCCCCTAGGTATTAATAAGGATTAGAGCCGCCACAAACAGATTGGGTTTTATTTTGTTGAAAGTTTAGCCATTGCTACTTCCTTATAGACGCGTGTGTTGACTAGACCATCCGTTCTACTTGATTCAGAACCCCAACTTTATGAGTTCAGATTGGTTTTTCATCTCCATATTTGCAATTGAGTTGCTTGTTCTACTTGTTCTTGCTTGTTCCTCGATTGCTTGCAGGAATTACCCTAGTGGTTTGGTTGATCGTGCTCCACAAGATCACGACGGCTGTTGGAGGTGGTGTATCGGTTGCTAAGGCGCAGCTTGGGAGGCTGTAGTCGGGCCATGAACATCATCTCCATCTCCAAATCGAGTTTCTCACGCTTCTCATCGAAAGATCGACCACAAACCCTTGCGGGTTCATATCATTTGGTATCAGAGCTGGGCCCTTATTTAAGGGGGTAGGAATGATGAGGACATCCTCCACTATTACCCGCTGGCAAAGACGCAACAAAAAAGGCCAAGTGGCCTAGTTGTAGTCGGGCGGCGACCGTGTGAGCCTCTGAATAATCCCACCTTGCTTAGCTTGGGAGGAGGAAGCCACCTTAAAAGAGAGAGCCACCCTTCCTCTATCGGACTAGTCTTTTAGGGACATTGGGCCTTTCCCCGAGTGGGTGTGCATAAGAACTGTTGGGGTCCGGGCAACCTTAATTTATTAGGCCTCGGCCAACCCTACCTGGGCTAGATGTATCACTATCTTGCACTAACACTAACACTGTCTCTGAATAGACTAAAACGAGATTCCACATGACCCACATCACATACGAGTTCCATCGAGTGCGTCCAAAACTATTTATGAGCCTATGGTACGTTCTGTACAAACCATGCACCTATCGTGCATCAAGACTAGCACTATCTCCAAATAGACCGAACATAGCTCCACCGGACCCTCATCACCTAGGAGTGCCATCGGGTGCATCTAAAATGATTTATGAGCCTATGGTACATTTGACGCTAACTGAGCACCTATCTTTACACCGGTGCTAACACTGTCTCAAACACAGATCGAAACGAGACTCCACAGACCCACGTCACCTAGGAGTTCCATCGGGTGCCTCCAGTACTATTTCCGAGCCTATGGTACGTCAACACAAACCGTGCATCAATCTTGCACCAAGGGTAGCACTATCTCCATACAGACCAAACCGAGCTTCCACTTGAGCCTTGTCACCTAGGAATCCCATCGAGTGTGTCTAATAATATTTCGTGCCTATGGTACGTTTGGTGCAAACCGTGCACCTATCTTGCATCAAGAGTAGCACTATCTCCAAATGAACCAAATAGAGCTCCACCCGAATCTCATCACTTAGGAGTACCACGGGTGTGTCTAAAACTATTTACGAGCCTATGGTACGTTTGACGCAAACCGTGCACCTATCTTGCGTCAAGATTAACACTCTCTCAAAACAGATCGAAACGAGATTCCACATGACCCATGTCACCTAGGAGTTCCATTGTATGCCTAATACTATTTCTGAGCCTATGGTATGTTCGACGCAAACCGTGCAACCAATCTTGCATCAAGATTAGCACTATCTCTAAACCGACCGAATCGAGCTTCCACTTGAGCCTCGTCACGTAGGAGTCCCATCGAGTGCGTCAAAAATGATTTCTATGCCTATGGTATCCTCGGTGCAAACCATGCACCTATCTTGTACTGACACTAACAATGGCTCCAAATGGACTAAAACGAGATTCCACACGACCCACGTCACTTATGAGTTCCATCGGGTGCGTCCAAAACTATTTTATGAGCCTATGGTATGTTTGGTACAAACCGTGCACCAATCTTGTGTCAAGATTAGCACTATCTCCAAACGGACCGAACAGAGCTCCAGCAAAACCTCGTCACCTAGGAGTTCCGTCGGGTGCGCCTATAATGATTTACGAGCCTTTGGTATTTTTGATGCAAACCGGGCACCTACATTGCACCGACGCTAACAATGTCTGAAAATAGATCAAAATGAGATTCCACGTGACCCACGTCACCTAGGACTTCCATCGGGTGCCTCTAATACTATTTCCGAGCCTATGGTACGTTCAATGCAAACTGTGCACCAATCTTGCATCAAGAGTAGCACTATCTCCAAACGGACCAAACCGAGCTTCCACTTGAGGCTCGTCACCTAGGAGTCCCATCGAGTGCGTCCAAAATGATTTCTATGCCTGTGGTATGTTTGGTGCAACCCGTGCTCCTATCTTGCACTGACACTAACACTGTCAACTAACGGATAAAAACAAGATTCCACACGACCCACGTTAGTTACGAGTTACATCAGGTGCGTCCAAAACTATTTATGACCTATGGTACGTTTAGTGCAAACCATGCACCTATCTTGCATCAAGATTAGCACTATCTCCAAACGCGCCAAACAGAGCTCCACCACATCCTCGTCACCTAGGAGAACCTCAGGTGCATCTAAAATGATTTTATGAGCCTATGGTACATTTGACGCAAACTGAGCACCTATCTTGCGTCAAGATTAGCACTATCTCTAAACAGACCGAATAGAGGTTCACCAGAGCCTCATTACTTAGGAGATCCATCAGGTGGGTAATAAACGATTTTTGAGCCTATGGTACGTTTGACGTAAACCGTGCACCTATCTGATGAGGACATCATTGGCTCAAAGATGACCATGCCAACCAATTCTATACCAAAGGTGCAACCATTCTATATGAGGCTTATCATTGATGCATTTGATGAATTGATGCTGCACCATGATGTGTGTTTATTCACATTTTCAGAATTACTTACATGGATCAAGGGAAGGTTTGATTGCATATGGAAAGCATGGAAGGTTAATGAAGTTGATTGGGGACCAAATCCAAGTATTCCTAACATCCTCCGCTAGGCCACCACGTCACTTTGGTTCCAAGGACAGAAAGAGTACAAGTCCAACACGTTTTGGAAGTTGAATTCGGACTGCAAAATAGTCCCAAATTGCGATGGTCACCATGACTTCATACGGACTCCGATTGGGACGTTATAGCACTTTTTGGAAAGCTTATCAAGTCTATTTTCCAACAGATCTGGACTCATGGCTATATCTTATCCGATGCTTCCGCAATCGTCGTTTCAACGCTGGGACCTTTTCTGCCTTTAGTGCTGCGTCACCCTATTTTGGGCCGATGGTCCATGTATCAATTTGGGTCCATTAAGGAAGTGTCCTAGGGTTGGAGACTGACCCCAACACCCCCCTGGTCATTCCCCTAGGTATTAATAAGGATTAGAGCCGCCACAAACAAATTGGGTTTTGTTTTGTTGAAAGTTTAGCCATTGCTACTTCCTTTTAGATGCGTGTGTTGACTAGACCATTCGTTCTACTTGATTCAGAACCCCAACTTTGTGAGTTAGGATTGGTTTTTCATCTCCATATTTGTAATTGAGTTGCTTGTTCTACTTGTTCTTGCTTGTTCCTTGATTGCTTGCAGGAATTACCCTAGTGGTTTGGTTGATCGTGCTCCACAAGATCACGACGGCTGTTGGAGGTGGTGTATCGGTTGCTAAGGCGCAGCTTGGAAGGCTGTAGTCGGGCCATGAACGTCATCTCCATCCCCAAATCGAGTTTCTCATGCTTCTCATCGGAAGATCGACCACAAACCCTTGCGGGTTCATATCAGTTGGTAATCAGAGCAAGGTTTATCGGTGAGGGACTTCCAATTCTTCGCTGTTTTAATTTTCCTATAGTCCAGAAAAGCCAAAAAAAATAGTAGATTAGTTTACCCGCACTCCTATAAACCCTTTGAGCCTTTACTAGCACTGCTTAGTTAGGGCTTGTTGAGTTTTTGGTTGCATCGGTTGTGTCGAGTTGCTGGTTTTAGTGTCTATTCCTTTAGAGTTTTGAGTTCTATCATGTTTTGGTCACCACGAGATCCACCATCACCATATACATCGTTGCTGCGTTTCTGCCACCACGGATCCATATGATGCCCGATTTGGGAGTTTAAATACAATCTAGAAACTTGAAGTTGTCTTCTTTCCAACGGATCTGATCTTGCAGCAAAATTCGATCTGAGCACTCCACAATCATCTTAGAGATTTCCGCATCTGCGGTATTAACAAGAGTTGTTAAATCTAACTTTGAAGAGGCTCTGTGCAATAGCCTTATTGTTTGGGTTGTCATAGTACCAAATAAAACATTTAGGCCTCTACAAAAAAAAGAAAGAAAAAGAAGAAGAAAAAGACAAGAGCAGGAGAAGAAACAAGGGGCTGAATCTGTTGTTTTCTTCATGCTGTGCTAGTTGTTCTTTTTCAGTGACTACCTTTGTGTCTAGGCTCACGTCTCTAGCATGGTTTAGCCTAGAACCAGCACAGTACCTCCGTTGAACAATTATTCAGCTTGCTTTTGTGACTAACGTGGTGCTCGTACTTCCTTGCTTTAGCCCACCTATAGCTCCACATATTTTGACTACAGCTTGACAGGTGTTGTTGTTGTGGCACCGATACACTTCACTCCACGGTTGTAGACTTGTTGGTTGCCATCACCTCCTGTTTGGTTTGGTAAGAACTTGTAAGGGCTTGTTTTAACAAGTTGAGTTTGAGAGAGTTACAACCGACACATCCTAGTAGTTGATAGGAGGATACATATTATTTTTGTGTTTCTTGTTTTCTACTAATCATGGCAGGTGATATGGAGATTTTTGAGCTGTTGAAACTAGACCCTCTATTCAGGATGTCATTCAACACTTGCCGTTATATGATGGTAAGTTCGATCCTCAAGCTTACATTGATTGGGAGTTAAAAGTAGACAATGAATTTGATGAGCATGACCTATCCGAGAAACAAAAGATTTGTATTGCCTCTAATATTTTGATTGAAAATGCTTTGCTAGAATGGAAACACATTTGTAGGCACAACAAAGTTCCAGAATCTTGGAAAGACTTCAAATTTCTTTTTAGAGATGTATTCGTTCCTGCATATTATGTTGATTATTTGCTTGCAAAATTAGACAACTTGAAGCAGGGTAGTAAGACTGTGAAACAATACTAGCATAATTTTAAGATTTGTATCATGTTTGGTGGATTGGATGAATGCATGGAAGATGTTATGAGTAGATTCATGAGAGGACTCAATTCTAAAATTCGAACCTTGTTAATTAGCAAATCATATTGCCATATTGGTCAATTGTTTTGTCTGGCTCTCAATGCTAAAAAAGAGATTCTATTATCTGTGAATACTTGCCAAAATGATGTGACCCATAATGTCCAAAATTTGTCCACTCTGCATGCTAATGAAGAGCAACAAATAGTGGAACCCACTACTGATTTTCCTTTGTCACAAAATGAATTACTCGTTGTTCCTTGCGATAAAGAGGAGTTGTGTGCTGATGATTCTTTTACTCCTATGCCACAATTAGCGAATAAGTGTGATACTTTTGGTTTAGAACCATACAAATGTGCTGAAGATAAGCTTTTTCATCCTATTACATGTGCACAAGATGAACTGAATTTACTGTCCTCTTTAAATACTTTGGGTTATATTGAATTTGATATTCTGTGTAATCTAAATTGTCTAAAAGAGAAACTTAAATTTGATTCTGGTTTGCCAAGTTTTAATCATTGTTCGCTTCATGCAATTGGCAAATATGACAGCAAAGGAGAATATTTGGTGCATAAAGTTTATATTTGTTCTAATCTGAAATATCCTTTTGGGCCACAGTACCATGATCAAATTGAGGGCTGCACTAACACTAATGATGTCTTGCAAAGTTTTTCTAGTTTTCCCCATATGCAACAGGATAAATATCAAGAAGGGGAGCATGGTTCACTTTTACCTACAACACATACTCCAACAAAAATCAAACCGAGGACGGTTTGCTGTCAAGAAGGGGAGAATGATGAGGACATCATTGGCTCAAAGATGACCATGCCAACCACTTCTATACCAAAGGTGCAACCATTCTATATGAGGCTTATCATTGATGCATTTGATGAATTGATGCTGCACCATGATGTGTGTTCATTCTCATTTTCAGAATTACTTACATGGATCAAGGGAAGGTTTGATTGCATATGGAAAGCATGGAAGGTTAATGAAGTTGATTGGGGACCAAATCCAAGTATTCCTAACGTCCTCCGCTAGGCCACCACGTCACTTTGGTTCCAAGGACAGAAAGAGTCCAAGTCCAACACGTTTTGGAAGTTGAATTCGGACTGCAAAATAGTCCTAAATTGCGACGGTCACCATGACTTCATACGGACTCCGATTGGGATGTTATGTACTTTTTGGAAAGCTTATCAAGTCTATTTTCCAACGGATCTAGACTCATGGCCATATCTTATCCAATGCTTCCGCAATCGTTGTTTCAACGCCGGGACCTTTTCTACCTTTGGTGCTGCGTCACCCTATTTTAGGCCGATGGTCCATGTATCAATTTGGGTCTATTAAGGACGTGTCCTAGGGTTGGAGAATGACCCCAACACCCCCCTGGTCGTTCCCCTAGGTATTAATAAGGATTAGAGCCACCACAAACAGATTGGGTTTTGTTTTGTTGAAAGTTTAGCCATTGCTACTTCCTTATAGACGCGTGTGTTGACTAGACCATCCGTTCTACTTGATTCAGAACCCCAACTTTGTGAGTTCAGATTGGTTTTTCATCTCTATATTTGCAATTGAGTTGCTTGTTCTACTTGTTCTTGCTTGTTCCTTGATTGCTTGCAGGAATTACCCTAGTGGTTTGGTTGATCGTGCTCCACAAGATCACGACGGCTGTTGGAGGTGGTGTATCGGTTGCTAAGGCACAGCTTGGAAGGCTGTAGTCAGGCCATGAACATCATCTCCATCCCCAAATCGAGTTTCTCACGCTTCTCATCGAAAGATCGACCACAAACCCTTGCGGGTTCATATCATTTGGTATCAGAGCTGAGCCCTTATTTAAGGGGGTGGGAATGATGAGGACATCCTCCACTATTACCCACTGGCAAAGACGCAACAAAAAAGGCCAAGTGGCCTAGTTGTAGTCGGGCGGCGACCGTGTGAGCCTCTGAATAATCCCACCTTGCTTAGCTTGGGAGGAGGAAGCCACCTTAAAAGAGAGAGCCACCCTTCCTCTATCGGACTAGTCTTTTAGGGACATTGGGCCTTTCCCCGAGTGGGTGTGCATAAGAACTGTTGGGGTCCGGGCAACCTTAATTTATTAGGCCTCGGCCAACCCTACCTGGGCTAGATGTATCACTATCTTGCACTGACACTAACACTGTCTCTGAATAGACTAAAACGAGATTCCACATGACCCACATCACATACGAGTTCCATCGAGTGCGTCCAAAACTATTTATGAGCCTATGGTACGTTCTGTACAAACCATGCACCTATCGTGCATCAAGACTAGCACTATCTCCAAATAGACCGAACATAGCTCCACCGGACCCTCATCACCTAGGAGTGCCAACGGGTGCATCTAAAATGATTTATGAGCCTATGGTACATTTGACGCTAACTGAGCACCTATCTTACACCGGTGCTAACACTGTCTCAAACACAGATCGAAACGAGACTCCACATGACCCACGTCACCTAGGAGTTCCATCGGGTGCCTCCAGTACTATTTCCGAGCCTATGGTACGTCAACACAAACCGTGCATCAATCTTGCACCATGGGTAGCACTATCTCCATATAGACCAAACCGAGCTTCCACTTGAGCCTTGTCACCTAGGAATCACATCGAGTGTGTCTAAAATGATTTCGATGCCTATGATATGTTTGGTGCAAACCGTGCACCTATCTTGCACTAACACTAACACTGTCTCCAAACAGACTAAAACTAGATTCCACACGACCCACGTCACTTACGAGTTCTATCGGGTGCGTCCAAAACTATTGATGAGCCTATGGTATGTTCAAGGCAAACCGTGCGCCTAACTTGCGTCAAGATTAGCACTATCTCCAAACAGACCGAATAGAGCACCACCTGAGCCTCGTCACTTAGGAGATCCAAAGGGTACGCATAAACGATTTCCCGAGCCTATGGTATGTTTGACACAAATTGTGCACCTATCTTTCGTCAAGATTAGCACTATCTCTAAATGGACCGAATCTAGCTTCGACTTGAGCCTCATCACCTAGGAGTGCCAGTAGGTACGTCAAAAATGATTTTTAGCAGATGGTACGTTTGGTGCAAACCATGCACCTATCTTGCACTGACACTAACTCTGTCTCTAAACAGACTAAAATGAGATTCCACATGACCCACGTCACTTACGAGTTCCATCGGGTGCGTCCAAAACTATTTATGAGCTTATGGTACGTTTAGTGCAAACCATTGATCTATCTTGTGTCAAGATTAGTACTATCTCTAAACAGACCGAACAGAGCTCCACCAGACCCTCGTCACCTAGGAGTACCATCGGGTGCGTCTAAAACAATTTATGAGCCTATGGTACATTTGACGCAAACCGAGCACCTATCTTGCATTGACGCTAACACTGTTTCAAAATAGATCGAAACAAGATTCCACATGACCCACATCACCTATGGCTTCCATCGGGTGCCTCCAATACAATTTCGTAGCCTACGGTACGTTTGATGCAAACCGTGCACCAATCTTGCATCAAGAGTAGCACTATCTCCAAATGAACCGAATAGAGCTCCACCCGAATCTCATCACCTAGGAGTACCACCGGGTGTGTCTAAAATGATTTACGAGCCTATGGTACGTTTGACGCAAACCGAGCACCTATCTTGCACTGATGTTAACACTCTCTCAAAACAGATCGAAACGAGATTCCACATGACCCATGTCACCTAGGAGTTCCATTGCATGCCTCCAATACTATTTCTGAGCCTATGGTACGTTCGACGCAAACCACGCAACAATCTGCATTAAGAGTAGCACTATCTCGAAACCGACCGAATCGAGCTTCCACTTGAGCCTCGTCACGTAGGAGTCCCATCGAGTGCGTCCAAAATGATTTCTATGCCTATGGTATCCTCGGTGCAAACCATGCACCTATCTTGTACTCACACTAACAATGGCTCCAAATGGACTAAAACGAGATTCCACATGACCCACGTCACTTATGAGTTCCATCGGGTGCGTCCAAAACTATTTTATGAGCCTATGGTATGTTTTGTACAAACCGTGCACCAATCTTGTGTCAAGATTAGCACTATCTCCAAACGGACCGAACAGAGCTCCAGCAAACCCTCGTCACCTAGGAGTTCCATCGGGTGCGCCTATAATGATTTACGAGCCTTTGGTATTTTTGATGCAAACCGGGCACCTACATTGCACCGACGCTAACAATGTCTGAAAATAGATCAAAATGAGATTCCACGTGACCCACGTCACCTAGGACTTCCATCGGGTGCCTCTAATACTATTTCCGAGCCTATGGTACGTTCAATGCAAACTGTGCACCAATCTTGCATCAAGAGTAGCACTATCTCCAAACGGACCAAACCGAGCTTCCACTTGAGGCTCGTCACCTAGGAGTCCCATCGAGTGCGTCCAAAATGATTTCTATGCCTGTGGTATGTTTGGTGCAACCCGTGCTCCTATCTTGCACTGACACTAACACTGTCAACTAACGGATAAAAACAAGATTCCACACGACCCACGTTAGTTACGAGTTACATCAGGTGCGTCCAAAACTATTTATGACCTATGGTACGTTTAGTGCAAACCATGCACCTATCTTGCATCAAGATTAGCACTATCTCCAAACGCGCCAAACAGAGCTCCACCACATCCTCGTCACCTAGGAGAACCTCAGGTGCATCTAAAACGATTTTATGAGCCTATGGTACATTTGACGCAAACCGAGCACCTATCTTGCGTCAAGATTAGCACTATCTCTAAACAGACCGAATAGAGGTCCACCAGAGCCTCATTACTTAGGAGATCCATCAGGTGGGTAATAAACGATTTTTGAGCCTATGGTACGTTTGATGTAAACCGTGCACCTATCTGATGAGGACATCATTGGCTCAAAGATGACCATGCCAACCAATTCTATACCAAAGGTGCAACCATTCTATATGAGGCTTATCATTGATGCATTTGATGAATTGATGCTGCACCATGATGTGTGTTTATTCTCATTTTCAGAATTACTTACATGGATCAAGGGAAGGTTTGATTGCATATGGAAAGCATGGAAGGTTAATGAAGTTGATTGGGGACCAAATCCAAGTATTCCTAACATCCTCCGCTAGGCCACCACGTCACTTTGGTTCCAAGGACAGAAAGAGTACAAGTCCAACACGTTTTGGAAGTTGAATTCAGACTGCAAAATAGTCCCAAATTGCGATGGTCACCACGACTTCATACGGACTCCGATTGGGACGTTATAGCACTTTTTGGAAAGCTTATCAAGTCTATTTTCCAACAGATCTGGACTCATGGCTATATCTTATCCGATGCTTCCGCAATCGTCGTTTCAACGTCGGGACCTTTTCTGCCTTTAGTGCTGCGTCACCCTATTTTGGGCCGATGGTCCATGTATCAATTTGGGTCCATTAAGGAAGTGTCCTAGGGTTGGAGACCGACCCCAACACCCCCCTGGTCATTCCCCTAGGTATTAATAAGGATTAGAGCCGCCACAAACAAATTGGGTTTTGTTTTGTTGAAAGTTTAGCCATTGCTACTTCCTTTTAGATGCGTGTGTTGACTAGACCATTCGTTCTACTTGATTCAGAACCCCAACTTTGTGAGTTATGATTGGTTTTTCATCTCCATATTTGTAATTGAGTTGCTTGTTCTACTTGTTCTTGCTTGTTCCTTGATTGCTTGCAGGAATTACCCTAGTGGTTTGGTTGATCGTGCTCCACAAGATCACGACGGCTGTTGGAGGTGGTGTATCGGTTGCTAAGGCATAGCTTGGAAGGCTGTAGTCGGGCCATGAACGTCATCTCCATCCCCAAATCGAGTTTCTCATGCTTCTCATCGGAAGATCGACCACAAACCCTTGCGGGTTCATATCAGTTGGTAATCAGAGCAAGGTTTATCGGTGAGAGACTTCCAATTCTTCGCTGTTTTAATTTTCCTATAGTCCAGAAAAGCCAAAAAAAAAATAGTAGATTAGTTTACCCGCACTCCTATAAACCCTTTGAGCCTTTACTAGCACTGCTTAGTTAGGGCTTGTTGAGTTTTTGGTTGCATCGGTTGTGTCGAGTTGCTGGTTTTAGTGTCTATTCCTTTAGAGTTTTGAGTTCTATCATGTTTTGGTCACCACGAGATCCACCATCACCATATACATCGTTGCTGCGTTTCTGCCACCACGGATCCATATGATGCCCGATTTGGGAGTTTAAATACAATCTGGAAACTTGAAGTTGTCTTCTTTCCAACGGATCTGATCTTGCAGCAAAATTCGATCTGAGCACTCCACAATCATCTTAGAGATTTCCGCATCTGCGGTATTAACAAGAGTTGTTAAATCTAACTTCGAAGAGGCTCTGTGCAATAGCCTTATTGTTTGGGTTGTCATAGTACCAAATAAAACATTTAGGCCTCTACAAAAAAAAAGAAAGAAAAAGAAGAAGAAAAAGACAAGAGCAGGAGAAGAAACAAGGGGCTGAATCTGTTGTTTTCTTCATGCTGTGCTAGTTGTTCTTTTTCAGTGACTACCTTTGTGTCTAGGCTCACGTCTCTAGCATGGTTTAGCCTAGAACCAGCACAGTACCTCCGTTGAACGATTATTCAGCTTGCTTTTGTGACTAACGTGGTGCTCGTACTTCCTTGCTTTAGCCCACCTATAGCTCCACATATTTCGACTACAGCTTGACAGGTGTTGTTGTTGTGGCACCGATACACTTCACTCCACGGTTGTAGACTTGTTGGTTGCCATCACCTCCTGTTTGGTTTGGTAAGAACTTGTAAGGGCTTGTTTTAACAAGTTGAGTTTGAGAGAGTTACAACCGACACATCCTAGTAGTTGATAGGAGGATACATATTATTTTTGTGTTTCTTGTTTTCTACTAATCATGGCAGGTGATATGGAGATTTTTGAGCTGTTGAAACTAGACCCTCATATTCAGGATGTCATTCAACACTTGCCGTTATATGATGGTAAGTTCGATCCTCAAGCTTACATTGATTGGGAGTTAAAAGTAGACAATGAATTTGATGAGCATGACCTATCCGAGAAACAAAAGATTTGTATTGCCTCTAATATTTTGATTGAAAATGCTTTGCTAGAATGGAAACACATTTGTAGGCACAACAAAGTTCCAGAATCTTGGAAAGACTTCAAATTTCTTTTTAGAGATGCATTCGTTCCTGCATATTATGTTGATTATTTGCTTGCAAAATTAGACAACTTGAAGCAGGGTAGTAAGACTGTGAAACAATACTACCATAATTTTAAGATTTGTATCATGTTTGGTGGATTGGATGAATGCATGGAAGATGTTATGAGTAGATTCATGAGAGGACTCAATTCTAAAATTCGAACCTTGTTAATTAGCAAATCATATTGCCATATTGGTCAATTGTTTTGTCTGGCTCTCAATGCTGAAAAAGAGATTCTATTATCTGTGAATACTTGCCAAAATGATGTGACCCATAATGTCCAAAATTTGTCCACTCTGCATGCTAATGAAGAGCAACAAATAGTGGAACCCACTACTGATTTTCCTTTGTCACAAAATGAATTACTCGCTGTTCCTTGTGATAAAGAGGAGTTGTGTGCTGATGATTCTTTTACTCCTATGCCACAATTAGCGAATAAGTGTGATACTTTTGGTTTAGAACCATACAAATGTGCTGAAGATAAGCTTTTTCATCCTATTACATGTGCACAAGATGAACTGAATTTACTGTCCTCTTTAAATACTTTGGGTTATATTGAATTTGATATTCTGTGTAATCTAAATTGTCTAAAAGAGAAACTTAAATTTGATTCTGGTTTGCCAAGTTTTAATCATTGTTCGCTTCATGCAATTGGCAAATATGACAGCAAAGGAGAATATTTGGTGCATAAAGTTTATATTTGTTCTAATCTGAAATATCCTTTTGGGCCACAATACCATGATCAAATTGAGGGCTGCACTAACACTAATGATGTCTTGCAAAGTTTTTCTAGTTTTCCCCATATGCAACAGGATAAATATCAAGAAGGGGAGCACGGTTCACTTTTACCTACAACACATACTCCAACAAAAATCAAACTGACGACGGTTTGCTGTCAAGAAGGGGAGAATGATGAGGACATCATTGGCTCAAAGATGACCATGCCAACCACTTCTATACCAAAGGTGCAACCATTCTATATGAGGCTTATCATTGATGCATTTGATGAATTGATGCTGCACCATGATGTGTGTTCATTCTCATTTTCAGAATTACTTACATGGATCAAGGGAAGGTTTGATTGCATATGGAAAGCATGGAAGGTTAATGAAGTTGATTGGGGACCAAATCCAAGTATTCCTAACGTCCTCCGCTAGGCCACCACGTCACTTTGGTTCCAAGGACAGAAAGAGTCCAAGTCCAACACGTTTTGGAAGTTGAATTCGGACTGCAAAATAGTCCTAAATTGCGACGGTCACCATGACTTCATACGGACTCCGATTGGGATCTTATAGCAGTTTTTGGAAAGCTTATCAAGTCTATTTTCCAACGGATCTGGACTCATGGCTATATCTTATCCAATGCTTCCGCAATCGTTGTTTCAACGCCGGGACCTTTTCTACCTTTGGTGCTGCGTCACCCTATTTTGGGCCGATGGTCCATGTATCAATTTGGGTCTATTAAGGATGTGTCCTAGGGTTGGAGAATGACCCCAACACCCCCCTGGTCGTTCCCCTAGGTATTAATAAGGATTAGAGCCACCACAAACAGATTGAGTTTTGTTTTGTTGAAAGTTTAGCCATTGCTACTTCCTTGTAGGCGCGTGTGTTGACTAGACCATCCGTTCTACTTGATTCAGAACCCCAACTTTGTGAGTTTAGATTGGTTTTTCATCTCCATATTTGCAATTGAGTTGCTTGTTCTACTTGTTCTTGCTTGTTCCTCGATTGCTTGCAGGAATTACCCTAGTGGTTTGGTTAATCGTGCTCCACAAGATCACGACGGCTGTTGGAGGTGGTGTATCGGTTGCTAAGGCGCAGCTTGGAAGGCTGTAGTCAGGCCATGATCGTCATCTCCATCCCAAATCGAGTTTCTCACGCTTCTCATCGAAAGATCGACCATAAACCCTTGCGGGTTCATATCATTTGGTATCAGAGCTGGGCCCTTATTTAAGGGGGTGGGAATGATGAGGACATCCTCCACTATTACCCGCTGGCAAAGACGCAACAAAAAAAGGCCAAGTGGCCTAGTTGTAGTCGGGCGGCGACCGTGTGAGCCTCTGAATAATCCCACCTTGCTTAGCTTGGGAGGAGGAAGCCACCTTAAAAGAGAGAGCCACCCTTCCTCTATCGGACTAGTCTTTTAGGGACATTGGGCCTTTCCCCGAGTGGGTGTGCATAAGAACTGTTGGGGTCCGGGCAACCTTAATTTATTAGGCCTCGGCCAACCCTACCTGGGCCAGATGTATCACTATCTTGCACTGACACTAACACTGTCTCTGAATAGACTAAAACGAGATTCCCCATGACCCATATCACATACGAGTTCCATCGAGTGCGTCCAAAACTATTTATGAGCCTATGGTACGTTCTGTACAAACCATGCACCTATCGTGTATCAAGACTAGCACTATCTCCAAATAGACCGAACAGAGCTCCACCGGACCCTCATCACCTAGGAGTGCCATCGGGTGCATCTAAAATGATTTATGAGCCTATGGTACATTTGACGCTAACTGAGCACCTATCTTACACCGGTGCTAACACTGTCTCAAACACAGATCGAAACGAGACTCCACATGACCCACGTCACCTAGGAGTTCCATCGGGTGCCTCCAATACTATTTCCGAGCCTATGGTATGTTCAACACAAACCGTGCATCAATCTTGCACCAAGGGTAGCACTATCTCCAAACAGACCAAACCGAGCTTCCACTTGAGCCTTGTCACCTAGGAATCCATCGAGTGTGTCTAAAATGATTTCGATGCCTATGATATGT
Source organism: Saccharum officinarum (assembly GCA_020631735.1). Lineage (NCBI taxonomy): Eukaryota > Viridiplantae > Streptophyta > Magnoliopsida > Poales > Poaceae > Saccharum > Saccharum officinarum. The sequence goes on along the minus strand of CM036176.1, from coordinate 38,269,463 downwards.
TTGGTGCAAACCGTGCACCTATCTTGCACTAACACTAACACTGTCTCCAAACAGACTAAAACTAGATTCCACACGACCCACGTCACTTACGAGTTCTATCGGGTGCGTCCAAAACTATTGATGAGCCTATGGTACGTTCAAGGCAAACCGTGCGCCTAACTTACGTCAAGATTAGCACTATCTCCAAACAGACCGAATAGAGCACCACCTGAGCCTCGTCACTTAGGAGATCCAAAGGGTATGCATAAACGATTTCCGAGCCTATGGTATGTTTGACACAAATTGTGCACCTATCTTTCGTCAAGATTAGCACTATCTCTAAATGGACCGAATCTAGCTTCGACTTGAGCCTCATCACCTAGGAGTGCCAGTAGGTACGTCAAAAATGATTTTTTAGCAGATGGTACGTTTGGTGCAAACCATGCACCTATCTTGCACTGACACTAACTCTGTCTCTAAACGGACTAAAATGAGATTCCACATGACCCACGTCACTTACGAGTTCCATCGGGTGCGTCCAAAACTATTTATGAGCTTATGGTACGTTTAGTGCAAACCATTGACCTATCTTGTGTCAAGTTAGCACTAACTCCAAACAGACCGAACAGAGCTCCACCAGACCCTCGTCACCTAGGAGTACCATCGGGTGCGTCTAAAACAATTTATAAAACTATGGTACGTTTGACGCAAACCGAGCACCTATCTTGCATTGACGCTAACACTATCTCAAAACAGATCGAAACATGACCCACATCACCTATGACTTCCATCGGGTGCCTCCAATACTATTTCGTAGCCTACGGTACGTTTGATGCAAACCGTGCACCAATCTTGCATCAAGAGTAGCACTATCTCCAAATGAACCGAATAGAGCTGCACCCGAATCTCATCACCTAGGAGTACCACCGGGTGTGTCTAAAACGATTTACGAGCCTATGGTACGTTTGACGCAAACCGAGCACCTATCTTGCACCGATGTTAACACTCTCTCAAAACAGATTGAAACGAGATTCCACATGACCCATATCACCTAGGAGTTCCATTGCATGCCTCCAATACTATTTCTAAATCTATGGTACGTTCGACGCAAACCGCGTAACAATCTGCATTAAGAGTAGCACTATCTCCAAACCGACCGAATCGAGCTTCCACTTGAGCCTCGTCACCTAGGAGTCCCATCGAGTGCGTCCAAAATGATTTCTATGCCTATGGTATCCTCGGTGCAAACCATGCACCTATCTTGTACTGACACTAACAATGGCTCCAAATGGACTAAAACGAGATTCCACACGACCCACGTCACTTATGAGTTCCATCGGGCGCGTCCAAAACTATTTTATGAGCCTATGGTATGTTTTGTACAAACCGTGCACTAATCTTGTGTCAAGATTAGCACTATCTCCAAACGGACCGAACAGAGCTCTAGCAAACCCTCGTCACCTAGGAGTTCCATCGGGTGCGCCTATAATGATTTACGAGCCTTTGGTATTTTTGATGCAAACCGGGCACCTACATTGCGCATTACACTATCAATATCTCAAAATAGATCGAAATGAGATTCCACATGACCCACATCACATAGGAGTTCCACCGGGTGCCTCTAATACTATTTCTGAGCCTACGGTATGTTCGACGTAAACTGTGCACCAATCTTGCATCAAGAGTAGAACTATCTCGAAACGGACCGAACCAAGCATCCACTTGAGCCTCGTCACCTAGGAGTCCCATCGAGTGCGTCCAAAACGATTTCTGTGCCTATGGTATGTTCAGTGCAAACCATGCACCTATCTTGCACTGACACTAACACTATCTCCAAACGGACTAAAATGAAATTCCACATGACCCATGTCACTTACGAGTTCCAGCGGGTGCATCCAAAACTATTTATGAGTCTATGGTACATTTAGTTCAAACCAAGCACCAATCTTATGTCAGGATTAGCACTATCTCTAAACACACCAAACAGAACTCCACCAGACCCTCGTCACCTAGGAGTATCATCGGGTGCATCTAAAATGATTTATGAGCCTATGGTACATTTGACGTAAATCGAGCACCTATCTTGCACCGACGCTAGCACTATCACAAAACTGATCGAAACGAGATTCCACATGACTCACGTCACCTAGTAGTTCTACCGAGGGCCTCCAATACTATTTCTGAGCCTACGATACGTTTGACACAAACCGTGCACCAATCTTGCATCAAGAGTAGCACTATCAACAAACGCACCGAACTGAGCTTCCACTTGAGCCTCGTCACCTAGGAGTCCCATCGAGTACGTCCAAAATAATTTCTATGCCTATGGTATGTTCGGTGCAAACCATGCACCTATCTTGCACCGACACTAACACTGTCTCCAATGGACTAAAACGAGATTCCACATGACCCACGTCACTTAGGAGTTCCATCGGGTGCGTCCAAAACTATTTATGAGCCTATGATACTTCCAGTGCAAACCATGCACCTATATTATGTCAAGATTAGCACTATCTCCAAACGGACCGAACAAAGCTCCACCAGACCCTCGTCACCTAGGAGTACCATCGGGTGCGTCTAAAACGATTTATGACCCTATGGAACATTTGCTGCAAACCGAGCACCTATCTTGCACAAATGCTATCACTGTCTCAAAACTGATCGAAATGAGATTCCACATGTCTCACGTCACCTTGGAGTTTCATCGGGTGCCTCCACTACTATTTCTGAGCCAACGGTACGTTCAACGCAAACTGGGCACCAATCTTGCATCAAGAGTAGCACTATCTCCAAACGGACCAAACCGAGCTTCCACTTGAGCCTCGTCACCTAGGAGTCCCATCGAGTGCGTCCAAAACGATTTTTATGCCTATGGTATGTTTGGTGTAAACTGTGCACCTATCTTGCACTGACACTAACACTGTCTCCAAACGGACGAAAGCAAGATTCCACATGACCCACTCACTTGCGAGTTCCATCAGGTGCGTCCAAATCTATTACGAGCCTATGGTACGTTCAGTGAAAACCATGCACCTATCTTGCATCAAGATTAGCACTATCTCCAAACGAACCGAACAGAGGTCCACCAGACCCTCGTCACCAAGGAGTTTCATCGAGGGCCTCCAATACTATTTTTGAGCCTACGGTACATTCGAGGCAAACCGTGCACCAATCTTGCATCAAGAGCAGCACTATCTCTAAACGGACCGAACCAAGCTTCCACTTGGGCCTTGTCACCTAGGAGTCCCACCGAGTGCATCCAAAATGATTTCTATACGTATGGAATGTTCGGTGCAAACCGTGCATCTATCTTGCACTAACACTAACACTGTCTCTAAACGGACTAAAATGAGATTCCACACGACCCACGTCACTTAGGAGTTCCATCAGGTGCGTCCAAAACTATTTATGAGCCTCTGGTACGTTAAGTGTAAACCATGCACCTATCTTGCTCAAGATTAGCACTATCTCCAAACGTACCAAATAAAGCACCACCAGACCCTTGTCACCTTGGACTACCATTGGGTGGATCTAAAACGATTTATGAGCCTATGGTACATTTGCCGCAAACCGAGCACCTATCTTGCACCGATGCAAGCACTGTCTCAAAACTGATCGAAACGGGATTCCACATGACTCGCGTCACCTAGGAGTTTCATCGAGGGCTCCAATACTATTTCTGAGCATACGGTACGTTGGACCCAAACCGTACACCAATCTTGCATCAAGAGCAGCACTATCTCCAAACAGACCGAACCAACCTTCCACTTGATCTCGTCACCTAGGAGTCCCAATGAGTGCTTCCAAAATGATTTCTATGACTATGGTATGTTTGGGGCAAACCGTGCACCTATCTTGCAGTAACATTAACACTATCTCCAAACAAACTAAAACAAGATTCCACACGACCCACGTCACTTAGGAGGTCCATCGGGTGCGACCAAAACTATTTATGAGCCTATGGTATGTTTAGTGCAAACCATGCACCTATCTTGTGTCTAGATTAGCACTATATCCAAACGAATCGAACAGAGCTCCATGAGACCCTTGTCACCTAGGAGTACTGTCGGGTGCGTCTAAAACAATTTATGAGCTTATGCTACGTTTGACGCAAACCAAGCACCTATCTTGCGCCGAGGCTAGCACTGTCTCAAAACTGATCGAAACAAGATTCCACATGACTCACGCCACCTAGGAGTTCCATAGAGGGTCTTTAATACTATTTCTAAGACTATGGTACGTTCGAGGCAAACCATGCACTAATCTTGCATCAAGAGTTGCACTATTTCCAAATGGACCGAAGCGAGCTTCCACTTGAGCCTCGTCACCTAGGAGTCCTAACGAGTGCGTCCAAAATGATTTCTATACCTATGGAATGTTTGGTGCAAACCATGCACCTATCTTGCACTAACACTAACACTGTCTCCAAAGGGACTCAAGATTCCACACGACCCACGTCACTTAGGAGCTCCATCGGGTGTGTCCAAAACTATTTATGAGCCTATGGTACGTTCGGTGCAAACCATGCACCTATCTTGTGTCAAGATTAGCACTATCTCCAAACAGATCGAACAGAGCTCCACCAGACCCTTGTCTCCTAGGAGTACTATCGGGTGCATCTAAAACAATTTTTTAGCCTAAGGAACATTTGCCGCAAGCCGAGCACCTATCTTGCACAGATGCTAGTACTGTCTCAAAACTAATCGAAATGAGATTCCAGATGACTCTCGTCACCTTGGAGTTTCATCGGGTGTCTCCAATACTATTTCTGAGCCTATGGTATGTTCGACGCAAACCGTGCACTATCGACGAAACCTGGTCGGTAGTCTACCGAGGGGTATGCCCAAGGTAGTGATTTATCGGTAGACAGGTGCGCAAGCTACGAACTAGATGGTGACGCAAGACACAACAAGGTTTTTATCCAGGTTCGGCTGCCGTAAGGGCGTAATAGATACGTTCTGTGTCTGATTTGTATTGCTGTGTATGATGAGATGTCTTTCGAGGGGGTCCCCTACCCGCCTTATATGGTACGGGGGGCAGGGTTACAAATATGGAAACTAATCCTGCTCGGTTACAATTGCCATAGCTGGCCAGATAAGGATTCCTATTCTAACCGACCAGGATCTTGCTTGATCTCCAAGTTTGCTTTCCTTCCTTACGTGGGACGCCGAGCAGATCGACTAGGCCACGCGTGATCTTCTGGTGGGCGGGGCCCTCTGGTCTAGGCTAGCCCAAGTCTAGCCATAAGGGTATATGGGTTAATACCCCCACAGCTAGTCCCCGAGCACTATGCATTGTGAAGTGACACGCCGTCTTGACCTTCTCCCAATAGTAAGGCTTGAATCCTTAACGTCTCCGACCAGTCAGAACACCATCCGAGCAGCTATTGTAGGCTTCCGACCAGCTTACAATACAGGCGACCACTATTGTTGCTAAAGAAGTAGGTTGTCTGAAGAATGTATAGTGCTCAGAGAAAAAATAAAAAGATTTCCTTCTAGATGAAGTGTGCCCACTTGTATTTCTGAAAAGAAATGTAAGCAGGGTAAACAAAGCATAGGGGTCAAAAAATAAACACATTCACCGTTAGGTGAAGTGTGCCCACTTAGTCCCCGAGCCTGGTAGTAGGTGATGTAGGCACATGGTGCGAGGGTCTAAAATGAAACTCCATGGAAACTTGATACTGAGATGCACCGACAGGTGCATCGTACCGATGTAGCCCCCGAGCTAGCTGGAAGGCAGAGTATGAGCCTTGTAGCAAGGTCTGAAATGTAATGATCTCTCAACTGTATGTGAGTCCAATTTCACATGTAGCCGAGGAAATCAGGCGTCGAGCTGTGGTCAGAGAGTGGTCGAAACAGTCCCCGAGCACAGTGTAAGGTATGGTTTACGAGTCCCCGAGCAGTATGATAAGTGGTCAATGAGTCCCCAAGTAGCATTAGACGTGGGCGACGAGTCCCTAAGCTGTGGTCGGAGAGTGGTCGAAGCAGTCCCCGAGCACGTCATGAGGTACGGATGACGAGTCCCCGAGCAGGAGATGCGTTCGACAAGGCCCCAAGCTTGTTCGAAGAATATAACACGCTCGGTGGTCTGTGCATGAATAAACCAGTCCCCAAGTACCTCTTACTGTATTCCCATCTGATACGGAGTACTTAATTGATATTTTTTCTTCCTGCTTTGCTCAGAAATGTTGTTACAAAAAGTTGAATGATGTGACGTTATTGGCATGCTCATCTGCTGTGTTAGTGTCACAATGGGCCATCCGCCAGCGTGTAGCATGCCAGTGTGGGCTCGCCCGCAGAGAAAATGAGGGGCGCATTTGCTAGCGCAGTAACCGGGAAAAAAAGGAGAAGCCGAAGGGATCGTGCCACATTTATTGCACATGTATCCCAAGAATCTCGGGGAGATGGAACAACACAGTCAATGAGATAAATAGCCGAATTGCGGCTATTCCCATGTACGCCCAACAGTCGCATTTGCCATCCAGCCGCCTGCATCCCTAGTCCGCTTGCCCTAGTTCTACTCCGCCGCCACCATTAGCACACCTCGCTGCAACTAGAAGCGACGTGCTCTCTATACACCATCAAAGCCAGAGCAAAGAGGTGAGAGAGGGAAAAGATGGCCAAGACGGAGGCGATGAAAAGAGCCAAAATGATGAGGAAGGAATCATGGATGTCGAAATCCACTGAATCGACCATCAACGACCTCATCGAGTTAGGCATGCTTCACAACCAGGAGCTGGCAGGATGGCGGCCAGCAGATGGCGACAGCTACCCCAATCCCCAGCCTGGTGAGATAGTCGTCTTTGAAGATTTTTTCAAGCGGGGTTTTGGGGTTTCGGTCCATCCGTTTTCTGCAAGGTCTCTACCTGTATTACGAGATTAGAATCTGCAATCTGCATCCTAACTCGATCTTCCTTGTTTTTGTTTTCATCCACCTTTGTGAGGCATATGGGGGAATCCAACCCCATTTCAACCTCTTTAGATATCTGTTCTGCTTGAGGAAGAAAGGGTATCAAGGCGGCTCCAAAATCGTGGGTGGAGTGTACCTGATGCTCCAGGATGGAATGAAACAAGAGTACCTCAACTGTCCTTGGAACACATCTCTCACCGATTAGTACAAGAAATGGTTCTACATCCACGAAGAGCCTGATAGTAGCACACTGTGCGACGTCGGGTACATTCCAGAGAAGATGGTGGCCTGGAACGAGCGACCAGAGCTGACTGGGCAAGTGGAGGAGCTGATGACGCTGCTCCCGTGGAATCGGCTTAACGGAGTGGCTGTAGTTGGGAATTTCCTCAGCCATCGGGTGCAGCCGTGCCAGAGGAGGGTACACGCTGGGTACGATTACCAAGGGTCAGCCGACTAGACGAGGATGCGGTTGGAGGATCTGGACCATGATGAAGTCATACGCCGGATTGCGGAGTTATTCAATCTGGCGGACTAGAGCTACTCCCGCTCGAGCAAGATCCAGCGCGCATATAAGCTTATCCGACCAGCCCCAAAGGTAAACAATCCAACTTTTTTGCAATGAGGAAGAAAAAATTGTGCCGACCACCATAAAGTAAAAAAATGCCTAATTGCTCTTGTCTTTGCATGCATAATAGGTGCACGGCGTAGAGAGGCACAACCTTTATGTGTCATTGGCGCCTGGAGTGGAGCAACCGCAGAGCGTGGAGCGTCCCCCACTGAATGTGCATCGGTGCTACATGGACGTCGAGGATGACCACGAAGCCGGGGCCCAAGCAGATGCTGGGAAACGGCATGTCTTCGCTCGCCAGTCGAAGAAGAGGGCCGGAAGTCCTCAGGCAGACACAGCCCCAGAAGACTCGACCAGGAAGCGTCATCGCATGGTGCGAGACTGGTCGGAGGACGAGGATGCAAGTGCCTACATGCTCAACCCTCGGAAAGAGGAGGAGTGAGCCGACAACACATGGGGGATCGACCCCACCGGCAAAGGGGCCGCAGGAGGGCCAGACACTGCCAACGGGCCCAACACCTGATGTGAGGACAGCAGAAGAGCAAGCCAGGCCGCCACCAAAGGATGGTGCCCAGGATTCCTCCACCGAGCACACAAGCCAGGGGAAACCGCGTCGTCGTGCCTTCACAACCATCCACCGGAGCTCGGATCTGTAAGTTCCTGAAAACTCATTCAAAACTACATCGATAGTGTTAGCGAGCGTACAAGTAGTAAAGGTAACTATTCTGATGTCCCATCTTAGCTCGACATCAACGGAGAGGCCCGAGGAGCTAGGCACTGCTGGGGCAACCGCGTCGACCACCAGCAAGGCGCTGGAGCAGGTGGCGCCCGAGCAAAGCCTTCCGGGCATTGCCGGGGCAACCGTGTCGACCACCAGCGAGGCGTCGAAGCAGGTGGCACCCGAGCAAAGCCTTCCGGGGACATCGGTTGAAAAGCAAGTCCCCGAGGCCAATCAGAGCGTGCCGGAGCAGACCATGTCCCCCATGTGGTCGACGCAAGGTGGTCTGCCTGACGCCGCAGCTAGGGGGAAATCAGCGGCAACGTCATCACTGGCCGGGCTACGCCAAGAGCAAAAGCAAACTTGTACCGAGCAGGCGGCAGAGTCCGACGACGACGTCATCGAGGAAATCCAAGGGCACCCACAAGACGGGCGACAACACATATACGTCTGTCATGAACGTGGAGACCACTATGTCTGCCACAGAGATCTCCATCAACGAGGAGACGAACAGAGTGGAGTGGGCAGCAAGACGGCTCATTGGAGAAGTACAAGTAGGTGTACTATTTAAGTACTGTTATAGATCTGGTCAAATCTGTATTCTTGCTTATATGGTACTCTATTTGGCTTGCAGGGCCTCGTGAAGACTGCCAAGTACTGTAAACGGTGCTTTGACCAGATTTAAGGCATCTCCGAAGACAATAGGGAGCTCACAGCCGAAGTAGATCGGCTGCGCAAGCTACTCGAGACGGCTAAAAAGGACCAAGCAGAAGCCGAGTCACAAAGACTCAATGTTGTTCTCCAGCTTGGCCAGAAAGAGCAGGAAAGAACAGGTAACTTATCTTAGCCATGCGCCCACAAACACTGGAAAATACTATTGGTATGTACTTATGTGTTTTCCGGAGCTTGTTGTAGACCTGGCGGAGGAAGTCACCAGGCTTCAAGAAACAAACACGTTCCTAGTCGAGGAGAGTGTCCGATCATCAGCAGAGAATGCTCGGCTAGTAGAGGACCATGCACAGCTCCGAGACCAGTCAATGAAAATGACCGAGGAGATGAAAACCAAAAACCAAGAGATAACCAGTAAGTGGCCGCTATCCTATTCTTGGTTTTATGAGTCAAATTATGTCCCTTGGCATCGTTTTGATCAGAATGCCCGTGCACAGCATTGAAGGTCAATGCCAAGAAACACATTGTGGAGCTACAAAAAGATCGCGACCTCTGGAAAGATCGCTGCACGCAGATGGTGCGTGGGATCGGGCCAGTGCTCGACTTGCTCGATCCAGGACTGTCGTTAGAAGAGCCTCAGGTACAGCAGCGAGGAATGATAGACAAGTGTCAACTTGCCTGGGATTGGCTACAGCAGTTCGTGAAGGAGGCTAGGGAATTTACAGGGGCCCATGTGCTAAGCATGGTGCGCACGCATTATCCCCTGATCGACTTCACGCGCTTCGCCAAAGGCTACCCCAAGGAAGTTGGCGTACAGGAAGCGGGAGAGCTGCGAGACCAACTGACAGAGCTGGCGACCACGATTATTGGCGATATAAATCTGTGCGGAAAAGCAACGCCACCGTCGCATAGGACACCGACGAAATCTGCTCTGGGGTCTTCGAGCTGACCACCTAGGACTGCGGTCTCGACCAGCCAGTCCTAGGCTAGGAAGTCAAGTAAGGAGCAGCCGGAGCCTGCGGTCACGACCAGCCAGACTCCTGTAGCTCAAGCTCGACCAGCGGAGGTAGCGCCATAGCCATAAATAGGTGGTAGCAAAATCCAGCCCGATCACCGATCGTCAAGTGGTTGGTTACCTATAGCTGTAGAGCAGGCAATAGTTTTAGTTTATTGTAAACTTGTGCCTCATCAGGCAAGTTTGTAATAAAGTACTATTGCAGCAATGTAAGCTTGTGTTGTTTTTGTGGAAAAAACGTATTAAGCTTGTATATTGCTGTTTGATAACTAAGTTAGAACGTATAAGTGTTCTAGTTTAGTGGTATCAGTTGGTAGACGTGTCATCCTATAGGATCCGCATGGCCCCAGTCAGATCTGTGGTCCAAGTGCGAGGCGCAGAGCCTGTTCGCATGTAAGAGCGCATAGGTCTGATTATGAAGCACCCGTCGACCACCCAGAGCGTAGAGAGCAGGTCCCGTGCACGCATAGGGAGAAGCCGGAGACGGAGCTGGCTCCGAGGACTCAAGAAAGAACGGTGGGTCTATCAACTGGTCGTTGATAAAAGTATTTGAAAGAAAGGAGACTCCAGATAAACACGTTAGAGTGATCAAAGGTGAAAAATATATGCTTCATTGAAACAATCAAAATACAAGAAAGTTACATATCTTTATTGATGCGTTCTAGGGGTAGAAACACCTGAGCTTGTCAATATGCCAGGAGTTGGGTACCTCAGTACCATCTAGGTGAGCCAACCTGTATGAAGTAGGCCGAGTGACTTCGATGACTTCGAATGGTCCTTCCCAAGGGGATGAAAGTTTGTGCATGCCATGTTGGTTTGTTTTCCACTTCAAGACTAGGTCCCCGACCACAAAGAATCGCTCCTGGACATTCCTATTATAGTATTTGTGCAGTAGAGCTAGGTACTTGGCTGTACGCACACAAGAGTCAAGCCGCCGTTCTTCAGAGCAGTTGACTTCAAGTTCACGTGCTTCCTCAGACCTGTCTGCATCAAAGTTCTCAACACGTGGTGATCTGAAAGCGATATCTACAGGGAGTACTGCTTCGGTGTCGTACACCATGAAGTATGGGGAGGCGCCAGTGCTGCGACTGGGCTGGGTTCGCAGTCCCCAAACCACAACCGGCAATTCTTTAAGCCATCTTCTAGGAGCTTTGTCATTTTCCTTGTACAACCTCTTCTTCAACGCGTCGAGGATCATGCCATTGGCCCTTTTGACCTGCCCATTAGCTCTGGGATGTGCTACTGACACGTATTTCACAACTATACTCCTTTCATCGCAAAAGTCCCAGAATACACTGCTAGTGAACTAAGTCCCCAGGTCTGTAATTATGATGTTGGGGAGGCCAAAACAATGTATAATCTGATCAAGGAACTCAATCACCTTCTCTGATGATGCCTTGGTTAAAGGCATGTACTCTATCCATTTGGAAAACTTGTCAATCAACACGAAGACACATCTGAAGTTGTCAGGGGCCGGCTTAAAAGGACCGATCATATCCAGTCCCCAACATGCAAAGGGCTAGGAGGCTGGTATGGTCTGAATATCATGAGCTGGTACGTGTATTCATTTGGCAAAAAACTGACATCCGTCGTAGCGCCGAATGAGCTTCTCTACATCGGCCACGGCAGACGGCCAGTAGAAACCTGCTTGGAAGGCTTTACTGACCAGGGTCCGAGAGGCAGCGTGATTACCGCAAGTACCACTATGAATTTCATGGAGCAGTTGAATACCTACTTCGCGAGTGATACACTTCATCTAAACTTCCTCCTTTGTGTTTTTTCGCATCAGAACACCGTTGACCAGTATGTACTGCTTATTACGGCGCATGAGCCGCTCGTTCTCTGTTCGATCAGTATATCCGATCCCATCCTGTAAAAACTTGATAAAAGGTACTTTCCAATATTTAGTGTTAGTGGTCGGAGGTACTGCAGATGTGGTCAGAAAGGATTTCGTAATACTCAGAGGGGGAACCGCAGCCACCAGAGGCTGGTCTAGAGGCTTCTTGACCACCTGATCTGTTTCTTCCTTGACGGATGGTTTAACAAGGTCTTGGACGAACACACCATGTGGGACTTGAGCTCAGGATGACCCCAACTTAGATAACTCGTCAGCTGCTTGATTTTTATCCCGGACCACATGGGTGTACTCGATGCCGTAGAATTTGCCTTCCAACTTTTAGATTTCTTTGCAATAGACGTCCATCTTATCACTAGTCGTGTCCCAGTCTTTGTTAAGCTGGTTAATGACTAGGGCCGAATCGCCATAAATGTAGAGACATTTTACACCGAGTTTGACCGCAATCCGCATGCCGTGGAGACAAGCCTCGTATTCTGCAACATTGTTAGATGTAGGAAAATAGATCCTGAGGACGTAGCAGAGCTGTTTGTTGGTTGGTGAAATAAAGAGCACGCCTGCTCCTGCTCCATCGATGTTCAAGGAGCCATCGAAATACATCTTCCAGTATTCAACTGACCCCTGATCGGGAGGTGCGCTGAGGTCTATCCATTCGGCGATAAAGTCAACCAGTGTCTGGGACTTAATAGTTGTACGACTTTGGAACTCCAAGGAGTAGGGGCATAATTCCATCGCCCATTTGACAATGTGTCCGTTAGCGTCCTTATTCCAGATGATGTCTCCAAGCGGAAAACTGGTCTTGACCACCACCCAATATCCGTCGAAGTAATGTTTCAACTTTTGGGATGTAATTAGGATGGCATAGATCAGTTTCTACATTTGAGGGTACCTGGCTTTGGACTCATTGGCCGGGTTCCTCACGCTCGACCACGATAACTGTAGAGACCACATGGTCGGTGGCCGTAATGTAGAGAAGAAGAACGTCGTCTTTCTGAGGGGCTATAAGGATCGGAGGAGAGGTTAAGAATTCCTTGAGCTGCGTGAAGGCAGCATCAGCCTCCCTGGACCATACGAACTTCTCTAAAGCCTTAAGTAACTTGAAGAAAGGCAAACCCTTTTCGCCTAGTCGTGAGATGAAGCGGCTAAGGGCGGCCATACATCCGGTGAGCTTATGGATATCCTTGATGTTTCTGGGAGGCTGCATATCCAAAATGGCTTTTACCTTTGTCAGATTGGGGCGTATGCCATCGTGACTGACGACATTGCCTAGTAATATACCAGATGGGACTCCAAAGATACACTTCTTTGGATTAAGCTTCCATTGGTATGTGCTGAGGGCTGTGAAGGTACGCTAGAGATTGTCGACCAGGTATGAGTTTCCCTGGTTTTCATGACCACATCGTCGACATAGGCTTCGACCAGATCATCCTTGATTTCATCAACAAGGCATTGCTGGATAGCGTGCTGGTATGTGGCCCTCGCGTTCTTAAGTCCAAACGACATAGTCGTGTAATAGTAGGCGCCGAACAGCGTAATGAAGAACGTCTTGATCTGATCATCCTTTTTGAGAGCGATCTGGTGATAACCAGAGTAGCAATCAAGAAAAGAAAGGTGCTCACAGCTGGCTGTGGAATCAACGACTTCGTCTATGCGAGGTAAGCCGAAGGGGTCTTTCGGGCAGTGTTTGTTGAGATTAGTATAATCAACACACATTCTCCATTCATTATTCTTTTTGCGTACAAGTACCGAGTTGGCTAACTAAAAGTCCTATGTTTGGTGTTGGTAATTAGTGACAATGCCTAAGTACTAATCCTATGCCTAAGTTGTATGTAGCATATGAGGATTAGTACATTCCAAGGTCGGTGGCAAGATGGACATGGTGATCATGATGGCCACACTTGGATTTGGACGCAACCCTACGTGATCAAGGCAAAGATATATGCTTTAGGGTTGTGTTTTAGTAACCAAGACACCTAGTGGGTGTGGTTACACTATAGGATAGATAATCGTACTATAAAGAGGGGAATAACGCGGCTATTAAACTTCTAAGTGCCTCTAGATGTGCATTTCATGATCATATGCATTTGGATAGAACTAATATCGCCTCGAAAAATGATTGTGAAAATGCTAACACACTCACACACTGACGAGATCACTTGGTGGTGTTAGCACGTTTGCGAAGGCGGTGGAGTTTGAGCGGTAGAGAGGGTTTGGGGTCCTCTCTCCCTCCTGCCGAGCTTGCGAGGCGGGATTCAGGCGTTTTCGAGGAGTTGAAACGACTATTTTCCACTACGCCGGAAGTCCGGAAAAGAAACAGAGGCGAATGGAGGTCACAGAGGTGACCGGACGCTGAACCGGACGCGGTCTTTGCATGACCGGACGCGTCCGGTCAGTGTTCAGTGTCTGCGCGTTTTTCAATTCGATGATCGGACGCGAGGCGCGTCCGGTCACTGATGATCGGATGCGTCCGGTCGTTCAGGGAGCTTACTGGACTCTAACCGGACACAGGCACTCTCGCGTCCGGTCATGTTTCTTCAGCGCGTCCGGTCGCTGTTTCGTTGAGCGCTGCTCAGGCGACTAGCGCGTCCGGTCATTCTCGGGACCAGCACTTCCGGTCATTTCCAGCGCGTCTGGTCTGCGCGATGAGTGCGTCCGGTCGTTGCTTCGCAGTTAGCCGTTGGGCGACCGGCGCGTCCGGTCGTTTGGACCAACGCGTCCGGTCAGTACTTCGCGAGTTAGCCGTTGGGCGACCGGCGTGTCCGGTCAGTTGGACCAGTGCGTCCGGTCACTGCGATTTCGGCTGTTTAAGTTTCTAACGGCTCTATTCGAAGGGGTACGTCTATAAATACTCGTTGGCCGGCTCAAGGCTCTCTCTCTCGAACATTTGACATACTTGTGAGCACTTTGAGCTAAGCAACTCCCCTCCCACTCATCTCTCTTGCTTCTTTGCATATTCGAAGTGAGATTGAGTGATCCAAGTGCATTTGCATTGTGAGATTGCATCAAGTTGGCACTTGGTGGTTGATTTGCTACGGGATTCTTGTTTCTCTTGGTGGTTGCCGCCACCTAGACGGCTTGGAGCAGTTTGGAGGCGTTGGCAAGAGTTGGTGATTGTTCTTGGCCACCTCCGGTGATTGTGAGGGGTTTGTGCCTACCTCGGCGAAGCGCCAAAGGCAACGTTAGTGAATTGCTCGTGTTATTACAACCTTTTGCCATTTGGTAGGTTCTTGTGGCGCCTTTTGAGAGGCTCGGTGTGAGACCGATTAGACACCGAACCACATGGTGAAGAGGGACACAACGGGGACTAGCGTGCCGGCAAGCACGTGAACCTCGGGATAAATCTTCGTGTCATCATTCTTATTGTGTTTGATTGATCCCGGTGGTTGTGTATTGTGGTATTCATCTCTTGATCATATTGATTGGTTGGCTCAATACTTCGCCCCTCGGTGATACCCTCCTAACTCTCTCTTGTATTAATTTCTTAGTTACCTTGCTGGCTTGTTAGTTACCTCTTAGCTTGTGTAGCTAGCTAGCTTTAGTTGTAGTTAAGTTATGCGGTTGAGTGCAAATATATTAGAATTGTGAATTGGTTAGGTGGCTTGCAAACACCCCGTAGGCTAAGCAAAACTCGCATCTCGCTATTTGTTATATTGATAAACTTGTTTAGTTTGTCTTTGTAGAAAGTTTTAAAAGGCTATTCACCCCCCTCTAGCCATCAAGACCTTTCAAGTGGTATCAGAGCCGTGGTCACCATTTGTAAGGCTTAACAACCTCGGTGTAAGATGGCTCAAGTTATGTTCAATCATGTTAATGGCAAGCCTCCATTCTTTGATGGCGTCTCTTCCTTTGATCATTGGAAAAGGAAGATGAAGCAATATCTAGGCAATCTACATGAGAAGGTTTGGGATGTGACCAAAGAAGGATACATCATTCTTGATGAGGAAAACCTCACTCCCAATGACCATATCAACAAACAATGCAATATGGCGGCACTTGACACAATCTATCGTGCCATTGATGATAAAGTATTTGAGCAAATCAAAGATCTTGAAAAGGCAAATGAGCTTTGGATAAGGCTTGAAGAAACATATGAAGGCACTTCAACGGTAAAAAGTGCCAAACTATATATGCTCAAGGACAAGTTCTCCACGTTCAAGATGAAGGATGATGAATCCATCCCAGAGATGTTCTATAGGCTCCAAGTCATTGTCAATGATCTCAAGGGGCTTGGGGAGAAGGTTGAGAACAAGGACTTCTCACACAAGTTCTTTATGTGCTTGCCCAAGAAGTTTGCCACCTTGAGAAGAATGATCTTTAGAGAGGGATTGGACAAGGTCAAACCAACCAATGTGCTTGGAGATATAATGACCGATGCCCAATACAATGATGATGAAGATGAGGTAGAAGAGAAGAAGGAGACCAAGGTCAAGCAAGAGAAGCCCATTGCATTCAAGGCTTCATCCTCTAAGGGCAAGAGCAAGGTGGAGAGTGATGATGATGATCCATTCGATGATGAGACCATGGCCCTCCTTGTGCACAAGATGGGAAGGTTCATGAAGAAGAAAGGATATGGGGCAAGGAAGAGGAGAGACACTATAAAGGCAAAGACCCTTTGCTACAATTGCAATAGCCCCGATCACATAGTGGCAAAGTGCCCCTATGAAGACAAAAGATATCATGATGGGGAGTTGAAGTTGAAGAAGAACAAGAAGGAGAAGAAAGCAAAGAAGAGCTTCACATTCAACAAGAAGAAGAAGGGTGGTGGCTATGTGGTCACTTGGGATAGTGATAACTCCGATAGTGATGATGATAGCTCTAGTGATGATGAGAAGACCACTCGGCGAGCCATTGCAAACATCGCCCTCTCCAACAAGCCATCCATCTTCGATACTACATCGACATGCCTTATGGCCAAGCCTACCAAGGTAAAATATAATAATAGTGATGATGATTCTTGTGCTAGTGATGGTTGTAGGAGTGATGATGAGGAGGATGAGAACTACTCCAAGGATGATCTATTGGGCATAATAGATCAAATGAGCAAGGGCTACAAGCGGACAACCAAGAAATACAAAATCTTGGAACAAGAGCTCATTGCCAAGAGCAATGAAAATGATGCCTTGATGGAGGAGCTTGTTGCTCTCAAAAAGAGTAAGGAGTGCAAAGGAATTGAATAAGAGCTCAAAGCTCTTAGGAAATCCTTTGATGAGCTAGAGGCTTCTCGTGAGTGTCTAAAGGAAGACCATGAGGATCTTGAAATTGCTCACACTAGGCTTAAGGAAGCCCACTCCACTCTACTTGAGCTCATCAAGGAGAAGGACCTCAAGTTGGAGAAGCTCATGAAGGAAGCTAAGGAGGAGCAAGTGATTGTCACTTGTGATATTGGACTAACATATGATATTATTGATGATTCTTTATTTGTTGGTCCTACTAATGCTTCATGTAGCTCACCATCATCCACCACAACCGACTCTACCTCTACTACTAGTGATTTATCACTTGTGGTTGAGAATGAGACTCTCAAGAGAAAGGTGGATGATCTCACCCGCGCATTAGGCAATGCCTATGGTGGGGATTCCCGCTTGCTAAAATGCTTGGGTAGCCAAAGGTTCTCTCTTAACAAAGAGGGATTAGGCTATACTCCCAAGAAGAGCAAGGCGACCTTTGCTACTCCAAAGCCTCGCTTTGTGAAGAGCAATGGTCGTTATTGCAATAGATGCAAGCAAGTTGGGCATTTAGAGATTAATTGTAATAAAATGAACAAGAACAACAACAAGTTTCATGCTAAAATGGATTACATTCCTTTTGATTCTTGTTATGTGCTTACCAAGGGTGAGAAAGGTGTGCATGCTAAGTTTGTTGGTACACCAATTATGGGCCCAAAGAAGAAGGCCATTTGGGTACCAAAGAGCTTAGTTACTAACCTCTAAGGACCCAAGCAAGTATGGGTACCTAAAAGACATTAAATTCTTTTGTAGGTAAATTACAAAGCCGGAGGAAGGCATTGGGTGCTTGATAGTGGGTGCTCTCAATATATGACCGGTGATTCAAGAATGTTCAACTCTCTCAAATCAAATGATAGTGGCATTGATAGCATCACATTTGGTGACAATAGCAAGGGAGATGTAAAGGCTCTTGGAAGGAATGCAATCTCAAATGATCATAGTATTTCCAATGTGCTCTTAGTTGAAAAGTTGAACTTTAATCTTCTCTCGGTTGCTCAATTGTGTGATCTCGGTTTCAAATGCATATTTGGTGTTGATGATGTGGAGATAGTTAGTGTTGCTCTAACTTGATCTTCAAAGGATTTAGATTTGAGAATCTATACTTGGTTGATTTCAATGCTAGTGACACTCAACTTTCAACATACTTGCTCACCAAATCAAGTATGGGTTGGTTATGGTATAGAAGACTAGGTCATGTTGGCATGAAGCAATTGAACAAGTTAGTGAAGCATGACTTAGTTAGAGGCTTGAAGGATGTCACATTTGAGAAAGATAAGCTATGTAGTGCATGTCAAGCCGGAAAGCAAGTGGGCAACACTCATCCATTGAAAAGCATTATGAGTACTTCCAAGGCATTTGAGTTGTCGCACATGGATCTATTTGGGCCAACTACATACACAAGCATTGGTGGCAACAAGTATGGCTTTGTGATTGTGGATGATTTCACTAGATACACAAGGGTATTCTTTCTTGGGGACAAAAGTGATGTATTTGATATATTCAAGAAGTTCATCAAGAGAGTGCAAAATGAGTTTGAAACCACAATCAAGAAAGTGAGAAGCGACAATGGAAGTGAGTTTAGAAACATAAGAATTGATGAGCTATGTGATGAGCTTGGAATCAAACATCAATTCTCGGCCAAGTATACACCTCAATCAAATGGCCTAGTTGAGAGGAAGAATAGAACCTTAATTGATATGGCTAGATCAATGTTGAATGAGTATAATGTGAGTCATTCATTTTGGGCCGAAGCAATCAACACGGCTTGCTTCTATAGCAACCACCTCTATTGCCACAAGTTTCTAGAGAAGACACCATATGAGATCTTAAATGGAAGAAAGCCCAACATTGCATACTTTCGGGTATTTGGTTGCAAATGCTACATCTTGAAGAAGGGCACTAGATTGAGCAAGTTTGAGAAGAAATATGATGAAGGATTCCTACTTGGATACTCCACTACTAGCAAAGCTTATAGAGTTTGGAATTTGGCTAGTGGTCAACTTGAAGAGTGCATGATGTTGAGTTTGATGAAACAAATGGTTCTTAAGATGAAGAAGATAACTTGGATGATGTGAGAGGAACTCAATTGACCAATGCTATGAAAGAAATGGATATTGGTGGTATTAGGCCAAAGCAAGTGATTGATGTGGATGACAAAGATCAAGTGATCCAAAGTCCAATTACACAAGCTAGTGGTTCTCTAATGAAAAATCAAGCTAGTACATCATCTCAAGTGCAACAAGATCAACAAGTGGCTAGTTCATCATCTCCAACTTATGATCAACATCAACATCCAAGCAATCAAGTCCAAGTGCTTCAACCAACTAACATTGCAAGAGACCATCCTTTGGATTCTATCATTGGTGACATACAAAGAGGAGTTCAAACTAGATCAAGATTGACATCATTTTGTGGTCACTCTTCTTTTGTGTCAATGGAAGAACCCAAGGACATTGATAGAGCATTGAGAGATCCGGATTGGGTAAATGCAATGCATGAAGAGCTCAATAACTTTAAGAGAAATGAAGTATGGGAATTAGTTGAGAGGCCTAAGGATCACAATGTCATTGGAACAAGATGGGTCTTTCGCAACAAGCAAGATCAAGATGGAATAGTAGTAAGGAACAAAGCAAGACTAGTGGCTCAAGGTTACACAAAAATAGAGGGTCTTGACTTTGGTGAAACTTATGCCCCGGTTGCAAGATTGGAAGCAATTAGGATCTTACTTGCCTATGCTTGTGCTCACAATATCAAGTTATATCAAAATGGATGTGAAGAGTGCATTTCTCAATGGGTACATTCAAGAAGAGGTGTATGTGGAGCAACCTCCCGATTTTGAAGATGACAAGAAACCCAATCATGTATACAAGTTGAGAAAAGCTTTATATGGATTGAAGCAAGCACCTAGAGCATGGTATGAAAGATTGAGGGACTTCTTGCTATCCAAAGGGGTTGTCATGGGCAAAGTGGATACTACTCTTTTCACCAAGAAGATTAGGAAAGACTTGTTTGTGTTGCAAATATATGTTGATGATATCATATTCGGTTCAACCAATCAAGATTATTGTGATGAGTTTGGGAAAATGATGGCAAAGGAATTTGAAATGTCAATGATTGGTGAACTTAGTTTCTTTCTTGGACTTCAAATCAAACAAATGAAGGAAGGAACATTTGTGAGCCAAACTAAGTACATCAAAGATATGCTCAAGAAGTTTGGCATGGAAGATGCAAAGAGTATTACAACCCCAATGGGCACAAATGGAAGTTTGGATAGTGACAAGAGTGGCAACATGGTGGATCAAAAGCTATATAGATCAATGATTGGTAGTCTACTCTATGTGACGGCATCAAGGCCCGATGTGATGTTTAGTGTATGCATGTGTGCAAGATTTCAAGCCTCACCAAGAGAAAGTCATTTGAAGGTAACAAAGAGAATATTGAGGTACTTAAAGCATACACAAGATGTTGGATTATGGTATCCCAAAGGTGCAAGCTTTGAGCTAGTTGGATATTCGGATTTCGACTATACCGGTGACAAAGTGGAGAGAAAGAGCACTTCTGGGACTTGTCAATTGTTGGGAAGATCACTTGTCTCATGGTCATCCAAGAAGCAAAATAGTATTGCACTATCTACCGCCGAAGCCGAATACATCGCCGCGGGTAGTTGTTGTGCACAAATCTTGTGGATGAAGGCAACATTGAAGGATTTTGGAATCAATTTCAAGAATGTGCCATTGCTATGCGACAATGAAAGTGCCGTGAAGCTAACCAACAATCCGGTTTAACATCAAAGAACAAAGCATATTGATGATCGCCATCACTTTATTAGAGATCATCAACAAAAGGGTGACATTGCTATTGAGAGTATTGGCACCGAAGATCAATTAGCCGATCTATTCACCAAGCCACTTGATGAGAAGAGATTTCACAAGCTAAAGAATGAGTTGAACATACTTGCCTTCTCCAACATGAGTTGATGCACCTCCAGATATGACATGCCTCTCCTTCGAGCCCCAAGGTACAATTGGTTGACATGTCATATATTCCATGCTAAGGACTTGTTTAGTGCATCTAGTCATAATTTACATGTTCTAGGCTCATTCATGAAAATCAAATGAATTTGAAGTTTATATGGTACCACTATTGTTTCCATGACTTGTATGATCTAGTGGTAGCATATAACTTGTTTAAGTAGCTTGTGATCCTAAGTGTTTAATCTAGAAAACTTGTCTAAATATTTGCTTCAACATGGTGCATGATAACCCTTCTAGTGAGGTGTGAAGAAGCTTGCCCTTGGATCAAACCGAAGTTTTTTATTTATGCAAGCAATCTAGGTTGAATCATAAACTTGATCCTCACCCCATATTTCAACATGATAATCTATCTAAAGTTTGCTCCTTGTGGTCAATTGGTGCCAAAGGGGGAGAAATTATTGTTCACAAAGATAGAACTCAAAGAGGAAGAAGCACAAAGGGGGAGAATTGATAAAAGAAGGGGATCAACTAAAATTTTGAGCACACAAGTAGGGGGAGCAAGCTCTTAAACATGAATGTTGCATTTCTATGTGCACTTCATATATATGATGCATAGTTATGCATTTCGTTTTCTCCGATACATTGCTTGTGTGGTGACTTGCTAGTATAATTTGAATGATGCATTGAGGTACTAGCATGCATAGGAAGTAGTTAGATTTTTCTTGCTTCATGTTTTTCAAAGTGGTACTAGAGCCTTGCTTATAATGTTGATCTCACGAGGTTTCTAGTTATGTTTGTGTTTTTCCAAGTGGAATCTAACTACACAAGGTGCTAAGATGGTGTTTATCGCTACTCCGATGGTATCACGCTTCAAAGGTCTATAATCTTAAACACTTGGATTTGGACGCAACCCTACGTGATCAAGGCAAAGGTATATGCTTTAGGGTTGTGTTTTAGTAACCAAGACACCTAGTGGGTGTGGTTACACTATAGGATAGATAGTCGTACTATAAAGAGGGGAATGACGCGGCTATTAAACTCCTAAGTGCCTCTAGATGTGCATTTCATGATCATATGCATTTGGATAGAACTAATATCGCCTCGAAAAATGATTGTGAAAATGCTAACACACTCACACACTGACGAGATCACTTGGTGGTGTTAGCACGTTTGCTAACACATTCAGGCGTTTTCGAGGAGTTGAAACGACTATTTTCCACTAAGCCGAAAGTTCGGAAAAGAAACGGAGGCGAACGGAGGTCACAGAGGTGACCGGACGCTGAACCGGACGCGGTCTTTGCATCACCGGATGCGTCCGGTCAGTGTTCAGTGTCTGCGCGTTTTTCAGTTCGATGATCGGACGCGTCCGATCGTTCAGGGAGCTTACTGGACTCTAACTGGACGCAGGCACTCTCGCGTCCGGTCATGTTTCTTCAGCGTGTCCGATCGCTGTTTCGTTGAGCGCTGCTCAGGCGACCAGCGCGTCCGGTCATTCTCGGGACCAGCGCGTCCGGTCGTTTCTAGCGCGTTCGGTCTGCGCGATGAGCGCGTCCGGTCATTGCTTCGCAGTTAGCCGTTGGGCGACCGGCGCGTCCGGTCGTTTGGACCAGCGCGTCTGGTCAGTACTTCGCGAGTTAGCCGTTGGGCGACCGGCGCATCCGGTCACCGCGATTTCGGCTGTTTAAGTTTCTAACGGCTCTATTGGAAGGGGTACGTCTATAAATACTCGTTGGCCGGCTCAAGGCTCTCTCTCGAACATTTGACATACTTGTGAGCACTTTGAGCTAAGCAACTCCCCTCCCACTCATCTCTCTTGCTTCTTTGCATATTCGAAGTGAGATTGAGTGATCCAAGTGCATTTGCATTGTGAGATTACATCTAGTTGGCACTTGGTGGTTGATTTGCTGCGGGATTCTTGTTTCTCTTGGTGGTTGCCGCCACCTAGACGGCTTGGAGCAGTTTGGAGGCGTTGGCAAGAGTTGGTGATTGTTCTTGGCCACCTCCGGTGATTGTGAGGGTTTGTGCCTACCTCGGCGAAGCGCTAAAGGCAACATTAGTGAATTGCTCGTGTCATTGCAACCTTTTGCCATTTGGTAGGTTCTTGTGGCGCCTTTTGAGAGGCTCGGTGTGAGACCGATTAGCCACCAAACCACGTGGTGAAGAGGGACACAACGGGGACTAGCGTGCCGGCAAGCACGTGCACCTCGGGATAAATCTTCGTGTCATCATTCTTATTGTGTTTGATTGATCCCGGTGGTTGTGTATTGTGGTATTCATCTCTTGATCATATTGATTGGTTGGCTCAATACTTCGCCCCTCGGTGATACCCTCCTAACTCTCTCTTGTATTAATTTCTTAGTTACCTTGCTAGCTTGTTAGTGTAACTCTTAGCTTGTGTAGCTAGCTAGCTTTAGTTGTAGTTAAGTTGTGCGGTTTGACTTGTGCGGTTGAGTGCAAATATATTAGAATTGTGAATTGCTTAGGTGGCTTGCAAACACCCCGTAGGCTAAGCAAAACTCGCATCTCGCTATTTGTTGTATTGATAAACTTATTTAGTTTGTCTTTGTAGAAAGTTTTAAAAGGCTATTCACCCCCCCTCTAGCCATCAAGACCTTTCACTAACCAATCCGGATGATACACTTCTTTCATAAATCTAGCTGCTAAAAGCCGAGTAACTTCTGTCCTAATAGCCTCCTTTTTGTCGCAAGCGAACCATCGTAGCTTTTGCTTGATAGGTCTTGCGGTCTTCGAGACATTCAAGGAGTGCTCGATCAGGTGCCGAGGAACGCCGGGCATGTCAGCGGGTTTCCATGTGAACACACTGACATTGTCCCTCAGGAACCTGACAAGCGTGTCTTCCTATTTAGGATCCAAGATGGCCCTGATGAGGGCCATCTTGCTAGGGTCATCATCGACCAGCTGGATCTCCTTGTGCTCGTTGGACTTGATGTGCTTCTGAGGTACTTGGCGCTCTGGGATCTCCAGCTTACTGACGGGATTCTTGGAGGCGTCGACTAGAGTTTGCTCCATGCTGATTGAGAGGTTGGTGGCCTCTACTACCTTAAAGCTTTCCTCTTCACAGGTATAGGCAGTGTAAACATTACCTCTAAGAGTAAGGACACCCTGCTCGGTAGGCATTTTGAGCACCAAGTAAGAGTAGTGCGGCACAACCATGAACTTGGTAAGCGCTGGTCGACCAAGGATGGCGTGGAAAGTACCCTTGAAATCCATGACCACGAAGTTGACGTAGTCGGTGCGGAAGTGGTTGGGAATGCCAAACTGTACAGGGAGCGTGATCTATCCGAGAGGTATAGAGCTCTGTCTGGGAAGGACGCCCCAAAACTGTGCGTCGTAAGGTTTGAGGTCAGCCTTAGTTAGTTTAAGGGCAGGCAAACTGCTGTGAAACAGGATGTCGATGAAGCTGCCACCGTCGACGAGCACCCTCTTGAATTGGACACTATTGATGCAGGGGTCGAGGACGAGGGGGAAACGACCAGGTTCCGGAATTGCTGCCCACCGATCCGCTCGGCTAAAGGAGATTTTGCGGTGGGACCAGGACGGGAGTCTGGGATCAGAGATGAGATCATCGGTATTGATGACGCTCAAACAAGCATGCTTCAATAGCTTGTGGTCGTGCTTGGACTCTAAGGACACCTTGCCGCCAAAGATGGAGTGGATAGTTTTGGTGGGATTGACGTATTGATGATGAGGATTTCTATCCTATGCGTCATCATCGTCGTTGTCACCGTCACGCCGCGGTCTATCATCAATGGCTTTTGGAGCATCGTCGTTAGTAAGTTGTTTGGTGTTGATGTTCCTGAGGAAACGACAGTTCTCCATGGTGTGATTGGCCTTGGGATGGATTTGGTAGGGACCCTTTAGCGACCACTTGGCTTCTTAACCATGTTAACTTCGTGATCGTCCTCACGAGGACGCTTGCCTCTGAAGGCGTTGCGGTGGTCATGCTGCCGATCATGGTTGTCTGGGAAGTTGCGGTTGTCGTTGCGCCGATCACGATTGTTCCGACCACAGTCGTTGCGATTGTCATCACGGCGCGGTGGCTGTTCGGGGTGTAATGACCCACCCACGTCGTCCTTGATAATCTTCTCAGCGTCATCGACATCCGCGTAGTTCTAGGCGGTAGTGAGCAACTCAGAGACCGTGGTCGGCCATTTCCAAAGCAGCTTACTTCTAAGGGCATCATGATGGCGGAGGCCTTTGATGAAGGCCGAAACTGCCTTGTCATGAGAGATCTTGGGGATCTTGAGACGCATATCCGAGAAACATCGGATGTAGTCGCGTAGTGGTTCGCCCGCTCGGTCACGTATGCGCTCGAGGTCATACTTGTTGCCCGGCTGATCACACGTGGCGATAAAATTGTTGACGAAGGGATAATTAGCCATTACATGTTCATCGCCTATGGCAGACCGGATGGTGATCTCGTAGAGCGTGATCCAGCTTTTGGGGTTCTCCTTGCTGTCATACTTCCTGAGCTTTTCGAGCTTGAAGTTTCACGGCCATACGACTTGTCGAAGATGAGGAGTGAACTGTTTGAGGCCCGGGGGGCCGTGTTCGGTATCATACTGGATACGGCACACGTTCTCGTGGGCCTGATGGTCATTAGCACGACTAGTGATATGGCTACAAACGTCACGAGGAGGAAGACGTTGACGAAGATCACGAGGAGGGTTCTGGTCGACCTCCTGATCTCGGTTGCTGCGTCAATTGCGGTTATTGTCACAACGACCTCAACCACCATCTTGTCTGCCATCATCGTCGCCGCCGCCACCACCATGTGGAGGATTGGGTGGAAGCGAATCGTCACGATGTTGGCGAATTGGATGTTCCAAAGCGCGGGATCGATGGCTCCGACTAGACGCGATGGATGTGCTTGTGGCAGCTCTGATATGAACCCGCAAGGGTTTGTGGTCGATCTTTCGATGAGAAGCGTGAGATAACTCGATTGGTGGATGGAGATGACGTTCACGGCCCGACTACAACCTTCCAAGACTGCGCCTTAGCGACCGATACACCACTTCCCAAGGCCGTCACGATCTTGTGGCCGTCATGACAACCAGCCCCTAGGGCTCCCGTCCTGCAAGCAATCGAAGAACTAGCAAGAACGAGGAAACAAGCACTGAAATTACAAGATAAAATCAAAGGTTTCACACTGAATCTTATTATGAGTGGGGTTCCGAAGACAAGGAGACAGGCGACTGGATCAGCACGCGCGCCTACAAGCAAGTAGCGATGGCTAAACTTGATCTAAACAAAACCCAAGTGTTCCTAGTGGCGGCTAAGGGGTATATAACGTGTGGAGGACGACCATGAGAGAGTTTGGGTCGTGCTCCAACCCTAGGACGCGTCCCTACTGGACTCTAAACGATAGAAGCCCATTGGGCTAACTTAAGGTGGCGCAGCACCCTAGATAGAATAGACCTCTCGGTGATTTTTGGACTGTTGACACCGCTTCTGAGCAGGTATGAGTACGAGGTCAGATCCATATGAAAGTAGACTTTATTAGATTTCCAACAAGTCCAGAATCACCCCAATCCGACTCCGTATGTAACTGTGGCGACCGTCGCAAGTTGGAGGTGTGCTGCAGTCCGAATCCAGCCTACGCGAGTCCTTTTCCCTTTCGGTCTTCTCCTTGATTCCTAATCAAAACAAGAGTGCATGTGCCTCCAAGATCTAAACAGGATGGACAAGAGCTCAAGAAGGAACTCACTTGATGATTAACTTTTGAGCACGAGCACGAGTAATAGGACCAGCAGTTGTCGGCGTGGACGGCGTGGATGTATGATCGGTGTTGATGTTCTCATCATCCTCCCTTTCTTGAATTTGAGTCGTCCTCGACTCAAGCTCATCTTCCTTACCCAAATAAGGCTTCAAATCTGCAATGTTAAATGTGGGACTAACCCTAAAATCTGCAGGAAGATCAAGCTTATATGCATTCTCATTTATTCGTTGCATCACTTTAAAAGGACCATCTGCTCTAGGCATCAATTTAGATTTTCTTAATTCAGGAAACCTATCCTTTCGCAAATGCAACCAAACCAAATCTCCAGGTTCAAGAATCAATTCCCTTCTACCTTTATCTCCAGCAAATTTGTACTTAGCATTCATGCGCTCTATGTTTTCTTTAGTGGTTTCATGTAGTTTTAGCATCAATTCAGCACGTTGTTTAGCATCAAAATTCAACTTTTTAGAACTTGGCAATGGCATTAAATCAATAGGAGCACGTGGTAACAAGCCATAAACAATCTCAAAGGGACACATCTTCGTAGTAGAATGCAGCGAACGATTATAAGAAAACTCAATATGAGGCAAACAATCTTCCCACATCTTAATATTCTTCTTTAAAATAGTCCTTAACATAGTAGACAAAGTTTTATTCACAACTTCAGTTTGACCATCAGTTTGGGGGTGACAAGTGGTGGAAAATAAAAGCTTAGTCCCCAATTTGGCCCATAAAGTTCTCCAAAAATGGCTAAGAAATTTAGCATCACGATCAGAAACAATTGTATTTGGCACACCATGCAAGCGAACAACTTCTCGAAAGAACAAATCAGCAATATTTGTAGCATCATCAGTTTTATAACATGGTATGAAATGTGCCATTTTAGAGAATCGATCCACAACCACAAAAACACTATCTCGCCCTTTCCTAGTTCGTGGCAATCCCAACACAAAATCCATAGAAATATCCTCCCAAGGAGCACTAGGAACAGGAAGAGGCATATACAAACCGTGTGGATTCAACCGGGACTTAGCCTTTTGACATGTTGTGCAGCGAGCAACAAATCTCTCCACGTCTCGTCGCATCTTTGGCCAAAAGAAATGACCAGCAAGAATGTCCTCCGTCTTCTTCGCTCCAAAATGCCCCATCAAGCCACCTCCATGCGCTTCCTGCAGCAACAACAAGCGAACGGAGCTAGCTGAAATGCATAGCTTGTTAGCTCTAAACACAAACCCATCATTGACGATGAATTTGTTCCACGTTTTCCCATCTTTACAATGCAGCAGCACTTCTTTAAAATCAGCATCATGAGCATATCGGTCTTTAATTGTTTCTAACCCAAAGATCTTGTAATCAAGTTGATTCAGCAAAGTATATCTCCTAGACAATGCATCTGCAATGATATTATCTTTCCCTTTCTTGTGTTTGATAACATAAGGAAAAGATTCAATAAATTCAACCCATTTTGCATGTCTACGATTCAGTTTTCCTTGACTACGAATATGCTTCAAAGATTCATGATCAGAATGTATAACAAATTCTTTGGGCCACAAATAATGCTGCCATGTTTCTAATGTCCGCACTAGAGCATATAATTCCTTATCATATGTAGAATAATTAAGAATAGGCCCGCTCAATTTCTCACTAAAGTATGCAACAGGTTTGCCTTCTTGCAACAAAACACCACCCAATCCAATTCCACTCGCATCACATTCAAGCTCGAAAGTCTTATTAAAATCAGGGAGTTGGAGTAGAGGTGCATGTGTTAACTTATCTTTCAACACATGGAAGGCGTGCTCTTGTGCTTGCCCCAAGAAAAGGGCACTCCCTTCTTTGTAAGCTCATTCAATGGTGCAGCAATGGTGCTGAAGTCCTTCACAAAACGGCGATAGAAACCAGCAAGTCCTAGGAAACTCCGCACTTGTGTGACCGTCATGGGTACAGGCCATCCTTGTATAGCTTCCACCTTGGCTTTATCAACCTCAATCCCCTGTGGAGTGACACATAGCCAAGAAACGATACTCGATTGGTGCAGAAAGTGCACTTCTCAAGATTACCAAACAAACGTGCATCACGTAGAGCATTGAAAACAGCACGTAAGTGATCAAGGTGTTCATCCATGGATTTGCTATAAATCCGTATATCATCAAAGTAGACGACAACAAATTTCCCAATGAAAGCACGCAAAACCTCGTTCATTAATCTCATGAAAGTACTAGGTGCATTAGTTAACCCAAAAGGCATGACTAACCACTCATATAGACCGAACTTAGTTTTGAAAGCAGTTTTCCATTCATCTCCCAATTTCATACGAATCTGGTGGTACCCACTACACAAATCAACCTTTGAAAACACAACAGCACCACTCAATTCATCAAGCATATCATCTAATCGTGGAATAGGGTGTCGATATCGAATGGTGATATTATTAATAGCCCTACAATCAACACACATGCGCCATGTTCCATCTTTCTTATGCACTAAAATCACTGGAACAGCACAAGGACTAAGAGACTAACGCACATAACCTTTGTCTAGTAGTTCTTGCACTTGTCGCTGAATTTCCTTCGCTTCTTCCGGATTGGTCCTGTATGGCGCACGGTTTGGCAAAGATGCTCCAGGGATAAGATCAATTTGGTGCTCAATCCCACGTATTGGTGGCAGCCCCGCTAGTATCTCAATGGGGAACACATCAGAATACTCCTGCAAAATGTTAGCAGCAACAGGGGGCAAAGAACGTTGCATCACCTCAAATGAAATCAAAGCATCCTTGCTTACCAAGCATAAGCAACAGAGGTGGATGCATTGAACTTATTAATATCAGATTTTGTAGCAAGCATACAACGTCCTTTCAATTTTATCTCATCTTTGTCATCAACAACAGATTTGTCATTTTTATTGCTCTCGCTCTTTGCTTTTGCAGCCTTAGTAACATCAGATTGTATAATAGCTTTAGGAGACATAGGATGCAACACAATTTTTCGATCATGGTATAGAAACGAATATTGATTTGATCTACCATGATGCATCGAATCTCTATCAAATTGCCATGGTCTACCTAGCAGAATATTACAAGCTTGCATAGGCACAACATCACATTCAACAATATCTTTGTATGATCCGATGGCAAAATCAATTCGCACAAGTCTCGTTACCTTTGCCTTACCACTGTTGTTCAGCCATTGGATGTAGTAGGGATGGGGGTGTGGTTTGGTGGTGAGGGCGAGCTTCTGTACCATGTCGCTACTTGCCAAGTTGTTGCAGCTACCTCCATCAATGATCATGCGGCACGAACGCTCCTTGATGACACACTTTGTTTGGAATAAAGTGTGTCGCTGATTTTGCTCTGCCTTCTCCATTTGTACACTAAGCACTCGCTGTACAATCAAGCTCTCATAGTGCTCCGCGTCACCTGCATTAATGTGTTCTTCTATGTGTTCCTCACTACCTGCATAGTCAGTCGCAAGCAATGCAAGTGTATCTTCATCAAAATCACTAGCAGATGAACACTCACCATCATCTTTGATAATCATAACACGCTTGTTTGGGCAGTCACGCATCATATGGCCATATCCCTTGCACCGATGACATTGTATTTTACTTGTTCTACCGGTCGATGCCACGGATGAAGTACTCGCAGCCGGCTTTTGCGCTGTCTTCGCTATTGAATTGGTGGGGGCAGCTCGAGTCTTGTCACTAGATGATGGCGTAGGAGTACATGTAGACGGAGTTGTAGACGTGCGCTGCTGCCATGAACTAGCTTTCCCTACAGAAACATTAGTCCTTACGCTAGCACGTCGTCCCTGCACTTCCCGTTCAGCTTTACAAGCAAGATGAAACAGTTTGGTTACGTTATTGTATTCTTTGTAAGCGAGGATATCCTGAATTTCCCGATTTAACCCACCTAAAAATCTAGCCATAGCAGGTTCCTCATCCTCCTCTAATTTACAACGCAACATACCCGTTTGTAATTCCTGATAGTATTCTTCTACACTTTTAGAACCTTGTCTCAATTGCTGCAACTTATTTATCATATCACGGGCATAGTAAGATGGAACAAATCTAGCTCTCATGGCTCGTTTCAGCGCATCCCAAATTTTAGGTATGTTATTAGGATTTTTCTTGCCATATTCGATCCACCAAACAGAAGCAAAATCTGTGAACTCACTAGTAGCAGCCCTAACACGTGTGTTCTCAGGAAATTCATGGCATGCAAACTTTTGATCAACAACAATCTCCCAAGTAATGTATGCATCAGGGTCATATTTACCATCAAAAGGAGGTATTTTAAATTTAATCTTACTGAAAGCATCATCATTATTGTATACCTCGCGTCGGCGGCGGCCACCCATACCTCTACGGTTGTGACGTAGGCGACGTTGATCATGAGTGTCTCGATCATCATGTTCAGTATCACCTGTGTATTCTTCATCATAACTACCATCCTCTCGATCTTCCTCCTTCTTTTCTTCTTCATGCTGGTCTTTATCATTGTTGTAGAGGTCACCAAAACGCCTCAACAGAGCAGCAAGGCTTTTGTCCACACTAGCAATGGACTTCTCCAAACCTGCAAGCTTGTTGTTTGCGGCAATCTGCGTAGCCTCCAACTACCCAAGTTTGTCATTTGTCACCTGCAAGTCATTATCAAGTCCCTCCGTATGCAACTTCACTTTCCTTTCAAAATGTTGTATGACGCCCTTTGTGCGAGGCGAATGTGGAATTTGGTTATCTTCGTCGGACCCTGGCATGGTTCAAAGACAAAGACAACAAGAAGACAAGTGAAGAAATAAAAGCCCTACAACTACTAGGATTTATCTACAGCAAGTCGCTCACTCTCCACCTGTTACACAAGTTCTTACCAGTTCTTACCTTGCTCGACAGGAGGGGTCATCTACCAACAAGTCTGTAGCAATGGATGAAGTGTATCGGTGCCGCAGCACGAGACCTGTCAAGCTGTAGAATATGTGGAGCTATAGGTGGGCTGAAACAAGGAATGAACTAGCACCACGTTAGTTACAAAAAGCAAGCTGAATAATCGTTCAACCGACGGTACTGTGCTGGTCCTAGTCTAGACCGTGCTAGAGACGCGAGCCTGGACACAAAGGAGAGCACAACACACCACCCAAAGTGAACGAAAAATCTCTAAGATCAGCCCCTTTCTCTTCTTTTCTTTTGCTTCTTTCTCTTTTGATGAGGACATCCTCCACTATTACCTGCTGGCAAAGACGCAACAAAAAAAGGCCAAGTGGCCTAGTTGTAGTCGGGCGGCGACCGTGTGAGCCTCTAAATAATCCCACCTTACTTAGCTTGGGAGGAGGAAGCCACCTTAAAAGAGAGAGCCACCCTTCCCCTATCAGACTAGTCTTTTAGGGATATTGGGCCTTTCCTTGAGTGGGTGTGCATAAGAACTATTGGGGTCCGGGCAACCTTAATTTATTGGG
Source organism: Saccharum officinarum (assembly GCA_020631735.1). NCBI lineage: Eukaryota > Viridiplantae > Streptophyta > Magnoliopsida > Poales > Poaceae > Saccharum > Saccharum officinarum. The sequence goes on along the minus strand of CM036176.1, from coordinate 38,237,370 downwards.
CCTCGGCCAACCCCACCTGGGCCGGATGTATCATTTGGTATCAAAGCTGGGCCCTTGTTTAAGGGGGTGGGAATGATGAGGACATCCTCCACTATTACCCGCTGGCAAAGACGCAACAAAAAAAGGAAAAGTGGCCTAGTTGTAGTCGGGCGGCGACCGTGTGAGCCTCTAAATAATCCCACCTTACTTAGCTTGGGAGGAGGAAGCCACCTTAAAAGAGAGAGCCACCCTTCCCCTATCAGACTAGTCTTTTAGGGATATTGGGCCTTTCCCTGAGTGGGTGTGCATAAGAACTGTTGGGGTCCGGGCAACCTTAATTTATTGGGCCTCGGCCAACCCCACCTGGGCCGGATGTATCATTACTGATATGAACCCGCAAGGGTTTGTGGTCGATCTTTCGATGAGAAGCGTGAGATAACTCGATTGGTGGATGGAGATGACGTTCACGGCCCGACTATAGCCTTCCAAGACTGCGCCTTAGCGACCGATACACCACTTCCCAAGGCCGTCACGATCTTGTGGAGTATGACAACTAGCCCCTAGGGCTCCCGTCCTGCAAGCAATCGAAGAACTAGCAAGAACGAGGAAACAAGCACTAAAATTGCAAGATAAAATTGAAGGTTTCACACTAAATCTTATTATGAGTGGGGTTCCGAAGACAAGGAGACGGGCGACTGGATCAGCACGCGCGCCTACAAGCAAGTAGCGATGGCTAAACTTGATCTAAACAAATCCCAATCTATTTGTGGCGGCTCTAATCCTTATTAATACCTAGGGAAACGACCAGGGGGGTGTTGGGGTCGTTCTCCAACCCTAGGATACGTCTTTAATGGACCCAAATTGATACATGGACCATCAGCCTAAAATAGGGTGACGCAGCACCAAAGGCAGAAAAGGTTTTGGCGTTGAAACGACGATTGCGGAAGCATTGGATAAGATATAGCCATGAGTCCAGATCCGTTGGAAAATAGACTTGATAAGCTTTCCAAAAAGTGCTATAACGTCCCAATCGGAGTCCGTATGAAGTCGTGGTGACCGTCGCAATTTGGGACTATTTTGCAGTCCGAATTCAACTTCCAAAACGTGTTAGACTTAGACTCTTTCTGTCCTTGGAACCAAAGTGACGTGGTGGCCTAGTGGAGGACGTTAGGAATACTTGGATTTGGTCCCAATCAACTTCATTAACCTTCCATGCTTTCCATATGCAATCAAACCTTCCCTTGATCCATGTAAGTAATTCTGAAAATGAGAATGAACACACATCATGGTGCGGCATCAATTCATCAAATGCATCAATGATAAGCCTCATATAGAATGGTTGCACCTTTGGTATAGAAGTGGTTGGCATGGTCATCTTTGAGCCAATGATGTCCTCATCATTCTCCCCTTCTTGACAGCAAACCGTCCTCGGTTTGATCTTTGTTGGAGTATGTGTTGTAGATAAAAGTGAATTGTGCTCCCCTTCTTGATATTTATCCTGTTGCATATGGGGAAAACTAGAAAAACTTTGCAAGACATCATTAGTGTTAGTGCAGCCCTCAATTTGATCATGGTATTGTGGCCCAAAAGGATATTTCAGATTAGAACAAATATAAACTTTATGCACCAAATATTCTCCTTTGCTGTCATATTTGCCAATTGCATGAAGCGAACAATGATTAAAACTCGGCAAACCAGAATCAAATTTAAGTTTCTCTTTTAGACAATTTAGATTACACAAAATATCAAATTCAATATAACCCAAAGTATTTAAAGAGGACAGTAAATTCAGTTCATCTTGTGCACATGTAATAGGATGAAAAAGCTTATCTTCAGCACATTTGTATGGTTCCAAACCAAAAGTATCACACTTATTCGCTACTTGTGGCATAGGAGTAAAAGAATCATCAGCACACAACTCCTCTTTATCACAAGGAACAGCGAGTAATTCATTTTGTGACAAAGGAAAATAAGTAGTGGGTTCCACTATTTGTTGCTCTTCATTAGCATGCAGAGTGGACAAATTTTGGACATTATGGGTCACATCATTCTGGCAAGTATTCACAGATAATAGAATCTCTTTTTCAGCATTGAGAGCCAGACAAAACAATTGACCAATATGGCAATATGATTTGCTAATTAACAAGGTTCAAATTTCAGAATTGAGCCCTCTCATGAATCTACTCATAACATCTTCCATGCATTCATCCAATCCACCAAACATGATACAAATCTTAAAATTATGGTAGTATTGTTTCACAGTCTTACTACCCTGGTTCAAGTTGTCTAATTTTGCAAGCAAATAATCAACATAATATGCAGGAACGAATGCATCTCTAAAAAGAAATTTGAATTCTTTCCAAGATTCTGGAACTTTGTTGTGCCTACAAATGTGTTTCCATTCTAGCAAAGCATTTTCAATCAAAATATTAGAGGCAATACAAATCTTTTGTTTCTCGGACAGGTCATGCTCATCAAATTCATTGTCTACTTTTAACTCCCAATCAATGTAAGCTTGAGGATCAAACTTACCATCATATAACGGCAAGTGTTGAATGACATCCTGAATATGTGGGTCTAGTTTCAACAACTCAAAAATCTCCATATCCCCTGCCATGATTAGTAGAAAACAAGAAACACAAAAATAATATGTATCCTCCCATCAACTACTAGGATGTGTCGGTTGTAACTCTCTCAAACTCAACTTGTTAAAACAAGCCCTTACAAGTTCTTACCAAGCCAAACAGGAGGTGATGGCAACCAACAAGTCTACAACCGTGGAGTGAAGTGTATTGGTGCCGTAGCAACAAAACAAATTGTCAAGCTGTAGTCGAATATGTGGAGCTGTAGGTGGGCTAAAGCAAGGAAGTACTAAAACCACGTTAGTTGCAAGCAAATTGAACAAACGCTCAACGATGTTATTGTGCTGGTCCTAGGCTAGTACGTGCTAGAGACGCGAGCCTGGACACAAACGAAGTCACTGAGCTGCAGCAAAGAAGGATCACAAGGATAGGAATAACAACAAAAGAAAAACCCTTCTCTTCTTCTTTCTCTTTCTTTTCTTTCTTTCTTTCTATCTTTCTTTTCTTTCTTTCTTTCAACTAGCACAAAACTGAAATTTTGCAACAAGAATTAACAAGCTACTTACAACAATTAAATGTTTCCTTGGGAAGGGTGATTTAGTAGCAAAGTCAAACAAGTGGCTGTTTTGCAAAACCAGCAGACACACAAATCTCCAGGGCAATTGCGAAGCGCTCAGATTGAATTTGGGACCAAGATCTGATCAGTTGGAAAGAGGACAAGTTAAGGTTTCCAGATTGTATTTCAACTCCCTATTCAGACTCCTGACAAAGGAAATATGGTGCTTTTCTTTTCAGGATAAAACAGGACTCTGAATCGAATTCTATCTTGATCTTGTTGGATTTCCTTTTTGTAGATGGAAATATGGACGTGGATGAAACCTCCAAGGGTGTGGCTAGGATAATGGTGGTAAACAAAACAAAGGAATTTGGAAATCCACTCGGATTCGTTGAGAGAAATAAATAAACTCAAATCTGCGATGGTGACAGAAACGTGACTAGAACTCGAAACTCTAAACGACTAAACGCTAAGACCAGCAACTTGACACGACGATGCAACCGTTAATTCAATAAGCCCTAACTAAGCAGTAATAGTATTAAGCTCAAAGGGTTTTTGGGATTATGGAGAACTAATCTACTAATTTTGTTTTGGCTTTTTCTGGACTATAGGAGATTAAAAAAAACAGCAAAGAACTAGAAGTCTCTTACCGATCAACCTTGCTCCGATACCAACTGATATGAACCCGCAAGGGTTTGTGGTCGATCTTTCGATGAGAAGCGTGAGATAACTCGATTGGTGGATGGAGATGACGTTCACGGCCCGACTACAGCCTTCCAAGACTGCGCCTTAGCGACCGATACACCACTTCCCAAGGCCGTCACGATCTTGTGGAGTATGACAACCAGCCCATAGGGCTCCCGTCCTGCAAGCAATCAAAGAACTAGCAAGAACGAGGAAACAAGCACTGAAATTGCAAGATAAAATCGAAGGTTTCACACTGAATCTTATTATGAGTGGGGTTCCGAAGACAAGGAGACAGGCGACTGGATCAGCACGCGCGCCTACAAGCAAGTAGCGATGGCTAAACTTGATCTAAACAAAACCCAAGTGTTCCTAGTGGCGGCTAAGGGGTATATAACGTGTGGAGGACGACCACGAGAGAGTTTGGGTCGTGCTCCAACCCTAGGACGCGTCCCTACTGGACTCTAAACGATACAAGCCCATTGGGCTTACTTAAGGTGGCGCAGCACCCTGGACAGAATAGACCTCTCGGTGATTTTTGGACTGTTGACGCTGCTTCTGAGCAGGTATGAGTACGAGGTCAGATCCATATGAAAGTAGACTTTATTAGCTTTCCAATAAGTCCAGAATCACCCCAATCTGACTCCGTATGTAACCGTGGCGATCGTCGCAAGTTGGAGGTGTGCTGCAGTCCGAATCCAGCCTACGCGAGTCCTTTTCCCTTTCGGTCTTCTCCTTGATTCCTAATCAAAACAAGAGTGCACGTGTCTCCAAGATCTAAACAGGATGGACAAGAGCTCAAGAAGGAACTCACTTGATGATTAACTTTTCGAGCACGAGCACGAGTAATAGGACCAGCAGTTGTCGGCGTGGACGGCGTGGATGTATGATCGGTGTTGATGTCCTCATCAAGCTCGGGCTCGCTAGGCGAGCTTGACGGTTTGGCCCATGGCAGTGGTTAGATATGCTTTGATGTCCTCGCGGACCACGTGGTTTTCTAGCGTGTCTGGTAATCGGTCTAGATTGGCCATGGCCACTGCCACATTGGCGCTTGGGGTCCTAAAAACTTACCGATCACCCACTCTGTCAAAGGCGTCGGCTAAATCTCGAGGACAGGGTCCCCTGCGACGTGCTTCTTCTTCTTCAGCCTCCTGATGATGGCGTTCGGCGTGATCGGTGTTACACTGTTCGTGAAGCTACCGCTGCTCATCGGTTTCTCCCGCGACTGGCGGCCCATCATTGCTGACGTTGAGCACCATGTCGCCGCGCCTGGGTGGAAATCTTAGGATCGGAGAGAAACCCGGAGGGTGTGGCAGTGGATCTAGATCATATTCGTCCTGGTCGAGGTCTTTCAGCCTCGGTATGGACAGAGCATGTAGACCCTGTGCTGGAGCCACCTTCTTCGGGCAGTGTATGAACCGAGCCTTCATTATGTTCCCAGATATCGACCATGTTGACAGCATTGCCCGGTGGCGGTCATGGTATATCCAGGAAGTACAGATCTAAAACGTGGTCGCACTTCATGGGATCCACGAACAGATGAGGTGTACGATAGGCGTACTCGGAAACAGCATTTTTTAGGTCGTATGGGAGGGCCTAGCGATCCTCTGTCAAGACTTGGTACTCAGAGGGCCTAAAGTCGGGCGTAGCAATCGGGCGAAGGCATACCGTTCGTCCTTGGGGAGTACTCTGTCAAGACTTGGTACTCAGAGGGCCTGAAGTCGGGCGTAGCAACCGGGCGAAGGCATACCGTGCGTCCTTGGGGAGTAGCGGTGACCACTACATCTATATCGAACCCGTCGAGCGGCGAGTCCGAACTGGTTGGGTAGATCTGTTGTGGTGAAGCTGCACCTGCTCGATAGATTGATTTTGAATGGAATCTACCAAAGTCAGGGTTTCAGAAAGCTTGAGGCCGACCTGGTCAATAGCCTCGATTAGGTCGGTGTTGTCGATCGTCCTTCCTTTGTAGCAAGGGAGTGGTCGATGAGTTATCGACGTGGCCAGAGTCGTTGCTAGGGTGGTCGATGCAGATCGGATATGCACCTCCTCCGTGGCAGCGGCGGTGAAACTGTTGACGCCGGTGGTCCAAGTGATCTGGCCGACGGTGAATGAGAGACCGTCCGCCACAGCCACGAAGTCGGGGATGATGACCATCTTGCTCGCCTAGGAAGCTGTACGCACACCCCTACCTGGCGTGCCACTGTCGACGAAACCTGGTCGGCAGTCTACCGAAGGGTATGCCCAAGGTAGTGATTTATCGGTAGACAGGTGCGCAAGCTACGAACTAGATGGTGACGCAAGACACAACAAGGTTTTTATCCAGGATCGGCCGCCGTAAGGGCGTAATACCTACGTCCTGCATCTGATTTGTATTGTTGTGTATGATGAGATGTCTTTCGAGGGGGTCCCCTGCCCGCCTTATATAGTCCGGGGGGCAGGGTTACAAATCTAGAAACTAATCCTGCTTGGTTACAATTGCCATAGCTGGCCAGATAAGGATTCCTATTCTAATCGACTAGGATCTTGCTTCATCACTAAGTTTGCTTTCCTTCCTTGCGTGGGACGCCGAGCAGATCGACTGGGCCACGCGTGATCTTTTGGTGGGTGAGGCCCTCTAGTCTAGGCCAGCCCAAGTCTAGCCATAAGGGTATAGGGGTTAATACCCCCACATGCACCAATCTTGCATCAGGAGTAACACTATCTCCAAATGGACCAAACCAAGCTTCCACTTGAGCCTCATCACCTAGGAGTCCCAACGAGTGCGTCTAAAATGATTTCTATGCCTATGGTATGTTTGGTGTAAACCGTGCACCTATCTTGCACTGACACTAACACTGTCTCCAAATGGACTAAAATGAGATTCCACAAGACCCACTCACTTGCGAGTTCCATCAGGTGCGTCCAAATCTATTACGAGCCTATGGTACTATCAGTGAAAACCATGCACCTATATTGCATCAAGATTAGCATTATCTCAAATGGACCGAACAGAGGTCCACCAGACCCTCGTCACCTACGAGTACCATCGCGTACGTCTAAAATGATTTATGAGCCTATGGTACGTTTGACAAAAACCGAGCACCTATCTTACACCGATGCTAACACTGTCTTAAAACAGATTGAAATGAGATTCCACATGACTCACATCACTTAGGAGTTCCATAGGGTGCCTCCAATACTATTTCTGAGCCAACGGTATGTTCGACACAAACCGTGCACCAATCTTGCGTCAAGAGTTGCACTATTTCCTAGCGGACCGAAGTGAGCTTCCACTTGATCCTTGTCACCTAGGAGTCCCATCGAGTGCGTCCAAAACGATTTCTATGCCTATGGTATGTTCAGTGCAAACAATACACCTATCTTGCACTGACACTAACACTATCTCCAAACGGGCTAAAACGACATTCCGCACGACCCACGTCACTTACGAGTTCCATCGGGTGCATCCAAAACTATTTATGAGCCTATGGTATGTTCAGTTCAAACCATGCACCTATCTTGTGTCAAGATTAGCGCTATCTCCAAATGCACCGAACAGAGCTCCACCAGACCCTCGTCACCTAAAAGTACCATCGGGTGCGTCTAAAATGATTTACGAGCATATGGTACGTTTGACGCAAACCGAGCACCTATATTGCACTGATGCTAGCACTATCTCAAAATAGATCGAAAATAGATTCCACATGACCCACGTCACTTAGGAGTTCCATCGTTGGCCTCCAAAACTATTTATGAGCCTATGGTACGTTTAGTGCAAACCATGCACCTATCTTGTGTCAAGATTAGCACTATCTCCAAATGGATCGAACAGAGCTCCACCAGACCCTCGTCACCGAGGAGTACCATCGGGTGCGTCTAAAATGATTTATGAGCCTATGGAACATTTCCCGCAAACCGAGCACCTATCTTGCGCAGATGCTAGCACTGTCTCAAAACTAATCGAAATGAGATTCCACATGACTCACGTCACCTTAGAGTTTCATCGGGTGCCTCCAATACTATTTCTGAGCCTACGGTACGTTCGATGCAAACCCTGCACCAATCTTGCATCAAGTGTAACACTATCTCCAAAGGGACCGAACCAAGCTTACACTTGAGCCTTGTCACCTAGGAGTCCCAACGAGTGCGTCCAAAATGATTTTCATGCCTATGGTATGTTCGGGGCAAACCGAGCACCTATCTTGTAGTAACAGTAACACTGTCTCCAAATGGACTAAAACAAGATTTGACACGACCCATGTCACTTAGGAGGTCCATCGGGTGCGTCCAAAACTATTTATGAGCCTATGGTACGTTTAGTGCAAACCTTGCACCTATATTGTGTCTAGATTAGCACTATCTCCAAACGGATCGAACAGAGCTCCATCAGACCCTTGTCACCTAGGACTACCGTCGGGTGCATCTAAAACGATTTATGTGCCTATGGTACGTTTGACACAAACTGAGCACCTATCTTGCACCGACGCTAGCACTGTCTCGAAACTTATCAAAACGAGATTCCACATGACTGACATCACCTAGGAGTTCCATCGAGGGCCTCCAATACTATTTCATCAAGAGTAGCACTATCTCCAAACAGACCAAACTGAGCTTCCACTCGAGCCTCGTCACCTAGGAGTCCCATCGAGTGTGTCTAAAATGATTTCTATGCCTTTGGTATATTTGGTGTAAACCGTGCACCTATCTTGCACTGACACAAACACTGTCTCTAAACGGACTAAAAGGAGATTCCACATGACCCACTCATTTGCGAGTTCCATCAGGTGCGTCCAAATCTATTACGAGCCTTTGGTACATTCAGTGAAAATCATGCACCTATCATATATCAAGATTAGCACTATCTCCAAACGGACCGAACAGAGGTCCACCAGACCCTCGTCACCTTAGAGTACCATCGGGTGCGTCTAAAACGATTTATGAGCATATGGTACGTTTGCTGCAAACAAAACACCTATCTTGCACCGATGCTAGCACTGTCCCAAAACTGATCGAAACGAGATTCCACATGACTCAAGTCACCTAGGAGTTCCATCGGGTGCGTCCAAAACTATTTATGAGCCTATGGTACATTTAGTGCAAATCGTGCCCCTATCTTGTGTCTAGATTAGCACTATCTCCAAACGGATCGAATAGAGTTCCACGAGACCCCCGTTACCTAGGAGTACCGTCGGGTGCGTCTAAAACGATTTATGAGCCTATGCTAAGTTTGATGCAAACCGAGCACCTATCTTGCACCGACGCTAGCACTGTCTAAAACTGGTCGAAACGAGATTCCACATGACTCACATCACCTAGGAGTTCTATCGAGGGCCTCCAATACTATTACCCACATCACCTAGAAGTTCCACCGGGTGCCTCCAATATTATTTCTGAGCCTATGTACGTTCGCTGCAAATCGTGCACCAGTCTTGCATCAAGAGTAGCACTATCTCCAAACGGACCGAACCAAGCTTTCACTTGAGCCACGTCACCTAGGAGTCCCATCGTCCGTCCAATACGATTTCTATGCCTATGGTATGTTCGGCGCAAACCGTGCACCCGTCTTGCACTGAAACTAACATTGTCTCCAAATGAACTAAAACAAGATTCCACACGACCCACGTCAATTACGAGTTCCATCGGGTGCGTCAAAAACTATTTTATGAGCCTATGGTACGTTCAGCTCAAACCGTGCACCACTCTTGTGTTAAGATTAGCACTATCTCCAAGCGTAACGAACAGAGCTCTACTGGACCCTCGTTGCCTAGGGGTACCATCGAGTGTGTCTAAAACGATTTATGAGCCTATGGTACGTCTCACTCAAACCGAGCACCTATCTTGCACCGACGCTAAAACTGTCTCAAAACAGATCGAAAACGAGATTCCACATGACTCACGTCACCTAGGAGTTCCATCGGGTGCCTCGTATACAATTTCCAAGACTACGGTACGTTCGACGCAAACCGTGCACCAATCTTGCATCAAGAGTAGCACTATCACCAAATGGACCGAACCGAGCTTCCACTTCAACCTTGTCACCTAGGAGTCCCATCGAGTGCGTCCAAAATGATTTCTATGCCAATGGTATGTTCGGTGCATACCGTGCCACCTATCTTGTACGGACACTAACACTGTCTCCAAACGGACTAAAAGAAGATTCCACATGACCCACGTCATTTACGAGTTCCATCGGGTGCATCCAAAACTATGTATGAGCCTATGGTACGTTGAGCGCAAACCGTGCACCTATCTTGTGTCAAGATTAGCACTATCTCCAAACAGACCGAACAGAGCTCCACTAGCCCTCGTCACCTAGGAGCACCATCGGGTGCGTCTAAAATGATTTATGAGCCAATGGTACTTTTGATGCAAACCTAGCTCCTATCTTGCACTGACGCTAACTCTGTCTCAAAATAGATCAAAACGAAATTCCACAGACCCACGTCACCTAGGAGTTCCAATGTGTGCCTCCAATACTATTTCTGAGCCTACGGTACGTTCGACGCATACCATGCACCAATCTTGCATCAAATGTAGCACTATCTCCAAACGGTTCGAACCGAGCTTCTAGTTGAGCCTCGTCACCTAGGAGTCCCGTCGAGTGCGTCCAAAACGATGTCAATGCCTATGGTATGTACGGTGCAAACCGTGCTCATATCTTGCACTGACACTAGCACTGTCTCCAAACAAACTAAAACAAGATTCCACACGACTCACGTCACTTACGAGTTCCATCGGGTGCATAAAAAACTACTTATGAGCCCATGGTACATTCAGTGCAAACCATGCACCTATCTTGCGCCAAGATTAGCACTGTATACAAACGGACCGAATAGAGCTCCACCAGACCCTCGTCACGTAGGAGTACCATCGGGTGCTTCTAAAACGATTTATGAGCCTATGGTACGTTTGTGGCAAACTGAGCACCTATCTTGCACCGACGCTAACACTGTCTCAAAACAGATCGAAACGAGATTCCACATGACCAACGTCACCTAGGAGTTCCACCGGGTGCCTCCAATATTATTTCTGAGCCTATGTACGTTCGCTGCAAACCGTGCACCAGTCTTGCATCAAGAGTAGCACTATCTCCAAACGGACCGAACCAAGCTTTCACTTGAGCCACGTCACCTAGGAGTCCCATCGTCCGTCCAATACGATTTCTATGCCTATGGTATGTTCGGTGCAAACCGTGCACCCATCTTGCACTGAAACTAACATTGTCTCCAAATGATCTAAAACAAGATTCCACACGACCCACGTCAATTACGAGTTTCATCGGATGCGTCGAAAACTATTTTATGAGCCTATGGTACGTTCAGTGCAAACCGTGCACTAGTCTTGTGTTAAGATTAGCACTGTCTCCAAGCATAACGAATAGAGCTCTACTGGACCCTCATTTCCTAGGGGTACCATCGGGTGTGTCTAAAACGATTTATGAGCCTATGGTACGTCTGACTCAAACCGAGCACCTATCTTGCACCGACGCTAACACTGTCTCAAAACAGATCGAAAACGAGATTCCACATGACTCACGTCACCTAGGAGTTCCATCGGGTGCCTCGTATACAATTTCCAAGCCTACGGTACGTTCGACGCAAACCGTGCACCAATCTTGCATCAAGAGTAGCACAATCACCAAATGGACCGAACCGAGCTTCCACTTCAACCTTGTCACCTAGGAGTCCCATCGAGTGCGTCCAAAATGATTTCTATGCCAATGGTATGTTCGGTGCATACCGTGCACCTATCTTGCACGGACACTAACACTGTCTCCAAACGGACTAAAAGAAGATTCCACATGACCCACGTCATTTATGAGTTCCATCAGGTGCGTCCAAAACTATGTATGAGCCTATGGTACGTTGAGTGCAAACCGTGCACCTATCTTGTGTCATGATTAGCACTATCTCCAAATAGACCGAACAGAGCTCCACTAGACCCTCGTCACCTAGGAGCACCATCGGGTGCGTCTAAAATGATTTATGAGCCAATGGTACTTTTGATGCAAACCTAGCTCCTATCTTGCACTGACGCTAACTCTGTCTCAAAACAGATCAAAACAAAATTCCATAGACCCACGTCACCTAGGTGTTCCAATGTGTGCCTCCAATACTATTTCTGAGCCTACGGTACGTTCGACGCATACTATGCACCAATCCTGCATCAAATGTAGCACTATCTCCAAACGGTCCGAACCGAGCTTCTAGTTGAGCCTCGTCACCTAGGAGTCCCGTCGAGTGCGTCCAAAACGATGTCAATGCCTATGGTATGTACGGTGCAAACCGTGCTCATATCTTGCACTGACACTAGCACTGTCTCCAAACAAACTAAAACAAGATTCCACACGACTCACGTCACTTACGAGTTCCATCGGGTGCATAAAAAACTACTTATGAGCCCATGGTACATTCAGTGCAAACCATGCACCTATCTTGCGTCAAGATTAGCACTGTATACAAACGGACCGAATAGAGCTCCACCAGACCCTCGTCACGTAGGAGTACCATCGGGTGCTTCTAAAACGATTTATGAGCCTATGGTACGTTTGTGGCAAACTGAGCACCTATCTTGCACCGACGCTAACACTGTCTCAAAACAGATCGAAACGAGATTCCACATGACCCACGTCACCTAGGAGTTCCACCGGGTGCCTCCAATATTATTTCTGAGCCTATGTACGTTCGCTGCAAACCGTGCACCAGTCTTGCATCAAGAGTAGCACTATCTCCAAACGGACTGAACCAAGCTTTCACTTGAGCCATGTCACCTAGGAGTCCCATCGTTCGTCCAATACGATTTCTATGCCTATGGTATGTTCGGTGCAAACATTGCACCCGTCTTTCACTGAAACTAACATTGTCTCCAAATGAACTAAAACTAGATTCCACACGACCCACGTCAATTACGAGTTCCATCGGGTGCGTCGAAAACTATCTTATGAGCCTATGGTACGTTCAGTGCAAACCGTGCACCTGTCTTGTGTTAAGATTAGCACTGTCTCCAAGCGTAACGAACAGAGCTCTACTGGATCCTCGTTGCCTAGGGGTACCATCAGGTGTGTCTAAAACGATTTATGAGCCTATGGTACGTCTGACTCAAACCGAGCACCTATCTTGCACCGACGCTAACACTGTCTCAAAACAGATCGAAAACGAGATTCCACATGACTCACGTCACCTAGGAGTTCCATCGGGTGCCTCGTATACAATTTCCAAGCCTACGGTACGTTCGACGCAAACCATGCACCAATCTTGCATCAAGAGTAGCACAATCACCAAATGGACCGAACCGAGCTTCCACTTCAACCTTGTCACCTAGGAGTCCCATCGAGTGCGTCCAAAATGATTTCTATGCCAATGGTATGTTCGGTGCATACCGTGCACCTATCTTGCACGGACACTAACACTGTCTCCAAACGGACTAAAAGAAGATTCCGCATGACCCACGTCATTTATGAGTTCCATCAGGTGCGTCCAAAACTATGTATGAGCCTATGGTACGTTGAGTGCAAACCGTGCACCTATCTTGTGTCATGATTAGCACTATCTGCAAACAGACCGAACAGAGCTCCACTAGACCCTCGTCACCTAGGAGCACCATCGGGTGCGTCTAAAATGATTTATGAGCCAATGGTACTTTTGATGCAAACCTAGCTCCTATCTTGCACTGACGCTAACTCTGTCTCAAAATAGATCAAAACAAAATTCCATAGACCCACGCACCTAGGAGTTCCAATGTGTGCCTCCAATACTATTTCTGAGCCTACGGTACGTTCGACGCATACTATGCACCAATCCTGCATCAAATGTAGCACTATCTCCAAACGGTCCGAACCAAGCTTCTAGTTGAGCCTCGTCACCTAGGAGTCCCGTCGAGTGCGTCCAAAATGATGTCAATGCCTATGGTATGTTCGGTGCAAACCGTGCTCATATCTTGCACTGACACTAGCACTGTCTCCAAACAAACTAAAACAAGATTCCACACGACCCACGTCACTTACGAGTTCCATTGGATGCATCAAAAACTACTTATGAGCCCATGGTACATTCAGTGCAAACCATGCACCTATCTTGCGCCAAGATTAGCACTGTCTGCAAACGGACCGAATAGAGCTCCACCAGACCCTCGTCACGTAGGAGTACCATCGGGTGCTTCTAAAATGATTTATGAGCCTATGGTACATTTGTGGCAAACTGAGCACCTATCTTGCACCGACGCTAACACTGTCTCAAAACACATCAAAACGAGATTCCACATGGCCCACGTCACCTAGGAGTTCCACCGGGTGCCTCCAATATTATTTCTGAGCCTATGTACGTTCGCTGCAAACCGTGCACCAGTCTTGCATCAAGAGTAGCACTATCTCCAAACGGACCGAACCAAGCTTTCACTTGAGCCACGTCACCTAGGAGTCCCATCGTCCGTCCAATACGATTTCTATGCCTATGGTATGTTCGGTGCAAACCGTGCACCCGTCTTGCACTGAAACTAACATTGTCTCCAAATGAACTAAAACGAGATTCCACACGACCCACGTCAATTACGAGTTTCATCGGGTGCGTCGAAAACTATTTTATGAGCCTATGGTACGTTCAGTGCAAACCGTGCACTAGTCTTGTGTTAAGATTAGCACTATGTCCAAGCGTAACGAACAGAGCTCTACTGGACCCTCGTTTCCTAGGGGTACCATCGGGTGTGTCTAAAACGATTTATGAGCCTACGGTACGTCTGACTCAAACTGAGCACCTATCTTGCACCGACGCTAACACTGTCTCAAAACAGATCGAAAACCAGATTCCACATGACTCACGTCACCTAGGAGTTCCATCGGGTGCCTCGTATACAATTTCCAAGCCTACGGTATGTTCGACGCAAACCGTGCACCAATCTTACATCAAGAGTAGCATAATCACCAAATGGACCGAACCGAGCTTCCACTTCAACCTTGTCACCTAGGAGTCCCATCGAGTGCGTCCAAAATGATTTCTATGCCAATGGTATGTTCGGTGCATACCATGCACCTATCTTGCACAGACACTAACACTGTCTCCAAACGGACTAAAAGAAGATTCCACATGACCCACGTCATTTATGAGTTCCATCAGGTGCGTCCAAAACTATGTATGAGCCTATGGTACGTTGAGTGCAAACCGTGCACCTATCTTGTGTCAAGCTTAGCACTATCTCCAAACAGTCCGAACAGAGCTCCACTAGACCCTCGTCACCTAGGAGCACCATCGGGTGCGTCTAAAATGATTTTTGTGCCAATGGTACTTTTGATGCAAACCTAGCTCCTATCTTGCATTGACGCTAACTCTGTCTCAAAATAGATCAAAACAAAATTCCATAGACCCACGTCACCTAAGAGTTCCAATGTGTGCCTCCAATACTATTTCTGAGCCTACGGTACGTTCGACGCATACCATGCACCAATCTTGCATCAAATATAGCACTATCTCCAAACGGTCCGAACCGAGCTTCTATTCGAGCCTCGTCACCTAGGAGTCCCGTCGAGTGCGTCCAAAACGATGTCAATGCCTATGGTATGTTCGGTGCAAACCGTGCTCATATCTTGCACTGACACTAGCACTGTCTCCAAACAAACTAAAACAAGATTCCACACGACCCACGTCACTTACGAGTTCCATTGGGTGCATCAAAAACTACTTATGAGCCCATGGTACATTCAGTGCAAACCATGCACCTATCTTGCGCCAAGATTAGCACTGTCTGCAAACGGACCGAATAGAGCTCCACCAGACCCTCGTCACGTAGGAGTACCATCGGGTGCTTCTAAAATGATTTATGAGCCTATGGTACGTTTGTGGCAAACTGAGCACCTATCTTGCACCGACGCTAACACTGTCTCAAAACAGATCGAAACGAGATTCCATATGACCCACGTCACCTAGGAGTTCCACCGGGTGCCTCCAATATTATTTCTGAGCCTATGTACGTTCGCTGCAAACCGTGCACCAGTCTTGCATCAAGAGTAGCACTATCTCCAAACGGACCGAACCAAGCTTTCACTTGAGCCACGTCACCTAGGAGTCCCATCGTCCGTCCAATACAATTTCTATGCCTATGGTATGTTCGGTGTAAACCGTGCACCCGTCTTTCACTGAAACTAACATTGTCTCCAAATGAACTAAAACTAGATTCCACACGACCCACGTCAATTACGAGTTCCATCGGGTGCGTCGAAAACTATCTTATGAGCCTATGGTACGTTCAGTGCAAACCGTGCACTAGTCTTGTGTTAAGATTAGCACTATCTCCAAGTGTAACGAACAGAGCTCTACTGGACCCTCGTTGCCTAGGGGTACCATCGGGTGTGTCTAAAACGATTTATGAGCCTACGGTACGTCTGACTCAAACTGAGCACCTATCTTGCACCGACGCTAACACTGTCTCAAAACAGATCGAAAACCAGATTCCACATGACTCACGTCACCTAGGAGTTCCATCGGGTGCCTCGTATACAATTTCCAAGCCTACGGTACGTTCGACGCAAACCGTGCACCAATCTTACATCAAGAGTAGCATAATCACCAAATGGACCGAACCGAGCTTCCACTTCAACCTTGTCACCTAGGAGTCCCATCGAGTGCGTCCAAAATGATTTCTATGCCAATGGTATGTTCGGTGCATACCGTGCACCTATCTTGCACGGACACTAACACTGTCTCCAAACGGACTAAAAGAAGATTCCACATGACCCACGTCATTTATGAGTTCCATCAGGTGCGTCCAAAACTATGTATGAGCCTATGGTACGTTGAGTGCAAACCGTGCACCTATCTTGTGTCAAGCTTAGCACTATCTCCAAACAGTCCGAACAGAGCTCCACTAGACCCTCGTCACCTAGGAGCACCATCGGGTGCGTCTAAAATGATTTTTGTGCCAATGGTACTTTTGATGCAAACCTAGCTCCTATCTTGCATTGACGCTAACTCTGTCTCAAAATAGATCAAAACGAAATTCCATAGACCCACGTCACCTAAGAGTTCCAATGTGTGCCTCCAATACTATTTCTAAGCCTACGGTACGTTCGACGCATACCATGCACCAATCTTGCATCAAATATAGCACTATCTCCAAACGGTCCGAACCGAGCTTCTATTCGAGCCTCGTCACCTAGGAGTCCCGTCGAGTGCGTCCAAAACGATGTCAATGCCTATGGTATGTTCGGTGCAAACCGTGCTCATATCTTGCACTGACACTAGCACTGTCTCCAAACAAACTAAAACAAGATTCCACACGACCCACGTCACTTACGAGTTCCATTGGGTGCATCAAAAACTACTTATGAGCCCATGGTACATTCAGTGCAAACCATGCACCTATCTTGCGCCAAGATTAGCACTGTCTGCAAACGGACCGAATAGAGCTCCACCAGACCCTCGTCACGTAGGAGTACCATCGGGTGCTTCTAAAATGATTTATGAGCCTATGGTACGTTTGTGGCAAACTGAGCACCTATCTTGCACCGACGCTAACACTGTCTCAAAACAGATCGAAACGAGATTCCATATGACCCACGTCACCTAGGAGTTCCACCGGGTGCCTCCAATATTATTTCTGAGCCTATGTACATTCGCTGCAAACCGTGCACCAGTCTTGCATCAAGAGTAGTCCAAACGGACCGAACCAAGCTTTCACTTGAGCCACGTCACCTAGGAGTCCCATCGTCCGTCCAATACAATTTCTATGCCTATGGTATGTTCGGTGTAAACCGTGCACCCGTCTTTCACTGAAACTAACATTGTCTCCAAATGAACTAAAACTAGATTCCACACGACCCACGTCAATTACGAGTTCCATCGGGTGCGTCGAAAACTATCTTATGAGCCTATGGTACGTTCAGTGCAAACCGTGCACTAGTCTTGTGTTAAGATTAGCACTATCTCCAAGTGTAACGAACAGAGCTCTACTGGACCCTCGTTGCCTAGGGGTACCATCGGGTGTGTCTAAAACGATTTATGAGCCTACGGTACGTCTGACTCAAACTGAGCACCTATCTTGCACCGACGCTAACACTGTCTCAAAACAGATCGAAAACCAGATTCCACATGACTCACGTCACCTAGGAGTTCCATCGGGTGCCTCGTATACAATTTCCAAGCCTACGGTACGTTCGACGCAAACCGTGCACCAATCTTACATCAAGAGTAGCATAATCACCAAATGGACCGAACCGAGCTTCCACTTCAACCTTGTCACCTAGGAGTCCCATCGAGTGCGTCCAAAATGATTTCTATGCCAATGGTATGTTCGGTGCATACCGTGCACCTATCTTGCACGGACACTAACACTGTCTCCAAACGGACTAAAAGAAGATTCCACATGACCCACGTCATTTATGAGTTCCATCAGGTGCGTCCAAAACTATGTATGAGCCTATGGTACGTTGAGTGCAAACCGTGCACCTATCTTGTGTCAAGCTTAGCACTATCTCCAAACAGTCCGAACAGAGCTCCACTAGACCCTCGTCACCTAGGAGCACCATCGGGTGCGTCTAAAATGATTTATGTGCCAATGGTACTTTTGATGCAAACCTAGCTCCTATCTTGCATTGACGCTAACTCTGTCTCAAAATAGATCAAAACGAAATTCCATAGACCCACGTCACCTAAGAGTTCCAATGTGTGCCTCCAATACTATTTCTAAGCCTACGGTACGTTCGACGCATACCATGCACCAATCTTGCATCAAATATAGCACTATCTCCAAACGGTCCGAACCGAGCTTCTATTCGAGCCTCGTCACCTAGGAGTCCCGTCGAGTGCGTCCAAAACGATGTCAATGCCTATGGTATGTTCGGTGCAAACCGTGCTCATATCTTGCACTGACACTAGCACTGTCTCCAAACAAACTAAAACAAGATTCCACACGACCCACGTCACTTACGAGTTCCATTGGGTGCATCAAAAACTTTATGAGCCCATGGTACATTCAGTGCAAACCATGCACCTATCTTGCGCCAAGATTAGCACTGTCTGCAAACGGACCGAATAGAGCTCCACCAGACCCTCGTCAGGAGGAGTACCATCGGGTGCTTCTAAAATGATTTATGAGCCTATGGTACGTTGTGGCAAACTGAGCACCTATCTTGCACCGACGCTAACACTGTCTCAAAACAGATCGAAACGAGATTCCACATGACCCACGTACACTAGGAGTTCCACCGGGGTGCCTCCAATATTATTCTGAGCCTATGTACGTTCGCTGCAAACCGTGCACCAGTCTTGCATCAAGAGTAGCACTATCTCCAAACGGACCGAACCAAGCTTTCACTTGAGCCACGTCACCTAGGAGTCCCATCGTCCGTCCAATACGATTTCTATGCCTATGGTATGTTCGGTGTACCGTGCACCGTCTTCACTGAAAACTAACATTGTCTCCAAATGAACTAAAACTAGATTCCACACGACCCACGTCAATTACGAGTTCCATCGGTGCGTCGAAAACTATCTTATGAGCCTATGGTACGTTCAGTGCAAACCGTGCACCAGTCTTTGTGTTAAGATTAGCACTATCTCCAAGCGTAACGAACAGAGCTCTACTGGACCCTCGTTGCCTAGGGGTACCATCGGGTGTGTCTAAAACGATTTATGAGCCTACGGTACGTCTGACTCAAACTGAGCACCTATCTTGCACCGACGCTAACACTGTCTCAAAACAGATCGAAAACCAGATTCCACGACTCACGTCACCTAGGAGTTCCATCGGGTGCCTCGTATACAATTTCCAAGCCTACGGTACGTTCGACGCAAACCGTGCACCAATCTTACATCAAGAGTAGCACTATCACCAAATGGACCGAACCGAGCTTCCACTTCAACCTTGTCACCTAGGAGTCCCATCGAGTGCGTCCAAAATGATTTCTATGCCAATGGTATGTTCGGTGCATACCGTGCACCTATCTTGCACGGACACTAACACTGTCTCCAAACGGACTAAAAGAAGATTCCACATGACCCACGTCATTTATGAGTTCCATCAGGTGCGTCCAAAACTATGTATGAGCCTATGGTACGTTGAGTGCAAACCGTGCACCTATCTTGTGTCAGCTTAGCACTATCTCCAAACAGTCCGAACAGAGCTCCACTAGACCCTCGTCACCTAGGAGCACCATCGGGTGCGTCTAAAATGATTTTTGTGCCAATGGTACTTTTGATGCAAACCTAGCTCCTATCTTGCACTGACGCTAACTCTGTCTCAAAATAGATCAAAACGAAATTCCATAGACCCACGTCACCTAAGAGTTCCAATGTGTGCCTCCAATACTATTTCTAAGCCTACGGTACGTTCGACGCATACCATGCACCAATCTTGCATCAAATATAGCACTATCTCCAAACGGTCCGAACCGAGCTTCTATTCGAGCCTCGTCACCTAGGAGTCCCGTCGAGTGCGTCCAAAACGATGTCAATGCCTATGTATGTTCGGTGCAAACCGTGCTCATATCTTGCACTGACACTAGCACTGTCTCCAAACAAACTAAAACAAGATTCCACACGACCCACGTCACTTACGAGTTCCATTGGGTGCATCAAAAACTACTTATGAGCCCATGGTACATTCAGTGCAAACCATGCACCTATCTTGCGCCAAGATTAGCACTGTCTGCAAACGGACCGAATAGAGCTCCACCAGACCCTCGTCACGTAGGAGTACCATCGGGTGCTTCTAAAATGATTTATGAGCCTATGGTACGTTTGTGGCAAACTGAGCACCTATCTTGCACCGACGCTAACACTGTCTCAAAACAGATCGAAACGAGATTCCACATGACCCACGTCACCTAGGAGTTCCACCGGGTGCCTCCAATATTATTTCTGAGCCTATGTACGTTCGCTGCAAACCGTGCACCAGTCTTGCATCAAGAGTAGCACTATCTCCAAACGGACCGAACCAAGCTTTCACTTGAGCCACGTCACCTAGGAGTCCCATCGTCCGTCCAATACGATTTCTATGCCTATGGTATGTTCGGTGTAAACCGTGCACCCGTCTTTCACTGAAACTAACATTGTCTCCAAAATGAACTAAAACTAGATTCCACACGACCCACGTCAATTACGAGTTCCATCGGGTGCGTCGAAAACTATCTTATGAGCCTAGTACGTTCAGTGCAAACCGTGCACCAGTCTTGTGTTAAGATTAGCACTATCCAAGCGTCAAGTAACGAACAGAGCTCTACTGGACCCTCGTTGCCTAGGGGTACCATCGGGTGTGTCTAAAACGATTTATGAGCCTACGGTACGTCTGACTCAAACCGAGCACCTATCTTGCACCGACGCTAACACTGTCTCAAAACAGATCGAAAACCAGATTCCACATGACTCACGTCACCTAGGAGTTCCATCGGGTGCCTCGTATACAATTTCCAAGCCTACCGTACGTTCGACGCAAACCGTGCACCAATCTTGCATCAAGAGTAGCACTATCACCAAATGGACCGAACCGAGCTTCCACTTCAACCTTGTCACCTAGGAGTCCCATCGAGTGCGTCCAAAATGATTTCTATGCCAATGGTATGTTCGGTGCATACGTGCACCTATCTTGCACGGACACTAACACTGTCTCCAAACGGACTAAAAGAAGATTCCACATGACCCACGTCATTTATGAGTTCCATCAGGTGCGTCCAAAACTATGTATGAGCCTATGGTACGTTGAGTGCAAACCGTGCACCTATCTTGTGTCAAGCTTAGCACTATCTCCAAACAGTCCGAACAGAGCTCCACTAGACCCTCGTC
>CM036176.1:38200061-38215725 GCA_020631735.1 Saccharum officinarum | reverse complement strand
AAAACAGATCGAAACGAGATTCCACATGACCCACGTCACCTAGGAGTTCCACCGGGTGCCTCCAATATTATTTCTGAGCCTATGTACGTCGCTGCAAACCGTGCACCAGTCTTGCATCAAGAGTAGCACTATCTCCAAACGGACCGAACAAGCTTTCACTTGGAGCCACGTCACCTAGGAGTCCCATCGTCCGTCCAATACGATTTCTATGCCTATGGTATGTTCGTGTAAAACCGTGCACCCGTACTTTCACTCAATAAACTAACATTGTCTCCAAATGAACTAAAAACTAGATTCCACACGACCCACGTCAATTACGAGTTCCATCGGGTGCGTCGAAACTATTTTATGAGCCTATGGTACGTTCAGTGTAAACCGTGTACCAGTCTTGTGTTAAGATTAGCACTATCTCCAAGCGTAACGAACAGAGCTCTACTGGACCCTCATTGCCTAGGGGTACCATCGGGTGTGTCTAAAACGATTTTATGAGCCTATGGTACGTCTGACTCAAACTGAGCACCTATCTTGCACCGACGCTAACACTGTCTCAAAACAGATCGAAACGAATTCCACATGACTCACGTCACCTAGGAGTTCATCGGGTGCCCGTATACAATCCTATTTCTACGTTACGTTCGACGCAAACCGTGCACCAATCTTGCATCAAGAGTAGCACTATCACCAAATGGACCGAACCGAGCTTCCACTTAACCTTGTCACCTAGGAGTCCCATCGAGTGCGTCCAAAATGATTTCTATTGCCAATGGTATGTTCGGTGCATACCGTGCACCTATCTTGCACGGACACTAACACTGTCTCCAAACACTAAAAGAAGATTCCACATGACCCACGTCATTTATGAGTTCCATCAGGTGCGTCCAAAACTATGTATGAGCCTATGGTACGTTGAGTGCAAACCTACTATCTTGTGTCAAGCTTAGCACTATCTCCAAACAGTCCGAACAGAGCTCCACTAGACCCTCGTCCCTAGGAGCACCATCGGGTGCGTCTAAAATGATTTTTGTGCCAATGGTACTTTTGATGCAAACCTAGCTCCTATCTTGCATTGACGCTAACTCTGTCTCAAAATAGATCAAAACGAAATTCCATAGACCCACGTCACCTAAGAGTTCCAATGTGTGCCTCCAATACTATTTCTAAGCCTACGGTACGTTCGACGCATACCATGCACCAATCTTGCATCAAATATAGCACTATCTCCAACGGTCCGAACCGAGCTTCTATTCGAGCCTCGTCACCTAGGAGTCCGTCGAGTGCGTCCAAAACGATGTCAATGCCTATGGTATGTTCGGTGCAAACCGTGCTCATATCTTGCACTGACACTAGCACTGTCTCCAAACAAACTAAAACAAGATTCCACACGACCCACGTCACTTACGAGTTCCATTGGGTGCATCAAAAACTACTTATGAGCCCATGGTACATTCAGTGCAAACCATGCACCTATCTTGCCAAGATTAGCACTGTCTGCAAACGGACCGAATAGAGCTCCACCAGACCCTCGTCACGTAGGAGTACCATCGGGTGCTTCTAAAATGATTATGGACATTCAAACTGTGAGCACCTATCTTGCACCGACGCTAACACTGTCTCAAACAGATCGAAACGAGATTCCACATGACCCACGTCACCTAGGAGTTCCACGGGTGCCTCCAATATTATTTCTGAGCCTATGTACGTTCGCTGCAAACCGTGCACCAGTCTTGCATCAAGAGTAGCACTATCTCCAAACGGACCGAACCAAGCTTTCACTTGAGCCACGTCACCTAGGAGTCCCATCGTCCGTCCAATACGATTTCTATGCCTATGGTATGTTCGGTGCAAACCGTGCACCCGTCTTGCACTGAAACTAACATTGTCTCCAAATGAACTAAAACTAGATTCCACACGACCCACGTCAATTACGAGTTCCATCGGGTGCGTCGAAAACTATTTTATGAGCCTATGGTACGTTCAGTGCAAACCGTGCACCAGTCTTGTGTTAAGATTAGCACTATCTCCAAGCGTAACGAACAGAGCTCTACTGGACCCTCGTTGCCTAGGGGTACCATCGGGTGTGTCTAAAACGATTTATGAGCCTATGGTACGTCTGACTCAAACCGAGCACCTATCTTGCACCGACGCTAACACTGTCTCAAGACAGATCGAAAACGAGATTCCACATGACTCACGTCACCTAGGAGTTCCATCGGGTTCCTCGTATACAATTTCCAAGCCTACGGTACGTACGACGCAAACCGTGCACCAATCTTGCATCAAGAGTAGCACTATCACCAAATGGACCGAACCGAGCTTCCACTTCAACCTTGTCACCTAGGAGTCCCATCGAGTGCGTCCAAAATGATTTCTATGCCAATGGTATGTTCGGTGCATACCGTGCACCTATCTTGCACGGACACTAACACTGTCTCCAAACGGACTAAAAGAAGATTCCACATGACCCACGTCATTTATGAGTTCCATCGGTGCGTCCAAAACTATGTATGAGCCTATGGTACGTTGAGTGCAAACCGTGCACCTATCTTGTGTCAAGCTTAGCACTATCTCCAAACAGACCGAACAGAGCTCCACTAGACCCTCGTCACCTAGGAGCACCATCGGGTGCGTCTAAAATGATTTATGAGCCAATGGTACTTTTGATGCAAACCTAGCTCCTATCTTGCACTGACGCTAACTCTGTCTCAAAATAGATCAAAACGAAATTCCATAGACCCACGTCACCTAGGAGTTCCAATGTGTGCCTCCAATACTATTTCTGAGCCTACGGTACGTTCGACGCATACCATGCACCAATCTTGCATCAAATGTAGCACTATCTCCAAACGGTCCGAACCGAGCTTCTAGTTGAGCCTCGTCACCTAGGAGTCCCGTCGAGTGCGTCCAAAACGATGTCAATGCCTATGGTATGTTCGGTGCAAACCGTGCTCATATCTTGCACTGACACTAGCACTGTCTCCAAACAAACTAAAACAAGATTCCACACGACCCACGTCACTTACGAGTTCCATTGGGTGCATCAAAAACTACTTATGAGCCCATGGTACATTCAGTGCAAACCATGCACCTATCTTGCGCCAAGATTAGCACTGTCTGCAAACGGACCGAATAGAGCTCCACCAGACCCTCGTCACGTAGGAGTACCATCGGGTGCTTCTAAAATGATTTATGAGCCTATGGTACATTTGTGGCAAACTGAGCACCTATCTTGCACCGACGCTAACACTGTCTCAAAACAGATCGAAACGAGATTCCACATGACCCACGTCACCTAGGAGTTCCACCGGGTGCCTCCAATATTATTTCTGAGCCTATGTACGTTCGCTGCAAACCGTGCACCAGTCTTGCATCAAGAGTAGCACTATCTCCAAACGGACCGAACCAAGCTTTCACTTGAGCCACGTCACCTAGGAGTCCCATCGTCCGTCCAATACGATTTCTATGCCTATGGTATGTTCGGTGCAAACCGTGCACCCGTCTTGCACTGAAACTAACACTGTCTCCAAATGAACTAAAACTAGATTCCACACGACCCACGTCAATTACGAGTTCCATCGGGTGCGTCGAAAACTATCTTATGAGCCTATGGTACGTTCAGTGCAAACCGTGCACCAGTCTTGTGTTAAGATTAGCACTATCTCCAAGCGTAACGAACAGAGCTCTACTGGACCCTCGTTGCCTAGGGGTACCATCGGGTGTGTCTAAAACGATTTATGAGCCTATGGTACGTCTGACTCAAACCGAGCACCTATCTTGCACCGACGCTAACACTGTCTCAAAACAGATCGAAAACGAGATTCCACATGACTCACGTCACCTAGGAGTTCCATCGGGTGCCTCGTATACAATTTCCAAGCCTACGGTACGTTCGACGCAAACCGTGCACCAATCTTGCATCAAGAGTAGCACTATCACCAAATGGACCGAACCGAGCTTCCACTTCAACCTTGTCACCTAGGAGTCCCATCGAGTGCGTCCAAAATGATTTCTATGCCAATGGTATGTTCGGTGCATACCGTGCACCTATCTTGCACGGACACTAACACTGTCTCCAAACGGACTAAAAGAAGATTCCACATGACCCACGTCATTTATGAGTTCCATCAGGTGCGTCCAAAACTATGTATGAGCCTATGGTACGTTGAGTGCAAACCGTGCACCTATCTTGTGTCAAGCTTAGCACTATCTCCAAACAGACCGAACAGAGCTCCACTAGACCCTCGTCCCCTAGGAGCACCATCGGGTGCGTCTAAAATGATTTATGAGCCAATGGTACTTTTGATGCAAACCTAGCTCCTATCTTGCACTGACGCTAACTCTGTCTCAAAATAGATCAAAACGAAATTCCATAGACCCACGTCACCTAAGAGTTCCAATGTGTGCCTCCAATACTATTTCTAAGCCTACGGTACGTTCGACGCATACCATGCACCAATCTTGCATCAAATGTAGCACTATCTCCAAACGGTCCGAACCGAGCTTCTATTCGAGCCTCGTCACCTAGGAGTCCCGTCGAGTGCGTCCAAAACGATGTCAATGCCTATGGTATGTTCGGTGCAAACCGTGCTCATATCTTGCACTGACACTAGCACTGTCTCCAAACAAACTAAAACAAGATTCCACACGACCCACGTCACTTACGAGTTCCATTGGGTGCATCAAAAACTACTTATGAGCCCATGGTACATTCAGTGCAAACCATGCACCTATCTTGCGCCAAGATTAGCACTGTCTGCAAACGGACCGAATAGAGCTCCACCAGACCCTCGTCACGTAGGAGTACCATCGGGTGCTTCTAAAATGATTTATGAGCCTATGGTACGTTTGTGGCAAACTGAGCACCTATCTTGCACCGACGCTAACACTGTCTCAAAACAGATCGAAACGAGATTCCACATGACCCACGTCACCTAGGAGTTCCACCGGGTGCCTCCAATATTATTTCTGAGCCTATGTACGTTCGCTGCAAACCGTGCACCAGTCTTGCATCAAGAGTAGCACTATCTCCAAACGGACCGAACCAAGCTTTCACTTGAGCCACGTCACCTAGGAGTCCCATCGTCCGTCCAATACGATTTCTATGCCTATGGTATGTTCGGTGTAAACCGTGCACCCGTCTTTCACTGAAACTAACATTGTCTCCAAATGAACTAAAACTAGATTCCACACGACCCACGTCAATTACGAGTTCCATCGGGTGCGTCGAAAACTATCTTATGAGCCTATGGTACGTTCAGTGCAAACCGTGCACCAGTCTTGTGTTAAGATTAGCACTATCTCCAAGCGTAACGAACAGAGCTCTACTGGACCCTCGTTGCCTAGGGGTACCATCGGGTGTGTCTAAAACGATTTATGAGCCTATGGTACGTCTGACTCAAACCGAGCACCTATCTTGCACCGACGCTAACACTGTCAAAACAGATCGAAAACAGATTCCACATGACTCACGTCACCTAGGAGTTCCATCGGGTGCCTCGTATACAATTTCCAAGCCTACGGTACGTTCGACGCAAACCGTGCACCAATCTTGCATCAAGAGTAGCACTATCACCAAATGGACCGAACCGAGCTTCCACTTCAACCTTGTCACCTAGGAGTCCCATCGAGTGCGTCCAAAATGATTTCTATGCCAATGGTATGTTCGGTGCATACCGTGCACCTATCTTGCACGGACACTAACACTGTCTCCAAACGGACTAAAAGAAGATTCCACATGACCCACGTCATTTATGAGTTCCATCAGGTGCGTCCAAAACTATGTATGAGCCTATGGTACGTTGAGTGCAAACCGTGCACCTATCTTGTGTCAAGCTTAGCACTATCTCCAAACAGTCCGAACAGAGCTCCACTAGACCCTCGTCCCCTAGGAGCACCATCGGGTGCGTCTAAAATGATTTATGAGCCAATGGTACTTTTGATGCAAACCTAGCTCCTATCTTGCACTGACGCTAACTCTGTCTCAAAATAGATCAAAACGAAATTCCATAGACCCACGTCACCTAAGAGTTCCAATGTGTGCCTCCAATACTATTTCTGAGCCTACGGTACGTTCGACGCATACCATGCACCAATCTTGCATCAAATGTAGCACTATCTCCAAACGGTCCGAACCGAGCTTCTATTCGAGCCTCGTCACCTAGGAGTCCCGTCGAGTGCGTCCAAAACGATGTCAATGCCTATGGTATGTTCGGTGCAAACCGTGCTCATATCTTGCACTGACACTAGCACTGTCTCCAAACAAACTAAAACAAGATTCCACACGACCCACGTCACTTACGAGTTCCATTGGGTGCATCAAAAACTACTTATGAGCCCATGGTACATTCAGTGCAAACCATGCACCTATCTTGCGCCAAGATTAGCACTGTCTGCAAACGGACCGAATAGAGCTCCACCAGACCCTCGTCACGTAGGAGTACCATCGGGTGCTTCTAAAATGATTTATGAGCCTATGGTACGTTTGTGGCAAACTGAGCACCTATCTTGCACCGACGCTAACACTGTCTCAAAACAGATCGAAACGAGATTCCACATGACCCACGTCACCTAGGAGTTCCACCGGGTGCCTCCAATATTATTTCTGAGCCTATGTACGTTCGCTGCAAACCGTGCACCAGTCTTGCATCAAGAGTAGCACTATCTCCAAACGGACCGAACCAAGCTTTCACTTGAGCCACGTCACCTAGGAGTCCCATCGTCCGTCCAATACGATTTCTATGCCTATGGTATGTTCGGTGTAAACCGTGCACCCGTCTTTCACTGAAACTAACATTGTCTCCAAATGAACTAAAACTAGATTCCACACGACCCACGTCAATTACGAGTTCCATCGGGTGCGTCGAAAACTATCTTATGAGCCTATGGTACGTTCAGTGCAAACCGTGCACCAGTCTTGTGTTAAGATTAGCACTATCTCCAAGCGTAACGAACAGAGCTCTACTGGACCCTCGTTGCCTAGGGGTACCATCGGGTGTGTCTAAAACGATTTATGAGCCTATGGTACGTCTGACTCAAACTGAGCACCTATCTTGCACCGACGCTAACACTGTCTCAAAACAGATCGAAAACCAGATTCCACATGACTCACGTCACCTAGGAGTTCCATCGGGTGCCTCGTATACAATTTCCAAGCCTACGGTACGTTCGACGCAAACCGTGCACCAATCTTGCATCAAGAGTAGCATAATCACCAAATGGACCGAACCGAGCTTCCACTTCAACCTTGTCACCTAGGAGTCCCATCGAGTGCGTCCAAAATGATTTCTATGCCAATGGTATGTTCGGTGCATACCGTGCACCTATCTTGCACGGACACTAACACTGTCTCCAAACGGACTAAAAGAAGATTCCACATGACCCACGTCATTTATGAGTTCCATCAGGTGCGTCCAAAACTATGTATGAGCCTATGGTACGTTGAGTGCAAACCGTGCACCTATCTTGTGTCAAGCTTAGCACTATCTCCAAACAGTCCGAACAGAGCTCCACTAGACCCTCGTCACCTAGGAGCACCATCGGGTGCGTCTAAAATGATTTTTGTGCCAATGGTACTTTTGATGCAAACCTAGCTCCTATCTTGCACTGACGCTAACTCTGTCTCAAAATAAATCAAAACGAAATTCCATAGACCCACGTCACCTAAGAGTTCCAATGTGTGCCTCCAATACTATTTCTAAGCCTACGGTACGTTCGACGCATACCATGCACCAATCTTGCATCAAATGTAGCACTATCTCCAAACGGTCCGAACCGAGCTTCTATTCGAGCCTCGTCACCTAGGAGTCCCGTCGAGTGCGTCCAAAACGATGTCAATGCCTATGGTATGTTCGGTGCAAACCGTGCTCATATCTTGCACTGACACTAGCACTGTCTCCAAACAAACTAAAACAAGATTCCACACGACCCACGTCACTTACGAGTTCCATTGGGTGCATCAAAAACTACTTATGAGCCCATGGTACATTCAGTGCAAACCATGCACCTATCTTGCGCCAAGATTAGCACTGTCTGCAAACGGACCGAATAGAGCTCCACCAGACCCTCGTCACGTAGGAGTACCATCGGGTGCTTCTAAAATGATTTATGAGCCTATGGTACGTTTGTGGCAAACTGAGCACCTATCTTGCACCGACGCTAACACTGTCTCAAAACAGATCGAAACGAGATTCCATATGACCCACGTCACCTAGGAGTTCCACCGGGTGCCTCCAATATTATTTCTGAGCCTATGTACGTTCGCTGCAAACCGTGCACCAGTCTTGCATCAAGAGTAGCACTATCTCCAAACGGACCGAACCAAGCTTTCACTTGAGCCACGTCACCTAGGAGTCCCATCGTCCGTCCAATACGATTTCTATGCCTATGGTATGTTCGGTGTAAACCGTGCACCCGTCTTTCACTGAAACTAACATTGTCTCCAAATGAACTAAAACTAGATTCCACACGACCCACGTCAATTACGAGTTCCATCGGGTGCGTCGAAAACTATCTTATGAGCCTATGGTACGTTCAGTGCAAACCGTGCACTAGTCTTGTGTTAAGATTAGCACTATCTCCAAGCGTAACGAACAGAGCTCTACTGGACCCTCGTTGCCTAGGGGTACCATCGGGTGTGTCTAAAACGATTTATGAGCCTATGGTACGTCTGACTCAAACTGAGCACCTATCTTGCACCGACGCTAACACTGTCTCAAAACAGATCGAAAACCAGATTCCACATGACTCACGTCACCTAGGAGTTCCATCGGGTGCCTCGTATACAATTTCCAAGCCTACGGTACGTTCGACGCAAACCGTGCACCAATCTTGCATCAAGAGTAGCACTATCACCAAATGGACCGAACCGAGCTTCCACTTCAACCTTGTCACCTAGGAGTCCCATCGAGTGCGTCCAAAATGATTTCTATGCCAATGGTATGTTCGGTGCATACCGTGCACCTATCTTGCACGGACACTAACACTGTCTCCAAACGGACTAAAAGAAGATTCCACATGACCCACGTCATTTATGAGTTCCATCAGGTGCGTCCAAAACTATGTATGAGCCTATGGTACGTTGAGTGCAAACCGTGCACCTATCTTGTGTCAAGCTTAGCACTATCTCCAAACAGTCCGAACAGAGCTCCACTAGACCCTCGTCACCTAGGAGCACCATCGGGTGCGTCTAAAATGATTTTTGTGCCAATGGTACTTTTGATGCAAACCTAGCTCCTATCTTGCACTGACGCTAACTCTGTCTCAAAATAGATCAAAACGAAATTCCATAGACCCACGTCACCTAAGAGTTCCAATGTGTGCCTCCAATACTATTTCTAAGCCTACGGTACGTTCGACGCATACCATGCACCAATCTTGCATCAAATATAGCACTATCTCCAAACGGTCCGAACCGAGCTTCTATTCGAGCCTCGTCACCTAGGAGTCCCGTCGAGTGCGTCCAAAACGATGTCAATGCCTATGGTATGTTCGGTGCAAACCGTGCTCATATCTTGCACTGACACTAGCACTGTCTCCAAACAAACTAAAACAAGATTCCACACGACCCACGTCACTTACGAGTTCCATTGGGTGCATCAAAAACTACTTATGAGCCCATGGTACATTCAGTGCAAACCATGCACCTATCTTGCGCCAAGATTAGCACTGTCTGCAAACGGACCGAATAGAGCTCCACCAGACCCTCGTCACGTAGGAGTACCATCGGGTGCTTCTAAAATGATTTATGAGCCTATGGTACGTTTGTGGCAAACTGAGCACCTATCTTGCACCGACGCTAACACTGTCTCAAAACAGATCGAAACGAGATTCCACATGACCCACGTCACCTAGGAGTTCCACCGGGTGCCTCCAATATTATTTCTGAGCCTATGTACGTTCGCTGCAAACCGTGCACCAGTCTTGCATCAAGAGTAGCACTATCTCCAAACGGACCGAACCAAGCTTTCACTTGAGCCACGTCACCTAGGAGTCCCATCGTCCGTCCAATACGATTTCTATGCCTATGGTATGTTCGGTGTAAACCGTGCACCCGTCTTTCACTGAAACTAACATTGTCTCCAAATGAACTAAAACTAGATTCCACACGACCCACGTCAATTACGAGTTCCATCGGGTGCGTCGAAAACTATCTTATGAGCCTATGGTACGTTCAGTGCAAACCGTGCACTAGTCTTGTGTTAAGATTAGCACTATCTCCAAGCGTAACGAACAGAGCTCTACTGGACCCTCGTTGCCTAGGGGTACCATCGGGTGTGTCTAAAACGATTTATGAGCCTATGGTACGTCTGACTCAAACTGAGCACCTATCTTGCACCGACGCTAACACTGTCTCAAAACAGATCGAAAACCAGATTCCACATGACTCACGTCACCTAGGAGTTCCATCGGGTGCCTCGTATACAATTTCCAAGCCTACGGTACGTTCGACGCAAACCGTGCACCAATCTTGCATCAAGAGTAGCACTATCACCAAATGGACCGAACCGAGCTTCCACTTCAACCTTGTCACCTAGGAGTCCCATCGAGTGCGTCCAAAATGATTTCTATGCCAATGGTATGTTCGGTGCATACCGTGCACACTGTCTCCAAACGGACTAAAAGAAGATTCCACATGACCCACGTCATTTACGAGTTCCATCGGGTGCGTCCAAAACTATGTATGAGCCTATGGTACGTTGAGTGCAAACCGTGCACCTATCTTGTGTCAAGCTTAGCACTATCTCCAAACAGACCGAACAGAGCTCCACTAGACCCTCGTCACCTAGGAGCACCATCGGGTGCGTCTAAAATGATTTTTGAGCCAATGGTACTTTTGATGCAAACCAAGCTCCTATCTTGCATTGACGCTAACTCTGTCTCAAAATAGATCAAAACGAAATTCCATAGACCCACGTCACCTAAGAGTTCCAATGTGTGCCTCCAATACTATTTCTAAGCCTACGGTACGTTCGACGCATACCATGCACCAATCTTGCATCAAATGTAGCACTATCTCCAAACGGTCCGAACCGAGCTTCTATTCGAGCCTCGTCACCTAGGAGTCCCGTCGAGTGCGTCCAAAACGATGTCAATGCCTATGGTATGTTCGGTGCAAACCGTGCTCATATCTTGCACTGACACTAGCACTGTCTCCAAACAAACTAAAACAAGATTCCACACGACCCACGTCACTTACGAGTTCCATTGGGTGCATCAAAAACTACTTATGAGCCCATGGTACATTCAGTGCAAACCATGCACCTATCTTGCGCCAAGATTAGCACTGTCTGCAAACGGACCGAATAGAGCTCCACCAGACCCTCGTCACGTAGGAGTACCATCGGGTGCTTCTAAAATGATTTATGAGCCTATGGTACGTTTGTGGCAAACTGAGCACCTATCTTGCACCGACGCTAACACTGTCTCAAAACAGATCGAAACGAGATTCCACATGACCCACGTCACCTAGGAGTTCCACCGGGTGCCTCCAATATTATTTCTGAGCCTATGTACGTTCGCTGCAAACCGTGCACCAGTCTTGCATCAAGAGTAGCACTATCTCCAAACGGACCGAACCAAGCTTTCACTTGAGCCACGTCACCTAGGAGTCCCATCGTCCGTCCAATACGATTTCTATGCCTATGGTATGTTCGGTGTAAACCGTGCACCCGTCTTTCACTGAAACTAACATTGTCTCCAAATGAACTAAAACTAGATTCCACACGACCCACGTCAATTACGAGTTCCATCGGGTGCGTCGAAAACTATCTTATGAGCCTATGGTACGTTCAGTGCAAACCGTGCACCAGTCTTGTGTTAAGATTAGCACTATCTCCAAGCGTAACGAACAGAGCTCTACTGGACCCTCGTTGCCTAGGGGTACCATCGGGTGTGTCTAAAACGATTTATGAGCCTATGGTACGTCTGACTCAAACCGAGCACCTATCTTGCACCGACGCTAACACTGTCTCAAAACAGATCGAAAACGAGATTCCACATGACTCACGTCACCTAGGAGTTCCATCGGGTGCCTCGTATACAATTTCCAAGCCTACGGTACGTTCGACGCAAACCGTGCACCAATCTTGCATCAAGAGTAGCACTATCACCAAATGGACCGAACCGAGCTTCCACTTCAACCTTGTCACCTAGGAGTCCCATCGAGTGCGTCCAAAATGATTTCTATGCCAATGGTATGTTCGGTGCATACCGTGCACCTATCTTGCACGGACACTAACACTGTCTCCAAACGGACTAAAAGAAGATTCCACATGACCCACGTCATTTATGAGTTCCATCAGGTGCGTCCAAAACTATGTATGAGCCTATGGTACGTTGAGTGCAAACCGTGCACCTATCTTGTGTCAAGCTTAGCACTATCTCCAAACAGACCGAACAGAGCTCCACTAGACCCTCGTCCCCTAGGAGCACCATCGGGTGCGTCTAAAATGATTTATGAGCCAATGGTACTTTTGATGCAAACCTAGCTCCTATCTTGCACTGACGCTAACTCTGTCTCAAAATAGATCAAAACGAAATTCCATAGACCCACGTCACCTAGAGTTCCAATGTGTGCCTCCAATACTATTTCTAAGCCTACGGTACGTTCGACGCATACCATGCACCAATCTTGCATCAAATGTAGCACTATCTCCAAACGGTCCGAACCGAGCTTCTATTCGAGCCTCGTCACCTAGGAGTCCCGTCGAGTGCGTCCAAAACGATGTCAATGCCTATGGTATGTTCGGTGCAAACCGTGCTCATATCTTGCACTGACACTAGCACTGTCTCCAAACAAACTAAAACAAGATTCCACACGACCCACGTCACTTACGAGTTCCATTGGGTGCATCAAAAACTACTTATGAGCCCATGGTACATTCAGTGCAAACCATGCACCTATCTTGCGCCAAGATTAGCACTGTCTGCAAACGGACCGAATAGAGCTCCACCAGACCCTCGTCACGTAGGAGTACCATCGGGTGCTTCTAAAATGATTTATGAGCCTATGGTACGTTTGTGGCAAACTGAGCACCTATCTTGCACCGACGCTAACACTGTCTCAAAACAGATCGAAACGAGATTCCACATGACCCACGTCACCTAGGAGTTCCACCGGGTGCCTCCAATATTATTTCTGAGCCTATGTACGTTCGCTGCAAACCGTGCACCAGTCTTGCATCAAGAGTAGCACTATCTCCAAACGGACCGAACCAAGCTTTCACTTGAGCCACGTCACCTAGGAGTCCCATCGTCCGTCCAATACGATTTCTATGCCTATGGTATGTTCGGTGTAAACCGTGCACCCGTTTTGCACTGAAACTAACATTGTCTCCAAATGAACTAAAACTAGATTCCACACGACCCACGTCAATTACGAGTTCCATCGGGTGCGTCGAAAACTATCTTATGAGCCTATGGTACGTTCAGTGCAAACCGTGCACCAGTCTTGTGTTAAGATTAGCACTATCTCCAAGCGTAACGAACAGAGCTCTACTGGACCCTCGTTGCCTAGGGGTACCATCGGGTGTGTCTAAAACGATTTATGAGCCTATGGTACGTCTGACTCAAACCGAGCACCTATCTTGCGCCGACGCTAACACTGTCTCAAAACAGATCGAAAACAGATTCCACATGACTCACGTCACCTAGGAGTTCCATCGGGTGCCTCGTATACAATTTCCAAGCCTACGGTACGTTCGACGCAAACCGTGCACCAATCTTGCATCAAGAGTAGCACTATCACCAAATGGACCGAACCGAGCTTCCACTTCAACCTTGTCACCTAGGAGTCCCATCGAGTGCGTCCAAAATGATTTCTATGCCAATGGTATGTTCGGTGCATACCGTGCACCTATCTTGCACGGACACTAACACTGTCTCCAAACGGACTAAAAGAAGATTCCACATGACCCACGTCATTTATGAGTTCCATCAGGTGCGTCCAAAACTATGTATGAGCCTATGGTACGTTGAGTGCAAACCGTGCACCTATCTTGTGTCAAGCTTAGCACTATCTCCAAACAGACCGAACAGAGCTCCACTAGACCCTCGTCACCTAGGAGCACCATCGGGTGCGTCTAAAATGATTTTTGAGCCAATGGTACTTTTGATGCAAACCTAGCTCCTATCTTGCACTGACGCTAACTCTGTCTCAAAATAGATCAAAACGAAATTCCATAGACCCACGTCACCTAGGAGTTCCAATGTGTGCCTCCAATACTATTTCTAAGCCTACGGTACGTTCGACGCATACCATGCACCAATCTTGCATCAAATGTAGCACTATCTCCAAACGGTCCGAACCGAGCTTCTATTCGAGCCTCGTCACCTAGGAGTCCCGTCGAGTGCGTCCAAAACGATGTCAATGCCTATGGTATGTTCGGTGCAAACCGTGCTCATATCTTGCACTGACACTAGCACTGTCTCCAAACAAACTAAAACAAGATTCCACACGACCCACGTCACTTACGAGTTCCATTGGGTGCATCAAAAACTACTTATGAGCCCATGGTACATTCAGTGCAAACCATGCACCTATCTTGCGCCAAGATTAGCACTGTCTGCAAACGGACCGAATAGAGCTCCACCAGACCCTCGTCACGTAGGAGTACCATCGGGTGCTTCTAAAATGATTTATGAGCCTATGGTACGTTTGTGGCAAACTGAGCACCTATCTTGCACCGACGCTAACACTGTCTCAAAACAGATCGAAACGAGATTCCACATGACCCACGTCACCTAGGAGTTCCACGGGTGCCTCCAATATTATTTCTGAGCCTATGTACGTTCACTGCAAACCGTGCACCAGTCTTGCATCAAGAGTAGCACTATCTCCAAACGGACCGAACCAAGCTTTCACTTGAGCCACGTCACCTAGGAGTCCCATCGTCCGTCCAATACGATTTCTATGCCTATGGTATGTTCGGTGTAAACCGTGCACCCGTCTTTCACTGAAACTAACATTGTCTCCAAATGAACTAAAACTAGATTCCACACGACCCACGTCAATTACGAGTTCCATCGGGTGCGTCGAAAACTATCTTATGAGCCTATGGTACGTTCAGTGCAAACCGTGCACCAGTCTTGTGTTAAGATTAGCACTATCTCCAAGCGTAACGAACAGAGCTCTACTGGACCCTCGTTGCCTAGGGGTACCATCGGGTGTGTCTAAAACGATTTATGAGCCTATGGTACGTCTGACTCAAACCGAGCACCTATCTTGCACCGACGCTAACACTGTCTCAACAGATCGAAAACAGATTCCACATGACTCACGTCACCTAGGAGTTCCATCGGTGCCTCGTATACAATTTCCAAGCTACGGTACGTTCGACGCAAACCGTGCACCAATCTTGCATCAAGAGTAGCATATCACCAAATGGACCGAACCGAGCTTCCACTTCAACCTTGTCACCTAGGAGTCCATCGAGTGCGTCCAAATGATTTCTATGCCAATGGTATGTTCGGTGCATACCGTGCACCTATCTTGCACGGACACTAACACTGTCTCCAAACGGACTAAAAGAAGATTCCACATGACCCACGTCATTTATGAGTTCCATCGGGTGCGCCAAAACTATGTATGAGCCTATGGTACGTTGAGTGCAAACGTGCACCTATCTTGTGTCAAGATTAGACTATCTCCAAACAGACCGAACAGAGCTCC
>CM036176.1:38104538-38199961 GCA_020631735.1 Saccharum officinarum | reverse complement strand
AATCCCACGGAAGGAACAATTTAACAAACTTAAGCCCGTATAACCCGGTAGTCCGTGAAATCTCGACGGATTTCAAACCATTTCACATAACAGCCAAGATCGTACTAAGTTTAACGGTTACCATCATAAGTTACATAAATGTTCGTGACATAAAATACATCGGAGTTTAAACATAGTTATTACAAACTAGGTTCGAATAAAAGTAGCGGAAGCGGTAGTTCAAATCACGCACACACACAACATTTTGAAATAAAGTGCCAGCTTGTGATCATCTCCAGCAAAAGCATCAGACTAGAAGTAGCGAATGACCATTGCCCTTGGTCCTAGGCTTCGCCCATTGCAGGATAGAGATAGTTGATACAATAGCCATAGTACATCTGCCCATCTGCAACAAGTGGGAACAAAGCCCTGAGTACGAGAAGGTACTCAGCTAGACTTACCGTCATAAACCAGAAATAAAAGACACCAAGGAATCATGATAGGCTTTCTGGTGGGATAGCTGACTCATTTGCAAAAAGGCATTTTTAGCATTTAGGAAAACCTTTACAAAAGCTTTGCATCAAGTTAAATCTTTATTAACCTGTCAACTACATTTGCACCTATACTAAAGTAACATGTAATTAACAGGTAATGATAACCAATGATCATTAATAACTTCCATTATGTCATAATTCATATAACTGTCCAAGTGTTCCATCAATATTACTACGATGAAGTAGCTCAAGTCAAGTGTTCACTATCCAGTGAACGATGGCGATTCAAATCGATTATTAACCAGTTGGTAAGTTATTCCTCACACAAACCTCACTCACCCGCTAAAGTGAGGTGTTGGTCACCGAGTCAACCATTCAGGTAAAGTCGCGAGCTGGCCAGGAACCACTTGTACCCGGGGGCCGCCCGACTGCTCTTTGGCCTTATCATCGCGCCCCCGTATCCTGCCACTACTGCTCCGGTACAGTGCGTTGCGGGCAATCCACTCGGCCCGAATAATCTCCCAGTTTCGCGGTCGGAAGGTACTTTATCCGGCCAGCTAAATGTGAGGCATGCGTTCAACATGACCCAAGGGACAACAACGGATGGTCCTTAATCGACATAGACGGAAAACACTATGCACAGAATTGAGTTATGGTTATCGTATTGGTTAACACATCAGCCCCCGCTGAACTTATACGATAACCATAACTCAATTCTGTGCATAGTTGTCCCTTGGGTCATGTTGATTAAGGACCATCCGTCTATGTCGATTAACTAGTCCCTTGGGAGCGAGCGAGGGGGCGAGTGGAATGGAGGCCAGACGCGCGCGGTGATTTGAGGCGGAGCACACGCGGGGTCCACGGGTGGCCACGCGCGCGTGCGGAGGCGGGCCACTTCCGGCTGCGGCTGAAACCGAGGCAACGGCCTGCTGGGTTAGGATTTGATTTTTTTTTCAAATTTTCTAAATTCAAACCACCAATTTCAAATACAGTTTTCAAACCCTATTTTGAACAAGTAAAAGACCCTTTCTAGAATGACCCAAAAATAAAAGTTGCTTAGAATTTAATTCTCTACAACTTTGAGATTAAGGGGTCAACTCAAAATTCTCAATAGATTTTTGAATTTGAGAATAAAAGCTAAATAGGGAGTATTTTTGAATATTTTCATAATACACTTTTTGAAACCAGTTTTTGACAAAACTTTGAGTAATTTAGTTGCTCCAAAAATTTGACCTATAATTCTAAGTGATATAAAATTTGTAGTTGCACAATTTTGATGAAAGGTAATTAGCACATTTAGTGTGGAATTGTCACAACATGTTATGTAATACTAGTTTTCCAACTTGATTTCCTTAAAGATGCACTCTAACCACATATGATTATAAATGCAATGACATGGTATGCTCACGATTGAAATGCAAATGCTTGCGTAACACCGGAGTGTTACAGTACAATGACATTTTTCACCTCCCATCACGGGATGGGCGGTAAAACAGTGAAATCTGACACGGGCATTGTTCCCACGTCGATCCTGGTCGCAGCCATGCCGGTAGGTGGTAGTAGGTAACCGCATAAAATGCTATGGCTTTTGTCTTGGGGTAGGTAAAGAGAAGGAGGGCGCTCAAGGCGCTCACCGCTCGCGAGTCGGAGTTTTTCCAAGTGGGCGGACGAGCCTCGCGCGGGTCGGAGCACCGTCGAGGTACCTTGCTGTACGGGATGGGGCGCGCACGGGCGCCCCGTCGAGCGGGCCTCGTACGAGTCGGAGCCGGAGCGCGTCGAGGCGCCCCGTCGAGCGGGCCTCGTACGAGGCGGACTGGATACGCGGTCGAGGCGGGCGGCTGCTTTTATTGTGGTTTTAGTCGTTTTAGTTTTTTATTAGCGATGGATGTGGGTACCCCGTACTGTTGGTACTGACAGTAGCCCCCGAGCCTTTGGGTGAGTGTGTGATCACTCTCCCAGAGGTTTGTTTGAACTGGAGTCGTAGCGTCGTGATTTTTTCCGGTGGGGGCGCGCGAGCGCACCCGTCGGGTGTAGCCCCGAGGCCTCGGTTGAGTGTTGAGACTCCTCCGAGGTCTTGTATTCGTTTTATTAGGGAATGATTCGTTGCGGTCAAGCCCCCGAGCCTTGCGCGCACGAGGTCGATCAGAGTCCTGGCCGTCTTTTGCTGTGCGACCCTCACGCTCCTCCTTCAGGAAGGAGGAGGAGGGGTGGGGAACGCCGTACTACCCCTATTTGGGCAAGTTCCGACGATCTCCGGTGAGCTGCTAGCGGGGGAATTCGAGTGAGAGCCCGTGCCCCAGTCGTTAGGGGTCGGCTAGTGGCCCGAAGGCGCTCTCAAAGATGCCAAGAAGTGGTCGTGTGGATCTCGATTCCTGCGACAGGATTCGAGGGCTCGGTGCCTCCCCCAAGGGGATTCCTACGTCGACCTCCTCCTTTGGCCTCGAATACGTCCTGGGGTGCCTCGAGAGCGTGGCTCGAGCCCTGGCCATGTACGGGCGCACCCTTGGTCGTCCCTAACTCTGTTACTCGAGGGCAGCTGTCGAACCCTGGTCGAGGGCCAGCTTTCGATCCCTCAAGGTTTAGGTTTCTGCGGTCTAGCCCCGAGCCTCGCGCGCGTGAGGTCGATCAGAGTCTAGACCGTCTTTTACTGTTCGTCCCTCACGCTCCTTTTCCGAAAAAGGAGGAGGGGTGGAGAACGTCGTACTACCCTCGTTTGGGCGAGTTCTGACGGCCTCCGATGAGCTGCTAACGGGGAATTCGAGTGAGAGTCCGTTCCCCAGTCGTTAGGGGTCGGCTAGTGGCTCGGAGGCGCTCTCAAAGATGCCAAGAAGTGGTCGTGTGGATCTTGATTCCCTGCGACAGGATTCGAGGGCTCGGTGCCTCCCCCGAGGGGATTCCTACGTTGACCTCCTCCTTTGGCCTCGAATACGTCCTGGGGTGCCTCGAGAGCGTGGCTCGAGCCCTGGCCATGTACGGGCGCACCCTTAGTCGTCCCTAACTCTGTTGCTTGAGGGCAGCTGTCGAACCCTGGTCGAGGGCTAGCTTCCGCTCCCTCGAGGCTCATACCGGCTCGGGGCCCGTTTCCCAGGTATTTGGGAATATCCGTCCGCGGATCCCTTCCCCGCCCGTTAGCCGGGCGCGTCTTTTTAGGAGGGGAGGCGAGATCGGCGCGGTAGTGGGCTACGTGGCGTACGGTTACGACGTGGGGACGGCCACGCGCCCAACTCCTGCAAGATGTAAGGAAACGGTTAGGTGGGCGCATTTAATGCGGGAAACTGTTCCTACCTTTTCGCGCGGCCGTTGGGCTTCCGCCTAGGCATATAAAATCAAGGCCTAGGGGTCTGCGTTCCCCACCGGTCCCTTGCGCTCCTGCAATCTTCTGCCTCAGACAACCCTTGCCTTATTGCGCTCTCCGCCCGCGTCGCTGCCGCCACCGCATCCTCTCCGTCCACCCCCCTTCCGACAGCACCGATGGCAGGAAAGAGCCAGATCCTTCCCGCCGACGACTGGGCTGCCTCCTCGGTGACGGAGAGGAGGTTGGAAGAGTTGGTCGAGGACAGGCTGCTGCGGCCAAGGACGAGCCGGTCGCAGCTGGAGTGGATCGCACCGCCTCCCGCCCACCGGGAGCCGGCGCCCCCTGAAGGGTACGTGGTGAGCTTTGTCTGCTTCCACGAGCGGGGTTTGGCGTGCCGGCGTCTGTCTTCATGCGCGCGCGCTCCTCCACTACTACCAGGTGGAGCTTCACCACCTTGCCCCCAACGCTGTCGCGCAGGCCACCATCTTCGTGGCGGTCTGCGAAGGCTACCTTGGGGTGGAGCCGCAGTGGAACCTGTGGCTTCACCTTTTCAAGGACGAGCTCTTCGCCAAGAAGGCGGGGGAGAAGGGTGTCCTGTGCGCGGCTCGAGTAGGAGCTGCGTCCTGCAAGTGAGGTCGAGCCGGGCGGATCTGTACATCCCGGCTTGCCTCATTTCTTCGAACAGCGGGTGGCACGAGGGTTGGTTCTACCTCCGCAACGATGAAAATCAGTTGCCGAGGTACCGGCCGCGTGCTGGCCGCTCGAGAGGATCGCTGGACATACGGAGTGCCAGAAGCTGAGAAGCCGCGCGCTGGACCCGCTGCAGGCGGCGCTGTAGCAGCTTCGCCTTCGGGCTTAACGGCTGCGGCGGTGGCCGCGGCCTTCCATCGCCGCAGAGTGATGCCGCTATGCCGGCGTCGTCTCCGCCTCGACCAGATGACTCCGGAGGCATCTCTGGAGGGGACCCGGATGTCCCATGAATCCCTTGCCCTCGAGGAGGTCCTCCGGCGAGCGCGCCGGATGGTGGGGAACTTCAAGGTGGAGGAGGCCAACCGGGTTCCCATGAGACCTACCGAAGGGTTCAAGCCCGTGGTACGTATCTTAGGGCTAGTATGTTTGCTAATTTCGTTTATTTTTGGATTTCGCTGATTTGGTCGAGGCCGGCGCGTAGGATTTGTCAGCGCTGCAGGAAACACGTCCGCCAGTCCTAGAGGACCGGCCCACCCAAGAGGCTCGACGCCAGCATGCCTCCAAGAAGAAGCAAACCAAGGAGACGGCCAAGAAGCGGGCAATCCGCAAGGCCAAAGAGGCGGAGGCGTTGAAGAAGCTCCGACGCCAGCAGACCATCGACGGGGTCCCCCTGGCG
Organism: Saccharum officinarum; assembly: GCA_020631735.1. Taxonomy (NCBI): domain Eukaryota; kingdom Viridiplantae; phylum Streptophyta; class Magnoliopsida; order Poales; family Poaceae; genus Saccharum; species Saccharum officinarum. The sequence continues at coordinate 38,194,827 of CM036176.1, read as the reverse complement.
CCATCGCCTTCCAAGACGATCTCGGGGGAGGACGATGACAGCAGCAGCGAAGACGACGACGCCCTGTCGCGGTATGAGACCGTGACCGGACTAGGGGACCTTCCCGACATTCGCCCCTGGTGGAGCCCATCAGGGGGCGTCCTCCTCGGTCATCGTGGTTGAGGAGTCCGAGGAGGAGGAGAAGAAGACAGAGAAGGAGACGGGCCCCTCGACGGGAGGGGCCGCTTTACCCCGGACCTAGCAAGAGGGGTCAACGGGGACGCCCGCACTAGCCCAGGCCCCGCAAGCTCGGGCAGGGGCTGGGACGGCGGTACCGGGCGTCGTCATCGGCGGCGGCGTCGGTAGGCGTGAGAACCCGAGGCCAGCTGGCCTCGGAGGCACAGAAGGCGCAGGGCGGTGCGTCGGTCAGGGCCCCGAGGAGTGCCCGGCCTGCTGGTGGGGCCGCTGCGAGGCCACAATCGGCCGCCCCGGGAGGCTCGGATCGCACGGGGTCGAGGCCCTTGGTGCCGATTTCCGGGTAAGTGTTTCTGCTTGGTTGTTCTGCCTTTCTCTGGATCCGTTGTCTGACATTTCTTCTCACTTTGCAGGTTAAAGCGGAAGGCGGAGCCGATGGGGCCTACCCCCGTGAAGTTGCTGCAGGCCAGCGCCGTTGTCCTTAACCGGATGACGGAGCAGGATGCGGCCTGGGTCCGACAGGTCGAGGCCGCGAAGGGGCGCCTACGACAACGGCAGGGGGTAGCGGATGCCACGGTGGTTGCTGGCCCTGATCCTGCCGTGGAGGGGTCTGAACCGGCGGAGATGGTGGCGCCCGGTGCGGTCGAGGCGGGGCCCAGGTCGTCGGCGACGGCCGAGGCTGCCGTAGAGATCGTGATGGGAGAGGCACCCGTCCACGGCACGGAGCGGGCGGGTGCTGACGTGACCATGGAGGAGGTCGCGTCGGCATCGGGGCGGGAGGCGGCCCTTGCCATATTGGTCAATTGTTTTGTCTAGCTCTCAATGCTGAAAAGAGATTCTATTATCTGTGAATACTTGCCAGAATGATGTGACCCATAATGTCCAAATTTTGTCCACTCTGCATGCTAATGAAGAGCAACAAATAGTGGAACCCACTACTGATTTTCCTTTGTCACAAAATGAATTACTCACTGTTCCTTGTGATAAAGAGGAGTTGTGTGCTGATGATTCTTTTACTCCTATGCCACAAGTAGCGAATAAGTGTGATACTTTTGGTTTGGAACCATACAAATGTGCTGAAGATAAGCTTTTTCATCCTATTATATGTGCACAAGATGAACTGAATTTACTGTCCTCTTTAAATACTTTGGGTTATATTGAATTTGATATTCTGTGTAATCTAAATTGTCTAAAAGAGAAACTTAAATTTGATTCTGGTTTGCCGAGTTTTAATCATTGTTCGCTTCATGCAATTGGCAAATATGACAGCAAAGGAGAATATTTGGTGCAAAAAGTTTATATTTGTTCTAATCTGAAATATCCTTTTGGGCCACAATACCATGATCAAATTGAGGGCTGCACTAACACTAATGATGTCTTGCAAAGTTTTTTCTAGTTTTCCCCATATGCAACAGGATAAATATCAAGAAGGGGAGCACGGTTCACTTTTACCTACAACACATACTCCAACAAAGATCAAACCGAGGACGGTTTGCTATCAAGAAGGGGAGAATGATGAGGACATCATTGGCTCAAAGATGACCATGCCAACCACTTCTATACCAAAGGTGCAACCATTCTATACGAGGCTTCTCATTGATGCATTTGATGAATTGATGTTGCACCATGATGTGTGTTCATTCTCATTTTCAGAATTACTTACATGGATCAAGGGAAGGTTTGATTGCATATGGAAAGCATGGAAGGTTAATGAAGTTGATTGGGGACCAAATCCAAGTATTCTTAACGTCCTCCGCTAGGCCACCACATCACTTTGGTTCCAAGGACAGAAAGAGTCCAAGTCCAACACGTTTTGGAAGCTGAATTCGTACTGCAAAATAGTCCCAAATTGCGATGGTCACCACGACTTCATACGGACTCCGATTGGGACGTTATAGCACTTTTTGGAAAGCTTATCAAATCTATTTTCCAACGGATCTAGACTCATGGCTATATCTTATCCGATGCTTCCACAATCGTCGTTTCAACGCCGGGACCTTTTCTGCCTTTGGTGCTGCGTCACCCTATTTTGGGCGATGGTCCATGTATCAATTTGGGTCCATCAAGGACATGTCCTAGGGTTGGAGAACGACCCAACACCCTCCTGGTTGTTCCCCTAGGTATTTATAAGGATTAGAGCCGCCACAAACAGATTGGGTTTTGTTTAGATCAAGTTTAGCCATCGCTACTTGCTTGTAGGCGCGCGTGCTGATCCAGTCATCCGTCTCCTTGTCTTCGGAACCCCACTCATAATAAGATTCAGTGTGAAACCTTCAATTTTATCTTGTAATTTCAGTGCTTGTTTCCTCGTTCTTGCTAGTTCTTCGATTGCTTGCAGGATGGGAGCCCTAGGGGCTGGTTGTCATGCTCCACAAGATCGTGACAGCCTTGGGAAGTGGTGTATCGGTCGGTAAGGCGCAGTCTTGGAAGGCTGTAGTCGGGCCATGAAGTCATCTCCATCCACCAATCAAGTTATCTCACGCTTCTCATCGAAAGATCGACCACAACCCTTGGACTCTTTCTGTCCTTGGAACCAAAGTGACGTGGTGGCCTAGCGGAGGATGTTAAGAATACTTGGATTTGGTCCCCAATCAACTTCATTAACCTTCCATGCTTTCCATATGCAATAAAACCTTCCCTTGATCCATGTAAGTAATTCTGAAAATGAGAATGAACACACATCATGGTGCAGCATCAATTCATCAAATGCATCAATGATAAGCCTCATATAGAATGGTTGCACCTTTGGTATAGAAGTGGTTGGCATGGTCATCTTTGAGCCAATGATGTCCTCATCTCCCACGTCACCGAGGAGTTCCATCGGGTGCGTCCAAAATGACTTTCGAGCCTATGGTTCGTTTGGCGCAAACGGTGCACATACCAATCGAGTTATCTCACGCTTCTCATCGAAAGATCGACCACAAACTCTTGCGGGTTCATATCAATTGGTATCAGAGCTGGGCCCTTATTTAAGGGGGTGGGAATGATGAGGACATCCTCCACTATTACCCGCTGGTAAAGACGCAACAAAAAAAGGCCAAGTGGCCTAGTTGTAGTTGGGCGGTGACCGTGTGAGCCTCTGAATAATCCCACCTTGCTTAGCTTGGGAGGAGGAAAACACCTTAAAAGAGAGAGCCACCCTTCCCCTATCGGACTAGTCTTTTAGGGACATTGGGCCTTTCTCCGAGTGGGTGTGCATAAGAACTGCTGGGGTCCAGGCAACCTTAATTTACTAGGCCTCGGCCAACCTCACCTAGGCCGGATGTATCATTTGGCATCAGAGCAAGGTTTATCGGTGAGAGACTTCCAATTCTTCACTGTTTTAATTTTCCTATAGTCCAGAAAAGCCAAAAAAAAATAGTAGATTAGTTTACCCGCACTCCTATAAACCCTTTGAGCCTTTGCTAGCACTGCTTAGTTAGGGCTTGTTGAGTTTTTGGTTGCATCGATTGTGTTGAGTTGCTGGTCTTAGTGTCTATTCCTTTAGAGTTTTGAGTTCTATCATGTTTTGGTCACCACGAGATCCACCATCACCATATACATCGTTGCTGCGTTTCTGCCACCACGGATCCATATGATGTCCGATTTGGGAGTTTAAATACAATCTGGAAACTTGAAGTTGTCTTCTTTTCCAACGGATATGACCTTGCAACAAAATTCGATCTGAGCACTCCACAATCATCTTAGAGATTTCCACATCTGCGGTATTAACAAGAGTTGTTAAATCTGACTTCGAAGAGGCTATGTACAATAGCCTTATTGTTTGGGTTGTCATAGTACCAAAAAAACATTTAGGCCTCTGCAAAAAAAAGAAAGAAAAAGAAGAAGAAAAAGACAAGAGAAGGAGAAGAAAGAAGGGGTTGAATCTGTTGTTTTCTTCATGCTGTGCTAGTTCTTCTTTTTCAGTGACTACCTTTGTGCCTAGGCTCACGTCTCTAGCATGTTATAGCCTAGAACCAGCATAGTACCTTCATTGAACGATTATTCAGCTTGCTTTGTGACTAACGTGGTGCTTGTACTTCCTTGCTTTAGCCCCACCTATAGCTCCACATATTTCGACTATAGCTTGACATGTGTTGTTGTTGCGGCCACGATACACTTCACTCCATGGTTGTAGACTTGTTGGTTGCTATCACCTCCTGTTTGGTTTGGTAAGAACTTGTAAGGGCTTGTTTTAACAAGTTGAGTTTGAGAGAGTTACAACCGACACATCCTAGTAGTTGATAGGAGGATACATATTATTTTTTGTGTTTCTTGTTTTCTACTAATCATGGCAGGTGATGTGGAGATTTTTGAGCTGTTGAAACTAGACCCTCATATTCAGGATGTCATTCAACACTTGCCGTTATATGATGGTAAGTTTAATCCTCAAGCTTACATTGATTGGGAGTTAAAAGTAGACAATGAATTTGATGAGCATGACCTGTCCGAGAAACAAAAGATTTGTATTGCCTCTAATATTTTGATTGAAAATGCTTTGCTAGAATGGAAACACATTTGTAGGCACAACAAAGTTCCAGAATCTTGGAAAGACTTCAAATTTCTTTTTAGAGATGCATTCGTTCCTGCATATTATGTTGATTATTTGCTTGCAAAATTAGACAACTTGAAGCAGGGTAGTAAGACTGTGAAACAATACTACCATAATTTTAAGATTTGTATCATGTTTGGTGGATTGGATGAATGCATGGAAGATGTTATGAGTAGATTCATGAGAGGGCTCAATTCTAAAATTCGAACCTTGTTAATTAGCAAATCATATTGCCATATTGGTCAATTGTTTTGTCTAGCTCTCAATGCTGAAAAAGAGATTCTATTATCTGTGAATACTTGACAGAATGATGTGACCCATAATGTCCAAAATTTGTCCACTCTGCATGCTAATGAAGAGCAACAAATAGTGGAACCCACTACTGATTTTCCTTTGTCACAAAATGAATTACTCGCTGTTCCTTGTGATAAAGAGGAGTTGTGTGCTGATGATTCTTTTACTCCTATGCCACAAGTAGCGAATAAGTGTGATACTTTTGGTTTGGAACCATACAAATGTGCTGAAGATAAGCTTTTTCATCCTATTACATGTGCACAAGATGAACTGAATTTACTGTCCTCTTTAAATACTTTGGGTTATATTGAATTTGATAGTCTGTGTAATCTAAATTGTCTAAAAGAGAAACTTAAATTTGATTCTGGTTTGCCAAGTTTTAATCATTGTTCGCTTCATGCAATTGGCAAATATGACAGCAAAGGAGAATATTTGGTGCAAAAAGTTTATATTTGTTCTAATCTGAAATATCCTTTTGGGCCACAATACCATGATCAAATTGAGGGCTGCACTAACACTAATGATGTCTTGCAAAGTTTTTTCTAGTTTTCCCCATATGCAACAGGATAAATATCAAGAAGGGGAGCACGATTCACTTTTACCTACAACACATACTCCAACAAAGATCAAACCGAGGACGGTTTGCTATCAAGAAGGGGAGAATGATGAGGACATCATTGGCTCAAAGATGACCATGCCAACCACTTCTATACCAAAGGTGCAACCATTCTATATGAGGCTTATCATTGATGCATTTGATGAATTGATGCTGCACCATGATGTGTGTTCATTCTCATTTTTAGAATTACTTACATGGATCAAGGGAAGGTTTGATTGCATATGGAAAGCATGGAAGGTTAATGAAGTTGATTGGGGACCAAATCCAAGTATTCCTAACGTCCTCCGCTAGGCCACCACATCACTTTGGTTCCAAGGACAGAAAGAGTCCAAGTCAAACACGTTTTGGAAGTTGAATTCGGACAACAAAATAGTCCCAAATTGCGATGGTCACCATGACTTCATACGGACTCCGATTGGGACGTTATAGCACTTTTTGGAAAGCTTATCAAATCTATTTTCCAACGGATCTAGACTCATGGCTATATCTTATCCGATGCTTCCACAATCGTTGTTTCAACACCGGGACCTTTTCTGCCTTTGGTGCTGCGTCACCCTATTTTGGGCCGATGGTCCATGTATCAATTTGGGTCCATCAAAGACATGTCCTAGGGTTGGAGAACGACCCCAACACCCCCCTGGTTGTTCCCCTAGGTATTAATAAGGATTAGAGCCGCCACAAACAGATTGGGTTTTGTTTAGATCAAGTTTAGCTATCGCTACTTGCTTGTAGGCGCGCGTGCTGATCCAGTCATCCGTCTCCTTGTCTTCGAAACCCCACTCATAATAAGATTCAGTGTGAAACCTTCAATTTTATCTTGCAATTTCAGTGCTTATTTCCTCGTTCTTGCTAGTTCTTCGATTGCTTGCAGGACGGGAGCCCTAGGGGCTGGTTGTCATGCTCCACAAGATCGTGACAGCCTTGGGAAGTGGTGTATCGGTCGGTAAGGCGCAGTCTTGGAAGGCTGTAGTCGGGCCATGAAGTCATCTCCATCCACCAATCAAGTTATCTCACGCTTCTCATCGAAAGATCGACCACAAACCCTTGCACTCTTTCTGTCCTTGGAACCAAAGTGACGTGGTGGCCTAGCGGAGGACGTTAAGAATACTTGGATTTGGTCCCCAATCAACTTCATTAACCTTCCATGCTTTCCATATGCAATAAAACCTTCCCTTGATCCATGTAAGTAATTCTGAAAATGAGAATGAACACACATCATGGTGCAGCATCAATTCATCAAATGCATCAATGATAAGCCTCATATAGAATGGTTGCACCTTTGGTATTGAAGTGGTTGGCATGGTCATCTTTGAGCCAATGATGTCCTCATCACCCACGTCACCGAGGAGTTCCATCGGGTGCGTCCAAAATGACTTTTGAGCCTATGGTTCGTTTGGCGCAAACCGTGCACATACCACTCGAGTTATCTCACGCTTCTCATCGAAAGATCGACCACAAACTCTTGCGGGTTCATATCAATTAGTATTAGAGCTGGGCCCTTGTTTAAGGGGGTGGGAATGATGAGGACATCCTCCACTATTACCCGCTGGCAAAGACGCAACAAAAAAAGGCCAAGTGGCCTAGTTGTAGTTGGGCGGTGACCGTGTGAGCCTCTGAATAATCCCACCTTGCTTAGCTTGGGAGGAGGAAAACACCTTAAAAGAGAGAGCCACCCTTCCCCTATCGGACTAGTCTTTTAGGGACATTGGGCCTTTCTCCGAGTGGGTGTGCATAAGAACTGCTGGGGTCCGGGCAACCTTAATTTACTAGGCCTCGGCCAACCTCACCTGGGCCGGATGTATCATTTGGCATCAGAGCAAGGTTTATCGGTGAGAGACTTCCAATTCTTCGCTGTTTTAATTTTCCTATAGTCCAGAAAAGCCAAAAAATAGTAGATTAGTTTACCCGCACTCCTATAAACCCTTTGAGCCTTTGCTAGCACTGCTTAGTTAGGGCTTGTTGAGTTTTTGGTTGCATCGATTGTGTTGAGTTGCTGGTCTTAGTGTCTATTCCTTTAGAGTTTTGAGTTTTATCACGTTTTGGTCACCACGAGATCCACCATCACCATATACATCGTTGCTGCGTTTCTGCCACCACGGATCCATATGATGTCCGATTTGGGAGTTTAAATACAATCTGGAAACTTGAAGTTGTCTTCTTTCCAACGGATCTGACCTTGCAACAAAATTCGATCTGAGCACTCCACAATCATCTTAGAGATTTCCGCATCTGCGGTATTAACAAGAGTTGTTAAATCTAACTTCGAAGAGGCTATGTACAATAGCCTTATTGTTTGGGTTGTCATAGTACCAAATAAAACATTTAGGCCACTGCAAAAAAAAGAAAGAAAAAGAAGAAGAAAAAGACAAGAGAAGGAGAAGAAAGAAGGGGTTGAATCTGATGTTTTCTTCATGCTGTGCTAGTTGTTCTTTTTCAGTGACTACCTTTGTGCCTAGGCTCACGTCTCTAGCATGTTATAGCCTAGAACCAGCATAGTACCTTCGTTGAACGATTATTCAGCTTGCTTTGTGACTAACGTGGTGCTTGTACTTCCTTGCTTTAGCCCCACCTATAGCTCCACATATTTCGACTACAGCTTGACAGGTGTTGTTGTTGCTGCACCGATACACTTCACTCCATGGTTGTAGACTTGTTGGTTGCCATCACCTCCTGTTTGGTTTGGTAAGAACTTGTAAGGGCTTGTTTTAACAAGTTGAGTTTGAGAGAGTTACAACCGACACATCCTAGTAGTTGATAGGAGGATACATATTATTTTTGTGTTTCTTGTTTTCTACTAATCATGGCAGGTGATGTGGAGATTTTTGAGCTATTGAAACTAGACCCTCATTTCAGGATGTCATTCAACACTTGCCGTTAGATGATGGTAAGTTTAATCCTCAAGCTTCATTGATTGGGAGTTAAAAGTAGACAATGAATTTGATGAGCATGACCTGTCCGAGAAACAAAAGATTTGTATTGCCTCTAATATTTTGATTGAAAATGCTTTGCTAGAATGGAAACACATTTGTAGGCACAACAAAGTTCCAGAATCTTGCAAAGACTTCAAATTTCTTTTTAGAGATGCATTCGTTCCTGCATATTATGTTGATTATTTGCTTGCAAAATTAGACAACTTCAAGCAGGGTAGTAAGACTGTGAAACAATATTACCATAATTTTAAGATTTGTATCATGTTTGGTGGATTGGATGAATGCATGGAAGATGTTATGAGTAGATTCATGAGAGGTCTCAATTCTAAAATTCGAACCTTGTTAATTAGCAAATCATATTGCCATATTGGCAATTGTTTTGTCTAGCTCTCAATGCTGAAAAAGAGATTCTATTATCTGTGAATACTTGCCAGAATGATGTGACCCATAATGTCCAAAATTTGTCCACTCTGCATGCCAATGAAGAGCAAAGCTTTTTCATCCTATTACATGTGCACAAGATGAACTGAATTTACTGTCCTCTTTAAATACTTTGGGTTATATTGAATTTGATATTCTGTGTAATCTAAATTGTCTAAAAGAGAAACTTAAATTTGATTCTGGTTTGCTGAGTTTTAATCATTGTTCGCTTCATGCAATTGGCAAATATGACAGCAAAGGAGAATATTTGGTGCAAAAAGTTTATATTTGTTCTAATCTGAAATATCCTTTTGGGCCACAATACCATGATCAAATTGAGGGCTGCACTAACACTAATGATGTCTTGCAAAGTTTTTTCTAGTTTTCCCCATATGCAACAGGATAAATATCAAGAAGGGGAGCACGGTTCACTTTTACCTACAACACATACTCCAACAAAGATCAAACCGAGGACGGTTTGCTATCAAGAAGGGGAGAATGATGAGGACATCATTGGCTCAAAGATGACCATGCCAACCACTTCTATACCAAAGGTGCAACCATTCTATATGAGGCTTATCATTGATGCATTTGATGAATTGATGCTGCACCATGATATGTGTTCATTCTCATTTTTAGAATTACTTACATGGATCAAGGGAAGGTTCGATTGCATATGGAAAGCATGGAAGGTTAATGAAGTTGATTGGGGACCAAATCCAAGTATTCCTAACGTCCTCCGCTAGGCCACCACGTCACTTTGGTTCCAAGAACAGAAAGAGTCCAAGTCCAACATGTTTTGGAAGTTGAACTCGGACTGCAAATTAGTCCCAAATTGCGATGGTCACCACGACTTCATACGGACTCCGATTGGGACGTTATAGCACTTTTTGGAAAGCTTATCAAATCTATTTTCCAATGGATCTAGACTCATGGCTATATCTTATCCGATGCTTCCACAATCATCGTTTCAACGCCGGGACCTTTTCTGCCTTTGGTGCTGCGTCACCCTATTTTGGGCCGATGGTCCATGTATCGATTTGGGTCCATCAAGGACATGTCCTAGGGTTGGAGAACGACCCCAACACCCCCCTGGTTGTTCCCTTAGGTATTAAGAAGGATTAGAGCCGTCACAAACAGATTGGGTTTTGTTTAGATCAAGTTTAGACATCGCTACTTGCTTGTAGGCGCGCGTGCTGATCCAGTCATCCGTCTCCTTGTCTTCGGAACCCCACTCATAATAAGATTCAGTGTGAAACCTTCAATTTTATCTTGCAATTTCAGTGCTTGTTTCCTCGTTCTTGCTAGTTCTTCGATTGCTTGCAGGACGGGAGCCCGAGGGGCTGGTTGTCATGCTCCACAAGATCGTGACAGCCTTGGGAAGTGGTGTATCAGTCGGTAAGGCGCAGTCTTGGAAGGCTGTAGTCGGGCCATGAAGTCATCTCCATCCACCAATCAAGTTATCTCACGCTTCTCATCGAAAGATCGACCACAAACCCTTGGACTCTTTCTGTCCTTGGAACCAAAGTGACGTGGTGGCCTAGCGGAGGACGTTAAGAATACTTGGATTTGGTCCTCAATCAACTTCATTAACCTTCGATGCTTTCTATATGCAATCAAACCTTCCCTTGATCCATGTAAGTAATTCTAAAAATGAGAATGAACACACATCATGGTGCAGCATCAATTCATCAAATGCATCAATGATAAGCCTCATATAGAATGGTTGCACCTTTGGTATAGAAGTGGTTGGCATGGTCATCTTTGAGCCAATGATGTCCTCATCACCCACGTCACCGAGGAGTTCCATCGGGTGCGTCCAAAATGACTTTTGAGGCTATGGTTCATTTGGCGCAAACCGTGCACATACCAATCGAGTTATCTCATGCTTCTCATCGAAAGATCGACCACAAACTCTTGCGGGTTCATATCAATTGGTATTAGAGCTGGGCCCTTGTTTAAGGGGGTGGGAATGATGAGGACATCCTCCACTATTACCCGCTGGCAAAGACGCAACAAAAAAAGGCCAAGTGGCCTAGTTGTAGTTGGGCGGTGACCGTGTGAGCCTCTGAATAATCCCACCTTACTTAGCTTGGGAGGAGGAAAACACCTTAAAAGAGAGAGCCACCCTTCCCCTATCGGACTAGTCTTTTAGGGACATTGGGCCTTTCTCCGAGTGGGTGCGCATAAGAACTACTGGGGTCCGGGCAACCTTAATTTACTAGGCCTCGGCCAACCTCACCTGGGCCGGATGTATCATTTGGCATCAGAGCAAGGTTTATCGGTGAGAGACTTCCAATTCTTCGCTGTTTTAATTTTCCTATAGTCCAGAAAAGCCAAAAAATAGTAGATTAGTTTACCCGCACTCCTATAAACCCTTTGAGCCTTTGCTAGCACTGCTTAGTTAGGGCTTGTTGAGTTTTTGGTTGCATCGATTGTGTTGAGTTGCTGGTCTTAGTGTCTATTCCTTTAGAGTTTTGAGTTTTATCACGTTTTGGTCACCACGAGATCCACCATCACCATATACATCGTTGCTGCGTTTCTGCCACCACGGATCCATATGATGTCCGATTTGGGAGTTTAAATACAATCTGGAAACTTGAAGTTGTCTTCTTTCCAACGGATCTGACCTTGCAACAAAATTCGATCTGAGCACTCCACAATCATCTTAGAGATTTCCGCATCTGCGGTATTAACAAGAGTTGTTAAATCTGACTTCGAAGAGGCTATGTACAATAGCCTTATTGTTTGGGTTGTCATAGTACCAAATAAAACATTTAGGCCTCTGCAAAAAAAAGAAAGAAAAAGAAGAAGAAAAAGACAAGAGAAGGAGAAGAAAGAAGGGGTTGAATCTGTTGTTTTCTTCATGCTATGCTAGTTGTTCTTTTTCAGTGACTACCTTTGTGCCTAGGCTCACGTCTCTAGCATGTTATAGCCTAGAACCAGCATAGTACCATCGTTGAACGATTATTCAGCTTGCTTTGTGACTAACGTGGTGCTTGTACTTCCTTGCTTTAGCCCCACCTATAGCTCCACATATTTCGACTACAGCTTGACAGGTGTTGTTGTTGCTGCACCGATACACTTCACTCCATGGTTGTAGACTTGTTGGTTGCCATCACCTCCTGTTTGGTTTGGTAAGAACTTGTAAGGGCTTGTTTTAACAAGTTGAGTTTGAGAGAGTTACAACCGACACATCCTAGTAGTTGATAGGAGGATACATATTATTTTTGTGTTTCTTGTTTTCTACTAATCATGGCAGGTGATGTGGAGATTTTTGAGCTATTGAAACTAGACCCTCATATTCAGGATGTCATTCAACACTTGCCGTTATATGATGGTAAGTTTAATCCTCAAGCTTACATTGATTGGGAGTTAAAAGTAGACAATGAATTTGATGAGCATGACCTGTCCGAGAAACAAAAGATTTGTATTGCCTCTAATATTTTGATTGAAAATGCTTTGCTAGAATGGAAACACATTTGTAGGCCCAACAAAGTTCCAGAATCTTGGAAAGACTTCAAATTTCCTTTTAGAGATGCATTCGTTCCTGCATATTATGTTGATTATTTGCTTGCAAAATTAGACAACTTGAAGCAGGGTAGTAAGACTGTGAAACAATACAACCATAATTTTAAGATCTGTATCATGTTTGGTGGATTGGATGAATGCATGGAAGATGTTATGAGTAGATTCATGAGAGGGCTCAATTCTAAAATTCGAACCTTGTTAATTAGCAAATCATATTGCCATATTGGTCAATTGTTTTGTCTAGCTCTCAATGCTGAAAAAGAGATTCTATTATCTGTGAATACTTGGCAGAATGATGTGACCCATAATGTCCAAAATTTGTCCACTCTGCATGCTAATGAAGAGCAACAAATAGTGGAACCCACTACTGATTTTCCTTTGTCACAAAATGAATTACTCACTGTTCCTTGTGATAAAGAGGAGTTGTGTGCTGATGATTCTTTTACTCCTATGCCACAAGTAGCGAATAAGTGTGATACTTTTGGTTTGGAACCATACAAATGTGCTGAAGATAAGCTTTTTCATCCTATTATATGTGCACAAGATGAACTGAATTTACTGTCCTCTTTAAATACTTTGGGTTATATTGAATTTGATATTCTGTGTAATCTAAATTGTCTAAAAGAGAAACTTAAATTTGATTCTGGTTTGCCGAGTTTTAATCATTGTTCGCTTCATGCAATTGGCAAATATGACAGCAAAGGAGAATATTTGGTGCAAAAAGTTTATATTTATTCTAATCTGAAATATCCTTTTGGGCCACAATACCATGATCAAATTGAGGGCTGCACTAACACTAATGATGTCTTGCAAAGTTTTTTCTAGTTTTCCCCATATGCAACAGGATAAATATCAAGAAGGGGAGCACGGTTCACTTTTACCTACAACACATACTCCAACAAAGATCAAACCGAGGACGGTTTGCTATCAAGAAGGGGAGAATGATGAGGACATCATTGGCTCAAAGATGACCATGCCAACCACTTCTATACCAAAGGTGCAACCATTCTATATGAGGCTTATCATTGATGCATTTGATGAATTGATGCTGCACCATGATGTGTGTTCATTCTTATTTTCAGAATTACTTACATGGATCAAGGGAAGGTTTGATTGCATATGGAAAGCATGGAAGGTTAATGAAGTTGATTGGGGACCAAATCCAAGTATTCCTAACGTCCTCCGCTAGGCCACCACGTCACTTTGGTTCCAAGGACAGAAAGAGTCCAAGTCCAATACGTTTTGGAAGTTGAATTCGGACTGCAAAATAGTCCCAAATTGCGATGGTCACCACGACTTCATACGGACTCTGATTGGGACGTTATAGCACTTTTTGGAAAGCTTATCAAATCTATTTGCCAACGGATCTAGACTCATGGCTATATCTTATCCGATGCTTCCACAATCGTCGTTTCAACGCGGGACCTTTTCTGCCTTTGGTGCTGCGTCACCCTATTTTGGGCCGATGGTCCATGTATCAATTTGGGTCCATCAAGGACATGTCCTAGGGTTGGAGAACGACCCCAACACCCCCCTGGTTGTTCCCCTAGGTATTAATAAGGATTAGAGCCACCACAAACAGATTGGGTTTTGTTTAGATCAAGTTTAGCCATCGCTACTTGCTTGTAGGCGCGCGTGCTGATCCAGTCATCCGTCTCCTTGTCTTCGGAACCCCACTCATAATAAGATTCAGTGTGAAACCTTCAATTTTATCTTGCAATTTCAGTGCTTGTTTCCTCGTTCTTGCTAGTTCTTCGATTGCTTGCAGGACGGGAGCCCTAGGGGCTGGTTGTCATGCTCCACAAGATCGTGACAGCCTTGGGAAGTGGTGTATCAGTCGGTAATGCGCAGTCTTGGAAGGCTGTAGTCGGGCCGTGAAGTCATCTCCATCCACCAATCAAGTTATCTCACGCTTCTCATCGAAAGATCGACCACAAACCCTTGGACTCTTTCTGTCCTTGGAACCAAAGTGACGTGGTGGCCTAGCGGAGGACGTTAAGAATACTTGGATTTGGTCCCCAATCAACTTCATTAACCTTCCATGCTTTCCATATGCAATAAACCTGCCCTAGATCCATGTAAGTAATTCTGAAAATGAGAATGAACACACATCATGGTGCAGCATCAATTCATCAAATGCATCAATGATAAGCCTCATATAGAATGGTTGCACCTTTGGTATAGAAGTGGTTGGCATGGTCATCTTTGAGCCAATGATGTCCTCATCACCCACGTCACCGAGGAGTTCCATCGGGTGCGTCCAAAATTACTTCTGAGCCTATGGTTCGTTTGGTGCAAACCGTGCACATATCTTGAGTTAGGATTAGCACTATCTCCAAACAGACCAAACTGAGCTTCCACTTGAGCCTCGTCTCCTCGGAGTACCATCGGGTGCGGCTAAAACTATTGATGAGCCTATGGTATGTTTGATGCAAACCAAGCACCTGTCTTGCACTGACACTTACACTGTATCCAAACGGACTGAACCGAGATTCCGCATAACCAACATCACCTTGGAGATCCATCGGGTGCGTCAAAAATGATTTCTGAGTCTATGGAACGTTCGATGCAAACAATGCACCTATCTTGCATCAAGAGTAGCACTATCACCAAACAGTCTAAATCGGGCTTCCACTTGAGCATCGTCAACTAGGAGTACCATCGGGTATGTCCAAAATAATTTCTGAGCCTATGGTACATTTCGCACAAACCATGCACCTATCTTGCACCGACACTGACACTGTTTCCGAACAAACCAAAATTGATTTGAACCCGCAAGGGTTTGTGGTCGATCTTTCAATGAGAAGCATGAGATAACTCGATTGGTGGATGGAGATGGCGTTCATGGCCCGACTACAGCCTTCCAAGCTGTGCCTTAGCAACCGATACACCACCTCCAACAGCCGTCGTGATCTTGTGGAGCACGATCAACTAAACCACTAGGGTAATTCCTGCAAGCAATCGAGGAACAAGCAAGAACAAGTAGAACAAGCAACTCAATTGCAAATATGGAGATGAAAAACCAATCTGAACTCACAAAGTTGGGGTTCTGAATCAAGTAGAACGGATGGTCTAGTCAACACACGCGTCTACAAGGAAGTAGCAATGGCTAAACTTTCAACAAAACAAAACCCAATCTGTTTGTGGCGGCTCTAATCCTTATTAATACCTAGGGGAACGACCAGGGGGGTGTTGGGGTCATTCTCCAACCCTAGGACACATCCTTAATGGACCCAAATTGATACATGGACCATCGGCCCAAAATAGGGTGACGCAGCACCAAAGGTAGAAAAGGTCCCAGCGTTGAAACGACGATTGTGGAAGCATCGGATAAGATATAGCCATGAGTCCAGATCCGTTGGAAAATAGACTTGATAAGCTTTCCAAAAAGTGCTATAACGTCCCAATCGGAGTCCGTATGAAGTCATGGTGACCGTCGCAATTTGGGACTATTTTGCAGTCCGAATTCAACTTCCAAAACGTGTTGGACTTGGATTCTTTCTATCTTTGGAACCAAAGTGACGTGGTGGCCTAGCGGAGGACGTTAGGAATACTTGGATTTGGTCCCCAATCAACTTCATTCACCTTTCATGCTTTCCATATGCAATTAAACCTTCCCTTGATCCATGTAAGTAATTCTGAAAATGAGAATGAACACACATCATGGTGCAGCATCAATTCATCAAATGCATCAATGATAAGCCTCATATAGAATGGTTGCACCTTTGGTATAGAAGTGGTTGGCATGGTCATCTTTGAGCCAATGATGTCCTCATCAAGCACTATCTCCAAATGGACTGAAACAAGCATCCACTTGTGCCTCAACACAAAGGAGTACCATCGGGTGCGCCCAAAATGTTTCATGGGCCCATGGTACGTTTGGTGCAAACCATGCACCTATCTTGCATCAAGACTAGCACTATCTCTAAACAGACCGAATCGAGCTTCCATTTGATCCTCGTCACCCAGGAGTACCAACAGGTGTATCCAAAATGATTTCCTAAGCATATGGTACATTTTGCGCAAGCCTTGCACCTATCTTTCACCGATACTAACACTATCACCAAACGGACTGAAACAAAATTCCACATGACCAACGTCACCTAGGGGATCCATCAGGTGCGTCCAAAATGACTTTCTTGCCTATGGTATGTTTGGCGCAAACCATGGACCTATCTTGCGTCAAGATTACCACTATCTCGAAATGTACTGAAACAAGCTTCCACTTGAGCCTCGTCACCTAGGAGTACCATCGGGTGCATCCAAATAGATTGAAACGAGATTTCAAATGACCAACGTCACCTTGGAGATCCATCGGGTGCGTCTAAAACGATTTCTGAGCCTATGGTATGTTTGACACAAACCTTGCACCTATCTAGCATCAAGATTAGCACAATCTCCAAATGGACCAAATTAAGCTTCTACTCTAGCTTCATCAGCTAGGAGTACCATCGGGTGTGTCCGAAACCATTTTTAAGCCGATGGTACGTTTCATGCAAACTGTGCACCTATCTTGCACCAATACTAACATTGTCTCCAAACGGACCAAAATGAGATTCCACATGACCCACGTCACCTAAGAGTTCTATCGGCTATGCCCAAAACTATTTTTGAGCCTCATCACCTAGGAGTACCTCAGGTGCTTCCAAAACAATTTCTGAGCCTATGGTACATTTGGGGCAAACCATGCACCTATCTTGCGTCAAGATTAGCACTATCTCCAAATGGACTAAAATGAGCATCCACTTGAGCCTCGTCTCCTAGGAGTACCATTAGGTGCGTCCAAAACGAGTTCTGAGCCTACGGTACATTTGGTGCAAACCATGCACCTATCTTGCATTGACACTAACGCTGTCTCCAAACGGACTAAAATGAGATTCCCATGACCCACGTCACCTAGGAAATTTGTCAGGTGTCTAAAGTATTTCTGAGCCTATAGTACTTTCGGCACAAATCATGCACCTATCTTGTGTCAAGACTAGCACTATCTCCAAACAGACCGAATCGAGGTTCCACTGGATCCTCATCACCTAGAAGTACCATTGGGTGCGTCCAAAATGATTTCTGAGCCTATGGTATGTTTGGCGCAAACTATGCACGTATCTTGCACCAACACTACCACAGTCTTCAAATGGATTGAAATGATATTCCATATGACCAACGTCACCTAGGAGATCCATCAGATACATCCAAAATGATTTTCGAGCCTATGCTACGTTCGACGCAAACCATGCACTATCTTGCGTCAAGATTAGCACAAT
Source organism: Saccharum officinarum (assembly GCA_020631735.1). Taxonomy (NCBI): domain Eukaryota; kingdom Viridiplantae; phylum Streptophyta; class Magnoliopsida; order Poales; family Poaceae; genus Saccharum; species Saccharum officinarum. The sequence continues at coordinate 38,177,067 of CM036176.1, read as the reverse complement.
CACCGAACTGAGCACCTATCTTGCACTGATACTAATGCTGTCTCCAAATGGACTGAACCGAGATTCCACATAACCAGCATCACCTAGGAGATCCATCGGGTGCATCCAAAATGATTTTTGAGCCTATGGTACGTTCGACGCAAACCTTGCACCTATCTTGCATCAAGGGGAGCACTATCTTCAAACGGACCATATCGAGCTTCCACTTGAGCCTCATCACCTAGGAGTACCACCGGGTATGTCCAAAATAATTTCTGAGCCTATGGTACATTTTGCGAAAGCCATGCACCTATCTTGCTTTGATACTAACTCCGTCTCCAAACGAACTAAAACAATATTCCACATGACCCACGTCACCGAGGACTTCCATCGGGTCCATCCAAAATGACTTTCGAGCCTATGGTTCATTCGACGCAAACCGTGCACCTATCTTGCGTCAGGTTTAGCACTATCTCCAAATAGACCGAATTGAGCTTCCACTTGAGCCTCGTCACCTAGGAGTACCATTGGGTGAGTCTAAAATGATTTATGAGCCTATGGTACGTTTGATGCAAACCGAGCACCTATCTTGCACCAACGCTAACACTATCTCCAAACGGATTGAAACAAGATTCCACATGACCAACGTCACCAAGGAGTTCCATTTAGATCCTGTGGTATGTTCAGCACAAACCGTGCCCTATCTTGCGTCAAGATTAGCACTATCACCAAATAAACCAGATCAAGCTTCCACTTGAGCCTCGTCACCTAGGAGTACCATTGGGTGCGTCCAAAATGATTTCGGAGCTGATGGTACATTCAGTGCAAATCGTGCACTTGTCTTGCACCGATACTAACACCATCTTCAAATTGACTAAAATGACCCTTGTCACCATGGAGTTCTATTGGGTGTGTCCAAAATGATTTTTGAGCCCGTGGTATGTTCAGCGCATACTGTGCATCTATCTTGCATCAAGATTAGCACTATATCCGACGGATTGAAATGAGCATCCACTTGGGCCGCGTCACCTAGGAGTACCATAGGGTGGCACTCACCACATGGGTCGTGGCCGCTATGTAGAGCAAGAGGGGCTCGTTGCTTCACGAGGCCACTAGGATTGGAGGACTTGTTTAAAGTTTTTTGAACTTGTCAAGAGCCGCCTGGGCCTCGAGTGTCCACGCAAAAGTGATCGGCCTTCTTTAGAAGCTTGTAGAGTGGCAACCCTCGTTCGCCGAGGCGTGAGATGAACCGGCTAGAGCAACTAGGCATCCCATAACTCATTGCAGTCCCTTTAAGTTCTGAATCAGACCCATGTTTGTTATTGCCGAAATTTTCTCTAGGTTGGCCTCGATGCCACGCCGAGAAACTAAGAAGCCTAATAGCATGCCCCTCGGGACCCCAAAAACACACTTTTCTGGGTTAAGCTTAACATTTTTAGCCTTAAGTGCTGTGAAGGCGAGGCCAAGATCATCAATTAAGCTATTGGCATGCTTCGACTTGACTATGATATCGTCTACATAGGCCTCAACGGTCCGCCCGATGAGTTCACCGAAGACAGTATTCATGCAATGCTGGTTGTGGCGCCAGCATTCTTTAACCTGAATGACATAGTTATGTAGCAGTAAATCCCAAAAGGCGTAATGAACGAAGTCACGAGCTGGTCAGATTCTATCATTGCAATTTGGTGATAACCAAAGTATGCATCAAGAAAGGAAAGTGCTTCACACCTAGCAGTCGAATCTACTATTTGATCAATGCATGGTAAAGGAAACAGATGGACATGCTTTATTTATAGTGTAATCAACGCACATCCACCACTTTCCACTTTTCTTCTTAACTAGTATAGGATTAGCTAACCATTCTAGATGAAATACCTCCTTGATGAACCTAGCCTCTAGCAGCTTGCGGATCTCCTCCTCGATTGCCCTGCGCTTCTCCTCGTCGAAGCGGCGCAGTCGTTGCTTCACCGGTTTGGCGTCGGCTCAGATTTCCAAGGCATGCTCGGTGACATCCCTCGGGATGCCAAGCATGTCTGAGGGACTCCACGCGAATATGTCACAATTCATGGAGAGAAAAGTCGATAAGCATGACTTCCTATTTGGGGTCGAGGGTGGTGCTAATGCACACCACCTTGCTGTCCAGGCTATTGAGGTCAAGCGACACCTCCTTCACCTCCACCACTGGCTTGAAGGTGCCTACACTCCACTTGGGGTCAGGCTCCTTAGGTGAGCTGACTTCAAGAGCCGCTGCAAGTGCCTTAGAGTCATGTAGAGCCTCAGCATACTCGTAGCACTCGACGTCGCATTCGAAGGCATGCCGGTATGTGGTGCTAACTGTGATGATCCTTTTTGGTCCCGGCATCTTTAACTTGAGGTAAGTGTAGTTTGGGACAGCCATGAACTGAGCGTAACATGGGCGCCCCAAGATAGCATGGTACGTGCCACAGAATCCCACCACCTCAAAGGTGAGCATTTCAGTGCAGTAGTTGAAGGGATCTCTGAAGCTAATGGGCAGATCGATCTGCCCTACCGGCATCGCACGTTTCCCTAGCACAACACCATGGAACAGTGCACCATTCAGCCAGGGCTAGGACTGGCCGATACCTATCAGATCGAGCATGTCGACATAGAGGATGTTGATCTCACTACCGCCGTCCATGAGCACCTTAGAAAGGCACGTATTGGTGATGATGGGGTCGACGACGAGCGGGTACTGCCCTGGATGTAGAACTCGGGCAGGATGATTGTCATGGTTGAAGGTGATGGCGGCGTTAGACCAGTCGAGATAGGCAGGCATCGCAGGCTCGACAGCATAGACCTCTCGCCAGCTTACAACGCTGCTTAGTGTCATAAGATGTAGGCCCACCGAAGATCATAAAGCAGTTGTTGATGATGGGGAACCTACCGCCCATATCGTCGCCTTTGTTGTCCATGGGCTTCTTCCCCACATCTTCCTTAGCCGGTATGCTGTGAAGAAGCGCTTCATCATGACACACTCTCAGAGAGTATGCTTGACCAGACCCTGGTAGTAGGGGCATGGCTCATCAAGCATCTTGTCTAAGAGTCCTGCCCCATCAGGGGGCAGGGCCCTTGCTTGATTCCGGTCTGCCGTGTCAATGAGGTTGTCCTGCAACCCCTTCTTGCCTGTCTTCTTCTTGTCATGCCTGGGCTAGCCGAATCATGGTACCCTGGGGTAACTGAACTTGTCGGACCATGTGCCCTTCAATTCGTCGGAGCAGAGTCATAGGTTGGCCACTGGCTCAGAGAAGCTGGTAGGCTCGCTGGTCGGTGGGAGGAGGTCGAGGTCATAGCCCTCCCCGACGACAATGAACTCAAGGCTCCCAAACCAGATGTGAGAGCTTGGAGCAAAGTTGATGTTGTTTCCGGGCATCAGAGACATGGTGAAGTAGAACATGACACGCAGAGCCCCTACCTGGCGTGCCAACTGTCGGTGTTCTTGAACTAGGGGTGTCTAGAATGGGACAAGTGAATGATGCTACGCGTTGGAGCCTCCGATGGTGTGCATGGCGGACACAAGATGTATACTAGTTTGGCTGAATGTCCCTACGTCCAGTGCTCGCTGCTGCTTGTGTTGCTTTGCACCAAAGTGCTTGTAGTAGGGGGATACAAGCTGGTCGAGAGAGGGATGGCTCCCAGGTCTCTATGAGTGGGTGTGTTCAAGTGTTTGAGTGTGTGCTTAGTATATTACCATTGTTGGGCATTGTCTCTCCATTGAACCTCGTCTTATCGAGGGTCCCTTCCTCCCCTTTTATAGTATGCAATGGGAGGGGTCAGGTTACAGTATCTGGATGTACGAAAATAGAAAGAAAAGTCCCTAAGGTTCTCCCTATTGCTAGCTTTCCTTTCAGTTTGTGCATCCACACAGTCGTCATCATGGTGGTGGCATGTCGTGGCTATAGATGATGAGGCGAAGCCATACCCTAACACAGTGTCATGATGAAGAAGATTTCGTGGGCCTGAAGCCGCGCGCAAAAAAGGTGGGGGGCCTAGACGGCCGTTGCTCCCCGTCCCATTGAGGTAGACATGGTAGGGTGCGATGTAGCATAGCTTCTCCCTGTTACTATCGTGGGGGGCGCGAAAGAAATGTGGGAGCCTTGACCAAATCATGAATTAGGTGTACAGTTCCAAGGCGATCCTACAGGACGCGGTGAGCTCCTGTTCCTTAGCAGGAAAACGTAGGGGCCCGTGCATACCTGTGGTAGTGTGTTACAGTTGGGGGTAGAGCGAAGTAGTAGCTGTGTAGAGGGGTCGAGTGCCTTGATGACGTCACAGGGCCCGAGCGCCTGGATGACGTCATGAGGGTCAGACGAGACGGAGAGGGGTCAGACGAAGCGAAGGAGCGCTAGGGGGCTCGGGCGCTTGTCCTTTGCTTGGTTTTGAGCGGAGTAAGGCCTGGGCTGGCTGTGATGGGCCGTGGGCCTTAATATTTGTCTTGGTGGGTAGTTTTGCGGTGAAAATGGGGTAACCCATTTTATTGGTACCCGACAGTACCGTAGGCTCAGAAATAGTATTGGAGGCACCCGATGGAACTCTTAGGTGACGTGGGCCATGTGGAATCTCGTTTCGATCCGTTTTGAGATAGTGTTAGCATCGGTGCAAGATAGGTGCTCGGTTTGCATCAAACGTACCGTAGGCTCATATATCATTTTAGACACACCCGATGGTACACCTAGATGATGAGGGTCTGGTGGAGCTCGGTTTGGTCTGTATGGAGATAGTGCTAATCTTGACGCAAGATAGGTGCACGGTTTGCACTGAACGTTCCATAGGCTCATAAATAGTTTTGGACGCAGCCGATGGAACTCGTAAGTGATGTGGGTCGTGTGGAATCTCGTTTTAGTCTATTTAGAGACAGTGTTAGTGTTAGTGCAAGATAGGTGTACGGTTTGCACCAAACATATCAAAGGCATAGAAATCATTTTGGACGCACTCGATGGGACTCCTAGGTGACGAGGCTCAAGTGGAAGCTCGGTTCGGTCTGTTTGGAGATAGTGCTACTCTTGATGCAAGATTGGTGTGTGGTTTGCGTCGAACGTACCATAGGTTTCAGAAAATAGTATTGAAGACACCAGATGGAACTCCTAGGTGAAGTGGGTCATGTGGAATCTCGTTTCGATCTGTTTTGAGACAATGTTAGCGTCAGTGCAAGATAGGTGCTCAGTTTGATAAAAAAAATGTACCAAAGGCTCATAAATCGTAGAAGCACCCGATGGCACTCCTACGTGACGAGGGTCTGGTGGAGCTCTATTCAGTCTATTTGGAGATAGTGCTAATCTTGACGCAACATAGGTGCAAGGTTTGCACTGAATGTACCATAGGCTCATAAATAGTTTTGGACGCACCCGATGGAACTCGTAAGTGACATGGGTCGTGTGAAATCTCGTTTTAGTTTGTTTGGAGACAGTGTTAGTGTTAGTGCAAGATAGGAGCACGGTTTGTACCGAACATACCATAGGCATAGACATCATTTTGGACACACTCGATGGGACTCCTAGGTGATGAGGCTCAACTAGAAGCTCGGTTCGGTCCGTTTGAATATAGTGCTACACTTGATGCAAGATTGGTGGATGGTTTGCGTCGAACGTACATAGGCTTAGAAATAGTATTGGAGGCACACGATGGAACTCCTAGGTGGCGTGGGTCATGTGGAATTTCGTTTCGATCTGTTTTGAGATAGTGTTAGCATCGGTGCAAGATAGGTGCTCGGTTTGCATCAAACGTACCATAGGCTCATAAATAGTTTTAGGAGCACCCGATGGTACTCCTACGTGATGAGGGTCTAGTGGAGCTCTGTTCGGCCATTTGGAGAAGTGCTAATCTTGACGCAAGATAGGTGCATGGTTTGCACTAAATGTACCATAGGCTCATAAATAGTTTTGGACGCACCCGATGAAACTCGTAAGTGACGTGGGTCGTGTGGAACCTCGTTTTAGTCTGTTTGGAGACAGTTTTAGTGTCAGTGCAAGATAAGAGCATGGTTTGCACCGAACATACATAGGCATAGAAATCCTTGTGGATGCACTCGATGGGACTCCTGGGTGATGAGGCTCAAGTGGAAGCTCGGTTCAGTCTGTTTGGAGATAGTGCTACTCTTGATGCAAGATTGGTTCACGGTTAGCGTTAAACATATCGTAGTCTCAGAAATAGTATTGGAGGCACCCAATGGAACTTCAAGATGACGTGGGTCATGTGGAATCTCGTTTCAATCTGTGTTTAAGACAGTGTTAGTGTCTGTGCAAGATAGGTGCTCGGTTTGCATCAAACGTACCATAGTCTCATAAATCATTTTAGACGCACCCGATGGTAGTCCTAGGTGACGAGGCTCTAGTGGAGCTCTGTTCCGTACACTTGGAGATAGTGCTTATCTTGACGCAAGATAGGTGCACGGTTTATACTGAACCTACCATAGGCTCATACATAGTGTTGGGCGCACCCAATGGAACTCCGAAGTGATGTGGGTCGTTTGAAATCTCATTTTAGTCTATTTAGAGACAGTGTTAGTGTCAGCGCAAGATAGGTGCACAATTTGCACCAAATATACCATAGGCATAGAAATCGTTTTGAATGCACTCAATGGGACTCCTAGGTGATGAGGCTCAAGAGGAAGCTCGGTTCGCTCTGTTTGGAGATAGTGCTACTCTTGATGCAAGATTGGTTCACGGTTTGCATCGAACGTACTGTAGGCTCAGAAATAGTATTAGAGGCACCTGATGGAACTCCTAGGTGACATGGGACATGTGGAATCTTGTTTCGATCTGTTTTGAGATAGTGTTAGCGTCGGTGCAAGATAGGTGCTCTGTTTGCGTCAAACGTACCATAGGTTCATAAATAGTTTTAGACGCACCCGATGGTACTCCTAGGTGACGAGGGTCTGGGGGAGCTCTGTTCGATTCGTTTGGAGAACTAATCTTGATGCAGGATAGGTGTATGGTTTGCAACGAACGTACCATAGGCTCATCAATATTTTTGGACACACCCGATGGAACTCGTAAGTGACGTGGGTCATGTGGAATCTTGTTTTAGTCCGTTTGGAGACTGAGAGTGTCAGTGCAAGATTGGTGCACGGTTTGCACCGAAGATACCATAGGCATAGAAATCATTTGGGATGCACTCGATGGGACTCCTAGGTGACGAGGCTCAAGTGGAAGCTCGGTTCGGTCCATTTGGAGATAGTGTTACTCTTGATGCAAGATTGGTGCACGGTTTGCATCGAACGTACTATAGGCTCAGAAATAATATTGGAGGCACTCGGTGGAACTCTTAGGTGATGTGGGTTATGTGGAATCTCGTTTCGATCTGTTTTGAGACAGTATTAGCGTCGGTGCAAGATAGATGCTCGGTTTGCGTCAAACGTACCATAGGCTCATAAATCGTTTTAGACGCACCCGAGGTACTCCTAGGTGACGAGGGTCTGGTGGAGCTCTATTCGGTCCGTTTGGAGATAGTGCTAATCTTGCACAAGATAGGTGCACAGTTTGCACTGAAAGAACCATAGGTGCATAAATACTTTTGGATGCACCCGATGGAACTCGTAAGTGACGTGGGTCGTGTGGAATCTCATTTCAGTCTGTTTGGAGACAGTGTTGGTGTTAGTGCAAGATAGGTGCATGGTTTGCACCGAACATACCAAAGGCATAGAAATCATTTTGGATGCACTCGGTGGGACTCCTAGTTGACGAGACTCAAATGGAAGCTCAGTTCGGTCTGTTTGGAGATAGTGCTACTCTTGATGCAAGATTGGTGCACAGTTTGCGTCGAACGTACCATAGGCTCAGAAATAGTATTAGAGGCACCCGATGGAACTCCTAGGTAACGTGGATCATGTGAAATCTTGTTTCGATATGTTTTCAGACAGTGTTAGCATCGGTGCAAGTAGGTGCTCGGTTTGCCTCAAATGTAACATAGGCTCATAAATCATTTTAGAGGCACCCGATGGTACTCCTACGTGATGAGGGTCTGGTGGAGTTCAATTCGGTCCGTTTGCTGATAGTGCTAATCTTGAAGCAAGATACGTGCATGGTTTGCACTGAATGTACCATAGGCTCATAAATCGTTTTAAACGCACCTGAGGTACTCCTAGGTGATCAGAGTCTGGTGGAGCTCTATTCGGTCCGTTTGGAGATAGTGCTAATCTTGACGCAAGATAGGTGCACAGTTTGCCCTGAAACTACCATAGGTGCATAAATAGTTTTGGACGCACCCGATGGAACTCATAAGTGACGTGGGTCGTGTGGAATCTCGTTTTAGTCTGTTTGGAGACAGTGTTAGTGTCAGTGCAAGATAGGAGCACGGTTTGCACTGAACATACCATAGGCATAGACATCGTTTTGGACGCACTCGGTGGGACTCCTAGGTGACGAGGCTCAACTAGAGGCTTGGTTTCGGACCATTTGGAGATAGTGCTACTCTTGATGCAAGATTGGTGCAAGCCATGTGTCAAACATAGGCTCATAAATAGTATTGGAGGCACACGATGGAACTCTTAGGTGAGGTGGGCAATGTGGATTTTTTGTTTTGATTTGTTTTGAGACAGTGTTAGCGTCGGTGCAAGATAGGTGCTCAGTTTGCATCAAACGTACCACATGCTCATAAATCGTTTTAGACGCACGCGATGGTGCTCCTAGGTGACGAGCATCTAGTGGAGCTCTGTTAGGTCTGTTTGCAGATAGTGCTAATCATGACACAAGATAGGTGCACGGTTTGCACTGAACGTACTAGAGGCTCATAAATAGTTTTGGACGCACCCGATGGAACTCGTAAGTGACATGGCTCGTGTGGAAAATTTGTTTTAGTTTGTTTGGAGACAGTGTTAGTGTTAGTGCAAGATAGGAGCACGGTTTGCACCGAACATACCATAGACATAGACATCGTTTTGGACACACTCAATGGGACTCCTTGGTGATGAGGCTCAACTAGAGCCTCGGTTTCGGACGATGTGGAGATAGTGCTACTCTTGAAGCAAGATTGGTGCACGCCATGTGTCAAACATACCGTAGGCTCATAAATAGTATTGGAGGCACATGATGGAACTCTTAGGTGAGGTGGGCAATGTGGAATTTTGTTTTGATTTGTTTTGAGACAGTGTTAGCGTCGGTGCAAGATAGGTGCTCGGTTTGCATCAAACGTACCACATGCTCATAAATCGTTTTAGACGCAGCCGATGGTGCTCCTAGGTGACGAGCGTCTAGTGGAGCTCTGTTAGGTCCGTTTGGAGATAGTGCTGATATTGACACAAGATAGGTGCACGGTTTGCACTGAACGTACCATAGGCTCATAAATAGTTTTGGACGCACCCAATGGAACTCGTAAGTGACGTGGGTCATGTGGAATCTCGTTTTAGTCTGTTTGGAGACAGTGTTAGTGTCAGCGCAAGATACGTGCACGGTTTCCACCAAACATATCATGGGCATAGAAATCGTTTTGGACGCACTCGATGGGACTCCTATGTGACGAGGCCCAAGTGGAAGCTTGGTTTGTTCGAATTGGAGATAGTGCTACTCTTGATGCAAGATTGGTGCACGGTTTACGTCGAACGTACCGTAGGCTTGGAAATTGTATACGAGGCACCTGATGGAACTCCTAGGTGACGTGAGTCATGTCGAATATCGTTTCGATCTGTTTTGAGACAGTGTTAGCGTCGGTGCAAGATAGGTGCTCGGTTTGAGTCAGACGTACCATAGGCTCATAAATCGTTTTAGACACACCTGATGGTACTCCTAGGCAATGAGGGTCTGGTAGAGCTCTGATCGGTACGCTTGGAGATAGTGCTAATCTTGACGCAAGACTGGTGCATGGTTTGCACTGAACGTACCATAGGTTCATAAATAGTTTTGGACGCACCCGATGGAACTCGTAATTGACGTGGGTCATGTGAAATCTCATTTTAGTCCATTTGGAGACAGTGTTAGTTTCAGTGCAAGATAGGTGCACGGTTTGCACCAAACATACCATAGGCATAGAAATCGTATTGGACGGATGATGGGACTCCTAGGTGACATGGCTCAAGCGGAAGCTTGGTTCGGTCCGTTCGGAGGTAGTGCTACTCTTGATGCAAGATTGGTGCACGGTTTGCACTGAACGTACATAGGCTCAGAAATAATATTGGAGGCACCCGGTGGAACTCCAAGGTGACGTGGGTCATGTGGAATGTCGTTTCAATCTATTTTGAGACAGTGTTAGCGTCGGTGCAAGATAGGTGCTCAGTTTGCCATAAACGTACCATAGGCTCATAAATCATTTTAGAAGCACCCGATGGTACTCATACGTGACGAGGGTCTGGTGGAGCTCTATTCGGTCCGTTTGTAGATAGTGCTAATCTTGGCGCAAGATAGGTGCATGGTTTGCACTGAATGTACCATAGGCTCATAAATAGTTTTTGATGCACCCGATGGAACTCGTAAGTGACGTGGGTCATGTGGAATCTTGTTTTAGTTTGTTTGGAGACAATGCTAGTGTCAGTGCAAGATATGAGCACGGTTTGCACCGAACATACCATAGGCGTTGACATCGTTTTGGACGCACTCGACAGGACTCCTAGGTGATGAGGCTCAACTAGAATCTCGGTTCGGACCATTTGGAGATAGTGCTACATTTGATGCCAGATTGGTGCATGGTATGCGTCGAACGTACCGTAGGCTCAGAAATAGTATTAGAGGCACACATTGGAACTCCTAGGTGACGTGGGTCTGTGGAATTTCATTTTGATCTATTTTGAGACAGAGTTAGTGTCAGTGCAAGATAGGAGCTATGTTTGCATCAAATGTACCATAGGCTCATAAATCATTTGACGCACCCGATGGTGCTCCTAGGTGACGAGGGTCCGGTGGAGCTCTGTTCGGTCCGTTTGGAGATAGTGCTAATCTTGACACAAGACAGGTGCACGGTTTGCACTCAACGTACCATAGGCTCATATATAGTTTTGGACGCACCCGATGGAACTCGTAACTGACGTGGGTCATGTGGAATCTTCTTTTAGTCCATTTGGAGATAGTGTTAGTGTCAGTGTAAGATAGCTGCACTGTTTGCACCGAACATACCATTGGCATAGAAATCATTTTGGACGCACTCGATGGGACTCCTAGGTGACGAGGCTCAAGTGGAAGCTTAGTTCGGTCCATTTGTTGATAGTGCTACTGATGCAAGATTGGTGCCCGGTTTGCGTCGAACGTACCGTAGGCTTAGAAATTGTATACGAGGCACCCGATGGAACTCCTAGGTGACGTGAGCAGGTGGAATCTCGTTTTGATCTATTTTGAGACCGTGTTAGCGTTGGTGCAAGATAGGTGCTCGGTTTGAGTCAGACGTACCATAGGCTCATAAATTATTTTAAACACACCTGATGGTACTCCTAGGCAATGAGGGTCTGGTAGAGCTCTGCTCGGTATGCTTGGAGACAGTGCTAATCTTGACGCAAGACTGGTGCACGGTTTGCACTGAACGTACCATAGGCTCATAAATAGTTTTGGACGCACCCGACGGAACTCGTAATTGACGTGGGTCGTGTGGAATCTCGTTTTAGTCCATTTGGAGATAGTGCTAGTTTCAGTGCAAGATAGGTGCACGGTTTGCACCGAACATACCATAGGCATAGAAATCGTATTGGACAGACGATGGGACTCCTAGGTGACGTAGCTCAAGCGGAAGTTTGGTTCGGTCCGTTTTGAGATAGTGCTACTCTTGATGCAAGATTGGTGCACGGTTTGCACCGAATGTACATAGGCTCAGAAATAATATTGGAGGCACCCGGTGGAACTCCAAGGTGACGTGGGTCATGTGGAATGTCGTTTCAATCTGTTTTGAGACAATGTTAGCGCCGGTGCAAGATAGGTGCTCAGTTTGCCACAAACGTACCATAGGCTCATAAATCGTTTTAGAAGCACCCGATGGTACTCCTACGTGACGAGGGTCTGGTGGAGCTCTATTCGGTCCGTTTGCAGATAGTGCTAATCTTGGCGCAAGATAGGTGCATGGTTTGCACTGAATGTACCATGGGCTCATAAATAGTTTTTGATGCACCCGATGGAACTCGTAAGTGACGTGGGTCATGTGGAATCTTGTTTTAGTTTGTTTGGAGACAGTGCTAGTGTCAGTGCAAGATATGAGCACGGTTTGCACCGAACATACCATAGGCGTTGACATCATTTTGGACACACACGATGGGACTCCTAGGTGATGAGGCTCAACTAGAAGCTTGGTTCTGACCATTTGGAGATAGTGCTACATTTGATGCAAGATTGGTGCATGGTATGCGTCGAACGTATCGTAGGCTCAGAAATAGTATTGGAGGCACACATTGGAACTCCTAGGTGACGTGGGTCTGTGGAATTTCGTTTTGATCTATTTTGAGAAAGAGTTAGCGTCAGTGCATGATAGGAGCTAGGTTTGCATCAAACGTACCATAGGCTCATAAATCATTTGACGCACCCGATGGTGCTCCTAGGTGACGAGGGTCCGGTGGAGCTCTGTTCGGTCCGTTTGGAGATAGTGCTAATCTTGACACAAGATAGGTGCACGGTTTGCACTCAATGTACCATAGGCTCATAAATAGTTTTGGACGCACCCGATGGAACTCGTAACTGACGTGGGCCATGTGGAATCTTCTTTTAGTCCATTTGGAGACAGTGTTAGTGTCAGTGCAAGACAGGTGCACGGTTTGAACCGAACATACCATTGGCATAGAAATCATTTTGGACGCACTCGATGGGACTCCTAGGTGACGAAGCTCAAGTGGAGGCTCAGTTCGGTCCATTTGTTGATAGTGCTACTCTTGATGCAAGATTGGTGCCCGGTTTGCGTCGAACGTACCGTAGGCTTGGAAATTGTATACGAGGCACCTGATGGAACTCCTAGGTGACGTGAGTCATGTCGAATATCGTTTCGATCTGTTTTGAGACAGTGTTAGCGCCGGTGCAAGATAGGTGCTCGGTTTGAGTCAGACGTACCATAGGCTCATAAATCGTTTTAGACACACCTGATGGTACTCCTAGGCAATGAGGGTCTGGTAGAGCTCTGATCGGTACTCTTGGAGATAGTGCTAATCTTGACGCAAGACTGGTGCATGGTTTGCACTGAACGTACCATAGGTTCATAAATAGTTTTGGACGCACCCGACGGAACTCGTAATTGACGTGGGTCATGTGAAATCTCATTTTAGTCCATTTGGAGACAGTGTTAGTTTCAGTGCAAGATAGGTGCACGGTTTGCACCAAACATACCATAGGCATAGAAATCGTATTGGACGGATGATGGGACTCCTAGGTGACATGGCTCAAGCGGAAGCTTGGTTCGGTCCATTCGGAGGTAGTGCTACTCTTGATGCAAGATTGGTGCACGGTTTGCACTGAATGTACATAGGCTCAGAAATAATATTGGAGGCACCCGGTGGAACTGCAAGGTGACGTGGGTCATGTGGAATGTCGTTTCAATCTATTTTGAGACAGTGTTAGCGTCGGTGCAAGATAGGTGCTCAGTTTGCCATAAACGTACCATAGGCTCATAAATCATTTTAGAAGCACCCGATGGTACTCATACGTGACGAGGGTCTGGTGGAGCTCTATTCGGTCCGTTTGCAGATAGTGCTAATCTTGGCGCAAGATAGGTGCATGGTTTGCACTGAATGTACCATAGGCTCATAAATAGTTTTTGATGCACCCGATGGAACTCGTAAGTGACGTGGGTCATGTGGAATCTTGTTTTAGTTTGTTTGGAGACAATGCTAGTGTCAGTGCAAGATATGAGCACGGTTTGCACCGAACATACCATAGGCGTTGACATCGTTTTGGACGCACTCGACAGGACCCCTAGGTGATGAGGCTCAACTAGAATCTCGGTTCGGACCATTTGGAGATAGTGCTACATTTGATGCCAGATTGGTGCATGGTATGCGTCGAACGTACCGTAGGCTCAGAAATAGTATTAGAGGCACACATTGGAACTCCTAGGTGACGTGGGTCTGTGAAATTTCGTTTTGATCTATTTTGAGAAAGAGTTAGCGTCAGTGCAAGATAGGAGCTAGGTTTGCATCAAACGTACCATAGGCTCATAAATCATTTGACGCACCCGATGGTGCTCCTAGGTGACGAGGGTCCGGTGGAGCTCTGTTCGGTCCGTTTGGAGATAGTGCTAATCTTGACACAAGATAGGTGCACGGTTTGCACTCAATGTACCATAGGATCATAAATAGTTTTGGACGCACCCGATGGAACTCGTAACTGACGTGGGCCATGTGGAATCTTCTTTTAGTCCATTTGGAGACAGTGTTAGTGTCAGTGCAAGACAGGTGCACGGTTTCAACCGAACATACCATTGGCATAGAAATCATTTTGGACGCACTCGATGGGACTCCTAGGTGACGAAGCTCAAGTGGAAGCTCAGTTCGGTCCATTTGTTGATAGTGCTACTCTTGATGCAAGATTGGTGCCCGGTTTGCGTCGAACGTACCGTAGGCTTGGAAATTGTATACGAGGCACCTGATGGAACTCCTAGGTGACGTGAGTCATGTTGAATATCGTTTCGATCTGTTTTGAGACAGTGTTAGCGCCGGTGCAAGATAGGTGCTCGGTTTGAGTCAGACGTACCATAGGCTCATAAATCGTTTTAGCACACCTGATGGTACTCCTAGGCAATGAGGGTCTGGTAGAGCTCTGATCGGTACGCTTGGAGATAGTGCTAATCTTGACGCAAGACTGGTGCATGGTTTGCACTGAACGTACCATAGGTTCATAAATAGTTTTGGACGCACCCGACGGAACTCGTAATTGACGTGGGTCATGTGAAATCTCGTTTTAGTCCATTTGGAGACAGTGTTAGTTTTAGTGCAAGATAGGTGCACGGTTTGCACCAAACATACCATAGCATAGAAATCGTATTGGACGGATGATGGGACTCCTAGGTGACATGGCTCAAGCGGAAGCTTGGTTCGGTCCGTTCGGAGGTAGTGCTACTCTTGATGCAAGATTGGTGCACGGTTTGCACCGAATGTACATAGGCTCAGAAATAATATTGGAGGCACCTGGTGGAACTGCAAGGTGACGTGGGTCATGTGGAATGTCGTTTCAATCTATTTTGAGACAGTGTTAGCGTCGGTGCAAGATAGGTGCTCAGTTTGCCATAAACGTACCATAGGCTCATAAATCATTTTAGAAGCACCCGATGGTACTCATACGTGACGAGGGTCTGGTGGAGCTCTATTCGGTCCGTTTGTAGATAGTGCTAATCTTGGCGCAAGATAGGTGCATGGTTTGCACTGAATGTACCATAGGCTCATAAATAGTTTTTGATGCACCCGATGGAACTCGTAAGTGACGTGGGTCATGTGGAATCTTGTTTTAGTTTGTTTGGAGACAATGCAGTGTCAGTGCAAGATATGAGCACGGTTTGCACCGAACATACCATAGGCGTTGACATCGTTTTGGACGAACTCGACAGGACTCCTAGGTGATGAGGCTCAACTAGAATCTCGGTTCGGACCATTTGGAGATAGTGCTACATTTGATGCCAGATTCGTGCATGGTATGCGTCGAACGTACCGTAGGCTCAGAAATAGTATTAGAGGCACACAATGGAACTCCTAGGTGACGTGGGTCTGTGGAATTTCGTTTTGATCTATTTGGAGACAGAGTTAGTGTCAGTGCAAGATAGGAGCTATGTTTGCATCAAATGTACCATAGGCTCATAAATCATTTGACGCACCCGATGGTGCTCCTAGGTGACGAGGGTCCGGTGGAGCTCTGTTCGGTCCGTTTGGAGATAGTGCTAATCTTGACACAAGACAGGTGCACGGTTTGCACTCAACGTACCATAGGCTCATATATAGTTTTGGACGCACCCGATGGAACTCGTAACTGACGTGGGTCATGTGGAATCTTCTTTTAGTCCATTTGGAGATAGTGTTAGTGTCAGTGTAAGATAGCTGCACTGTTTGCACCGAACATACCATTGGCATAGAAATCATTTTGGACGCACTCGATGGGACCCCTAGGTGACGAGGCTCAAGTGGAAGCTTAGTTCGGTCCATTTGTTGATAGTGCTACTCTTGATGCAAGATTGGTGCCCGGTTTGCGTCGAACGTACCGTAGGCTTGGAAATTGTATACGAGGCACCCAATGGAACTCCTAGGTGACGTGAGCAGGTGGAATCTCGTTTTGATCTATTTTGAGACCGTGTTAGCGTCGGTGCAAGATAGGTGCTTGGTTTGAGTCAGACGTACCATAGGCTCATAAATTATTTTAAACACACCTGATGGTACTCCTAGGCAATGAGGGTCTGGTAGAGCTCTGCTCGGTATGCTTGGAGACAGTGCTAATCTTGATGCAAGACTAGTGCATGGTTTGCACTGAACGTACCATAGGCTCATAAAATAGTTTTGGACGCACCCGACGGAACTCGTAATTGATGTGGGTCATGTGGAATCTCATTTTAGTCCATTTGGAGACAGTGTTAGTTTCAGTGCAAGATAGGTGCACGGTTTGCACCGGACATACCATAGGCATAGAAATCGTATTGGACGGACGATGGGACTCCTAGGTGACGTGGCTCAAGCGGAAGCTTGGTTCGGTCCGTTTCGAGATAGTGCTACTCTTGATGCAAGATTGGTGCACGGTTTGCACCGAATGTACATAGGCTCAGAAATAATATTGGAGGCACCCGGTGGAAACTCCAAGGTGACGTGGGTCATGTGGAATGTCGTTTCAATCTGTTTTGAGACAGTGTTAGCGTCGGTGCAAGATAGGTGCTCAGTTTGCCATAAACGTACCACAGGCTCATAAATCGTTTTAGAAGCACCCGATGGTACTCATACGTGACGAGGGTCTGGTGGAGCTCTATTCGGTCCGTTTGCAGATAGTGCTAATCTTGGCGCAAGATAGGTGCATGGTTTGCACTGAATGTACCATGGGCTCATTAATAGTTTTTGATGCACCCGATGGAACTCGTAAGTGACGTTGTAAGGTCCAAATAGGCTAGAGGGGGTGAATAGCCTAATTAAAACTTCTACAAGAATTACTTAACCACAAGTTAGTACGAAAGGTGGAGAAGCAAAAGCACTAGCTCTAACTAATTAAGCAAGCCACCTACACAAGTCTAGTACAAGGCTATTCACTAAACACAACAACAACTACAAGCTATAAACAAGAAGTAATACGAGAGAAGAGCTTTGAGTGATTATACCGTCGTGTAGAGATGAGAAGTACCAATCAATCAATCACACAAGAGAAGTCATCGGGAAGAGAATGACACAAGAATTTATCCCGAGGTTCACTTGCTTCCCGGCAAGCTACTCCCCGTTGTGGCGATACAACCACTTGTCGGTTCACGAGCTAATCGACTATCAAGAGTCGAGCCCTCGGTGGGCGCCGCACAACCGCACACAAGATGGAGATCCTCCAAGCCACGAGCTTCACTAGAGTATCCAATTTGCGAACTCCCGTGGTGATGAGGACATCAACACCGATCATACATCCACGCCGACAACTGCTGGTCCTATTACTCGTGCTCGTGCTCGAAAAGTTAATCATCAAGTGAGTTCCTTCTTGAGCTCTTGTCCATCCTGTTTAGATCTTGGAGACACGTGCACTCTTGTTTTGATTAGGAATCAAGGAGAAGACCGAAAGGGAAAAGGACTCGCGTAGGCTGGATTCGGACTGCAGCACACCTTCAACTTGCGACGGTCGCCACGGTTACATACGGAGTCGGATTGGGGTGATTCTGGACTTGTTGGAAAGCTAATAAAGTCTACTTTCATATGGATCTGACATCATACTCATACCTGCTCAGAAGCGGCGTCAACAGTCCAAAAATCACCGAGAGGTCTATTCTGTCCAGGGTGCTGCGCCACCTTAAGTTAGCCCAATGGGCTTGTATCGTTTAGAGTCCAGTAGGGACGCATCCTAGGGTTGGAGCACGACCCAAACTCTCTTGTGGTCGTCCTCCACACGTTATATACCCCTTAGCCGCCACCAGGAACACTCGGGTTTTGTTTAGATCAAGTTTAGCCATCGCTACTTGCTTGTAGGCGCGCGTGCTGATCCAGTCGCCCGTCTCCTTGTCTTCGGAACCCCACTCATAATAAGATTCAGTGTGAAACCTTCAATTTTATCTTGCAATTTCAGTGCTTGTTTCCTCGTTCTTGCTAGTTCTTCGATTGCTTGCAGGACGGGAGCCCTAGGGGCTGGTTGTCATACTCCACAAGATCGTGATGGCCTTGGGAAGTGGTGTATCGGTCGCTAAGGCGCAGTCTTGGAAGGCTGTAGTCGGGCCGTGAACGTCATCTCCATCCACCAATCGAATTATCTCACGCTTCTCATCGAAAGATCGACCACAAACCCTTGCGGGTTCATATCAGTTGGTAATCAGAGCAAGGTTTATCGGTGAGAGACTTCCAATCCTTCACTGTTTTATTTTTCCTATAGTCCAGAAAAGCCAAAAAAATAGTAGATTAGTTTCCTGCAATCCTATAGACCTTTGAGCCGTGGCTAGTGCTACCTAGTTAGGGTTTGTTGAATATTCGGTTGCATCGGGTGTGTCGGATTGCTGGTCTTAGTTTATTCCCTTAGAGTTTCGAGTTCTTGTCACTTTCCTATCACAACACGCGCTATCATATAGTCTCTCTGTTGGCCGAATCCAAGTAGGGTTTGAAGTTTGAGTCGGATCAAGGGATCGGTTATTCCTCGCTGTTGGCCAAGTCTGAGTAGAATTGGAAGTTCCAATCGAACGAGGAATTAGTTCATCCTGTGCTACAAATATCAAACTAACCACGCAGCAAGTATTCATATCTAAACGAGTGGCTTACTCTAGAGAGAGAGAGAGTATTTTTTTTTACCGGAATACCCCTGCCCTTTCAGAAAAAGCGTGTGTGCTGAGTTACTCTTTGGGAGTGTTTTTGTTCATATAATCAGTTTTGAGTGTTCCCTGAAAAAAAAAGAAAAAAAAGAAGAAAAAAAAAGAAAAAAAGAGAAAGAAGCAAAAGAAAAGAAGAGAATGGGGCTGATCTTAGAGATTTTTCGTTCACTTTGGGTGGTGTGTTGTGCTTTCCTTTGTGTCCAGGCTCGCGTCTCTAGCACGGTCTAGACTAGGACCAGCACAGTACCGCCGGTTGAACGATTATTCAGCTTGCCTTTTGTAACTAACGTGGTGCTAGTTCGTTCCTTGTTTCAGCCCACCTATAGCTCCACATATTCTACAGCTTGACAGGTCTTGTGCTACGGCACCGATACACTTCATCCATTGCTGCAGACTTGTTGGTAGACGACCCCTCCTATCGAGCAAGGTAAGAACTGGTAAGAACTTGTGTAGCAGGTGGAGAGTGAGCGACTTGCTGTAGCTACATCCTAGTAGTTGTAGGGCTTTTATTTCTTCACTTGTCTTCTTGTTGTCTTTGTCTTTGAACCATGCCAGGGTCCGACGAAGATAACCAAATTCCACATTCTCCGCGCACAAAGGGCATCATTCAACATTTTGAAAGGAAAGTGAAGTTGCACACGGAGGGACTTGATAATGACTTGCAGGTGACAAATGACAAACTTGGACAGTTGGAGGCTACGCAGATTGCCGCAAACAACAAGCTTGCAGGTTTGGAGAAGTCCATTGCTAGTGTGGACAAAAGCCTTGCTGCTCTGCTGAGGCGTTTTGATGACCTCCACAACAATGATAAAGACCAGCATGATGAACAAAAGGAGGAAGATCGAGAGGATGGTAGTTATGATGAAGAATACACAGGTGATATTGAACATGATGATCGAGACACTCGTGATCGACGTCGCCTACGTCACAACCGTAGAGGTATGGGTGGCCGCCGCCGACGCGAGGTACACAATAATGATGATGCTTTCAGTAAGATTAAATTTAAAATACCTCCTTTTGATGGTAAATATGACCCTGATGCATACATTACTTGGGAGATTGCTGTTGATCAAAAGTTTGCATGCCATGAATTTCCTGAGAACACACGTGTTAGGGCTGCTACTAGTGAGTTCACAGATTTTGCTTCTGTTTGGTGGATCGAATATGGCAAGAAAAACCCTAATAACGTACCTAAAACTTGGGATGCGCTGAAACGAGCCATGAGAGCTAGATTTGTTCCATCTTACTATGCCCGTGATATGATAAATAAGTTGCAGCAATTGAGACAAGGTTCTAAAAGTGTAGAAGAATACTATCAGGAATTACAAACGGGTATGTTGCGTTGTAAATTAGAGGAGGATGAGGAACCTGCTATGGCTAGATTTTTAGGTGGGTTAAATCGGGAAATTCAGGATATCCTCGCTTACAAAGAATACAATAACGTAACCAAACTGTTTCATCTTGCTTGTAAAGCTGAACGGGAAGTGCAGGGACGACGTGCTAGCGCAAGGACTAATGTTTCTGTAGGGAAAGCTAGTTCATGGCAGCAGCGCACGTCTACAACTCCGTCTACATGTACTCCTACGCCATCATCTAGTGACAAGACTCGAGCTGCCCCCACCAATTCAGTCGCGAAGACAGCGCAAAAGCCGGCTGCGAGTACTTCATCCGTGGCATCGACCGGTAGAACAAGCAACATACAATGTCATCGGTGCAAGGGATATGGCCATATGATGCGTGACTGCCCAAACAAGCGTGTTATGATTGTCAAAGATGATGGTGAGTGTTCATCTGCTAGTGATTTTGATGAAGATACACTTGCATTGCTTGCAGCTGACTATGCAGGTAGTGAGGAACACATAGAAGAACACATTAATGCAGGTGACGCGGAGCACTATGAGAGCTTGATTGTACAGCGAGTGCTTAGTGTACAAATAGAGAAGGTAGAGCAAAATCAGCGACACACTTTATTCCAAACAAAGTGTGTCATCAAGGAGCGTTCGTGCCGCATGATCATTGATGGAGGTAGCTGCAACAACTTGGCAAGTAGCGACATGGTACAGAAGCTCGCCCTCACCACCAAACCACACCCCCATCCCTACTACATCCAATGGCTGAACAACAGTGGTAAGGCAAAGGTAACGAGACTTGTGCAAATTGATTTTGCCATAGGATCATACAAAGATATTGTTGAATGTGATGTTGTGCCTATGCAAGCTTGTAATATTCTGCTAGGTAGACCATGGCAATTTGATAGAGATTCGATGCATCATGGTAGATCAAATCAATATTCGTTTCTATACCATGATCGAAAAATTGTGTTGCATCCTATGTCTCCTGAAGCTATTATGCAATCTGATGTTACTAAGGCTGCAAAAGCAAAGAGCGAGAGCAATAAAAATGACAAATCTGTTGTTGATGACAAAGATGAGATAAAATTGAAAGGACGTTGTATGCTTGCTACAAAATCTGATATTAATGAGTTCAATGCATCCACCTCTGTTGCTTATGCTTTGGTATGCAAGGATGCTTTGATTTCATTTGAGGATATGCAACGTTCTTTGCCCCCTGTTGCTGCTAACATTTTGCAGGAGTATTCTGATGTGTTCCCCATTGAGATACCAGCGGGGCTGCCACCAATACGTGGGATTGAGCACCAAATTGATCTTATCCCTGGAGCATCTTTGCCAAACCGTGCGCCATACAGGACCAATCCGGAAGAAGCGAAGGAAATTCAGCGACAAGTGCAAGAACTGCTAGACAAAGGTTATGTGCGTCAGTCTCTTAGTCCTTGTGCTGTTCCAGTGATTTTAGTGCCTAAGAAAGATGGAACATGGCGCATGTGTGTTGATTGTAGGGCTATTAATAATATCACCATTCGATATCGACACCCTATTCCACGATTAGATGATATGCTTGATGAATTGAGTGGTGCTGTTGTGTTTTCAAAAGTTGATTTGCGTAGTGGGTACCACCAGATTCGTATGAAATTGGGAGATGAATGGAAAACTGCTTTCAAAACTAAGTTCGGTCTATATGAGTGGTTAGTCATGCCTTTTGGGTTAACTAATGCACCTAGTACTTTCATGAGATTAATGAACGAGGTTTTGCGTGCTTTCATTGGGAAATTTGTTGTCGTCTACTTTGATGATATACTGATTTATAGCAAATCCATGGATGAACACCTTGATCACTTACGTGCTGTTTTCAATGCTCTACGTGATGCACGTTTGTTTGGTAACCTTGAGAAGTGCACTTTCTGCACCAATCGAGTATCGTTTCTTGGCTATGTTGTCACTCCACAGGGAATTGAGGTTGATAAAGCCAAGGTGGAAGCTATACAAGGATGGCCTATACCCATGACGGTCATGCAAGTGCGGAGTTTCCTAGGACTTGCTGGTTTCTATCGCCGTTTCGTGAAGGACTTCAGCACCATTGCTGCACCATTGAATGAGCTTACAAAGAAGGGAGTGCCCTTTTCTTGGGGCAAAGCACAAGATCACGCCTTCCATGTGCTGAAAGATAAGTTAACACATGCACCTCTACTCCAACTCCCTGATTTTAATAAGACTTTCGAGCTTGAATGTGATGCGAGTGGAATTGGATTGGGTGGTGTTTTGTTGCAAGAAGGCAAACCTGTTGCATACTTTAGTGAGAAATTGAGCGGGCCTATTCTTAATTATTCTACATATGATAAGGAATTATATGCTCTAGTGCGGACATTAGAAACATGGCAGCATTATTTGTGGCCCAAAGAATTTGTTATACATTCTGATCATGAATCTTTGAAGCATATTCGTAGTCAAGGAAAACTGAATCGTAGACATGCAAAATGGGTTGAATTTATTGAATCTTTTCCTTATGTTATCAAACACAAGAAAGGGAAAGATAATATCATTGCAGATGCATTGTCTAGGAGATATACTTTGCTGAATCAACTTGATTACAAGATCTTTGGGTTAGAAACAATTAAAGATCGATATGCTCATGATGCTGATTTTAAAGAAGTGCTGCTGCATTGTAAAGATGGGAAAACGTGGAACAAATTCATCGTCAATGATGGGTTTGTGTTTAGAGCTAACAAGCTATGCATTCCAGCTAGCTCCGTTCGCTTGTTGTTGCTGCAGGAAGCGCATGGAGGTGGCTTGATGGGGCATTTTGGAGCGAAGAAGACGGAGGACATTCTTGCTGGTCATTTCTTTTGGCCAAAGATGCGACGAGACGTGGAGAGATTTGTTGCTCGCTGCACAACATGTCAAAAGGCTAAGTCCCGGTTGAATCCACACGGTTTGTATATGCCTCTTCCTGTTCCTAGTGCTCCTTGGGAGGATATTTCTATGGATTTTGTGTTGGGATTGCCACGAACTAGGAAAGGGCGAGATAGTGTTTTTGTGGTTGTGGATCGATTCTCTAAAATGGCACATTTCATACCATGTCATAAAACTGATGATGCTACAAATATTGCTGATTTGTTCTTTCGAGAAGTTGTTCGCTTGCATGGTGTGCCAAATACAATTGTTTCTGATCGTGATGCTAAATTTCTTAGCCATTTTTGGAGAACTTTATGGGCTAAATTGGGGACTAAGCTTTTATTTTCCACCACTTGTCACCCCCAAACTGATGGTCAAACTGAAGTTGTGAATAGAACTTTGTCTACTATGTTAAGGACTATTTTAAAGAAGAATATTAAGATGTGGGAAGATTGTTTGCCTCATATTGAGTTTTCTTATAATCGTTCGCTGCATTCTACTACGAAGATGTGTCCCTTTGAGATTGTTTATGGATTGTTACCACGTGCTCCTATTGATTTAATGCCATTGCCAAGTTCTGAAAAGTTGAATTTTGATGCTAAGCAACGTGCTGAATTGATGCTAAAACTACATGAAACCACTAAAGAAAACATAGAGCGCATGAATGCTAAGTACAAATTTGCTGGAGATAAAGGTAGAAGGGAATTGATTCTTGAACCTGGTGATTTGGTTTGGTTGCATTTGCGAAAGGATAGGTTTCCTGAATTAAGAAAATCTAAATTGATGCCTAGAGCGGATGGTCCTTTTAAAGTGATGCAACGAATAAATGAGAATGCATATAAGCTTGATCTTCCTACAGATTTTGGGGTTAGTCCCACATTTAACATTGCAGATTTGAAGCCTTATTTGGGTGACGAAGATGAGCTTGAGTCGAGGACGACTCAAATTCAAGAAAGGGAGGATGATGAGGACATCAACACCGATCATACATCCACGCCGACAACTGCTGGTCCTATTACTCGTGCTCGTGCTCGAAAAGTTAATCATCAAGTGAGTTCCTTCTTGAGCTCTTGTCCATCCTGTTTAGATCTTGGAGACACGTGCACTCTTGTTTTGATTAAGAATCAAGGAGAAGACCGAAAGGGAAAAGGACTCGCGTAGGCTGGATTCGGACTGCAGCACACCTTCAACTTGCGACGGTCGCCACGGTTACATACGGAGTCGGATTGGGGTGATTCTGGACTTGTTGGAAAGCTAATAAAGTCTACTTTCATATGGATCTGACATCATACTCATACCTGCTCAGAAGCGGCGTCAACAGTCCAAAAATCACCGAGAGGTCTATTCTGTCCAGGGTGCTGCGCCACCTTAAGTTAGCCCAATGGGCTTGTATCGTTTAGAGTCCAGTAGGGACGCATCCTAGGGTTGGAGCACGACCCAAACTCTCTTGTGGTCGTCCTCCACATGTTATATACCCCTTAGCCGCCACCAGGAACACTCGGGTTTTGTTTAGATCAAGTTTAGCCATCGCTACTTGCTTGTAGGCGCGCGTGCTGATCCAGTCGCCCGTCTCCTTGTCTTCGGAACCCCACTCATAATAAGATTCAGTGTGAAACCTTCAATTTTATCTTGCAATTTCAGTGCTTGTTTCCTCGTTCTTGCTAGTTCTTCGATTGCTTGCAGGACGGGAGCCCTAGGGGCTGGTTGTCATACTCCACAAGATCGTGACGGCCTTGGGAAGTGGTGTATCGGTCGCTAAGGCGCAGTCTTGGAAGGCTGTAGTCGGGCCGTGAACGTCATCTCCATCCACCAATCGAATTATCTCACGCTTCTCATCGAAAGATCGACCACAAACCCTTGCGGGTTCATATCACGTGGGGAAGGATCAAGAACCCCTTACAACACTTGGTGAAGGCTCCAACAATCTCCAATTGTGAGCTCAATCACCTACGCTGCTCCAAGCCGTCTATCGTGTCGGGAAACACGGAAGAGTAACAAGAAATCCACAGCAACTCGAAGATCAAGTGCCTCTAGAATGCAACTCTCAAGCAATGCACTTGAATCTCACTCAATCTCACTCAAGATGTGCAACTAAGCAAAGAGATGAGTGAAGGGGTTGTTCTCTAGCTCAAAGTATGTCTCTAGGTCTCAAAATGTGCAAGAGATACCCTCAAACCCCGGCCAACGTCTATTTATAACGAAGGGGTACGCAGCTAGCCGTTACCGGACGACGCAGTTCAAATCGGGATGACCGGACGCGCCGGTGAGGGTGACCGGACACGTCCGGTCACTACAGGACAAGCGTGAACAGTGCATGTCAAAAGTTACCGTTGCTATGACCGGACGCGCCGGTCATGGTGACCGGACGCGCTGGTCAACTGACCGGACGCGCCGATCGCTCAGCACCGCGAGCCCGCGAAGCAACGACCGGACGCGCCCTAGCGAATGACCGGACGCGATAGTGCCAGCGTCCAGTTTGAGTCCAGTAACCTCCCTCAACGACCGGACGCGTCCGATCATCACTTCGCTGCTCTCTGCCCCTCTGGACGCCTGACCGGACGCGTCGGTCCCATGAAGGACCGGACGCGCCGGTCGCGCGCTCTGCTTTTGCACACCGGTGAACTGACCGGATGCGCTGGTCAGGCCAGACCAGCGTCCGGTCATCAACCCTAGGCGCGCTGACCGGATTGAACTGATCGGACGCGCTGGTCAAGCCGTGACCGCATCCGGTGCAGCGTCCGGTCACCACAGTGACCTCCGTTCGCCTCCGTTTCTTTTCCGACTTTCGGCGCAGTAGAAAATAGGCATTTCACTTCCCCAAAAAGCGCCGAATCCCGCCTCGCAAGCTCGGTGGGAGGGAGAGAAGAACCCAAACCCCTCTCTACCGCTTAAACTCCACCGCCTTCGCAAAAGTGCTAACACCACCAAGTGTACACCACCATGTGCATGTGTGTTAGCATTTCATAATCATTTCTCAAGGCGTTATGTTAGCTCTTTACTAGATCCTAATGCATATGCTCAAGACAATGATCTAGTGGCACTTGATTCCCAAGCTAACCGTGATTGCCCCTCTTGATAGTCGGCTATGTATCCTAAACCCGGTCAATCACTTCTCTACTCATCTTAGACCGGCAAAAGGAAAACCCTATGGTTATACCTTTGCCTTGTGCTCTTAGATCCTTCTCCTTCACTTGATCATCATGTCCTTCATATTATGTGCATCTCCACCATGATCATTATTTCATGTCCATGCACCATCTCTTTGTGATCTTGTGGCCACCTCTCCTTGCCACATACACCTTCATCTCATGTGTTGCTTGTGCCTAACTCAAAACACTTAACACATGACATTAGCAACTTGGTGTCATTAATTACCAAAACCAAACTTGGGCTTTCAATCTCCCCCTTTTTGGTAATTGATGACAACCATCACAAAGATATGAAATGAAATGAATTTTCAATTTCGATAGTATTAGCTCCCCCTACATATGTGCTTCTATGAGTTTGGTTCAATTGTGCATGTATGTATGGATTTGAATTTTGGGAGAGTTACTACTATCAAATTGATGCTAAGGTATATAGAATGGACCTTTGAAGCGTGATACCAATCGGAGTTGCCTTTATATACCATCTGTCGGTACCAACAGTACGGGGGTACCCACATCCATCACTAATAAAAAACTAAAACGATTGAAACCGCAATAAAAGGCAGCCCGCCTCGACCGCGTATCCAGTCCGCCTCGTACGAGGCCCGCTCGACGAGGCGCCTCGATCGTGCTCCGGCTCCGACTCGTACGAGGCCCGCTCGACGGGCCGCCTCGACCGCGCCCCATCCCGTACAGCAAGGTACCTCGACGGCGCTCTGACCCACGCGAGGCTCGTCCGCCCACTGGGAAAAACTCTGACTCGCGTGAGCCCGGGTTGAGCGCCTCGACTCCTTCTGTTTACCTACCCCAGGACAAAAGCCATAGCATTTAATGCGGTTACCTACTACCACCTACCGGCATGGCTGCAACCAGGATCGACGTGGGAACAATGCCCGTGTCAGATCACACTATTTTACCGCCCATCCCGTGATGGGAGGTGAAAACCGTCACTGTACCCACCTTACCACGCACTGTTTACCATCGATCACCCTTGAGGGAGGATAAGACAAGGCCCGTTCTCCGCAATCTCGGGGATTCGACCTTATCCATCCGGTCTCGACCCGGCCTCAACCCAACCTCGACGCTCGGCACAGTTCAACGGTAAGGGAAGGACGGTGTGGCACGGCGCTCCGGGTCATTTCGCCGTCTCGTCTCCCACGACGCCATGGTGTCCAGGGATGGCCGGCCATTCCTAGAGCACGTCGCTACGGTCATCTCAACAGGAATTGACAAAACATCACCTCAAGGCTCCCCGTCGTCTTGGCCTCCTCTCGCCCTATAAAAGGGCAGGCCAGGGTTCTACAACGGGGAGGGGGAACGAAGAAAAACAAGAGACAACATGCAAGACGCAAGATAGAGATCGATATCTCAAGCAATCACCCTTGTCCTCTTTTTCCTCTCTTTGAGACTTGGGCTCGACGCCCTCTCTCGCATGCTTGTAACCCCTACACGAGCACATCAGTGCAAGGAAATACAAACTTCTCCCCCCCGCTGGACGTAGGGACTTCTTTTGCCCGAACCAGGATAAACCCCCGTGTGTTCTCCTTGCATCACCATCCAGGAAAGAGACACGCAGCATTTACTCGTTGGTTTAGGACCCCCTCGGGTCCGAACATCGACAGTTGGCGCGCCAGGTAGGGGATCGCTGCGTGTCAACGTCGCTTTCTCGCCTTTTTTCCTGGATGGCTGACCCCAAACGCCCTATTCCGTTGGCCACGGTGATCTGGTTCGGGATTTTGGAATTCATGTCGCTTGGCTATGGCTACGATATGGTCCTACTTCCACCCAGGCACCCAACCGATGAGGACTATGAGCTCTCCCAGTCTGGGGGAGCAATCCGCCGGTACCGTCGCTCTAGGCGGGTGCGGGCCGCCCGACGACGACGAGCCCGGTACAACCACCGTCTTCACCTCGCGGAGGGTGATGGGATCCCCCGGTTCGGCACCCCCCAGCCAGGCGCCGGCCCAGATCTCCTTGTGGAAGATTTGGGTAGGACGAGCTTGACTGAGGGTAACATGCCGACGGAGAATCCCGCCGCTCCCCCGTCCGGTGAGACACCACTGTCCGGAGCATCCATTCCGGCACGGGCAGCAACATCTCCATCACCATTCCTGTTTGGGCTAGACTCGGCTGCCCGGGTATACGCATCTTCCGTGAGCACTCGCATGAGTACTTATGAGGAACTCCTCGGGCACCATCTACGCTCCACTCTGGACCTCGTTGCATCCACACCGGCTTCTGATTATCGGGACTCTACGGAGACACCGGAAACATAGCCCCATGTGACTGCTTCTCAACATCGCAACCCCAGTGACGATTTGCAACGGCCACACATTCCCCCGTCATACTACTACTTTGGCGCTCCTGACTCCGGCTTGGCTGACGACACCTATGATCCGACCCGTGAATGCTTCAACATCGATGTTGTAAGCACTTCGGAATCAGAGGACAAAGAGCCAGTCGAAGGAAGGCCCACGCCACCTCATGTCGAGCTTCCTGCTGGGCGAGACGACCCTCAGTTCCTTGCGGATCAAGGAACGCAGCTCGAGCAGATTCGTGAGTTGCAGGACAGGCTTGACGAGGAACGGGAAAACCTGGATCTACTCCAACAAACCCTCGAGCGTGAGCGTGCGGAACGCGCACTTGGCGGGAGAGCTCGCGATGTCAACCATCGCATCAACGAGGACCGGGTGGTCGACCCCCCGGTTTTCACTCGAGCCAGCCAGAACGTCGTCGCCGTCGCCATGCTCCTCCGCAACATGCCCGAGCCGTCAAACCCCGACGCCCATCATGCCCGAGATGAAATCCGAGAACTCCTCGAGACCGCCGCCATGCAGCAGGCCGAGAGCTCTGCCTCGAGGCGATGCGAGGCAGCCTCGGAGCGGATCATCGAGCCTGCCCTGTCGAGGAGAGAGAAGCCTCGGTTCACCCCAAGCCTGCCCGGCGAAACCGGGTAGCTCCGGCCCTTGAGCCTACCACCAACGACCACGAGCCTCGAGACACCCGTGGCAACATCGTCGAGAGCCGCACGCGCAAGCACGGTGACGGCGTGCCTCGAGGCTACCACGTCCACAGGGGCGGACGCTACAACAGTTCGGAAGATCGTAGCCCTTCACCCGAGCCCCTGGGTCCTCGGGTCTTCAGTAAGGCTATCCGTGAGACGGTGCTCCCGACTCGGTTTCGCCCTCCCATGACTCTCACCAAGTACAACGGCAAAACCAAACCCGAACTTTGGCTCGCCGATTTCTGCTTGGCATGTCAGCTGGGCGGGGCCACCGATGACCGGGTCATCATTCGACAACTCCCCCTGTTCCTCTCCGACACCGCCCGAGCCTGGCTCGAGGATCTCCTACCTCGACAGATCCACGACTGGGACGATCTCGTAAGGGTGTTTGAGGGAAATTTCAAGGGGACCTACATGTGCCCTGGCAACTCGTGGGACCTCCAGAGCTGCAAGCAGAAACCAGGTGAATCCCTCCGGGATTACATCCGGCGCTTCTCCTGGCAGCGTACCGAGCTCCCCAACGTCACCGACTCCGACGTAATTATGGCCTTCCTCTCCGGCACCACCTGTAAAGAGTTGGTCCGAGAAATGGGCCGTAACACTCCACTCACTGCCAACGGGTTGATGGACATTGTCACCAACTTCGCCGCCGGCGAGGAGGCGGTTGGTGCAATCTTTGGTGGCGACCCGGAAAGGGGGAAGCAGAAGGTCGACGATCCCGCGAGCTCTACCCGGGGCTCCAAGAGAAACAACCGCAAGAAGAAGAAAGGCCAGCAGGGCAAGCTCAAGGCCCCGGCCGACGAGCTCGTCGCCGCTACCGAGCACAGGAAGCCTCGAGGCCCCCCCGGCGGGGGCATCTTCGACAAAATGCTCAAAGAGCCGTGTCCCTACCACAAGGGACCCACTAACCATAACCTCGAAGACTGTTATATGCTTCACAGGTACTTTGGGGGTGTCGGCGTCAAGAAGGACGACAAGAAGGAGGACCCTAAGAGTGACGACAAGGACGGGGGATTCCCCGAGATCCACGATTGCTTCATGATCTACGGAGGGCCCTCGACCCGCCTCTCGGTGCGCCAGCGCAAGCGAGAATGGCGTGAGGTTTTCTCCGTACAAACGGCAGTCCCCCGCTTCCTTGATTGGTCTGCGGTGACCATCACTTTCGACCGTGACGACCACCCAGACTACGTCCCCAACCCGGGAGTCTATCCGCTCGTTGTTGACCCCGTCATCACCAACACACGCCTCACCAAGGTGCTCATGGACGGCGGAAGCAGCCTCAACATCATCTACTCCCAGACCCTCGACCTTCTGGGGGTCGAGAGAGCGCGCCTCCAACCTAGCGTCAGGGGCTTCCACGGAGTCGTGCCAGGGAAACAGGTGGAACCCCTCGGATAGGTCAATCTGCCTGTTTGTTTTGGCACACCGGCCAACTTCAGAAAGCAGACTCTCACTTTCGAAGTGGTCGGATTTCGTGGAACGTACCACGCTATCCTAGGGCGCCCATGCTACGCCAGGTTCATGGCAATCCCGAACTACACCTACCTCAAGCTCAAGATGCCAGGCCCAAACGGTGTCATCACTGTAGGGCCCTCATATGAACATGCCTACGAGTGCGATGTCGAGTGCGTCGAGCACGGCGAGGCTGTTTTGGAGTCGGCGATCTTGGCTGCAGACCTCGACGGCCTCGCCAATGCGATTCCTGACCCAAAACGCCATGCCGGCAGCTTCGAGCCCGCGGAAGATGTCAAACTCGTACCCCTCGACCCCGCTGATCCCAAGGGAAAGGCGCTGAACGCCAGTGCCACCCTCGATCCTAAATAGGAAGCAGTGCTCATCGACTTTCTCCGCGCAAACGTCGACATCTTTGCGTGGAGTCCCTCGGATATGCCGGGCATACCTAGGGAAGTCGCCGAGCACGCCTTGGAGATCCGGGCCGGATCCAAACCGGTGAAGCAACGCCTGCGTCGCTTCGATGAGGAGAAGCGCAGGGTCATCGGCGAGGAGATACATGAGCTGTTGGAGGCCGGATTCATCAAGGAGGTTCATCACCCCGAGTGGCTAGCTAATCCTGTATTAGTTAGGAGAAAGAGTGGGAAATGGAGGATGTGTGTAGACTATACCAGTTTAAATAAAGCATGTCCAAAAGTTCCCTTTCCTTTGCCACGCATTGACCAAATCGTTGATTGCACTGCAGGATGTGAAACTCTCTCATTCTTAGATGCATGCTCCGGCTACCACCAAATCAAAATGAAGGAGTCCGACCAGCTTGCGACTTCATTCATCATCCCATTCGGCATGTATTGCTACGTTACGATGCCCTTCGGTCTCCGGAACGCAGGGGCTACGTACCAGCGATGCATGCAACACATTTTCGGAAAGCACATCGGGTCGACCGTCGAGGCTTATGTCAACGACATCGTTGTTAAAACCAAAGAAGCTGACGATCTGGTCAACGACCTCGACGTTGCGTTCAAATGCCTCTAGGCAAAAAACATCAGACTCAATCCAGAGAAATGCGTCTTTGGTGTCCCACGAGGTATGCTTTTAGGGTTCATCGTGTCTAAACGCGGCATCGAGGCCAACCCTGAAAAAATCTCTGCAATAACCAAGATGGGCCCATCCGAGATCTGAAGGGCGTACAGAGGGTCACAGGTTGCTTGGCGGCACTCAGCCGTTTCATTTCGTGCCTCGGCGAAAAAGCACTTCCTATGTACCGTCTCTTGAAGAAATCAGAGCATTTTTCCTAGACCCTTGAGGCTGAGGAGGCTCTCACAAAACTCAAGGCCACACTCTCTAACTCACCAATCCTCGTCCCTCCAACCCCGGGGGAACCACTCCTACTCTATGTCGCCGCGACATCACAAGTAGTCAGTGCTGCCCTGGTTGTCGAACGGGCCGAGGAGGCACATACCTTGCTCGTCCAGAGGCCGGTCTATTTCATTAGCGAGGTGCTCTCAAAAACCAAGATTCGATACCCATAGATCCAGAAACTGCTATATGCCGTCATCCTGACACAGCGCAAGCTCCGACACTACTTCGAGGGTCACCCGATTACTGTGGTTTCTTCTTTCCCCGTGGGAGAGATAGCCCAAAACCGGGAAGCCTCGGGTAGGGTTGCCAAATGGGCAGTCGAACTCATGGGCGAGACCTTGTCCTATGCGCCGCGAAAAGCTATCAAGTCACAAGTGTTAGCAGATTTCCTGGCTGAGTGGACCGACACCCAACTCCCCCCTGCACAGCTTCAGGTGGAGCTATGGACCACGTACTTCGATGGGTCATTGATGAAAACGGGAGCAGGCGCGGGCTTGCTCTTCATCTCACCCCTCGGGGTTCACATGCGCTACGTCATCCGACTTCATTTTCCTGCATCTAACAACGTTGCCGAATATGAGGCGCTCGTCACGGGATTAAGAATCGCCGTCGAGCTCGGGGTCCGACACCTTGACGTTCGAGGCGACTCCCAACTCGTGATCGATCAGGTCATGAAGAGCTCGAGCTGCCGTGACCCCAAGATGGAAGCTTACTGCCAAGAAGTACGGCACCTCGAGGACAAGTTTCACGGCCTCGAGCTCAACCACATCGCACGCAGGTATAATGAGGCCACCGATGAACTGGCAAAAATCATGTCCCATCGAGCTATGGTTCCACCGGACGTTTTCGCAAAAGACCTTCAGCAGCCATCCGTCGACCTCAGGCCAGACGGAGGGGTTGACGGGACGTCACTCGACCCTCCACCTGAGGCAGAAGCCCCCTCGACCGGGGCTGAAGCCATGCAGGTGGAAGACTTGACCCCACCGTCTGACCTCGAGCCTGACTGGCGCGTCCCGTACCACACCTCAGCCGAGGGGACCTCCCCTCGGATAAGACTGAGGCTCGATGGATCGCACGCCGGGCCAAAACCTTTGTAATCATTAGCGACAGCAGAGAGCTCTACCGCCGTAGCCCTACTGGTATCCTCCAACGATGCATCACAAATGAGCAAGGCAGGAACCTGCTCAGCGATCTCCACTCGAGGCTTGTGGTCACCACGCAGCACCTTGAACCCTCGTCGGAAACACCTTTCGACAAGGATTCTATTGGCTGACCGCGGTCTCCGACGCTATCAAGCTAGTACGCTCCTGCAAGGGTTGTCAGTACTATGCGAGACGAACCCATCTTCCGGCACATGCCCTGCAAACTATCCATATCACATGGTCGTTTGCCGTTTGGGGGCTCGACCTTGTCGAACCATTGAAAAGGACAACTAGCGGCTTCACCCACTTGCTCGTCGTAATCGACAAATTCTCCAAGTGGATCGAGGCCCGCCCTATCACCAGCATCAGGTCTGAGCAAGCTGTGCTCTTCTTCACCGACATTATTCATCGCTTTGGGGTCCCCAACTGTATCATCACAGACAATGGCACCCAGTTCACTAGTAAAAAGTTTTTGGATTTCTGCGACAGCCACCACATCCGAGTGCTCTGGTCAGCCGTGGCCCATCCAAAAACAAACGGTCAGGTGGAACATGCCAATGGCATGACAAGGTCTGAAACCTAGAATCTTTGACAAACTAAATAAACATGGCAAAAGATGGGCTGCCGAGCTACCTTCGGTCCTGTGGAGCCTAAGAACAACGCGGAGTCGAGCCACGGGGTTCACTCCATTCTTCTTAGTCTACGGGTTTGAGGCTATGCTCCCAACTAATATAGAATATGGATCCCCAAGGTTGAAGGCCTACAACGAAAGAAATAACGATGCCACAAGACAGGACGCCCTCGACTAGCTCGAGGAAGCCTGAGATGTGGCTCTGTTGCATTTTGCCAGGTACCAGCATGGTCTCCGACGCTACCACGACAGACACGTCCGCAAGCGTGACCTCAATGTCAGCGACTTGGTGCTACGGCGGAACCAGAACACCAAGGGACGGCACAAGCTCACGCCACCATGGGAAGGGCCGTACATCATCGCAGAAGTACTAAAGCCGGGCACCTACAAGCTATCCAACGAGAAGGGCAAAATCCTCACCAACGCTTGGAACATTGAACAGCTACGTCGCTTCTTTCCTTAAAAAGCCTCGAGGCTCTGTAATTTCTTTTTCGTCAATAAAGAATATAGCGATGTTCAAACTTTCATTTCACAATGAGGAAGGATCGACTCTGCACTCCCAAAATCAACCCTCCCTCGGGGGCTACAAGGGGGGAACCCCCCAGTCCCCGAAAAAACTTATGCTCTTTTTTAAATTTAAGAACCGCTTCTTAGATCGACTTCACTGCAAGAGCACCCTAAGGTTCGAAAGGGCTCTCGAGTTAGGAGTATCACCTACGCCTCCGAGGCTACGGTACCTCCACTCACCCCTCACACCTTTTAGAGGTGCGACTTCACGCTAGGGAGATCTAAATAACGGTTCCTAACTTTGAAAAAGAACATACCCCTGTCTCTTAGATCAGGCTCTCATACGATTTACAAGGCTGCAACATCACCCTGAAGCTCGAGGGCAGTTGAGCCGTGAGATCACTTACGCCCCCGAGGCTATGGTACCTCCACTCACTTCCTTACGCCAAAGGATGCAACTGCGTGCTAAGTAAATCACGCGAGAACACGATCCAAGCGATAAAGGGAAGAAAAGCTCGAATAAAACTAAATTAACCACGAACCGGTTTATGTTTCGAGTTCTTAGGGCCTTCGAGGCCACCACGACCAAAATTCAAAATACTAACTTATTACATGGGCCTTCATGCCTAGATTTGGCTCACAGGCCCTCATCGTCAGCAGGCGGAACCACCTCGGCTTCAAAAAGCGAGGCCAGATGGCTTCCAGGCTCTTCCGCGGCTTCAATCAGCTCCAGGCAGGCATCCTCGTTCTCCTCGTCCGTCCAATCCGGGTCTGTGATGAAGCCCTCAGCGACGAGCTTCATGTCGAACACAAACCCTGAACGGACAACGGCCAGCGCCCTCTTTACGCCGTGATGGAGGCCATCCCGTATCTTCTCCCGGGCAAGGCGGCCCAGCGCCACCATCCGACGGACGAAGGAGTTCCCCGGAACATCTTCCCCGGTGTCGGCATCGGGCTCGACCCCCAGGCCGTCACACACGGTGGTGATCGCGCCCTAGAGCAGCTGGGTCCTCCGGATCTCGGCTTCGAGGAGGCTCTGGAAGGAGTTGGCAGAAGATTGGGCCTCTCGATTCTCCCTCTCCAGCTCTGAAACACGATAAACAAATTAATACCCCACACGAGGCCCTCAATGTCGTGGCCATAACAATCACACTTACCCTCGATATGGGTCTGCAGGCCCACGACCTCGTTGCGAAGCCCCCCGCATGTCCGCTCGAGCCCTAGGAGGGCGCTGTCCTTGTCACTGATGGTCGCCTTTAGCGCCTCGATCTCTTTCCGAGCAGACTCGAGAGCTGCGTCCTTCTCTTGGATGGCTCCTTTTAGCGTCGTGACCTTGTCCTTCAGAGCATCAGAACGAGCGGTGGCCTGCTCGACCTCGACGTTGAGGGCGTCGCGCTGACGGCTAACCTAGGAGACATCCTCCTCGAGCTCCTTCACCCGTCCCGACAGGGGCTCGAGATCCCTGCGGGCCTGGGCAGCCTCCTCCCGAGCCTTGTCCATGTCAGTGCGCATCACGGCTTCGGCCGCCCAAGCCTGCATCACCTCCTCCTTCACCACCGCGTACGTGACGCGCAGCTCAGCCATTTCGGCGTTCCGATCGGAAAGCCATTTCTGGGCCTCCTCGACCAGGACCCGTTGCTGAGACAGCACGGCCCACACGCCACTCTCATCCCGGATGAAGAGTGACTTGCAGCGGGAGTACTCCTTCAGCTCCTGAACGCAATCCGAAAAAACCGAAAAGGTTAAAAAGCCGAGGGAAAAAGACACCAAGAAAACCACGGAGAAAGACGACGAGTCGATCATACCTCGTTGGCATCCCGCATACTCCGCGACACGGCCTCGGACGCCACTTGGAGCAACCGATCAAGGTGCCGGCGGACACCCTCGAGGTACTCCCATCGGTGCACTTCATCTTTGTCGTTCAGGACGAAGATGGGCTCGGCGTCGGGGTTCGCGGCGTCCCTAAACTAGAGGGATGCTCCCCCACCTCGGTATCTCCGTCTCTGCCCGCGCTATCGCCAGCGCGGCGATGTCGGGCCATGATGACGACGACCTGGCCGGGGCGTCTCCCGGTCCCGCGGAAGGACCGGCCTCGCCCGCAGTTCCCGCCTCTCCAACGGCCGTCGAGGCACCGACCTGATCCGCGGCCTCGCCCCCCTCGACCCCCATCACTTGTTTCCCTTTGTCCAGGGGGGTGTCGTCGAGGGTAAGGTCCACGGTCATGGGTGCCCGCCCTCCTAAGGGAACTAGCCCCTCAACCGACGACGCCTCGACCGACGACGGCTCCGGTACCGGCGCCTCGACCGTTGGCGCCCCCGAAGCCGGCGCCTCTTCTTCTGGTGCTCCGGTTAGGGGCTCGACCGCCCCACCCTCCACCGTACCCGCTGGCTCCGCCGACGGGTCTTGCTGTGGCCGCGACCCCCTCGCCAGGGCCGCCTCCTGCCCCGACGCCGACGCGACCTACTCCATGGTCACGTCAGCACCCGCTCGCTCCGCGCCGCGGACGGGTGCCTCGCCCGTGACAACCTCGACGGCAGCCTCGGCCGTCGCCGACGACCTAGGCCCCGCCTCGACCGCACCGGGCGCCACCATCTCCGCCGGTTCGGACCCCTCCACGGCAGGATCAGGGCCAGCAACCACCGTGGCATCCGCTGCCCCCTACCGTTGTCGCAGGTGCCCCTTCGCGGCCTCGACCTGCCGGACCCAGGCCGCATCCTGCTCCATCGTCCGGTTAAGGACAACGGCGCTGGCCCGCAGCGACTTCACGGGGGTAGGCCCCATCGGCTCCGCCTTCCGCTTTAACCTGCAAAGTGAGAAGAAATGTCAGCCAACGGATCCAGAGAAAGGCAGAACAACCAAGCAGAAACGTTTACCCGGAAATCGGCACCAAGGGCCTCGACCCCCGTGCGATCCGAGCCTCCCGGGGCGGCCGATTGTGGCCTCGCAGCGGCCCCACCAGCAGGCCGGGCACTCCTTGGGGCCCTGACCGACGCACCGCCCTGCGCCTTCTGTGCCTCCGAGGCCAGCTGGCCTCGGGTTCTCACGCCTACCGATGCCGCCGCCGATGACGACACCAGTACCGCCGTCCCAGCCCTGCCCGAGCTTGCGGGGCCTGGGCTAGTGCGGGCGTCCCCGTTAACCCCTCTTGCTGGGTCCGGGGTAAAGCGGCCCCTCCCGTCGAGGGGCCCGTCTCCTTCTCCGTCTTCTCCTCCTCCTCGGACTCCTCGACCACGATGACCGAGGAGGATGCCCCCCTGATGGGCTCCAGCAGGGGGCGAATGTCGGGAAGGTCCCCCAGTCCGGTCGCGGTCTCATACCGCGACAGGGCGTCGTCGTCTTCGCCGCTGCTGTTGTCGTCCTCCCCCGAGATCCTCTTGGAAGGCGACGGCGCCAGGGGGACCCCGTCGATGGTCTGCTGGCGCCGGAGCTTCTTCAACGCCTTCGCCTCTTTGGCCTTGCGGATTGCCCGCTTCTTGGCCGTCTCCTTGGTTTGCTTCTTCTTGGAAGCATGCTGGCGTCGAGCCTCCTGGGCGGGGCGGTCCTCTGGGACTGGCGGACGCGTTTCCCACAGCGCCGACAAATCCTACGCGCCGGCCTCGACCAAATCAGCGAAATCCAAAAATAAACGAAATTAGCAAACATACTAGCCCTAAGATACGTACCACGGGCTCAAACCCTTCGGTAGGTCTCATGGGGACCTGGTTGGCCTCCTCCACCTTGAAGTTCCCAACCATCCGGCGCGGTCGCCGGAGGACCTCCTCGAGGGCAAGGGATTCGTGGGACATTCGGGTCCCCTCCAAAGATGCCTCCGGAGTCATCTGGTCGAGGCGGAGACGACGCCGGCACAGCGGCATCACTCTGCGGCGATGAAAGGCCGCGGCCACCGCCGCAGCCGTCAAGCCCCAAAGGCGAAGCTGTTGCAGCGCCGCCAGCAGCGGGTCCAGGCATGGCTTCTCGGCTTCCGGCACTCCTTACGTCCAGCGAACCTCTCGAGCGGTCAGCACGCGGCCGGTGTACCTCGGCAACTGATTTTCATCGTTGCGGAGGTAGAACCAACCCTCGTGCCACCCGCTGTTCGAAGAGATGAGGCGAGCCGGGATGTACAGATCCGCCCGGCTCGACCTCACCTGCAGGACATAGCTCCCTACTCTAGCCGCGCACAGGACGCCCTTCTCCCCCGCCTTCTTGGCGAAGAGCTCGGCCTTGAAAAGGTGAAGCCATAGGTTCCACTGCGGCTCCACCCCAAGGTAGCCCTCGCAGACCGCCGCGAAGATGGCGGCCTGCGCGACGGCATTGGGGGCAAGGTGGTGAAGCTCCACCTGGTAGTAGTGGAGGAGCACGCCAAACCCCCGCTCGTGGAAGCAGACAAAGCTCACCACGTACCATTCAGGGGGCGCCGGCTCCCGGTGGGCAGGAGGCGGTGCGATCCACTCCGGCTGCGACCGGATCGTCCTTGGCCGCAGCAGCCCGTCCTTGACCAACTCTTCCAACCTCCTCTCCGTCACCGAGGAGGCGGCCCAGTCGTCGGCGGGGAGGATCTGGCTCTTTCCTGCCATCGGTGCTGTCAGAAGGGGGGTGGACGGCGAGGATGCGGTGGCGGCAGCGATGCGGGCGGAGAGCGCAATAAGGCAAGGGTTGTCTGAGGCAGAAGATTACAGGAGCGCAAGGGACCGGTGGGGAACGCAGACCCCTAGGCCTTGATTTTATATGCCCAGGCGGAAGCCCAACGGCCACACGAAAAGGTAGGAACAGTTTCCCGCATTAAATGCGCCCACCTAACCGTTTCCTTACATCTCGCAGGAGTTGGGCACGTGGTCGTCCCCCACATCGTAACCGTACGCCACGTCGCCCACTACCGCGCCGATCTCGCCTCCCCTCCTAAAAAGACGCGCCCGGCTAACGGGCGAGGGAGGGATCCGCGGATGGATATTCCCAAATACCTAGGAAACGGGCCCCGAGCCCGGTATGAGCCTCGAGGGAGCGAAAGCTGGCCCTCGACCAGGGTTTGACAGCTGCCCTCGAGCAACAGAGTTAGGGATGACCAAGGGTGCGCCCGTACATGGCCAGGGCTCGAGCCACGCTCTCGAGGCACCCCAGGACGTATTCGAGGCCAAAGGAGGAAGTCGACGTAGGAATCCCCTCGGGGGAGGCACCGAGCCCTCGAATCCTGTCGCAGGGAATCGAGATCCACACGACCACTTCTTGGCATCTTTGAGAGCGCCTCTGGGCCACTAGCCGACCCCTAACGATTGGGGCACGGACTCTCACTCGAATTCCCCCGTTAGCAGCTCACCGGAGGCCGTCGGAACTCGCCCAAACGAGGGTAGTACAACGTTCTCCACCCCTCCTCCTTTTTCAGAAAAGGAGCGTGAGGGACGAACAGTAAAAGACGGTCCGGACTCTGATCGACCTCACGCGCGCGAGGCTCGGGGGCTCGACCGTAGAAACCTAAACCTTGATGGATCGAAAGCTGGCCCTCGACCAGGGTTCGACAGCTGCCCTTGAGTAACAGAGTTAGGGACGACCAAGGGTGCGCCCGTACATGGCCAGGGCTCGAGCCACGCTCTCGAGGCACCCCAGGATGTATTCGAGGCCAAAGGAGGAGGTCGACGTAGGAAACCCCTCAGGGGAGGCACCGAGCCCTCGAATCCTGTCGCAGGGAATCGAGATCAACATGACCACTTCTTGGCATCTTTGAGAGCGCCTCTGGGCCACTAGCCGACCCCTAACGACTGGGGCACGGGCTCTCACTCGAATTCCCCCGCTAGCAGCTCACCGGAGATCATCGGAACTCGCCCAAACAGGGGTAGTACGGCATTCCCCACCCCTCCTCCTTCCTGAAGGAGGAGCGTGAGGGTCGCACAGCAAAAGATGGCCGGGACTCTGATCGACCTCGTGCGCGCGAGGCTCGGGGGCTTGACCGCAACGAATCATTCCCCAATAAAACGAATACAAGACCTCGGAGGAGTCTCAACACTCCAGCGAGACCTCGGGGGCTACACCCGGCGGGTGCGCTCGCGCACCCCCACCGGAAAAAATCACGACGCTACGACTCTAGTTCAAACAAACCTCTGGGAGAGTGATCACACACTCACCCAAAGGCTCGGGGGCTACTGTCGGTACCAACAGTATGGGGGTACCCACATCCATCGCTAATAAAAAACTAAAACGACTAAAACCGCAATAAAAGGTAGCCTGCCTCGACCGCGTATCTAGTCCGCCTCGTACGAGGCCCGCTCGACGGGGCGCCTCGACCGCGCTCCGGCTCCGACTCATACGAGGCCCGCTCGACGGGGCGCCTCGACCGCGCCCCATCCCGTACAGCAAGGTACCTCGACGGCGCTTCGACCCGCGCGAGGCTCGTCCGCCCACTGGGAAAAACTCCGACTCGCGTGAGCCCGGGTCGAGCGCCTCGACTCCTTCTCTTTACCTACCCCAGGACAAAAGCCATAGCATTTAATGCGGTTACCTACTACCACCTACCAGCATGGCTG
Organism: Saccharum officinarum; assembly: GCA_020631735.1. Taxonomy (NCBI): domain Eukaryota; kingdom Viridiplantae; phylum Streptophyta; class Magnoliopsida; order Poales; family Poaceae; genus Saccharum; species Saccharum officinarum. The sequence goes on along the minus strand of CM036176.1, from coordinate 38,136,242 downwards.
CAACCAGGATCGACGTGGGAACAATGCCCGTGTCAGATCACACTGTTTTACCGCCCATCCCGTGATGGGAGGTGAAAACCGTCACTGTACCCACCTTACCGCGCACTGTTTACCATCGATCACCCTCGAGGGAGGATAAGACAAGGCCCGTTCTCCGCAATCTCGGGGATTCGGCCTTATCCATCCGGTCTCGACCCAGCCTCGACCCAACCTCGACGCTCGGCACAGTTCAACGGCAAGGGAAGGACGGTGTGGCACGGCGCTCTAGGTCATTTCACCGTCTCATCTCCCACGACGCCATGGTGTCCAGGGATGGCCGGCCATTCCCAGAGCATGTCGCTACGGTCAGCTCAACAGGAATCGACAAAACATCACCTCAAGGCTCCCCGTCGTCTTGGCCTCCTCTCGCCCTATAAAAGGGCAGGCCAGGGTTCTACAACGGGGAGGGAGAACGAAGAAAAACAAGAGACAACAGGCAAGACGCAAGATAGAGATCGATATCTCAAGCAATCACCCTTGTCCTCTTTTTCCTCTCTTTGAGACTTGGGCTCGACGCCCTCTCTCGCATGCTTGTAACCCCTACACGAGCACTTCGGTGCAAGGAAATACAAACTTCTCCCCCCCCCGCTGGACGTAGGGCCTTCTTTTGCCCGAACCAGGATAAACCCCCGTGTGTTCTCCTTGCATCACCATCCAGGAAAGAGACACGCAGCATTTACTCGTCGGTTTAGGACCCCCTTGGGTCCGAACACCGACACCATCCTTAGCATCGACGTAGCTAGACACCACTTGTAATACATCACTTGTAAAGATCACAAACACTAAAGTACCCCGTGAGATCACCATTATAAGCAAAAGGTGTCTAGATACTACTTGTAAAGCTATTCTCAACAAATCATCATTCAAGTTTTATTTCTAGCATACACCATACAAACAAGAATATGAATTTAAGCTTTGCAATGCAACAATTCATCATGTTAATGCACAGACAAATGCAACAAATAATTCATGAGCTTGCTCCCCCTACTTGTGTGCTCAATTTTAATTGATCCCTTGATTTCTCTCCCTTAGTAACTTAACTTTTTATCTTTGTGACTTTTCTTTCCCCCTTATTATATCTTATTCTCTCTTTGCAATATCTTTGTGACTTTTCTCTCCCCCTTTGTCAACAATCACCAAAAAATGCCAAATTTAGTGAGAGATAAGTCAATCAATATGAGGGAGTCCAAATTATGGTTTAATCTAGATCACTTGCCTAGAATATGTAATTCGGTTTGATCCAAGGACAAGCTTTTTCACACCTCATAAAGTATAAGGGTTATCTTGACCATGTTGAATTACACATCATGAGCTTGTTTACTAGATTTAACACTAGGTTTGCAAGCCCACAAACATGTCATATGCTACCACTAGATCAATCAAACATTGAAGCAATAGTGGTACCATATATACATCAAAATCATTTGATTTTCATGAATGAGCCTATTTGTCATGCAAATATGTCTATATGTTCTAACTATGTCCTTAGCAAAGTATGAATGATATGCCAAACAACTTTACCTTGCTATGTTGGAGGAGAGGCATGTCATATAAGAATGTGGGGGTGCACTCATTTCAAGTTGGAGAAGTCAAGTATGTTCAATTCATTCTTCAACTTGTAAAATCTCTTTTCATCAAGTGGCTTTGTAAAGATGTCGGCTAGTTGATCTTCGGTGCCAATGCTCTCAATGCTAATATCACCCTTTTTGTTGATGGTCTCTTATGAAGTGGTGCCTTATGTCAATGTGCTTGGTTCTTGAATGTTGAACCGGATTTTGTGTCATCTTGATAGCACTTTCATTGTCACAAAACAATGGCACATTCTTGAACTTGATTCCAAAATCATTCAAGGTGGCCTTCATCCAAAGCAATTGTGCACAACTACCGGCACTAATGTATTCGGCCTCGGCGGTAGATAGTGCTACACTATTTTGTTTCTTTGATGACCATGAAACAAGAGACCTTCCAAGCAATTGACAAGTCCCACTTGTGCTCATTCTATCAATCTTGCATCCACCATAGTCGGAGTCCGAATATCCAATCAACTCAAAATTAGATCCCTTGGGATACCATAATCCAACATCATGAGTGTCCTTAAGATATCTCAATATCCTCTTGGTTGCTTTCAAGTGACTTTCTCTAGGTGAAGCTTGATATCTTGCACACTTGCACACACTAAACATCACATCCGGCCTAGAAGCGGTGACATAGAGCAAACTTCCAATCATAGACCGGTATTGCTTTTGATCTACCATATTGCCACTATCATCAATACCCAATTGATCATTAGTGCCCATTGGTGTACTCATATGCTTAGCATCTTGCAATCCAAACTTCTTGATCATGTCCTTGATGTACTTGCCTTGACTTACACAAATGCCATTCTACATTTGCTTGATTTGAAGTCCAAGGAAGTAACTAAGCTCTCCAATCATAGACATCTCAAACTCATTAGCCATCATATTTCCAAACTCTTCACAAAAGTCTTGGTTAGTTGATCCAAATATAATGTCATCCACATATATTTGCAACACAAACAAGTCATTTCCAAGCTTCTTGGTGAAGAGAGTGGTGTCAACCTTTCCCATATTGAACCCTTTAGAGAGAAGAAAGTCCCTCAATCTCTCATACCATGCCCTAGGTGCTTGCTTCAAACCATACAATGCCTTCTTTAGCTTGTAAACATGGTCGGGCTTCTTGTCATCTTCAAAACCGGGAGGTTGCTCAACATAAACTTCTTCATTGATGTAGCCATTGAGAAATGCACTCTTGACATCCATTTGATAGAGCTTGATATTGTGTGCACAAGCATATGCTAATAAGATTTTAATTGCTTTCAATCTTGCAACCGGTGCATATGTCTCTCCAAAGTCAAGACCCTCAACTTGAGTGTATCCTTGTGCTACTAATCTTGCTTTGTTCCTTACAATCATGCCATCTTGATCTTGCTTGTTTCTAAAGACCCACTTAGTGCCAATCACATTGTAGTTCTTTGGCCTCTCAACAAGTTTCCAAACTTGATTTCTAGCAAAGTTGTTTAGTTCTTTATGCTTGGCATTTACCCAATCGGAATCCTTCAAAGCATCTTCTAATTTCTTAGGATCTTCAAGTGACACAAATGAGTAATGCTCACAAAAGGATGCTAGCCTTGATCTAGTTTGAACACCACTTTGAATTCCACCAATGATTTGGTCCAACGGATGATCTCTTGCAATGATAGTAGGTTGGAGTATTGGGAGTTGATTGCTTCCACTTGTTTGACCTTGAACTTGAGCTTCATCATGAGAACCACTAGAGCTTGCTTGATTTGTATCAATTTGCACATTTTGGTTTATCACATGAATATCATCATCATTATCAACTTGCATCGGCCTTATATCACCAATGTCCAAGTTCTTCATTGCATTTGACAATTGATCTCCTCTCATATCATTAAGGTTTTGAGCTTCATTTTGAGATCCTTGGGTTTCATCAAACTCAACATCATGAACTTCTTCCAAGGTGCCATTTGTGAGATTCCAAACTCTATATGCCTTGCTTGTGGTAGAATAACCAAGTAAGAACCCTTCATCACATTTCTTTTCAAACTTGCTCAATCTAGTGCCTTTCTTGAGAATATAGCATTTGCAACCAAACACTCTAAAGTATGCAATGTTGGGCTTTCTTCCATTTAATAGCTCATATGGTGTCTTCCCAAGCTTCCCATGGCAATAGAGACGATTGCTACAATAGCAAGCTGTGTTGATGGCTTCACTCCAAAATGAATGACTAACATTATATTCATTAAGCATTGATCTAGCCATATCAATCAAGGTTCTATTTTTCCTTTCAACTACACCATTTGATTGAGGAGTGTATGTTGGTGAGAATTGATGTTCGATACCAAGATCATCACACAAATCCTCAATTCTTGTGTTCTTGAACTCACTACCATTGTCACTTCTAACCTTCTTGATGGTAGTCTCAAACTCATTTGCACCCTCTTGACAAAAGATTTGAATAGATCATAAACATCACTCTTGTCATAAAGAAAGAACACCCAAGTATATCTAGTGTAGTCATCAACAATCATAAAACCATACTTATTGCCACCAATACTAGTGTATGTTGTTGGCCCAAATAAGTCCATGTGCAATAGCTCAAATGCCTTTGATGTGCTCATTTCACTCTTACTAGGATGTGAATTTCCAACTTGTTTGCCGGCTTGACAAGCACTACATGGTTTATCCTTCTCAAAGGTGACATCCTTCAAGCCTCTAACTAAGTCATGCTTCAAAAGTTTGTTCAATTGTTTCATTCCAACATGACCAAGCCTTCTATGCCACAACCATCCCATACTAGATTTACTAAGCAAGCATGATGTCAATTGTGCCTCACTATTATTGAAGTCAACCAAATATAAGCTACCATGTCTAAATCCTTTGAATATCAAATTTGATCCATCAACACTAATGACTTCAACATCATCACTACCAAATATGCACTTGAAGCCAAGATCACAAAGTTGTTCCACCGATAAAAGATTGAAATCCAAGATCTCAACTAGCAACACATTAGAAATACTCATGTCATTTGAGATAGCAATTTTACCAAGCCCCTTGACCTTGCCTTTCTTGTTGTTGCCGAAAGTGATAGCATCAAAACCACCATTTTGACTTGTATCAATTGAATTGAACATACAAGAGTCTCCGGTCATATGTTGAGTGCACCCACTATCAAGCACCCAATGCCTTCCTCCGGCTTTGTAATTGACCTACAAGACAAGATCAATTCTTTTTAGGTACCCAAACTTGTTTGGGTCCTCCAAGGTTAGCGACTAAGCTCTTTGGTACCCAAATGGCTTTCTTCTTCGAGCCCATCCATGGTGCACCAATGAACTCAGCATGAACACCATTTGTACCCTTGGTAAACATATAGAAAGAATCAAACTTAATTGAGGATACATTAGCATTAGATTTCTTGTTCATGCATTGTTGCTCTATGTGACCAACTTGCTTGCAACTTTTGCAATAGCTACCATTGTTCTTCACAAAACGAGTCTTGTGAGGAGCAAAAGCGGCCTTGCCTTTCTTGGGGTTATAGCCCAATCCCTCTTTGTAGAGAGAAGCTCTTTGGCTACCTAAGCACATAAGCAAGCGGTCCTCACCACCATAAGCCTAAGCTAATGTGTGATTGAGCTCTTTTACCTCCTTCTTGAGATTTTCATTCTCAACTATAAGTGTGGAGTCACAAGTGAAACCATCACTACTAGATGAGGATGATGTAGATGAGCTACATGAAGTGTTAGTAGGAGCAACAACAATAGGCTTATGAACGGATTCAATTATATCACATGATATGCCTATGTTGCAAGTTTTAGCTTTCTCAACATTAGTTGACATGTTTTCACATTTTTCAACTAGAGAGGAATGAGCTTCTTCAAGCTTGGTGTGAGATTTTTGAAGCTTCTTATGGTCTACCTTTAGACTCTCATAAGACGCTCTAAGCTCATCAAGTTCTTGCATAAGGTTTTTCTTTTCCTTAAGCAAGCCCTTGCACTCCTTCCTAGATTCTTTATAATGTTGAGTGCAATCTTCTAGCATAGTGATTAGTTCATTTTTAGTGAATTCTTCTTCATCACTATCACTATCACTGGCATTATCATGATCACTCTCATCATCGGATGATACCTTAGCGGCTTTAGCCATGAAGCACGATGGAGTGTCAAAGAGGGAGACCTTCTCTTGGATGGCAATGCTAGCATGTCCCTTCTTCTTGCTCTTGTTGTCATCCTCATCATCACTTAAGGAATCATCACTATCCCATGTAGCAACATGAGAATCATTCTCCTTCTTATAAGAGCTCTCCTTCTTCTCTAGCTTCTTCTTTTGCTTCTTCCTCTCCTTCTTGATAGCATCTTCATCATCACTATCATAAGGACACTTTGCAATGAGATGGTCCTTGCTATGGCACCTAAAACATCTCATGATATGCTCATTCTTCTTGGATGAGTTCTTCCTCCTTCTTACACGAAAGCCCTTCTTCTTCATGAATTTGCCAAATTGCTTGACAAAAAGAGCCATCTTCTCATCAATGTCATCACTATCACAAGAGCTCGAGTCTTCATCACTTGATGATTCAATCTTGGATTTGCCCTTGGATGTGGTGGCTTTGAATGCCACACTCTTCTTCTTTTCATCATCTTTCTTCTCATTTTCCTTCTTCTTCTTGACCAACTCATCCTTCTCATCATCTTCTCTATATGAATCATTGGTCATCACTTCTTGGAATTTTATTGAGGAGTTGAATCCTCCAATGTATTCCTCACTAGCACGGTGATCAATCTATCAAATCTCTTGGGCAAGCTTCTCAAGAACTTCATAGAGAATTGGTTGTCCTTGACCTCCTCACCAAGTGCCTTGAGCTCATTGACAATGACTTGCAACCTATGAAACATCTCCAGAACACTCTCATCATCTTGCATCTTGAAGCTTGAAAATTTTTCTTGCAAGATATATGCTTTAGCGGTCTTTGTGCCTTCGGTGCCCTCAAATGTTTCTTCTAGCTTGGCCCAAGCATCATGAGCAACTTCTATGTTCTTCACTTGCTCAAATGTCTTGTCATCTAATGCCTCATGAAGAGCACTAATGACAATATCATTGCATTGGAGCTTCTTCTCTTCCACCGGTGTAGGTGCTTCCGGATTAGCAACCTCAAATTTTATTTCGGTGACCTTCCACACTTCTCTATTGATTGACTTTAGGTGTGCAGTCATCTTAACCTTCCAATATGCATAATTTGTGCCATCAAAGTGAGTTGCCTTCTTGGTGTTGTTGATGTGCAAGCTTAATTGAGCCATTTCTTTTTCACCGTAGGTTGTTAAGCCTCAAATAAACGGTGCCTCGGCTCCGATACCACTTGTAAGGTCCAAATAGGCTAGGAGGGTGAATAGCCTAATTAAAACTTCTACAAGAATTACTTAACCACAAGTTAGTACGAAAGGTGGCGAAGGAAAAGCACTAGCTCTAACTAATTAAGCAAGCCACCTACACAAGTCACAACAAGGCTATTCACTAAACACAACAACAACTACAAGCTATAAATAAGAAGTAATACGAGAGAAGAGCTTTGAGTGATTATACCGCCGTGTAGAGATGAGAAGTGTAAGATAGGAGCTAGGTTTGCATCAAACATACCATAGGCTCATAAATCATTTGACGCACCTGATGGTGCTCCTAGGTGATGAGGGTCCGGTGGAGCTCTGTTCGGTCCGTTTGGAGATAATGCTAATCTTGACACAAGATAGGTGCACGGTTTGCACTCAACGTACCATAGGCTCATAAATAGTTTTAGACGCACCCGATGGAACTCGTAACTGACGTGGGTCATGTGGAATCTTCTTTTAGTCCATTTGGAGATAGTGTTAGTGTCAGTGCAAGATAGCTGCACTGTTTGCACCGAACATACCATTGGCATAGAAATCATTTTGGATGCACTCGATGAGACCCCTAGGTGATGAGGCTCAAGTGGAAGCTTAGTTCGGTCCATTTGTTGATAGTGCTACTCTTGATGCAAGATTGGTGCCCGGTTTGCGTCGAACGTACCGTAGGCTTGGAAATTGTATACGAGGCACCCGATGGAACTCCTAGGTGACGTGAGTCAGGTGGAATCTCGTTTTGATCTGTTTTGAGACAGTGTTAGCGTCGGTGCAAGATAGGTGCTCGGTTTGAGTCAGACGTACCATAGGCTCATAAATTATTTTAGACACACCTGATGGTACTCCTAGGCAATGAGGGTCTGGTAGAGCTCTACTCGGTACGCTTGGAGATAGTGCTAATCTTGATGCAAGACTGGTGCACGGTTTGCACTGAACGTACCATAGGCTCATAATTAGTTTTGGACGCACCCGACGGAACACGTAATTGACGTGGGTCATGTGGAATCTCGTTTTAGTCCATTTGGAGACAGTGTTAGTTTCAGTGCAAGATAGGTGCACGGTTTGCACCGGACATACCATAGGCATAGAAATCGTATTGGACGGATGATGGGACTCCTAGGTGACGTGGCTCAAGCGGAAGCTTGGTTTGGTCCGTTTGGAGATAGTGCTACTCTTGATGCAAGATTGGTGCACGGTTTGCACCGAACGTACATAGGCTCAGAAATAATATTGGAGACACCCGGTGGAACTCCAAGGTGACGTGGGTCATATGGAATGTCGTTTCAATCTGTTTTGAGACAGTGTTAGCGTCGATGCAAGATAGGTGCTCAGTTTGCCACAAACGTACCATAGGCTCATAAATCATTTAAGAAGCACCCGATGGTACTCATACGTGACGAGGGTCTGGTGGAGCTCTATTCGGTCTGTTTGCAGATAGTGCTAATCTTGGCGCAAATAGGTGCATGGTTTGCACTGAATGTACCATGGGCTCATTAACAATTTTTGATGCACCCGATGGAACACGTAAGTGACGTGGGTCGTGTGGAATCTGGTTTTAGTTTGTTTGGAGACAATGCTAGTGTTAGTGAAAGATATGAGCACGGTTTGCACCGAACATACCATAGGCGTTGACATCGTTTTGGACGCACTCGACGGGACTCCTAGGTGATGAGGCTCAACTAGAAGCTCGGTTCGGACCATTTGGAGATAGTGCCACATTTGATGCAAGATTGGTGCATGGTATGCGTCGAACGTACCGTAGGCTCAGAAATAGTATTGGAGGCACACATTGGAACTCCTAGGTGTCGTGGGTCTGTGGAATTTCGTTTTGATCTATTTTGAGACAGAGTTAGCGTCAGTGCAAGATAGGAGCTAGGTTTGCATCAAACGTACCAAAGGCTCATAAATCATTTTAGACGCACCCGATGGTGCTCCTAGGTGACGAGGGTGTGGTGGAGCTCTGTTCGGTCCGTTTGGAGATAGTGCTAATCTTGACACAAGATAGGTGCACGGTTTGCACTCAACGTACCATAGGCTCATAAATAGTTTTGGATGCACCCGATGGAACTCGTAACTGACGTGGGTCATGTGGAATCTTCTTTTAGTCCGTTTGGAGACAGTGTTAGTGTCAGTGCAAGATAGGTGCACGGTTTGCACCGAACATACCATTGGCATAGAAATCATTTTGGACGCACTCGATGGGACTCCTAGATGACGAGGCTCAAGTGGAAGCTCGGTTCGGTCCATTTGGTGATAGTGCTACTCTTGATGCAAGATTGGTGCACGGTTTGCGTCGAACGTACCGTAGGTTTGGAAATTGTATACGAGGCACCTGATGGAACTCCTAGGTGACGTGAGTCATGTGGAATCTCGTTTCGATCTGTTTTGAGACAGTGTTAGCGTCGGTGCAAGATAGGTGCTCGGTTTGAGTCAAACGTACCATAGGCTCATAAATTGTTTTAGACACACCCGATGGTAATCCTAGGTAACAAGGGTCTGGTAGAGCTCTATTCGGTACGCTTGGAGATAGTGCTAATCTTGACGCAAGAGAGGTGCACGGTTTGTACTGAACGTACCATAGGCTCATAAATAGTTTTGGACGCACCCAACGGAACTCGTAATTGACGTGGGTCGTGTTGAATCTCGTTTTAGTCCATTTGGAGACAGTGTTAGTCTCAGTGCAAGATAGGTGCACGGTTTGCACCGAACATACCATAGGCATAGAAATCGTATTGGACGGACGATGGGACTCCTAGGTGACGTGGCTCAAGTGGAAGCTTGGTTCGGTCTGTTTGGAGATAGTGCTACTCTTGATGCAAGATTGGTGCACGGTTTGCACCGAACGTACATAGGCTCAGAAATAATATTGGAGGCACCCGGTGGAACTCCAAGGTGACGTGGGTCATGTGGAATGTCGTTTCGATCTATTTTGAGACAGTGTTAGCGTCGGTGCAAGATAGGTGCTCAGTTTGCCACAAACGTACCATAGGCTCATAAATCATTTTAGAAGCACCCGATGGTACTCCTACGTGACGAGGGTCTGGTGGAGCTCTATTCGGTCCGTTTGCAGAAAGTGCTAATCTTGGCGCAAGATAGGTGCATGGTTTGCACTGAAGGTACCATGGGCTCATAAATAGTTTTTGATGCACCCGATGGAGGTTGTTGGTGACGTGGGTCGTGTGGAATCTTGTTTTAGTTTGTTTGGAGATAGTGCTAGTGTCAGTGGAAGATATGAGCACGGTTTGCACCGAACATACCTGAGGCATTGACATCATTTTGGACGCACTCGACGGGACTCCTAGGTGACGAGGCTCAACTAGAAGCTCGGTTCGGACCATTTGGAGATAGTGCTACATTTGATGTAAGATTGGTGCATGGTATGCGTCGAACATACCGTAGGCTCAGAAATAGTATTGGAGGCACACATTGGAACTCCTAGGTGACGTGGGTCTGTGGAATTTCATTTTGATCTATTTTGAGACAGAGTTAGCGTCAGTGCAAGATAGGAGCTAGGTTTGCATCAAACGTACCATAGGCTCATAAATCATTTAAGACGCACCCGATGGTGCTCCTAGGTGACGAGGATGTGGTGGAGCTCTATTCGGTCTGTTTGGAAATAGTGCTAATCTTGACACAAGATAGGTGCACGGTTTGCACTCAACGTACCATAGGCTCATAAATAGTTTTGGACGCATCCGATGGAACTCGTAACTGACGTGGGTCATGTGGAATCTTCTTTTAGTCCGTTTGGAGACAGCGTTAGTGTCAGTGCAAGATAGGTGCACGGTTTGCACCGAACATACCATTGGCATAGAAATCATTTTGGACGCACACGATGGAACTCCTAGGTGACGAGGCTCAAGTGGAAGCTCGGTTCGGTCCATTTGGTGATAGTGCTACTCTTGATGCAAGATTGGTGCACGGTTTGCGTCGAACGTACCGTAGGCTTGGAAATTGTATACGAGGCACCCGATGGAACTCCTAGGTGACGTGAGTCATGTGGAACCTCGTTTCGATCTGTTTTGAGACAGTGTTAGCCTCGATGCAAGATAGGTGCTCGGTTTGAGTCAGACGTACCATAGGCTCATAAATCGTTTTAGACACACCCGATGGTACTCCTAGGCAACGAGGGTCTGGTAGAGCTCTGTTCGGTACGCTTGGAGATAGTGCTAATCTTGACGCAAGACTGGTGCACGGTTTGCACTGAACGTACCATAGGCTCATAAATAGTTTTGGAGGCACCCGACGGAACTCGTAATTGACGTGGGTCGTGTTGAATCTCGTTTTAGTCCATTTGGAGACAGTGTTAGTCTCAGTGCAAGATAGGTGCACGGTTTGCACCGAACATACCATAGGCATAGAAATCGTATTGGACGGACGATGGGACTCCTAGGTGACGTGGCTCAAGTGGAAGCTTGGTTCGGTCCGTTTGGAGATAGTGCTACTCTTGATGCAAGATTGGTGCACGGTTTGCACCGAACGTACATAGGCTCAGAAATAATATTGGAGGCACCCGGTGGAACTCCAAGGTGAAGTGGGTCATGTGGAATGTTGTTTCGATCTGTTTTGAGATAGTGTTAGTGTCGGTGCAAGATAGGTGCTCAGTTTGCCACAAACGTACCATAGGCTCATAAATCGTTTTAGAAGCACCCGATGGTACTCCTACGTGACGAGGGTCTGGTGGAGCTCTATTCGGTCCATTTGCACAAAGTGCTAATCTTGGCGCAAGACAGGTGCATGGTTTGCATTGAAGGTACCATGGGCTCATAAATAGTTTTTGATGCACCCGATGGAGGTCGTAAGTGACGTGGGTCGTGTGGAATCTTGTTTTAGTTTGTTTGGAGACAGTGCTAGTGTCAGTGGAAGATATGAGCACGGTTTGCACCGAACATACCAGAGGCATTGACATCGTTTTGGACACACTCGACGGGACTCCTAGGTGATGAGGCTCAACTAGAAGCTCGGTTCGGACCATTTGGAGATAGTGCTACATTTGACGCAAGATTGGTGCATGGTATGCGTCGAACTTACCGTAGGCTCAGAAATAGTATTGGAGGCACACATTGGAACTCCTAGGTGACGTGGGTCTGTGGAATTTCATTTTGATCTATTTTGAGACAGAGTTAGCGTCAGTGCAAGATAGGAGCTAGGTTTGCATCAAACGTACCATAGGCTCATAAATCATTTTAGACGGACCCGATGGTGCTCCTAGGTGACGAGGGTGTGGTGGAGCTCTATTCGGTCTGTTTGGAAATAGTGCTAATCTTGACACAAGATAGGTGCACGGTTTGCACTCAACGTACCATAGGCTCATAAATAGTTTTGGACGCATCCGATGGAACTCGTAACTGACGTGGGTCATGTGGAATCTTCTTTTAGTCCGTTTGGAGACAGCGTTAGTGTCAGTGCAAGATAGGTGCACGGTTTGCACCGAACATACCATTGGCATAGAAATCATTTTGGACGCACATGATGGAACTCCTAGGTGACGAGGCTCAAGTGGAAGCTCGGTTCGGTCCATTTGGTGATAGTGCTACTCTTGATGCAAGATTGGTGCACGGTTTGCGTCGAACGTACCGTAGGCTTGGAAATTGTATACGAGGCACCCGATGGAACTCCTAGGTGACGTGAGTCATGTGGAACCTCGTTTCGATCTGTTTTGAGACAGTGTTAGCCTCGATGCAAGATAGGTGCTCGGTTTGAGTCAGACGTACCATAGGCTCATAAATCGTTTTAGACACACCCGATGGTACTCCTAGGCAACGAGGGTCTGGTAGAGCTCTGTTCGGTACGCTTGGTGATAGTGCTAATCTTGACGCAAGACTGATGCACGGTTTGCACTGAACGTACCATAGACTCATAAATAGTTTTGGAGGCACCCGACGGAACTCGTAATTGACGTGGGTCTTGATGAATCTCGTTTTAGTCGATTTGGAGACAGTGTTAGTTTCAGTGCAAGATAGGTGCATGGTTTGTACCGAACATACCATAGGCATAGAAATCGTATTGGACGGACGATGGGACTCCTAGGTGACGTGGCTCAAGTGGAAGCTTGGTTCGGTCCGTTTGGAGATAGTGCTACTCTTGATGCAAGATTGGTGCACGGTTTGCACCGAACGTACATAGGCTCAGAAATAATATTGGAGGCACCCGGTGGAACTCCAAGGTGACGTGGGTCATGTGGAATGTTGTTTCGATCTGTTTTGAGACAGTGTTAGCGTCGGTGCAAGATAGGTGCTCAGTTTGCCACAAACGTACCATAGGCTCATAAATCGTTTTAGAAGCACCCGATGGTACTCCTACGTGACGAGGGTCTGGTGGAGCTCTATTCGGTCCGTTTGCAGAAATTGCTAATCTTGGCGCAAGATAGGTGCATGGTTTGCAGTGAAGGTACCATGGGCTCATAAATAGTTTTTGAGGCACCCGATGGAGGTCGTAAGTGACGTGGGTCATGTGGAATCTTGTTTTAGTTTGTTTGGAGACAGTGCTAGTGTCAGTGGAAGATATGAGCACAGTTTGCACCGAACATACCAGAGGCATTGACATCGTTTTGGACGCACTTGACGGGACTCCTAGGTGACGAGGCTCAACTAGAAGCTCGGTTCGGACCATTTGGAGATAGTGCTACATTTGATGCAAGATTGGTGCATGGTATGCGTCGAACGTACCATAGGCTCAGAAATAGTATTGGAGGCACACATTAGAACTCCTAGGTGACATGGGTCTGTGGAATTTCATTTTGAACTATTTTGAGACAGAGTTAGCGTCAGTGCAAGATAGGAGCTAGGTTTGCATTAAACGTACCATAGGCTCATAAATCATTTTATACGTACCCGATGGTGCTCCTAAGTGACGAGGGAGTGGTGGAGCTCTATTCGGTCTGTTTAGAAATAGTGCTAATCTTGACACAAGATAGGTGCACGGTTTGCACTCAACGTACCATTGGCTCATAAATAGTTTTGGACGCATCCGATGGAACTCGTAACTGACGTGGGTCATGTGGAATCTTCTTTTAGTCTGTTTGGAGACAGTGTTAGTGTCAGTGCAAGATTGGTGCACGGTTTGCACCGAACATACCATTGGCATAGAAATCATTTTGGACGCACACGATGGAACTCCTAGGTGACGAGGCTCAAGTGGAAGCTCAGTTCGGTCCATTTGGTGATAGTGCTACTCTTGATGCAAGATTGGTGCACGGTTTGCGTCGAACGTACCGTAGGCTTGGAAATTGTATACGAGGCACCCGATGGAACTCCTAGGTGACGTGAGTCATGTGGAACCTCGTTTCGATCTATTTTGAGACAGTGTTAGCATCGGTGCAAGATAGGTGCTCGGTTTGAGTCAGACGTACCATAGGCTCATAAATCGTTTTAGACACACCCGATGGTAGTCCTAGGCAACGAGGGTCTGGTAGAGCTCTGTTCGGTACGCTTGGAGATAGTGCTAATCTTGACGCAAGACTGGTGCACGGTTTGCACTGAACGTACCATAGGCTCATAAATAGTTTTGGACGCACCCGACGGAACTCGTAATTGACGTGGGTCGTGTTGAATCTCGTTTTAGTCCATTTGGAGACAGTGTTAGTCTCAGTGCAAGATAGGTGCACGGTTTGCACCGAACATACCATAGGCATAGAAATCGTATTGGACGGACGATGGGACTCCTAGGTGACGTGGCTCAAGTGGAAGCTTGGTTCGGTCCGTTTGGAGATAGTGCTACTCTTGATGCAAGATTGGTGCACGGTTTGCACCGAACGTACATAGGCTCAGAAATAATATTGGAGGCACCCGGTGGAACTCCAAGGTGAAGTGGGTCATGTGGAATGTTGTTTCGATCTGTTTTGAGATAGTGTTAGTGTCGGTGCAAGCTAGGTGCTCAGTTTGCCACAAACGTACCATAGGCTCATAAATCGTTTTAGAAGCACCCGATGGTACTCCTACGTGACGAGGGTCTGGTGGAGCTCTATTCGGTCCATTTGCACAAAGTGCTAATCTTGGCGCAAGACAGGTGCATGGTTTGCATTGAAGGTACCATGGGCTCATAAATAGTTTTTGATGCACCCGATGGAGGTCGTAAGTGACGTGGGTCGTGTGGAATCTTGTTTTAGTTTGTTTGGAGACAGTGCTAGTGTCAGTGGAAGATATGAGCACGGTTTGCACCGAACATACCAGAGGCATTGACATCGTTTTGGACACACTCGACGGGACTCCTAGGTGATGAGGCTCAACTAGAAGCTCGGTTCGGACCATTTGGAGATAGTGCTACATTTGACGCAAGATTGGTGCATGGTATGCGTCGAACTTACCGTAGGCTCAGAAATAGTATTGGAGGCACACATTGGAACTCCTAGGTGACGTGGGTCTGTGGAATTTCATTTTGATCTATTTTGAGACAGAGTTAGCGTCAGTGCAAGATAGGAGCTAGGTTTGCATCAAACGTACCATAGGCTCATAAATCATTTTAGACGGACCCGATGGTGCTCCTAGGTGACGAGGGTGTGGTGGAGCTCTATTCGGTCTGTTTGGAAATAGTGCTAATCTTGACACAAGATAGGTGCACGGTTTGCACTCAACGTACCATAGGCTCATAAATAGTTTTGGACGCATCCGATGGAACTCGTAACTGACGTGGGTCATGTGGAATCTTCTTTTAGTCCGTTTGGAGACAGCGTTAGTGTCAGTGCAAGATAGGTGCACGGTTTGCACCGAACATACCATTGGCATAGAAATCATTTTGGACGCACATGATGGAACTCCTAGGTGACGAGGCTCAAGTGGAAGCTCGGTTCGGTCCATTTGGTGATAGTGCTACTCTTGATGCAAGATTGGTGCACGGTTTGCGTCGAACGTACCGTAGGCTTGGAAATTGTATACGAGGCACCCGATGGAACTCCTAGGTGACGTGAGTCATGTGGAACCTCGTTTCGATCTGTTTTGAGACAGTGTTAGCCTCGATGCAAGATAGGTGCTCGGTTTGAGTCAGACGTACCATAGGCTCATAAATCGTTTTAGACACACCCGATGGTACTCCTAGGCAACGAGGGTCTGGTAGAGCTCTGTTCGGTACGCTTGGTGATAGTGCTAATCTTGACGCAAGACTGATGCACGGTTTGCACTGAACGTACCATAGACTCATAAATAGTTTTGGAGGCACCCGACGGAACTCGTAATTGACGTGGGTCTTGATGAATCTCGTTTTAGTCGATTTGGAGACAGTGTTAGTTTCAGTGCAAGATAGGTGCATGGTTTGTACCGAACATACCATAGGCATATAAATCGTATTGGACGGACGATGGGACTCCTAGGTGACGTGGCTCAAGTGGAAGCTTGGTTCGGTCCGTTTGGAGATAGTGCTACTCTTGATGCAAGATTGGTGCACGGTTTGCACCGAACGTACATAGGCTCAGAAATAATATTGGAGGCACCCGGTGGAACTCCAAGGTGACGTGGGTCATGTGGAATGTTGTTTCGATCTGTTTTGAGACAGTGTTAGCGTCGGTGCAAGATAGGTGCTCAGTTTGCCACAAACGTACCATAGGCTCATAAATCGTTTTAGAAGCACCCGATGGTACTCCTACGTGACGAGGGTCTGGTGGAGCTCTATTCGGTCCGTTTGCAGAAATTGCTAATCTTGGCGCAAGATAGGTGCATGGTTTGCAGTGAAGGTACCATGGGCTCATAAATAGTTTTTGAGGCACCCGATGGAGGTCGTAAGTGACGTGGGTCATGTGGAATCTTGTTTTAGTTTGTTTGGAGACAGTGCTAGTGTCAGTGGAAGATATGAGCACAGTTTGCACCGAACATACCAGAGGCATTGACATCGTTTTGGACGCACTTGACGGGACTCCTAGGTGACGAGGCTCAACTAGAAGCTCGGTTCGGACCATTTGGAGATAGTGCTACATTTGATGCAAGATTGGTGCATGGTATGCGTCGAACGTACCATAGGCTCAGAAATAGTATTGGAGGCACACATTAGAACTCCTAGGTGACATGGGTCTGTGGAATTTCATTTTGAACTATTTTGAGACAGAGTTAGCGTCAGTGCAAGATAGGAGCTAGGTTTGCATTAAACGTACCATAGGCTCATAAATCATTTTATACGTACCCGATGGTGCTCCTAAGTGACGAGGGAGTGGTGGAGCTCTATTCGGTCTGTTTAGAAATAGTGCTAATCTTGACACAAGATAGGTGCACGGTTTGCACTCAACGTACCATTGGCTCATAAATAGTTTTGGACGCATCCGATGGAACTCGTAACTGACGTGGGTCATGTGGAATCTTCTTTTAGTCTGTTTGGAGACAGTGTTAGTGTCAGTGCAAGATTGGTGCACGGTTTGCACCGAACATACCATTGGCATAGAAATCATTTTGGACGCACACGATGGAACTCCTAGGTGACGAGGCTCAAGTGGAAGCTCAGTTCGGTCCATTTGGTGATAGTGCTACTCTTGATGCAAGATTGGTGCACGGTTTGCGTCGAACGTACCGTAGTCTTGGAAATTGTACACGAGGCACCCAATGGAACTCCTTGGTGACGTGAGTCATATGGAACCGCGTTTCGATCTATTTTGAGACTATGTTAGCATCGGTGCAAGATAGGTGCTCGGTTTGAGTCAGACGTACCATAGGCTCATAAATCGTTTTAGACACACCCGATGGTAGTCCTAGGCAACGAGGGTCTGGTAGAGCTCTGTTCGGTACGCTTGGAGATAGTGCTAATCTTGACGCAAGACTGGTGCACGGTTTGCACTGAACGTACCATAGGCTCATAAATAGTTTTGGACGCACCCGACGGAACTCGTAATTGACGTGGGTCGTGTTGAATCTCGTTTTAGTCCATTTGGAGACAGTGTTAGTCTCAGTGCAAGATAGGTGCACGGTTTGCACCGAACATACCATAGGCATAGAAATCGTATTGGACGGACGATGGGACTCCTAGGTGACGTGGCTCAAGTGGAAGCTTGGTTCGGTCCGTTTGGAGATAGTGCTACTCTTGATGCAAGATTGGTGCACGGTTTGCACCGAACGTACATAGGCTCAGAAATAATATTGGAGGCACCCGGTGGAACTCCAAGGTGAAGTGGGTCATGTGGAATGTTGTTTCGATCTGTTTTGAGATAGTGTTAGTGTCGGTGCAAGCTAGGTGCTCAGTTTGCCACAAACGTACCATAGGCTCATAAATCGTTTTAGAAGCACCCGATGGTACTCCTACGTGACGAGGGTCTGGTGGAGCTCTATTCGGTCCATTTGCACAAAGTGCTAATCTTGGCGCAAGACAGGTGCATGGTTTGCATTGAAGGTACCATGGGCTCATAAATAGTTTTTGATGCACCCGATGGAGGTCGTAAGTGACGTGGGTCGTGTGGAATCTTGTTTTAGTTTGTTTGGAGACAGTGCTAGTGTCAGTGGAAGATATGAGCACGGTTTGCACCGAACATACCAGAGGCATTGACATCGTTTTGGACACACTCGACGGGACTCCTAGGTGATGAGGCTCAACTAGAAGCTCGGTTCGGACCATTTGGAGATAGTGCTACATTTGACGCAAGATTGGTGCATGGTATGCGTCGAACTTACCGTAGGCTCAGAAATAGTATTGGAGGCACACATTGGAACTCCTAGGTGACGTGGGTCTGTGGAATTTCATTTTGATCTATTTTGAGACAGAGTTAGCGTCAGTGCAAGATAGGAGCTAGGTTTGCATCAAACGTACCATAGGCTCATAAATCATTTTAGACGGACCCGATGGTGCTCCTAGGTGACGAGGGTGTGGTGGAGCTCTATTCGGTCTGTTTGGAAATAGTGCTAATCTTGACACAAGATAGGTGCACGGTTTGCACTCAACGTACCATAGGCTCATAAATAGTTTTGGACGCATCCGATGGAACTCGTAACTGACGTGGGTCATGTGGAATCTTCTTTTAGTCCGTTTGGAGACAGCGTTAGTGTCAGTGCAAGATAGGTGCACGGTTTGCACCGAACATACCATTGGCATAGAAATCATTTTGGACGCACATGATGGAACTCCTAGGTGACGAGGCTCAAGTGGAAGCTCGGTTCGGTCCATTTGGTGATAGTGCTACTCTTGATGCAAGATTGGTGCACGGTTTGCGTCGAACGTACCGTAGGCTTGGAAATTGTATACGAGGCACCCGATGGAACTCCTAGGTGACGTGAGTCATGTGGAACCTCGTTTCGATCTGTTTTGAGACAGTGTTAGCCTCGATGCAAGATAGGTGCTCGGTTTGAGTCAGACGTACCATAGGCTCATAAATCGTTTTAGACACACCCGATGGTACTCCTAGGCAACGAGGGTCTGGTAGAGCTCTGTTCGGTACGCTTGGTGATAGTGCTAATCTTGACGCAAGACTGATGCACGGTTTGCACTGAACGTACCATAGACTCATAAATAGTTTTGGAGGCACCCGACGGAACTCGTAATTGACGTGGGTCTTGATGAATCTCGTTTTAGTCGATTTGGAGACAGTGTTAGTTTCAGTGCAAGATAGGTGCATGGTTTGTACCGAACATACCATAGGCATAGAAATCGTATTGGACGGACGATGGGACTCCTAGGTGACGTGGCTCAAGTGGAAGCTTGGTTCGGTCCGTTTGGAGATAGTGCTACTCTTGATGCAAGATTGGTGCACGGTTTGCACCGAACGTACATAGGCTCAGAAATAATATTGGAGGCACCCGGTGGAACTCCAAGGTGACGTGGGTCATGTGGAATGTTGTTTCGATCTGTTTTGAGACAGTGTTAGCGTCGGTGCAAGATAGGTGCTCAGTTTGCCACAAACGTACCATAGGCTCATAAATCGTTTTAGAAGCACCCGATGGTACTCCTACGTGACGAGGGTCTGGTGGAGCTCTATTCGGTCCGTTTGCAGAAATTGCTAATCTTAGCGCAAGATAGGTGCATGGTTGCAGTGAAGGTACCATGGGCTCATAAATAGTTTTTGAGGCACCCGATGGAGGTCGTAAGTGACGTGGGTCATGTGGAATCTTGTTTTAGTTTGTTTGGAGACAGTGCTAGTGTCAGTGGAAGATATGAGCACGGTTTGCACCGAACATACCAGAGGCATTGACATCGTTTTGGACACACTCGACGGGACTCCTAGGTGATGAGGCTCAACTAGAAGCTCGGTTCGGACCATTTGGAGATAGTGCTACATTTGACGCAAGATTGGTGCATGGTATGCGTCGAACTTACCGTAGGCTCAGAAATAGTATTGGAGGCACACATTGGAACTCCTAGGTGACGTGGGTCTGTGGAATTTCATTTTGATCTATTTTGAGACAGAGTTAGCGTCAGTGCAAGATAGGAGCTAGGTTTGCATCAAACGTACCATAGGCTCATAAATCATTTTAGACGGACCCGATGGTGCTCCTAGGTGACGAGGGTGTGGTGGAGCTCTATTCGGTCTGTTTGGAAATAGTGCTAATCTTGACACAAGATAGGTGCACGGTTTGCACTCAACGTACCATAGGCTCATAAATAGTTTTGGACGCATCCGATGGAACTCGTAACTGACGTGGGTCATGTGGAATCTTCTTTTAGTCCGTTTGGAGACAGTGTTAGTGTCAGTGCAAGATAGGTGCACGGTTTGCACCGAACATACCATTGGCATAGAAATCATTTTGGACGCACACGATGGAACTCCTAGGTGACGAGGCTCAAGTGGAAGCTCGGTTCGGTCCATTTGGTGATAGTGCTACTCTTGATGCAAGATTGGTGCACGGTTTGCGTCGAACGTACCGTAGGCTTGGAAATTGTATACGAGGCACCCGATGGAACTCCTAGGTGACGTGAGTCATGTGGAACCTCGTTTCGATCTGTTTTGAGACAGTGTTAGCCTCGGTGCAAGATAGGTGCTCGGTTTGAGTCAGACGTACCATAGGCTCATAAATCGTTTTAGACACACCCGATGGTACTCCTAGGCAACGAGGGTCTGGTAGAGCTCTGTTCGGTACGCTTGGAGATAGTGCTAATCTTGACGCAAGACTGGTGCACGGTTTGCACTGAACGTACCATAGGCTCATAAATAGTTTTGGACGCACCCGACGGAACTCGTAATTGACGTGGGTCGTGTGAATCTCGTTTTAGTCCGTTTGGAGACAGTGTTAGTTTCAGTGCAAGATAGGTGCACGGTTTGCACCGAACATACCATAGGCATAGAAATCGTATTGGACGGACGATGGGACTCCTAGGTGACGTGGCTCAAGTGGAAGCTTGGTTCGGTCCGTTTGGAGATAGTGCTACTCTTGATGCAAGATTGGTGCACGGTTTGCACCGAACGTACATAGGCTCAGAAATAATATTGGAGGCACCCGGTGGAACTCCAAGGTGACGTGGGTCATGTGGAATGTTGTTTCGATCTGTTTTGAGACAGTGTTAGCGTCGGTGCAAGATAGGTGCTCAGTTTGCCACAAACGTACCATAGGCTCATAAATCGTTTTAGAAGCACCCGATGGTACTCCTACGTGACGAGGGTCTGGTGGAGCTCTATTCGGTCCGTTTGCAGATAGTGCTAATCTTGGCGCAAGATAGGTGCATGGTTTGCATTGAAGGTACCATGGGCTCATAAATAGTTTTTGATGCACCCGATGGAGGTCGTAAGTGACGTGGGTCGTGTGGAATCTTGTTTTAGTTTGTTTGGAGACAGTGCTAGTGTCAGTGGAAGATATGAGCACGGTTTGCACCGAACATACCAGAGGCATTGACATCGTTTTGGACACACTCGACGGGACTCCTAGGTGATGAGGCTCAACTAGAAGCTCGGTTCGGACCATTTGGAGATAGTGCTACATTTGATGCAAGATTGGTGCATGGTATGCGTCGAACGTACCGTAGGCTCAGAAATAGTATTGGAGGCACACATTGGAACTCCTAGGTGACGTGGGTCTGTGGAATTTCATTTTGATCTATTTTGAGACAGAGTTAGCGTCAGTGCAAGATAGGAGCTAGGTTTGCATCAAACGTACCATAGGCTCATAAATCATTTTAGACGCACCCGATGGTGCTCCTAGGTGACGAGGGTGTGGTGGAGCTCTATTCGGTCTGTTTGGAAATAGTGCTAATCTTGACACAAGATAGGTGCACGGTTTGCACTCAACGTACCATAGGCTCATAAATAGTTTTGGACGCATCCGATGGAACTCGTAACTGACGTGGGTCATGTGGAATCTTCTTTTAGTCCGTTTGGAGACAGTGTTAGTGTCAGTGCAAGATAGGTGCACGGTTTGCACCGAACATACCATTGGCATAGAAATCATTTTGGACGCACATGATGGAACTCCTAGGTGACGAGGCTCAAGTGGAAGCTCGGTTCGGTCCATTTGGTGATAGTGCTACTCTTGATGCAAGATTGGTGCACGGTTTGCGTCAAACGTACCGTAGTCTTGGAAATTGTATACGAGGCACCCGATGGAACTCCTAGGTGACGTGAGTCATGTGGAACCTCGTTTCGATCTGTTTTGAGACAGTGTTAGCCTCGGTGCAAGATAGGTGCTCGGTTTGAGTCAGACGTACCATAGGCTCATAAATCGTTTTAGACACACCCGATGGTACTCCTAGGCAACGAGGGTCTGGTAGAGCTCTGTTCGGTACGCTTGGAGATAGTGCTAATCTTGACGCAAGACTGGTGCACGGTTTGCACTGAACGTACCATAGGCTCATAAATAGTTTTGGACGCACCCGATGGAACTCGTAATTGACGTGGGTCGTGTTGAATCTCGTTTTAGTCTATTTGGAGACAGTGTTAGTTTCAGTGCAAGATAGGTGCACGGTTTGCACCGAACATACCATAGGCATAGAAATCGTATTGGACGGACGATGGGACTCCTAGGTGACGTGGCTCAAGTGGAAGCTTGGTTCGGTCCGTTTGGAGATAGTGCTACTCTTGATGCAAGATTGGTGCACGGTTTGCACCGAACGTACATAGGCTCAGAAATAATATTGGAGGCACCCGGTGGAACTCCTATGTCACATGGGTCATGTGGAATCTCGTTTCGATCTGTTTTCGAGACAGTGTTAGCGTCGGTGCAAGATAGGTGCTCAGTTTGCCACAAACGTACCATAGGCTCATAAATCGTTTTAGAAGCACCCGATGGTACTCCTACGTGACGAGGGTCTGGTGGAGCTCTATTCGGTCCGTTTGCAGATAGTGCTAATCTTGGCGCAAGATAGGTGCATGGTTTGCACTGAATGTACCATGGGCTCATAAATAGTTTTTGATGCACCCGATGGAACTCGTAAGTGACGTGGGTCGTGTGGAATCTTGTTTTAGTTTGTTTGGAGACAGTGCTAGTGTCAGTGTAAGATATGAGCACGGTTTGCACCGAACATACCATAGGTATTGACATCATTTTGGACGCACTCGACGGGACTTCTTGGTGACGAGGCTCAACTAGAAGCTTGGTTCGGACCATTTGGAGATAGTGCAACATTTGATGCAAGATTGTTGCATGGTATGCGTCGAACGTACCGTAGGCTCAGAAATAGTATTGGAGGCACACATTGGAACTCCTAGGTGACGTGGGTCTGTGGAATTTCGTTTTGATCTATTTTGAGACAGAGTTAGCGTCAGTGAAAGATAGGAGCTAGGTTTGCATCAAACGTACCATAGGCTCATAAATCGTTTTAGAAGCACCCGATGGTGCTCCTAGGTGACGAGGGTGTGGTCGAGCTCTATTCGGTCTGTTTGGAAATAGTGCTAATCTTGACACAAGATAGGTGCACGGTTTGCACTCAACGTACCATAGGCTCATAAATAGTTTTGGACGCATCCGATGGAACTCGTAACTGACGTGGGTCATGTGGAATCTTCTTTTAGTCCGTTTAGAGACAGTGTTAGTGTCAGTGCAAGATAGGTGCACGGTTTGCACCGAACATACCATTGGCATAGAAATCATTTTGGACGCACACGATGGACTCCTAGGTGACGAGGCTCAAGTGGAAGCTCGGTTCGGTCCATTTGGTGATAGTGCTACTCTTGATGCAAGATTGGTGCACGGTTTGCGTCGAACGTACCGTAGGCTTGGAAATTGTATACGAGGCACCCGATGGAACTCCTAGGTGACGTGAGTCATGTGGAACCTCGTTTCGATCTGTTTTGAGATAGTGTTAGCGTCGGTGCAAGATAGGTGCTCGGTTTGAGTCAGACGTACCATAGGCTCATAAATCGTTTTAGACACACCCGATGGTACTCCTTGGCAACGAGGGTCTGGTAGAGCTCTGTTCGGTACGCTTGGAGATAGTGCTAATCTTGACGCAAGACTGGTGCACGGTTTGCACTGAACGTACCATAGGCTCATAAATAGTTTTGGACGCACCCGATGGAACTCGTAATTGACGTGGGTCGTGTGAATCTCGTTTTAGTCATTTGGAGACAGTGTTAGTTTCAGTGCAAGATAGGTGCACGGTTTGCACCGAACATACCATAGGCATAGAAATCGTATTGGACGGACGATGGGACTCCTAGGTGACGTGGCTCAAGTGGAAGCTTGGTTCGGTCCGTTTGGAGATAGTGCTACTCTTGATGCAAGATTGGTGCACGGTTTGCAGCGAACGTACATAGGCTCAGAAATAATATTGGAGGCACCCGGTGGAACTCCTAGGTGACGTGGGTCATGTGGAATCTCGTTTCGATCTGTTTTCGAGACAGTGTTAGCGTCGGTGCAAGATAGGTGCTCAGTTTGCCACAAACGTACCATAGGCTCATAAATCGTTTTAGAAGCACCCGATGGTACTCCTACGTGACGAGGGTCTGGTGGAGCTCTATTCGGTCCGTTTGCAGACAGTGCTAATCTTGGCGCAAGATAGGTGCATGGTTTGCACTGAATGTACCATGGGCTCATAAGTAGTTTTTGATGCACCCGATGGAACTCGTAAGTGACGTGGGTCGTGTGGAATCTTGTTTTAGTTTGTTTAGAGACAGTACTAGTGTCAGTGCAAGATATGAGCACGGTTTGCACCGAACATACCATAGGCATTGACATCGTTTTGGACGCACTCGACGGGACTCAACTAGAAGCTCGGTTCGGACCGTTTGGAGATAGTGCTACATTTGATGCAAGATTGGTGCATGGTATGCGTCGAACGTACCGTAGGCTCAGAAATAGTATTGGAGGCACACATTGGAACTCCTAGGTGACGTGGGTCTGCAGAATTTCGTTTTGATCTATTTTGAGACAGAGTTAGCGTCAGTGCAAGATAGGAGCTATGTTTGCATCAAAAGTACCATTGGCTCATAAATAATTTTAGACGCACCTGATGGTGCTCCTAGGTGACGAGGGTCTGGTGGAGCTCTTTTCGGTCTGTTTGGAGATAGTGCTAATCTTGACACAAGATAGGTGCACGGTTTGCACTCAACGTACCCTAGGCTCATACATAGTTTTGGGCGCACCCGATGGAACTCGTAAATGACGTGGGTCATGTGGAATCTTCTTTTAGTCCGTTTGGAGACAGTGTTAGTGTCAGTGCAAGATAGGTGCACGGTTTGCACCGAACATACCATTGGCATAGAAATCATTTTGGACGCACTCGATGGACTCCTAGGTGACAAGGCTGAAGTGGAAGCTCGGTTCGGTCCATTTGGTGATAGTGCTACTCTTGATGCAAGATTGGTGCACGGTTTGCGTCGAACGTACCGTAGGCTTGGAAATTGTATACGAGGCACCCGATGGAACTCCTAGGTGACGTGAGTCATGTGGAATCTCGTTTTCGATCTGTTTTGAGACAGTGTTAGCGTCGGTGCAAGATAGGTGCTTGGTTTGAGTCAGACGTACCATAGGCTCATAAATCGTTTTAGACACACCCGATGGTACCCCTAGGCAACGAGGGTCCTGTAGATCTCTGTTCGTTACGCTTGGAGATAGTGCTAATCTTAACACAAGACTGGTGCACGGTTTGCACTGAACGTACCATAGGCTCATAATATAGTTTTCGACGCACCCGATGGAACTCGTAATTGACGTGGGTCGTGTGGAATCTCGTTTTAGTCATTTGGAGACAATGTTAGTTTCAGTGCAAGACGGGTGCACGGTTTGCACCGAACATACCATAGGCATAGAAATCGTATTGGACGGACGATGGGACTCCTAGGTGACGTGGCTCAAGTGAAAGCTTGGTTCGGTCCGTTTGGAGATAGTGCTACTCTTGATGCAAGACTGGTGCACGGTTTGCAGCGAACGTACATAGGCTCAGAAATAATATTGGAGGCACCCGGTGGAACTCCTAGGTGACGTGGGTCATGTGGAGTCTCGTTTCGATCTGTTTTGAGACAGTGTTAGCGTCGGTGCAAGATAGGTGCTCAGTTTGCCACAAACGTACCATAGGCTCATAAATCGTTTTAGAAGCACCCGATGGTACTCCTACGTGACGAGGGTCTGGTGGAGCTCTATTCGGTCCGTTTGCAGACAGTGCTAATCTTGGCGCAAGATAGGTGCATGGTTTGCACTGAATGTACCATGGGCTCATAAGTAGTTTTTGATGCACCCGATGGAACTCGTAAGTGACGTGGGTCGTGTGGAATCTTGTTTTAGTTTGTTTGGAGACAGTGCTAGTGTCAGTGCAAGATATGAGCACGGTTTGCACCGAACATACCATAGGCATTGACATCGTTTTGGACGCACTCGACGGGACTCCTAGGTGACGAGGCTCAACTAGAAGCTCGGTTCGGACCGTTTGGAGATAGTGCTACATTTGATGCAAGATTGGTGCATGGTATGCGTCGAACGTACCGTAGGCTCAGAAATAGTATTGGAGGCACACATTGGAACTCCTAGGTGACGTGGGTCTGTGGAATTTCGTTTTGATCTATTTTGAGACAGAGTTAGCGTCAGTGCAAGATAGGAGCTAGGTTTGCATCAAAAGTACCATTGGCTCATAAATCATTTTAGACGCACCCGATGGTGCTCCTAGGTGACGAGGGTCTGGTGGAGCTCTGTTCGGTCTGTTTGGAGATAGTGCTAATCTTGACACAAGATAGGTGCACGGTTTGCACTCAACATACCATAGGCTCATACATAGTTTTGGACGCACCGATGGAACTCGTAAATGACGTGGGTCATGTGGAATCTTCTTTTAGTCCGTTTGGAGGCAGTGTTAGTGTCAGTGCAAGATAGGTGCACGGTATGCACCGAACATACCATTGGCATAGAAATCATTTTGGACGCACTCGATGGGACTCCTAGGTGACAAGGTTGAAGTGGAAGCTCGGTTCGGTCCATTTGGTGATAGTGCTACTCTTGATGCAAGATTGGTGCACGGTTTGCGTCGAACGTACCGTAGGCTTGGAAATTGTATACGAGGCACCCGATGGAACTCCTAGGTGACGTGAGTCATGTGGAATCTCGTTTTCGATCTGTTTTGAGACAGTGTTAGCGTCGGTGCAAGATAGGTGCTCGGTTTGAGTCAGACGTACCATAGGCTCATAAATCGTTTTAGACACACCCGATGGTACCCCTAGGCAACGAGGGTCCAGTAGAGCTCTGTTCGTTACGCTTGGAGATAGTGCTAATCTTAACACAAGACTGGTGCACGGTTTGCACTGAACGTACCATAGGCTCATAAATAGTTTTCGACGCACCCGATGGAACTCGTAATTGACGTGGGTCGTGTGAATCTCGTTTTAGTTCATTTGGAGACAATGTTAGTTTCAGTGCAAGATAGGTGCACGGTTTGCACCGAACATACCATAGGCATAGAAATCGTATTGGACGGACGATGGGACTCCTAGGTGACGTGGCTCAAGTGAAAGCTTGGTTCGGTCCGTTTGGAGATAGTGCTACTCTTGATGCAAGACTGGTGCACGGTTTGCAGCGAACGTACATAGGCTCAGAAATAATATTGGAGGCACCCGGTGGAACTCCTAGGTGACGTGGGTCATGTGGAATCTCGTTTCGATCTGTTTTGAGACAGTGTTAGCGTCGGTGCAAGATAGGTGCTCAGTTTGCCACAAACGTACCATAGGCTCATAAATCATTTTAGAAGCACCCGATGGTACTCCTACGTGACGAGGGTCTGGTGGAGCTCTATTCGGTCCGTTTGCAGACAGTGCTAATCTTGGCGCAAGATAGGTGCATGGTTTGCACTGAATGTACCATGGGCTCATAAGTAGTTTTTGATGCACCCGATGGAACTCGTAAGTGACGTGGGTCGTGTGGAATCTTGTTTTAGTTTGTTTGGAGACAGTGCTAGTGTCAGTGCAAGATATGAGCACGGTTTGCACCGAACATACCATAGGCATTGACATCGTTTTGGACGCACTCGACGGGACTCCTAGGTGACGAGGCTCAACTAGAAGCTCGGTTCGGACCGTTTGGAGATAGTGCTACATTTGATGCAAGATTGGTGCATGGTATGCGTCGAACGTACCGTAGGCTCAGAAATAGTATTGGAGGCACACATTGGAACTCCTAGGTGACGTGGGTCTGCGGAATTTCGTTTTGATCTATTTTGAGACAGAGTTAGCGTCAGTGCAAGATAGGAGCTAGGTTTGCATCAAAAGTACCATTGGCTCATAAATCATTTTAGACGCACCCGATGGTGCTCCTAGGTGACGAGGGTCTGGTGGAGCTCTGTTCGGTCTGTTTGGAGATAGTGCTAATCTTGACACAAGATAGGTGCACGGTTTGCACTCAACGTACCATAGGCTCATACATAGTTTTGGACGCACCCGATGGAACTCGTAAATGACGTGGGTCATGTGGAATCTTCTTTTAGTCCGTTTGGAGACAGTGTTAGTGTCAGTGCAAGATAGGTGCACGGTATGCACCGAACATACCATTGGCATAGAAATCATTTTGGACGCACTCGATGGGACTCCTAGGTGACAAGGTTGAAGTGGAAGCTCGGTTCGGTCCATTTGGTGATAGTGCTACTCTTGATGCAAGATTGGTGCACGGTTTGCGTCGAACGTACCGTAGGCTTGGAAATTGTATACGAGGCACCCGATGGAACTCCTAGGTGACGTGAGTCATGTGGAATCTCGTTTTCGATCTGTTTTGAGACAGTGTTAGCGTCGGTGCAAGATAGGTGCTCGGTTTGAGTCAGACGTACCATAGGCTCATAAATCGTTTTAGACACACCCGATGGTACCCTAGGCAACGAGGGTCCAGTAGAGCTCTGTTCGTTACGCTTGGAGATAGTGCTAATCTTAACACAAGACTGGTGCACGGTTTGCACTGAACGTACCATAGGCTCATAAAATAGTTTTCGACGCACCCGATGGAACTCGTAATTGACGTGGGTCGTGTGGAATCTCGTTTTAGTTCATTTGGAGACAATGTTAGTTTCAGTGCAAGACGGGTGCACGGTTTGCACGAACATACCATAGGCATAGAAATCGTATTGGACGGACGATGGGACTCCTAGGTGACGTGGCTCAAGTGAAAGCTTGGTTCGGTCCGTTTGGAGATAGTGCTACTCTTGATGCAAGACTGGTGCACGGTTTGCAGCGAACGTACATAGGCTCAGAAATAATATTGGAGGCACCCGGTGGAACTCCTAGGTGACGTGGGTCATGTGGAATCTCGTTTCGATCTGTTTTGAGACAGTGTTAGCGTCGGTGCAAGATAGGTGCTCAGTTTGCCACAAACGTACCATAGGCTCATAAATCATTTTAGAAGCACCCGATGGTACTCCTACGTGACGAGGGTCTGGTGGAGCTCTATTCGGTCCGTTTGCAGACAGTGCTAATCTTGGCGCAAGATAGGTGCATGGTTTGCACTGAATGTACCATGGGCTCATAAGTAGCTTTTTGATGCACCCTATGGAACTCGTAAGTGACGTGGGTCGTGTGGAATCTTGTTTTAGTTTGTTTGGAGACAGTGCTAGTGTCAGTGCAAGATATGAGCACGGTTTGCACCGAACATACCATAGGCATTGACATCGTTTTGGACGCACTCGACGGGACTCCTAGGTGACGAGGCTCAACTAGAAGCTCGGTTCGGACCGTTTGGAGATAGTGCCACATTTGATGCAAGATTGGTGCATGGTATGCGTCGAACGTACCGTAGGCTCAGAAATAGTATTGGAGGCACACATTGGAACTCCTAGGTGACGTGGGTCTGTGGAATTTCGTTTTGATCTATTTTGAGACAGAGTTAGCGTCAGTGCAAGATAGGAGCTAGGTTTGCATCAAAAGTACCATTGGCTCATAAATAATTTTAGACGCACCCGATGGTGCTCCTAGGTGACGAGGGTCTGGTGGAGCTCTTTTCGGTCTGTTTGGAGATAGTGCTAATCTTGACACAAGATAGGTGCACAGTTTGCACTCAACGTACCATAGCATAGTTTTGGGCGCACCCGATGGAACTCGTAAATGACGTGGGTCATGTGGAATCTTCTTTTAGTCTGTTTGGAGACAGTGTTAGTGTCAGTGCAAGATAGGTGCACGGTATGCACCGAACATACCATTGGCATAGAAATCATTTTGGACGCACTCGATGGGACTCCTAGGTGACAAGGTTGAAGTGGAAGCTCGGTTCGGTCCATTTGGTGATAGTGCTACTCTTGATGCAAGATTGGTGCACGGTTTGCGTCGAACGTACCGTAGGCTTGGAAATTGTATACGAGGCACCCGATGGAACTCCTAGGTGACGTGAGTCATGTGGAATCTGGTTTTCGATCTGTTTTGAGACAGTGTTAGCGTCGGTGCAAGATAGGTGCTTGGTTTGAGTCAGACGTACCATAGGCTCATAAATCGTTTTAGACACACCCGATGGTACCCCTAGGCAACGAGGGTCCAGTAGAGCTCTGTTCGTTACGCTTGGAGATAGTGCTAATCTTAACACAAGACTGGTGCACGGTTTGCACTGAACGTACCATAGGCTCATAAATAGTTTTGGACGCACCCGATGGAACTCGTAACTGACGTGGGTCGTGTGGAATCTCGTTTTAGTTCATTTGGAGACAATGTTAGTTTCAGTGCAAGACGGGTGCACGGTTTGCACCGAACATACCATAGGCATAGAAATCGTATTGGACGGACGATGGGACTCCTAGGTGACGTGGCTCAAGTGAAAGCTTGGTTCGGTCCGTTTGGAGATAGTGCTACTCTTGATGCAAGACTGGTGCACGGTTTGCAGCGAACGTACATAGGCTCAGAAATAATATTGGAGGCACCCGTGGAACTCCTAGGTGACGTGGGTCATGTGGAATCTCGTTTCGATCTGTTTTGAGACAGTGTTAGCGTCGGTGCAAGATAGGTGCTCAGTTTGCCACAAACGTACCATAGGCTCATAAATCTTTTAGAAGCACCCGATGGTACTCCTACGTGACGAGGGTCTGGTGGAGCTCTATTCGGTCCGTTTGCAGACAGTGCTAATCTTGGCGCAAGATAGGTGCATGGTTTGCACTGAATGTACCATGGGCTCATAAGTAGCTTTTTGATGCACCCGATGGAACTCGTAAGTGACGTGGGTCGTGTGGAATCTTGTTTTAGTTTGTTTGGAGACAGTGCTAGTGTCAGTGCAAGATATGAGCACGGTTTGCACCGAACATACCATAGGCATTGACATCGTTTTGGACGCACTCGACGGGAACTCCTAGGTGACGAGGGCTCAACTAGAAGCTCGGTTCGGACCGTTTGGAGATAGTGCTACATTTGATGCAAGATTGGTGCATGGTATGCGTCGAACGTACCGTAGGCTCAGAAATAGTATTGGAGGCACACATTGGAACTCCTAGGTGACGTGGGTCTGCGGAATTTCGTTTTGATCTATTTTGAGACAGAGTTAGCG
>CM036176.1:38073292-38104438 GCA_020631735.1 Saccharum officinarum | reverse complement strand
AGGTGACGAGGCTCAAGTGGAAGCTCAGTTCGGTCCATTTGGTGATAGTGCTACTCTTGATGCAAGATTGGTGCACGTTTGCGTCGAACGTACCGTAGTCTTGGAAATTGTATACGAGGCACCCAATGGAACTCCTAGGTGACGTGAGTCATTATGGAACCGTTTTTCGATCTGTTTTGAGACAGTGTAGCATCGGTGCAAGATAGGTGCTCGGTTTGAGTCAGACGTACCATAGGCTCATAATCGTTTTAGACACACCGATGGTAGTCCTAGGCAACGAGGGTCTGGTAGAGCTCTGTTCGGTACGCTTGGAGATAGTGCTAATCTTGACGCAAGACTGGTGCACGGTTTGCACTGAACGTACCATAGGCTCATAAATAGTTTTGGACGCACCCGACGGAACTCGTAATTGACGTGGGTCGTGTTGAATCTCGTTTTAGTCCATTTGGAGACAATGTTAGTCTCAGTGCAAGATAGGTGCACGGTTTGCACCGAACATACCATAGGCATAGAAATCGTATTGGACGGACGATGGGACTCCTAGGTGACGTGGCTCAAGTGGAAGCTTGGTTCGGTCCGTTTGGAGATAGTGCTACTCTTGATGCAAGATTGGTGCACGGTTTGCACCGAACGTACATAGGCTCAGAAATAATATTGGAGGCACCCGGTGGAACTCCAAGGTGACGTGGGTCATGTGGAATGTTGTTTCGATCTGTTTTGAGACAGTGTTAGCGTCGGTGCAAGATAGGTGCTCAGTTTGCCACAAACGTACCATAGGCTCATAAATCGTTTTAGAAGCACCCGATGGTACTCCTACGTGACGAGGGTCTGGTGGAGCTCTATTCGGTCCATTTGCAGAAAGTGCTAATCTTGGCGCAAGATAGGTGCATGGTTTGCATTGAAGGTACCATGGGCTCATAAATAGTTTTTGATGCACCCGATGGAGGTCGTAAGTGACGTGGGTCGTGTGGAATCTTGTTTTAGTTTGTTTGGAGACAGTGCTAGTGTCAGTGGAAGATATGAGCACGGTTTGCACCGAACATACCAGAGGCATTGACATCGTTTTGGACACACTCGACGGGACTCCTAGGTGATGAGGCTCAACTAGAAGCTCGGTTCGGACCATTTGGAGATAGTGCTACATTTGACGCAAGATTGGTGCATGGTATGCGTCGAACTTACCGTAGGCTCAGAAATAGTATTGGAGGCACACATTGGAACTCCTAGGTGACGTGGGTCTGTGGAATTTCATTTTGATCTATTTTGAGACAGAGTTAGCGTCAGTGCAAGATAGGAGCTAGGTTTGCATCAAACGTACCATAGGCTCATAAATCATTTTAGACGGACCCGATGGTGCTCCTAGGTGACGAGGGTGTGGTGGAGCTCTATTCGGTCTGTTTGGAAATAGTGCTAATCTTGACACAAGATAGTGTGCACGGTTTGCACTCAACGTACCATAGGCTCATAAATAGTTTTGGACGCATCCGATGGAACTCGTAACTGACGTGGGTCATGTGGAATCTTCTTTTAGTCCGTTTGGAGACAGCGTTAGTGTCAGTGCAAGATAGGTGCACGGTTTGCACCGAACATACCATTGGCATAGAAATCATTTTGGACGCACATGATGGAACTCCTAGGTGACGAGGCTCAAGTGGAAGCTCGGTTCGGTCCATTTGGTGATAGTGCTACTCTTGATGCAAGATTGGTGCACGGTTTGCGTCGAACGTACCGTAGGCTTGGAAATTGTATACGAGGCACCCGATGGAACTCCTAGGTGACGTGAGTCATGTGGAACCTCGTTTCGATCTGTTTTGAGACAGTGTTAGCCTCGATGCAAGATAGGTGCTCGGTTTGAGTCAGACGTACCATAGGCTCATAAATCGTTTTAGACACACCCGATGGTACTCCTAGGCAACGAGGGTCTGGTAGAGCTCTGTTCGGTACGCTTGGTGATAGTGCTAATCTTGACGCAAGACTGATGCACGGTTTGCACTGAACGTACCATAGACTCATAAATAGTTTTGGAGGCACCCGACGGAACTCGTAATTGACGTGGGTCTTGATGAATCTCGTTTTAGTCGATTTGGAGACAGTGTTAGTTTCAGTGCAAGATAGGTGCATGGTTTGTACCGAACATACCATAGCATATAAATCGTATTGGACGGACGATGGGACTCCTAGGTGACGTGGCTCAAGTGGAAGCTTGGTTCGGTCCGTTTGGAGATAGTGCTACTCTTGATGCAAGATTGGTGCACGGTTTGCACCGAACGTACATAGGCTCAGAAATAATATTGGAGGCACCCGGTGGAACTCCAAGGTGACGTGGGTCATGTGGAATGTTGTTTCGATCTGTTTTGAGACAGTGTTAGCGTTGGTGCAAGATAGGTGCTCAGTTTGCCACAAACGTACCATAGGCTCATAAAATCGTTTTAGAAGCACCCGATGGTACTCCTACGTGACGAGGGTCTGGTGGAGCTCTATTCGGTCCGTTTGCAGAAATTGCTAATCTTGGCGCAAGATAGGTGCATGGTTTGCAGTGAAGGTACCATGGGCTCATAAATAGTTTTTGAGGCACCCGATGGAGGTCGTAAGTGACGTGGGTCATGTGGAATCTTGTTTTAGTTTGTTTGGAGACAGTGCTAGTGTCAGTGGAAGATATGAGCACAGTTTGCACCGAACATACCAGAGGCATTGACATCGTTTTGGACGCACTTGACGGGACTCCTAGGTGACGAGGCTCAACTAGAAGCTCGGTTCGGACCATTTGGAGATAGTGCTACATTTGATGCAAGATTGGTGCATGGTATGCGTCGAACTTACCGTAGGCTCAGAAATAGTATTGGAGGCACACATTGGAACTCCTAGGTGACGTGGGTCTGTGGAATTTCATTTTGATCTATTTTGAGACAGAGTTAGCGTCAGTGCAAGATAGGAGCTAGGTTTGCATCAAACGTACCATAGGCTCATAAATCATTTTAGACGCACCCGATGGTGCTCCTAGGTGACGAGGGTGTGGTGGAGCTCTATTCGGTCTGTTTGGAATAGTGCTAATCTTGACACAAGATAGGTGCACGGTTTGCACTCAACGTACCATAGGCTCATAAATAGTTTTGGACGCATCCGATGGAACTCGTAACTGACGTGGGTCATGTGGAATCTTCTTTTAGTCCGTTTAGAGACAGTGTTAGTGTCAGTGCAAGATAGGTGCACGGTTTGCACCGAACATACCATTGGCATAGAAATCATTTTAGACGCACACGATGGAACTCCTAGGTGACGAGGCTCAAGTGGAAGCTCGGTTCGGTCCATTTGGTGATAGTGCTACTCTTGATGCAAGATTGGTGCACGGTTTGCGTCGAACGTACCGTAGGCTTGGAAATTGTATACGAGGCACCCGATGGAACTCCTAGGTGACGTGAGTCAAGTGGAATCTCGTTTCGATCTATTTTGAGACAGTGTTAGCGTCGGTGCAAGATAGGTGCTCGGTTTGAGTCAGACGTACCATAGGCTCATAAATCGTTTTAGACACACCCAATGGTACTCCTAGGCAACGAGGGTCTGGTAGAGCTCTGTTCGGTACGCTTGGAGATAGTGCTAATCTTGACGCAAGACTGGTGCACGGTTTGCGCTGAACGTACCATAGGCTCATAAATAGTTTTGGACGCACCCGACGGAACTCGTAATTGACGTGGGTCGTGTGGAATCTCGTTTTAGTCCATTTGGAGACAGTGTTAGTTTCAGTGCAAGATAGGTGCACGGTTTGCACCGAACATACCATAGGCATAGAAATCGTATTGGACGGACGATGGGACTCCTAGGTGACGTGGCTCAAGTGGAAGCTTGGTTCGGTCCGTTTGGAGATAGTGCTACTCTTGATGCAAGATTGGTGCACGGTTTGCACCGAACGTACATAGGCTCAGAAATAATATTGGAGGCACCCGGTGGAACTCCAAGGTGACGTGGGTCATGTGGAATGTTGTTTCGATCTGTTTTGAGACAGTGTTAGCGTCGGTGCAAGATAGGTGCTCAGTTTGCCACAAACGTACCATAGGCTCATAAATCGTTTTAGAAGCACCCGATGGTACTCCTACGTGACGAGGGTCTGGTGGAGCTCTATTCGGTCCGTTTGCAGATAGTGCTAATCTTGGCGCAAGATAGGTGCATGGTTTGCACTGAAGGTACCATGGGCTCATAAATAGTTTTTGATGCACCCGATGGAACTCGTAAGTGACGTGGGTCGTGTGGAATCTTGTTTTAGTTTGTTTGGAGACAGTGCTAGTGTCAGTGGAAGATATGAGCACGGTTTGCACCGAACATACCATAGGTATTGACATCATTTTGGACGCACTCGACGGGACTTCTTGGTGACGAGGCTCAACTAGAAGCTTGGTTCGGACCATTTGGAGATAGTGCAACATTTGATGCAAGATTGTTGCATGGTATGCGTCGAACGTACCGTAGGCTCAGAAATAGTATTGGAGGCACACATTGGAACTCCTAGGTGACGTGGGTCTGTGGAATTTCGTTTTGATCTATTTTGAGACAGAGTTAGCGTCAGTGAAAGATAGGAGCTAGGTTTGCATCAAACGTACCATAGGCTCATAAATCATTTTAGAAGCACCCGATGGTGCTCCTAGGTGACGAGGGTCTGGTGGAGCTCTATTCGGTCTGTTTGGAGATAGTGCTAATCTTGACACAAGATAGGTGCACGGTTTGCACTCAACGTACCATAGGCTCATAAATAGTTTTGGACGCATCCGATGGAACTCGTAACTGACGTGGGTCATGTGGAATCTTCTTTTAGTCCGTTTGGAGACAGTGTTAGTGTCAGTGCAAGATAGGTGCACGGTTTGCACCGAACATACCATTGGCATAGAAATCATTTTGGACGCACTGATGGAACTCCTAGGTGACGAGGCTCAAGTGGAAGCTCGGTTCGGTCCATTTGGTGATAGTGCTACTCTTGATGCAAGATTGGTGCACGGTTTGCGTCGAACGTACCGTAGGCTTGGAAATTGTATACGAGGCACCCGATGGAACTCCTAGGTGACGTGAGTCATGTGGAATCTCGTTTCGATCTGTTTTGAGACAGTGTTAGCGTCGGTGCAAGATAGGTGCTCGGTTTGAGTCAGACGTACCATAGGCTCATAAATCGTTTTAGACACACCCAATGGTACTCCTAGGCAACGAGGGTCTGGTAGAGCTCTGTTCGGTACGCTTGGAGATAGTGCTAATCTTGACGCAAGACTGGTGCACGGTTTGCGCTGAACGTACCATAGGCTCATAAATAGTTTTGGAGGCACCCGATGGAACTCGTAATTGACGTGGGTCGTGTGAATCTCGTTTTAGTCGATTTGGAGACAGTGTTAGTTTCAGTGCAAGATAGGTGCACGGTTTGCACCGAACATACCATAGGCATAGAAATCGTATTGGACGGACGATGGGACTCCTAGGTGACGTGGCTCAAGTGGAAGCTTGGTTCGGTCCGTTTGGAGATAGTGCTACTCTTGATGCAAGATTGGTGCACGGTTTGCAGCGAACGTACATAGGCTCAGAAATAATATTGGAGGCACCCGGTGGAACTCCTAAGTTGGTGCACGGTTTGCAGAACGTACATAGGCTCAGAAATCACCCGGTCGAAGTCCGTGGTTGGTGCACGGTTTGCAGCGAACGTACATAGGCTCAGAAATATTAGGCACCCGGTGGAACTCCTAGGTGACGTGGGTCATGTGGATCTCGTTTTGAGACAGTGTTAGCGTCGGTGCAAGATAGGTGCTCAGTTTGCCACAAACGTACCATAGGCTCATAAATCGTTTTAGAAGCACCCGATGGTACTCCTACGTGACGAGGGTCTGGTGGAGCTCTATTCGGTCCGTTTGCAGATAGTGCTAATCTTGGCGCAAGATAGGTGCATGGTTTGCACTGAATGTACCATGGGCTCATAAATAGTTTTTGATGCACCCGATGGAACTCGTAAGTGACGTGGGTCGTGTGGAATCTTGTTTTAGTTTGTTTGGAGACAGTGCTAGTGTCAGTGTAAGATATGAGCACGGTTTGCACCGAACATACCATAGGTATTGACATCATTTTGGACGCACTCGACGGGACTTCTTGGTGACGAGGCTCAACTAGAAGCTTGGTTCGGACCATTTGGAGATAGTGCAACATTTGATGCAAGATTGTTGCATGGTATGCGTCGAACGTACCGTAGGCTCAGAAATAGTATTGGAGGCACACATTGGAACTCCTAGGTGACGTGGGTCTGTGGAATTTCGTTTTGATCTATTTTGAGACAGAGTTAGCGTCAGTGCAAGATAGGAGCTAGGTTTGCATCAAACGTACCATAGGCTCATAAATCATTTTAGACGCACCCGATGGTGCTCCTAGGTGACGAGGGTCTGGTGGAGCTCTGTTCGGTCCGTTTGGAGATAGTGCTAATCTTGACACAAGATAGGTGCACGGTTTGCACTCAACGTACCATAGGCTCATAAATAGTTTTGGACGCACCCGATGGAACTCGTAACTGACGTGGGTCATGTGGAATCTTCTTTTAGTCCGTTTGGAGACAGTGTTAGTGTCAGTGCAAGATAGGTGCACGGTTTGCACCGAACATACCATTGGCATAGAAATCATTTTGGACGCACGCGATGGGACTGCTAGGTGACGAGGCTCAAGTGGAAGCTCGGTTCGGTCCATTTGGTGATAGTGCTACTCTTGATGCAAGATTGGTGCACGGTTTGCGTCGAACGTACCGTAGGCTTGGAAATTGTATACGAGGCACCCGATGGAACTCCTAGGTGACGTGAGTCATGTGGAATCTCGTTTCGATCTGTT
Organism: Saccharum officinarum; assembly: GCA_020631735.1. Classification (NCBI taxonomy): domain Eukaryota; kingdom Viridiplantae; phylum Streptophyta; class Magnoliopsida; order Poales; family Poaceae; genus Saccharum; species Saccharum officinarum. The sequence goes on along the minus strand of CM036176.1, from coordinate 38,097,604 downwards.
TTGAGACAGTGTTAGCGTCGGTGCAAGATAGGTGCTCGGTTTGAGTCAGACGTACCATAGGCTCATAAATCATTTTTGACACACCCGATGGTACCCCTAGGCAACGAGGGTCCAGTAGAGCTCTGTTCGTTACGCTTGGAGATAGTGCTAATCTTAACACAAGACTGGTGCACGGTTTGCACTGAACGTACCATAGGCTCATAAGATAGTTTTCGACGCACCCGATGGAACTCGTAATTGACGTGGGTCGTGTGGAATCTCGTTTTAGTTCATTTGGAGACAGTGTTAGTTTCAGTGCAAGACGGGTGCACGGTTTGCACCGAACATACCATAGGCATAGAAATCGTATTGGACGGACGATGGGACTCCTAGGTGACGTGGCTCAAGTGAAAGCTTGGTTCGGTCCGTTTGGAGATAGTGCTACTCTTGATGCAAGACTGGTGCACGGTTTGCAGCGAACGTACATAGGCTCAGAAATAATATTGGAGGCACCCGGTGGAACTCCTAGGTGACGTGGGTCATGTGGAATCTCGTTTCGATCTGTTTTGAGACAGTGTTAGCGTCGGTGCAAGATAGGTGCTCAGTTTGCCACAAACGTACCATAGGCTCATAAATCGTTTTAGAAGCACCCGATGGTACTCCTACGTGACGAGGGTCTGGTGGAGCTCTATTCGGTCCGTTTGCAGACAGTGCTAATCTTGGCGCAAGATAGGTGCATGGTTTGCACTGAATGTACCATGGGCTCATAAGTAGTTTTTGATGCACCCGATGGAACTCGTAAGTGACGTGGGTCGTGTGGAATCTTGTTTTAGTTTGTTTGGAGACAGTGCTAGTGTCAGTGCAAGATATGAGCACGGTTTGCACCGAACATACCATAGGCATTGACATCGTTTTGGACGCACTCGACGGGGCTCCTAGGTGACTCAACTAGAAGCTCGGTTCGGACCGTTTGGAGATAGTGCTACATTTGATGCAAGATTGGTGCATGGTATGCGTCGAACGTACCGTAGGCTCAGAAATAGTATTGGAGGCACACATTGGAACTCCTAGGTGACGTGGGTCTGTGGAATTTCGTTTTGATCTATTTTGAGACAGAGTTAGCGTCAGTGCAAGATAGGAGCTAGGTTTGCATCAAAAGTACCATTGGCTCATAAATCATTTTAGACGCACCCGATGGTGCTCCTAGGTGACGAGGGTCTGGTGGAGCTCTGTTCGGTCTGTTTGGAGATAGTGCTAATCTTGACACAAGATAGGTGCACGGTTTGCACTCAACGTACCATAGGCTCATACATAGTTTTGGACGCACCCGATGGAACTCGTAAATGACGTGGGTCATGTGGAATCTTCTTTTAGTCCGTTTGGAGACAGTGTTAGTGTCAGTGCAAGATAGGTGCACGGTATGCACCGAACATACCATTGGCATAGAAATCATTTTGGACGCACTCGATGGGACTCCTAGGTGACAAGGTTGAAGTGGAAGCTCGGTTCGGTCCATTTGGTGATAGTGCTACTCTTGATGCAAGATTGGTGCACGGTTTGCGTCGAACGTACCGTAGGCTTGGAAATTGTATACGAGGCACCCGATGGAACTCCTAGGTGACGTGAGTCATGTGGAATCTCGTTTCGATCTGTTTTGAGACAGTGTTAGCGTCGGTGCAAGATAGGTGCTCGGTTTGAGTCAGACGTACCATAGGCTCATAAATCGTTTTAGACACACCCGATGGTACCCTAGGCAACGAGGGTCCAGTAGAGCTCTGTTCGTTACGCTTGGAGATAGTGCTAATCTTAACACAAGACTGGTGCACGGTTTGCACTGAACGTACCATAGGCTCATAAATAGTTTTCGACGCACCCGATGGAACTCGTAATTGACGTGGGTCGTGTGGAATCTCGTTTTAGTTCATTTGGAGACAATGTTAGTTTCAGTGCAAGACGGGTGCACGGTTTGCACCGAACATACCATAGGCATAGAAATCGTATTGGACGGACGATGGGACTCCTAGGTGACGTGGCTCAAGTGAAAGCTTGGTTCGGTCCGTTTGGAGATAGTGCTACTCTTGATGCAAGACTGGTGCACGGTTTGCAGCGAACGTACATAGGCTCAGAAATAATATTGGAGGCACCCGGTGGAACTCCTAGGTGACGTGGGTCATGTGGAATCTCGTTTCGATCTGTTTTGAGACAGTGTTAGCGTCGGTGCAAGATAGGTGCTCAGTTTGCCACAAACGTACCATAGGCTCATAAATCATTTTAGAAGCACCCGATGGTACTCCTACGTGACGAGGGTCTGGTGGAGCTCTATTCGGTCCGTTTGCAGACAGTGCTAATCTTGGCGCAAGATAGGTGCATGGTTTGCACTGAATGTACCATGGGCTCATAAGTAGTTTTTGATGCACCCGATGGAACTCGTAAGTGACGTGGGTCGTGTGGAATCTTGTTTTAGTTTGTTTGGAGACAGTGCTAGTGTCAGTGCAAGATATGAGCACGGTTTGCACCGAACATACCATAGGCATTGACATCGTTTTGGACGCACTCGACGGGACTCCTAGGTGACGAGGCTCAACTAGAAGCTCGGTTCGGACCGTTTGGAGATAGTGCTACATTTGATGCAAGATTGGTGCATGGTATGCGTCGAACGTACCGTAGGCTCAGAAATAGTATTGGAGGCACACATTGGAACTCCTAGGTGACGTGGGTCTGTGGAATTTCGTTTTGATCTATTTTGAGACAGAGTTAGCGTCAGTGCAAGATAGGAGCTAGGTTTGCATCAAAAGTACCATTGGCTCATAAATCATTTTAGACGCACCCGATGGTGCTCCTAGGTGACGAGGGTCTGGTGGAGCTCTGTTCGGTCTGTTTGGAGATAGTGCTAATCTTGACACAAGATAGGTGCACGGTTTGCACTCAACGTACCATAGGCTCATACATAGTTTTGGACGCACCCGATGGAACTCGTAAATGACGTGGGTCATGTGGAATCTTCTTTTAGTCCGTTTGGAGACAGTGTTAGTGTCAGTGCAAGATAGGTGCACGGTATGCACCGAACATACCATTGGCATAGAAATCATTTTGGACGCACTCGATGGGACTCCTAGGTGACAAGGTTGAAGTGGAAGCTCGGTTCGGTCCATTTGGTGATAGTGCTACTCTTGATGCAAGATTGGTGCACGGTTTGCGTCGAACGTACCGTAGGCTTGGAAATTGTATACGAGGCACCCGATGGAACTCCTAGGTGACGTGAGTCATGTGGAATCTCGTTTTCGATCTGTTTTGAGACAGTGTTAGCGTCGGTGCAAGATAGGTGCTCGGTTTGAGTCAGACGTACCATAGGCTCATAAATCGTTTTAGACACACCCGATGGTACCCCTAGGCAACGAGGGTCCAGTAGAGCTCTGTTCGTTACGCTTGGAGATAGTGCTAATCTTAACACAAGACTGGTGCACGGTTTGCACTGAACGTACCATAGGCTCATAAAATAGTTTTCGACGCACCCGATGGAACTCGTAATTGACGTGGGTCGTGTGGAATCTCGTTTTAGTTCATTTGGAGACAATGTTAGTTTCAGTGCAAGACGGGTGCACGGTTTGCACCGAACATACCATAGGCATAGAAATCGTATTGGACGGACGATGGGACTCCTAGGTGACGTGGCTCAAGTGAAAGCTTGGTTCGGTCCGTTTGGAGATAGTGCTACTCTTGATGCAAGACTGGTGCACGGTTTGCAGCGAACGTACATAGGCTCAGAAATAATATTGGAGGCACCCGGTGGAACTCCTAGGTGACGTGGGTCATGTGGAATCTCGTTTCGATCTGTTTTGAGACAGTGTTAGCGTCGGTGCAAGATAGGTGCTCAGTTTGCCACAAACGTACCATAGGCTCATAAATCATTTTAGAAGCACCCGATGGTACTCCTACGTGACGAGGGTCTGGTGGAGCTCTATTCGGTCCGTTTGCAGACAGTGCTAATCTTGGCGCAAGATAGGTGCATGGTTTGCACTGAATGTACCATGGGCTCATAAGTAGTTTTTGATGCACCCGATGGAACTCGTAAGTGACGTGGGTCGTGTGGAATCTTGTTTTAGTTTGTTTGGAGACAGTGCTAGTGTCAGTGCAAGATATGAGCACGGTTTGCACCGAACATACCATAGGCATTGACATCGTTTTGGACGCACTCGACGGGACTCCTAGGTGACGAGGCTCAACTAGAAGCTCGGTTCGGACCGTTTGGAGATAGTGCTACATTTGATGCAAGATTGGTGCATGGTATGCGTCGAACGTACCGTAGGCTCAGAAATAGTATTGGAGGCACACATTGGAACTCCTAGGTGACGTGGGTCTGTGGAATTTCGTTTTGATCTATTTTGAGACAGAGTTAGCGTCAGTGCAAGATAGGAGCTAGGTTTGCATCAAAAGTACCATTGGCTCATAAATCATTTTAGACGCACCCGATGGTGCTCCTAGGTGACGAGGGTCTGGTGGAGCTCTGTTCGGTCTGTTTGGAGATAGTGCTAATCTTGACACAAGATAGGTGCACGGTTTGCACTCAACGTACCATAGGCTCATACATAGTTTTGGACGCACCCGATGGAACTCGTAAATGACGTGGGTCATGTGGAATCTTCTTTTAGTCCGTTTGGAGACAGTGTGCACGGTATGCACCGAACATACCATTGGCACAGAAATCATTTTGGACGCACTCGATGGGACTCCTAGGTGACAAGGTTGAAGTGGAAGCTCGGTTCGGTCCATTTGGTGATAGTGCTACTCTTGATGCAAGATTGGTGCACGGTTTGCGTCGAACGTACCGTAGGCTTGGAAATTGTATACGAGGCACCCGATGGAACTCCTAGGTGACGTGAGTCATGTGGAATCTCGTTTTCGATCTGTTTTGAGACAGTGTTAGCGTCGGTGCAAGATAGGTGCTCGGTTTGAGTCAGACGTACCATAGGCTCATAAATCGTTTTAGACACACCCGATGGTACCCCTAGGCAACGAGGGTCCAGTAGAGCTCTGTTCGTTACGCTTGGAGATAGTGCTAATCTTAACACAAGACTGGTGCACGGTTTGCACTGAACGTACCATAGGCTCATAAATAGTTTTCGACGCACCCGATGGAACTCGTAATTGACGTGGGTCGTGTGGAATCTCGTTTTAGTTCATTTGGAGACAATGTTAGTTTCAGTGCAAGACGGGTGCACGGTTTGCACCGAACATACCATAGGCATAGAAATCGTATTGGACGGACGATGGGACTCCTAGGTGACGTGGCTCAAGTGAAAGCTTGGTTCGGTCCGTTTGGAGATAGTGCTACTCTTGATGCAAGACTGGTGCACGGTTTGCAGCGAACGTACATAGGCTCAGAAATAATATTGGAGGCACCCGGTGGAACTCCTAGGTGACGTGGGTCATGTGGAATCTCGTTTCGATCTGTTTTGAGACAGTGTTAGCGTCGGTGCAAGATAGGTGCTCAGTTTGCCACAAACGTACCATAGGCTCATAAATCATTTTAGAAGCACCCGATGGTACTCCTACGTGACGAGGGTCTGGTGGAGCTCTATTCGGTCCGTTTGCAGACAGTGCTAATCTTGGCGCAAGATAGGTGCATGGTTTGCACTGAATGTACCATGGGCTCATAAGTAGTTTTTGATGCACCCGATGGAACTCGTAAGTGACGTGGGTCGTGTGGAATCTTGTTTTAGTTTGTTTGGAGACAGTGCTAGTGTCAGTGCAAGATATGAGCACGGTTTGCACCGAACATACCATAGGCATTGACATCGTTTTGGACGCACTCGACGGGACTCCTAGGTGACGAGGCTCAACTAGAAGCTCGGTTCGGACCGTTTGGAGATAGTGCTACATTTGATGCAAGATTGGTGCATGGTATGCGTCGAACGTACCGTAGGCTCAGAAATAGTATTGGAGGCACACATTGGAACTCCTAGGTGACGTGGGTCTGTGGAATTTCGTTTTGATCTATTTTGAGACAGAGTTAGCGTCAGTGCAAGATAGGAGCTAGGTTTGCATCAAAAGTACCATTGGCTCATAAATCATTTTAGACGCACCCGATGGTGCTCCTAGGTGACGAGGGTCTGGTGGAGCTCTGTTCGGTCTGTTTGGAGATAGTGCTAATCTTGACACAAGATAGGTGCACGGTTTGCACTCAACGTACCATAGGCTCATACATAGTTTTGGACGCACCCGATGGAACTCGTAAATGACGTGGGTCATGTGGAATCTTCTTTTAGTCCGTTTGGAGACAGTGTTAGTGTCCGTGCAAGATAGGTGCACGGTATGCACCGAACATACCATTGGCATAGAAATCATTTTGGACGCACTCGATGGGACTCCTAGGTGACAAGGTTGAAGTGGAAGCTCGGTTCGGTCCATTTGGTGATAGTGCTACTCTTGATGCAAGATTGGTGCACGGTTTGCGTCGAACGTACCGTAGGCTTGGAAATTGTATACGAGGCACCCGATGGAACTCCTAGGTGACGTGAGTCATGTGGAATCTCGTTTTCGATCTGTTTTGAGACAGTGTTAGCGTCGGTGCAAGATAGGTGCTCGGTTTGAGTCAGACGTACCATAGGCTCATAAATCGTTTTAGACACACCCGATGGTACCCCTAGGCAACGAGGGTCCAGTAGAGCTCTGTTCGTTACGCTTGGAGATAGTGCTAATCTTAACACAAGACTGGTGCACGGTTTGCACTGAACGTACCATAGGCTCATAAAATAGTTTTCGACGCACCCGATGGAACTCGTAATTGACGTGGGTCGTGTGGAATCTCGTTTTAGTTCATTTGGAGACAATGTTAGTTTCAGTGCAAGACGGGTGCACGGTTTGCACCGAACATACCATAGGCATAGAAATCGTATTGGACGGACGATGGGACTCCTAGGTGACGTGGCTCAAGTGAAAGCTTGGTTCGGTCCGTTTGGAGATAGTGCTACTCTTGATGCAAGACTGGTGCACGGTTTGCAGCGAACGTACATAGGCTCAGAAATAATATTGGAGGCACCCGGTGGAACTCCTAGGTGACGTGGGTCATGTGGAATCTCGTTTCGATCTGTTTTGAGACAGTGTTAGCGTCGGTGCAAGATAGGTGCTCAGTTTGCCACAAACGTACCATAGGCTCATAAATCATTTTAGAAGCACCCGATGGTACTCCTACGTGACGAGGGTCTGGTGGAGCTCTATTCGGTCCGTTTGCAGACAGTGCTAATCTTGGCGCAAGATAGGTGCATGGTTTGCACTGAATGTACCATGGGCTCATAAGTAGTTTTTGATCCACCCAATGGAACTCGTAAGTGACGTGGGTCGTGTGGAATCTTGTTTTAGTTTGTTTGGAGACAGTGCTAGTGTCAGTACAAGATATGAGCACGGTTTGCACCGAACATACCATAGGCATTGACATCGTTTTGGACGCACTCGACGGGACTCCTAGGTGACGAGGCTCAACTAGAAGCTCGGTTCGGACCGTTTGGAGATAGTGCCACATTTGATGCAAGATTGGTGCATGGTATGCGTCGAACGTACCGTAGGCTCAGAAATAGTATTGGAGGCACACATTGGAACTCCTAGGTGACGTGGGTCTGTGGAATTTCGTTTTGATCTATTTTGAGACAGAGTTAGCGTCAGTGCAAGATAGGAGCTAGGTTTGCATCAAAAGTACCATTGGCTCATAAATCATTTTAGACGCACCCGATGGTGCTCCTAGGTGACGAGGGTCTGGTGGAGCTCTGTTCGGTCTGTTTGGAGATAGTGCTAATCTTGACACAAGATAGGTGCACGGTTTGCACTCAACGTACCATAGGCTCATACATAGTTTTGGACGCACCCGATGGAACTCGTAAATGACGTGGGTCATGTGGAATCTTCTTTTAGTCCGTTTGGAGACAGTGTTAGTGTCCGTGCAAGATAGGTGCACGGTATGCACCGAACATACCATTGGCATAGAAATCATTTTGGACGCACTCGATGGGACTCCTAGGTGACAAGGTTGAAGTGGAAGCTCGGTTCGGTCCATTTGGTGATAGTGCTACTCTTGATGCAAGATTGGTGCACGGTTTGCGTCGAACGTACCGTAGGCTTGGAAATTGTATACGAGGCACCCGATGGAACTCCTAGGTGACGTGAGTCATGTGGAATCTCGTTTTCGATCTGTTTTGAGACAGTGTTAGCGTCGGTGCAAGATAGGTGCTCGGTTTGAGTCAGACGTACCATAGGCTCATAAATCGTTTTAGACACACCCGATGGTACCCCTAGGCAACGAGGGTCCAGTAGAGCTCTGTTCGTTACGCTTGGAGATAGTGCTAATCTTAACACAAGACTGGTGCACGGTTTGCACTGAACGTACCATAGGCTCATAAAATAGTTTTCGACGCACCCGATGGAACTCGTAATTGACGTGGGTCGTGTGGAATCTCGTTTTAGTTCATTTGGAGACAATGTTAGTTTCAGTGCAAGACGGGTGCACGGTTTGCACCGAACATACCATAGGCATAGAAATCGTATTGGACGGACGATGGGACTCCTAGGTGACGTGGCTCAAGTGAAAGCTTGGTTCGGTCCGTTTGGAGATAGTGCTACTCTTGATGCAAGACTGGTGCACGGTTTGCAGCGAACGTACATAGGCTCAGAAATAATATTGGAGGCACCCGGTGGAACTCCTAGGTGACGTGGGTCATGTGGAATCTCGTTTCGATCTGTTTTGAGACAGTGTTAGCGTCGGTGCAAGATAGGTGCTCAGTTTGCCACAAACGTACCATAGGCTCATAAATCATTTTAGAAGCACCCGATGGTACTCCTACGTGACGAGGGTCTGGTGGAGCTCTATTCGGTCCGTTTGCAGACAGTGCTAATCTTGGCGCAAGATAGGTGCATGGTTTGCACTGAATGTACCATGGGCTCATAAGTAGTTTTTGATGCACCCAATGGAACTCGTAAGTGACGTGGGTCGTGTGGAATCTTGTTTTAGTTTGTTTGGAGACAGTGCTAGTGTCAGTGCAAGATATGAGCACGGTTTGCACCGAACATACCATAGGCATTGACATCGTTTTGGACGCACTCGACGGGACTCCTAGGTGACGAGGCTCAACTAGAAGCTCGGTTCGGACCGTTTGGAGATAGTGCTACATTTGATGCAAGATTGGTGCATGGTATGCGTCGAACGTACCGTAGGCTCAGAAATAGTATTGGAGGCACACATTGGAACTCCTAGGTGACGTGGGTCTATGGAATTTCGTTTTGATCTATTTTGAGACAGAGTTAGCGTCAGTGCAAGATAGGAGCTAGGTTTGCATCAAAAGTACCATTGGCTCATAAATCATTTTAGACGCACCCGATGGTGCTCCTAGGTGACGAGGGTCTGGTGGAGCTCTGTTCGGTCTGTTTGGAGATAGTGCTAATCTTGACACAAGATAGGTGCACGGTTTGCACTGAACATACCATAGGCTCATACATAGTTTTGGACGCACCCGATGGAACTCATAAATGACGTGGGTCATGTGGAATCTTCTTTTAGTCCGTTTGGAGACAGTGTTAGTGTCCGTGCAAGATAGGTGCACGGTATGCACCGAACATACCATTGGCATAGAAATCATTTTGGACGCACTCGATGGGACTCCTAGGTGACAAGGTTGAAGTGGAAGCTCGGTTCGGTCCATTTGGTGATAGTGCTACTCTTGATGCAAGATTGGTGCACGGTTTGCGTCGTACGTACCGTAGGCTTGGAAATTGTATACGAGGCACCCGATGGAACTCCTAGGTGACGTGAGTCATGTGGAATCTCGTTTTCGATCTGTCTTGAGACAGTGTTAGCGTCGGTGCAAGATAGGTGCTCGGTTTGAGTCAGACGTACCATAGGCTCATAAATCGTTTTAGACACACCCGATGGTACCCCTAGGCAACGAGGGTCCAGTAGAGCTCTGTTCGTTACGCTTGGAGATAGTGCTAATCTTAACACAAGACTGGTGCACGGTTTGCACTGAACGTACCATAGGCTCATAAAATAGTTTTCGACGCACCCGATGGAACTCGTAATTGACGTGGGTCGTGTGGAATCTCGTTTTAGTTCATTTGGAGACAATGTTAGTTTCAGTGCAAGACGGGTGCACGGTTTGCACCGAACATACCATAGGCATAGAAATCGTATTGGACGGACGATGGGACTCCTAGGTGACGTGGCTCAAGTGAAAGCTTGGTTCGGTCCGTTTGGAGATAGTGCTACTCTTGATGCAAGACTGGTGCACGGTTTGCAGCGAACGTACATAGGCTCAGAAATAATATTGGAGGCACCCGGTGGAACTCCTAGGTGACGTGGGTCATGTGGAATCTCGTTTCGATCTGTTTTGAGACAGTGTTAGCGTCGGTGCAAGATAGGTGCTCAGTTTGCCACAAACGTACCATAGGCTCATAAATCATTTTAGAAGCACCCGATGGTACTCCTACGTGACGAGGGTCTGGTGGAGCTCTATTCGGTCCGTTTGCAGACAGTGCTAATCTTGGCGCAAGATAGGTGCATGGTTTGCACTGAATGTACCATGGGCTCATAAGTAGTTTTTGATGCACCCAATGGAACTCGTAAGTGACGTGGGTCGTGTGGAATCTTGTTTTAGTTTGTTTGGAGACAGTGCTAGTGTCAGTGCAAGATATGAGCACGGTTTGCACCGAACATACCATAGGCATTGACATCGTTTTGGACGCACTCGACGGGACTCCTAGGTGACGAGGCTCAACTAGAAGCTCGGTTCGGACCGTTTGGAGATAGTGCTACATTTGATGCAAGATTGGTGCATGGTATGCGTCGAACGTACCGTAGGCTCAGAAATAGTATTGGAGGCACACATTGGAACTCCTAGGTGACGTGGGTCTATGGAATTTCGTTTTGATCTATTTTGAGACAGAGTTAGCGTCAGTGCAAGATAGGAGCTAGGTTTGCATCAAAAGTACCATTGGCTCATAAATCATTTTAGACGCACCCGATGGTGCTCCTAGGGGACGAGGGTCTAGTGGAGCTCTGTTCGGTCTGTTTGGAGATAGTGCTAAGCTTGACACAAGATAGGTGCACGGTTTGCACTCAACGTACCATAGGCTCATACATAGTTTTGGACGCACCCGATGGAACTCGTAAATGACGTGGGTCATGTGGAATCTTCTTTTAGTCCGTTTGGAGACAGTGTTAGTGTCCGTGCAAGATAGGTGCACGGTATGCACCGAACATACCATTGGCATAGAAATCATTTTGGACGCACTCGATGGGACTCCTAGGTGACAAGGTTGAAGTGGAAGCTCGGTTCGGTCCATTTGGTGATAGTGCTACTCTTGATGCAAGATTGGTGCACGGTTTGCGTCGAACGTACTGTAGAATTGGAAATTGTATACGAGGCACCCGATGGAACTCCTAGGTGATTTGAGTCATGTGGAATCTCGTTTTCGATCTGTTTTGACAGTGTTAGCGTCGGTGCAAGATAGGTGCTCGGTTTGAGTCAGACGTACCATAGGCTCATAAATCGTTTTAGACACACCCGATGGTACCCCTAGGCAACGAGGGTCCAGTAGAGCTCTGTTCGTTACGCTTGGAGATAGTGCTAATCTTAACACAAGACTGGTGCACGGTTTGCACTGAACGTACCATAGGCTCATAAGATAGTTTTCGACGCACCCGATGGAACTCGTAATTGACGTGGGTCGTGTGGAATCTAGTTTTAGTTCATTTGGAGACAATGTTAGTTTCAGTGCAAGACGGGTGCACGGTTTACACCGAACATACCATAGGCATAGAAATCGTATTGGACGGACGATGGGACTCCTAGGTGACGTGGCTCAAGTGAAAGCTTGGTTCGGTCCGTTTGGAGATAGTGCTACTCTTGATGCAAGACTGGTGCACGGTTTGCAGCGAACGTACATAGGCTCAGAAATAATATTGGAGGCACCCGGTGGAACTCCTAGGTGACGTGGGTCATGTGGAATCTCGTTTCGATCTGTTTTGAGACAGTGTTAGCGTCGGTGCAAGATAGGTGCTCAGTTTGCCACAAACGTACCATAGGCTCATAAATCATTTTAGAAGCACCCGATGGTACTCCTACGTGACGAGGGTCTGGTGGAGCTCTATTCGGTCCGTTTGCAGACAGTGCTAATCTTGGCGCAAGATAGGTGCATGGTTTGCACTGAATGTACCATGGGCTCATAAGTAGTTTTTGATGCACCCAATGGAACTCGTAAGTGACGTGGGTCGTGTGGAATCTTGTTTTAGTTTGTTTGGAGACAGTGCTAGTGTCAGTGCAAGATATGAGCACGGTTTGCACCGAACATACCATAGGCATTGACATCGTTTTGGACGCACTCGACGGGACTCCTAGGTGACGAGGCTCAATAGAAGCTCGGTTCGGACCGTTTGGAGATAGTGCTACATTTGATGCAAGATTGGTGCATGGTATGCGTCGAACGTACCGTAGGCTTAGAAATAGTATTGGAGGCACACATTGGAACTCTTAGGTGACGTGGGTCTATGGAATTTCGTTTTGATCTATTTTGAGACAGAGTTAGCGTCAGTGCAAGATAGGAGCTAGGTTTGCATCAAAAGTACCATTGGCTCATAAATCATTTTAGACGCACCCGATGGTGCTCCTAGGTGACGAGGGTCTAGTGGAGCTCTGTTCGGTCTGTTTGGAGATAGTGCTAAGCTTGACACAAGATAGGTGCACGGTTTGCACTCAACGTACCATAGGCTCATACATAGTTTTGGACGCACCCGATGGAACTCATAAATGACGTGGGTCATGTGGAATCTTCTTTTAGTCCGTTTGGAGACAGTGTTAGTGTCCGTGCAAGATAGGTGCACGGTATGCACCGAACATACCATTGGCATAGAAATCATTTTGGACGCACTCGATGGGACTCCTAGGTGACAAGGTTGAAGTGGAAGCTCGGTTCGGTCCATTTGGTGATAGTGCTACTCTTGATGCAAGATTGGTGCACGGTTTGCGTCGAACGTACCGTAGGCTTGGAAATTGTATACGAGGCACCCGATGGAACTCCTAGGTGACGTGAGTCATGTGGAATCTCGTTTTCGATCTGTTTTGAGACAGTGTTAGCGTCGGTGCAAGATAGGTGCTCGGTTTGAGTCAGACGTACCATAGGCTCATAAATCGTTTTAGACACACCCGATGGTACCCCTAGGCAACGAGGGTCCAGTAGAGCTCTGTTCGTTACGCTTGGAGATAGTGCTAATCTTAACACAAGACTGGTGCACGGTTTGCACTGAACGTACCATAGGCTCATAAGATAGTTTTCGACGCACCCGATGGAACTCGTAATTGACGTGGGTCGTGTGGAATCTAGTTTTAGTTCATTTGGAGACAATGTTAGTTTCAGTGAAAGACGGGTGCACGGTTTGCACCGAACATACCATAGGCATAGAAATCGTATTGGACGGACGATGGGACTCCTAGGTGACGTGGCTCAAGTGAAAGCTTGGTTCGGTCCGTTTGGAGATAGTGCTACTCTTGATGCAAGACTGGTGCACGGTTTGCAGCGAACGTACATAGGCTCAGAAATAATATTGGAGGCACCCGGTGGAACTCCTAGGTGACGTGGGTCATGTGGAATCTCGTTTCGATCTGTTTTGAGACAGTGTTAGCGTCGGTGCAAGATAGGTGCTCAGTTTGCCACAAACGTACCATAGGCTCATAAATCATTTTAGAAGCACCCGATGGTACTCCTACGTGACGAGGGTCTGGTGGAGCTCTATTCGGTCCGTTTGCAGACAGTGCTAATCTTGGCGCAAGATAGGTGCATGGTTTGCACTGAATGTACCATGGGCTCATAAGTAGTTTTTGATGCACCCAATGGAACTCGTAAGTGACGTGGGTCGTGTGGAATCTTGTTTTAGTTTGTTTGGAGACAGTGCTAGTGTCAGTGCAAGATATGAGCACGGTTTGCACCGAACATACCATAGGCATTGACATCGTTTTGGACGCACTCGACGGGACTCCTAGGTGACGAGGCTCGAATAGAAGCTCGGTTCGGACCGTTTGGAGATAGTGCTACATTTGATGCAAGATTGGTGCATGGTATGCGTCGAACGTACCGTAGGCTCAGAAATAGTATTGGAGGCACACATTGGAACTCTTAGGTGACGTGGGTCTATGGAATTTCGTTTTGATCTATTTTGAGACAGAGTTAGCGTCAGTGCAAGATAGGAGCTAGGTTTGCATCAAAAGTACCATTGGCTCATAAATCATTTTAGACGCACCCGATGGTGCTCCTAGGGGACGAGGGTCTAGTGGAGCTCTGTTCGGTCTGTTTGGAGATAGTGCTAAGCTTGACACAAGATAGGTGCACGGTTTGCACTCAACGTACCATAGGCTCATACATAGTTTTGGACGCACCTGATGGAACTCATAAATGACGTGGGTCATGTGGAATCTTCTTTTAGTCCGTTTGGAGACAGTGTTAGTGTCCGTGCAAGATAGGTGCACGGTATGCACCGAACATACCATTGGCATAGAAATCATTTTGGACGCACTCGATGGGACTCCTAGGTGACAAGGTTGAAGTGGAAGCTCGGTTCGGTCCATTTGGTGATAGTGCTACTCTTGATGCAAGATTGGTGCACGGTTTGCGTCGAACGTACCGTAGGCTTGGAAATTGTATACGAGGCACCCGATGGAACTCCTAGGTGACGTGAGTCATGTGGAATCTGGTTTTCGATCTGTTTTGAGACAGTGTTAGCGTCGGTGCAAGATAGGTGCTCGGTTTGAGTCAGACGTACCATAGGCTCATAAATCGTTTTAGACACACCCGATGGTACCCCTAGGCAACGAGGGTCCAGTAGAGCTCTGTTCGTTACGCTTGGAGATAGTGCTAATCTTAACACAAGACTGGTGCACGGTTTGCACTGAACGTACCATAGGCTCATAAGATAGTTTTCGACGCACCCGATGGAACTCGTAATTGACGTGGGTCGTGTGGAATCTAGTTTTAGTTCATTTGGAGACAATGTTAGTTTCAGTGAAAGACGGGTGCACGGTTTGCACCGAACATACCATAGGCATAGAAATCGTATTGGACGGACGATGGGACTCCTAGGTGACGTGGCTCAAGTGAAAGCTTGGTTCGGTCCGTTTGGAGATAGTGCTACTCTTGATGCAAGACTGGTGCACGGTTTGCAGCGAACGTACATAGGCTCAGAAATAATATTGGAGGCACCCGGTGGAACTCCTAGGTGACGTGGGTCATGTGGAATCTCGTTTCGATCTGTTTTGAGACAGTGTTAGCGTCGGTGCAAGATAGGTGCTCAGTTTGCCACAAACGTACCATAGGCTCATAAATCATTTTAGAAGCACCCGATGGTACTCCTACGTGACGAGGGTCTGGTGGAGCTCTATTCGGTCCGTTTGCAGACAGTGCTAATCTTGGCGCAAGATAGGTGCATGGTTTGCACTGAATGTACCATGGGCTCATAAGTAGTTTTTGATGCACCCAATGGAACTCGTAAGTGACGTGGGTCGTGTGGAATCTTGTTTTAGTTTGTTTGGAGACAGTGCTAGTGTCAGTGCAAGATATGAGCACGGTTTGCACCGAACATACCATAGGCATTGACATCGTTTTGGACGCACTCGACGGGACTCCTAGGTGACGAGGCTCGAATAGAAGCTCGGTTCGGACCGTTTGGAGATAGTGCTACATTTGATGCAAGATTGGTGCATGGTATGCGTCGAACGTACCGTAGGCTTAGAAATAGTATTGGAGGCACACATTGGAACTCTTAGGTGACGTGGGTCTATGGAATTTCGTTTTGATCTATTTTGAGACAGAGTTAGCGTCAGTGCAAGATAGGAGCTAGGTTTGCATCAAAAGTACCATTGGCTCATAAATCATTTTAGACGCACCCGATGGTGCTCCTAGGGGACGAGGGTCTAGTGGAGCTCTGTTCGGTCTGTTTGGAGATAGTGCTAAGCTTGACACAAGATAGGTGCACGGTTTGCACTCAACGTACCATAGGCTCATACATAGTTTTGGACGCACCTGATGGAACTCATAAATGACGTGGGTCATGTGGAATCTTCTTTTAGTCCGTTTGGAGACAGTGTTAGTGTCCGTGCAAGATAGGTGCACGGTATGCACCGAACATACCATTGGCATAGAAATCATTTTGGACGCACTCGATGGGACTCCTAGGTGACAAGGTTGAAGTGGAAGCTCGGTTCGGTCCATTTGGTGATAGTGCTACTCTTGATGCAAGATTGGTGCACGGTTTGCGTCGAACGTACCGTAGGCTTGGAAATTGTATACGAGGCACCCGATGGAACTCCTAGGTGACGTGAGTCATGTGGAATCTCGTTTTCGATCTGTTTTGAGACAGTGTTAGCGTCGGTGCAAGATAGGTGCTCGGTTTGAGTCAGACGTACCATAGGCTCATAAATCGTTTTAGACACACCCGATGGTACCCCTAGGCAACGAGGGTCCAGTAGAGCTCTGTTCGTTACGCTTGGAGATAGTGCTAATCTTAACACAAGACTGGTGCACGGTTTGCACTGAACGTACCATAGGCTCATAAGATAGTTTTCGACGCACCCGATGGAACTCGTAATTGACGTGGGTCGTGTGGAATCTAGTTTTAGTTCATTTGGAGACAATGTTAGTTTCAGTGAAAGACGGGTGCACGGTTTACACCGAACATACCATAGGCATAGAAATCGTATTGGACGGACGATGGGACTCCTAGGTGACGTGGCTCAAGTGAAAGCTTGGTTCGGTCCGTTTGGAGATAGTGCTACTCTTGATGCAAGACTGGTGCACGGTTTGCAGCGAACGTACATAGGCTCAGAAATAATATTGGAGGCACCCGGTGGAACTCCTAGGTGACGTGGGTCATGTGGAATCTCGTTTCGATCTGTTTTGAGACAGTGTTAGCGTCGGTGCAAGATAGGTGCTCAGTTTGCCACAAACGTACCATAGGCTCATAAATCATTTTAGAAGCACCCGATGGTACTCCTACGTGACGAGGGTCTGGTGGAGCTCTATTCGGTCCGTTTGCAGACAGTGCTAATCTTGGCGCAAGATAGGTGCATGGTTTGCACTGAATGTACCATGGGCTCATAAGTAGTTTTTGATGCACCCAATGGAACTCGTAAGTGACGTGGGTCGTGTGGAATCTTGTTTTAGTTTGTTTGGAGACAGTGCTAGTGTCAGTGCAAGATATGAGCACGGTTTGCACCGAACATACCATAGGCATTGACATCGTTTTGGACGCACTCGACGGGACTCCTAGGTGACGAGGCTCGAATAGAAGCTCGGTTCGGACCGTTTGGAGATAGTGCTACATTTGATGCAAGATTGGTGCATGGTATGCGTCGAACGTACCGTAGGCTTAGAAATAGTATTGGAGGCACACATTGGAACTCTTAGGTGACGTGGGTCTATGGAATTTCGTTTTGATCTATTTTGAGACAGAGTTAGCGTCAGTGCAAGATAGGAGCTAGGTTTGCATCAAAAGTACCATTGGCTCATAAATCATTTTAGACGCACCCGATGGTGCTCCTAGGGGACGAGGGTCTAGTGGAGCTCTGTTCGGACTGTTTGGAGATAGTGCTAAGCTTGACACAAGATAGGTGCACGGTTTGCACTCAACGTACCATAGGCTCATACATAGTTTTGGACGCACCTGATGGAACTCATAAATGACGTGGGTCATGTGGAATCTTCTTTTAGTCCGTTTGGAGACAGTGTTAGTGTCCGTGCAAGATAGGTGCACGGTATGCACCGAACATACCATTGGCATAGAAATCATTTTGGACGCACTCGATGGGACTCCTAGGTGACAAGGTTGAAGTGGAAGCTCGGTTCGGTCCATTTGGTGATAGTGCTACTCTTGATGCAAGATTGGTGCACGGTTTGCGTCGTACGTACCGTAGGCTTGGAAATTGTATACGAGGCACCCGATGGAACTCCTAGGTGACGTGAGTCATGTGGAATCTCGTTTTCGATCTGTTTTGAGACAGTGTTAGCGTCGGTGCAAGATAGGTGCTCGGTTTGAGTCAGACGTACCATAGGCTCATAAATCGTTTTAGACACACCCGATGGTACCCCTAGGCAACGAGGGTCCAGTAGAGCTCTGTTCGTTACGCTTGGAGATAGTGCTAATCTTAACACAAGACTGGTGCACGGTTTGCACTGAACGTACCATAGGCTCATAAGATAGTTTTCGACGCACCCGATGGAACTCGTAATTGACGTGGGTCGTGTGGAATCTAGTTTTAGTTCATTTGGAGACAATGTTAGTTTCAGTGAAAGACGGGTGCACGGTTTGCACCGAACATACCATAGGCATAGAAATCGTATTGGACGGACGATGGGACTCCTAGGTGACGTGGCTCAAGTGAAAGCTTGGTTCGGTCCGTTTGGAGATAGTGCTACTCTTGATGCAAGACTGGTGCACGGTTTGCAGCGAACGTACATAGGCTCAGAAATAATATTGGAGGCACCCGGTGGAACTCCTAGGTGACGTGGGTCATGTGGAATCTCGTTTCGATCTGTTTTGAGACAGTGTTAGCGTCGGTGCAAGATAGGTGCTCAGTTTGCCACAAACGTACCATAGGCTCATAAATCATTTTAGAAGCACCCGATGGTACTCCTACGTGACGAGGGTCTGGTGGAGCTCTATTCGGTCCGTTTGCAGACAGTGCTAATCTTGGCGCAAGATAGGTGCATGGTTTGCACTGAATGTACCATGGGCTCATAAGTAGTTTTTGATGCACCCAATGGAACTCGTAAGTGACGTGGGTCGTGTGGAATCTTGTTTTAGTTTGTTTGGAGACAGTGCTAGTGTCAGTGCAAGATATGAGCACGGTTTGCACCGAACATACCATAGGCATTGACATCGTTTTGGACGCACTCGACGGGACTCCTAGGTGACGAGGCTCGAATAGAAGCTCGGTTCGGACCGTTTGGAGATAGTGCTATATTTGATGCAAGATTGGTGCATGGTATGCGTCGAACGTACCGTAGGCTTAGAAATAGTATTGGAGGCACACATTGGAACTCTTAGGTGACGTGGGTCTATGGAATTTCGTTTTGATCTATTTTGAGACAGAGTTAGCGTCAGTGCAAGATAGGAGCTAGGTTTGCATCAAAAGTACCATTGGCACAAAATCATTTTAGACGCACCCGATGGTGCTCCTAGGTGACGAGGGTCTAGTGGAGCTCTGTTCGGACTGTTTGGAGATAGTGCTAAGCTTGACACAAGATAGGTGCACGGTTTGCACTCAACGTACCATAGGCTCATACATAGTTTTGGACGCACCTGATGGAACTCATAAATGACGTGGGTCATGTGGAATCTTCTTTTAGTCCGTTTGGAGACAGTGTTAGTGTCCGTGCAAGATAGGTGCACGGTATGCACCGAACATACCATTGGCATAGAAATCATTTTGGACGCACTCGATGGGACTCCTAGGTGACAAGGTTGAAGTGGAAGCTCGGTTCGGTCCATTTGGTGATTATGCTACTCTTGATGCAAGATTGGTGCACGGTTTGCGTCGAACGTACCGTAGGCTTGGAAATTGTATACGAGGCACCCGATGGAACTCCTAGGTGACGTGAGTCATGTGGAATCTGGTTTTCGATCTGTTTTGAGACAGTGTTAGCGTCGGTGCAAGATAGGTGCTCAGTTTGAGTCAGACGTACCATAGGCTCATAAATCGTTTTAGACACACCCGATGGTACCCCTAGGCAACGAGGGTCCAGTAGAGCTCTGTTCGTTACGCTTGGAGATAGTGCTAATCTTAACACAAGACTAGTGCACGGTTTGCACTGAACGTACCATAGGCTCATAAGATAGTTTTCGACGCACCCGATGGAACTCGTAATTGACGTGGGTCGTGTGGAATCTAGTTTTAGTTCATTTGGAGACAATGTTAGTTTCAGTGAAAGACGGGTGCACGGTTTACACCGAACATACCATAGGCATAGAAAATCGTATTGGACGGACGATGGGACTCCTAGGTGACGTGGCTCAAGTGAAAGCTTGGTTCGGTCCGTTTGGAGATAGTGCTACTCTTGATGCAAGACTGGTGCACGGTTTGCAGCGAACGTACATAGGCTCAGAAATAATATTGGAGGCACCCGGTGGAACTCCTAGGTGACGTGGGTCATATGGAATCTCGTTTCGATCTGTTTTGAGACAGTGTTAGCGTCGGTGCAAGATAGGTGCTCAGTTTGCCACAAACGTACCATAGGCTCATAAATCATTTTAGAAGCACCCGATGGTACTCCTACGTGACGAGGGTCTGGTGGAGCTCTATTCGGTCCGTTTGCAGACAGTGCTAATCTTGGCGCAAGATAGGTGCATGGTTTGCACTGAATGTACCATGGGCTCATAAGTAGTTTTTGATGCACCCAATGGAACTCGTAAGTGACGTGGGTCGTGTGGAATCTTGTTTTAGTTTGTTTGGAGACAGTGCTAGTGTCAGTGCAAGATATGAGCACGGTTTGCACCGAACATACCATAGGCATTGACATCGTTTTGGACGACGGGACTCCTAGGTGACGAGGCTCGAATAGAAGCTCGGTTCGGACCGTTTGGAGATAGTGCTACATTTGATGCAAGATTGGTGCATGGTATGCGTCGAACGTACCGTAGGCTTAGAAATAGTATTGGAGGCACACATTGGAACTCTTAGGTGACGTGGGTCTATGGAATTTCGTTTTGATCTATTTTGAGACAGAGTTAGCGTCAATGCAAGATAGGAGCTAGGTTTGCATCAAAAGTACCATTGGCACAAAAATCATTTTAGACGCACCCGATGGTGCTCCTAGGTGACGAGGGTCTAGTGGAGCTCTGTTCGGACTGTTTGGAGATAGTGCTAAGCTTGACACAAGATAGGTGCACGGTTTGCACTCAACGTACCATAGGCTCATACATAGTTTTGGACGCACCTGATGGAACTCATAAATGACGTGGGTCATGTGGAATCTTCTTTTAGTCCGTTTGGAGACAGTGTTAGTGTCCGTGCAAGATAGGTGCACGGTATGCACCGAACATACCATTGGCATAGAAATCATTTTGGACGCACTCGATGGGACTCCTAGGTGACAAGGTTGAAGTGGAAGCTCGGTTCGGTCCATTTGGTGATTATGCTACTCTTGATGCAAGATTGGTGCACGGTTTGCGTCGAACGTACCGTAGGCTTGGAAATTGTATACGAGGCACCCGATGGAACTCCTAGGTGACGTGAGTCATGTGGAATCTGGTTTTCGATCTGTTTGAGACAGTGTTAGCGTCGGTGCAAGATAGGTGCTCAGTTTGAGTCAGACGTACCGTAGGCTCATAAATCGTTTTAGACACACCGATGGTACCCCTAGGCAACGAGGGTCCAGTAGAGCTCTGTTCGTTACACTTGGAGATAGTGCTAATCTTAACACAAGACTAGTGCACGGTTTGCACTGAACGTACCATAGGCTCATAAGATAGTTTTCGACGCACCCGATGGAACTCGTAATTGACGTGGGTCGTGTGGAATCTAGTTTTAGTTCATTTGGAGACAATGTTAGTTTCAGTGAAAGACGGGTGCACGGTTTACACCGAACATACCATAGGCATAGAAATCGTATTGGACGGACGATGGGACTCCTAGGTGACGTGGCTCAAGTGAAAGCTTGGTTCGGTCCGTTTGGAGATAGTGCTACTCTTGATGCAAGACTGGTGCACGGTTTGCAGCGAACGTACATAGGCTCAGAAATAATATTGGAGGCACCCGGTGGAACTCCTAGGTGACGTGGGTCATGTGGAATCTCGTTTCGATCTGTTTTGAGACAGTGTTAGCGTCGGTGCAAGATAGGTGCTCAGTTTGCCACAAACGTACCATAGGCTCATAAATCATTTTAGAAGCACCCGATGGTACTCCTACGTGACGAGGGTCTGGTGGAGCTCTATTCGGTCCGTTTGCAGACAGTGCTAATCTTGGCGCAAGATAGGTGCATGGTTTGCACTGAATGTACCATGGGCTCATAAGTAGTTTTTGATGCACCCAATGGAACTCGTAAGTGACGTGGGTCGTGTGGAATCTTGTTTTAGTTTGTTTGGAGACAGTGCTAGTGTCAGTGCAAGATATGAGCACGGTTTGCACCGAACATACCATAGGCATTGACATCGTTTTGGACGCACTCGACGGGACTCCTAGGTGACGAGGCTCGAATAGAAGCTCGGTTCGGACCGTTTGGAGATAGTGCTACATTTGATGCAAGATTGGTGCATGGTATGCGTCGAACGTACCGTAGGCTTAGAAATAGTATTGGAGGCACACATTGGAACTCTTAGGTGACGTGGGTCTATGGAATTTTCGTTTTGATCTATTTTGAGACAGAGTTAGCGTCAGTGCAAGATAGGAGCTAGGTTTGCATCAAAAGTACCATTGGCACAAAAATCATTTTAGACGCACCCGATGGTGCTCCTAGGTGACGAGGTCTAGTGGAGCTCTGTTCGGACTGTTTGGAGATAGTGCTAAGCTGACACAAGATAGGTGCACGGTTTGCACTCAACGTACCATAGGCTCATACATAGTTTTGGACGCACCCTGATGGAACTCATAAATGACGTGGGTCATGTGGAATCTTCTTTTAGTCCGTTTGGAGACAGTGTTAGTGTCCGTGCAAGATAGGTGCACGGTATGCACCGACATACCATTGGCATAGAAAATCATTTTGGACGCACTCGATGGGACTCCTAGGTGACAAGGTTGAAGTGGAAGCTCGGTTCGGTCCATTTGGTGATTATGCTACTCTTGATGTAAGATTGGTGCACGGTTTGCGTCGAACGTACCGTAGGCTTGGAAATTGTATACGAGGCCGATGGAACTCCTAGGTGACGTGAGTCATGTGGAATCTGTTTTCGATCTGTTTTGAGACAGTGTTAGCGTCGGTGCAAGATAGGTGCTCAGTTTGAGTCAGACGTACCGTAGGCTCATAAATCGTTTTAGACACACCGATGGTACCCCTAGGCAACGAGGGTCCAGTAGAGCTCTGTTCGTTACACTTGGAGATAGTGCTAATCTTAACACAAGACTAGTGCACGGTTTGCACTGAACGTACCATAGGCTCATAAGATAGTTTTCGACGCCCCGATGGAACTCGTAATTGACGTGGGTCGTGTGGAATCTAGTTTTAGTTCATGGAGACAATGTTAGTTTCAGTGAAAGACGGGTGCACGGTTTACACCGAACATACCATAGGCATAGAAATCGTATTGGACGGACGATGGGACTCCTAGGTGACGTGGCTCAAGTGAAAGCTTGGTTCGGTCCGTTTGGGACTACTCTTGATGCAAGACTGGTGCACGGTTTGCAGCGAATGTACATAGGCTCAGAAATAATATTGGAGGCACCCGGTGGAACTCCTAGGTGACGTGGGTCATGTGGAATCTCGTTTCGATCTGTTTTGAGAGACAGTGTTAGCGTCGGTGCAAGATAGGTGCTCAGTTTGCCACAAACGTACCATAGGCTCATAAATCATTTTAGAAGCACCCGATGGTACTCCTACGTGACGAGGGTCTGGTGGAGCTCTATTCGGTCCGTTTGCAGACAGTGCTAATCTTGGCGCAAGATAGGTGCATGGTTTGCACTGAATGTACCATGGGCTCATAAGTAGTTTTTGATGCACCAATGGAACTCGTAAGTGACGTGGTCGTGTGGAATCTTGTTTTAGTTTGTTTGGAGACAGTGCTAGTGTCAGTGCAAGATATGAGACGGTTTGCACCGAACATACCATAGGCATTGACATCGTTTTGGACGCACTCGACGGACTCCTAGGTGACGAGGCTCGAATAGAAGCTCGGTTCGGACCGTTTGGAGATAGTGCTATATTTGATGCAAGATTGGTGCATGGTATGCGTCGAACGTACCGTAGGCTTAGAAATAGTATTGGAGGCACACATTGGAACTCTTAGGTGACGTGGGTCTATGGAATTTCGTTTTGATCTATTTTGAGACAGAGTTAGCGTCAATGCAAGATAGGAGCTAGGTTTGCATCAAAAGTACCATTGGCACAAAAATCATTTTAGACGCACACCGATGGTGCTCCTAGGTGACGAGGGTCTAGTGGAGCTCTGTTCGGACTGTTTGGAGATAGTGCTAAGCTTGACACAAGATAGGTGCACGGTTTGCACTCAACGTACCATAGGCTCATACATAGTTTTGGACGCACCTGATGGAACTCATAAATGTACGTGGGTCATGTGGAATCTTCTTTTAGTCCGTTTGGAGACAGTGTTAGTGTCCGTGCAAGATAGGTGCACGGTATGCACCGAACATACCA
>CM036176.1:37963046-38073192 GCA_020631735.1 Saccharum officinarum | reverse complement strand
GATGGAACTCGTAAGTGACGTGGGTCGTGTGGAATCTTGTTTTAGTCCGTTTGGAGAAAGTGTTAGTGTCAATGCAAAGATAGGTGCATGGGTTGCACCAAACACACCATAGGCATTGAAATCATTTTGTACGCACTCGTTGGGACTCCTAGATGACGAGGCTCAAGAGGAAGCTTGGTTCGATCTGTTTGGAGATAGTGCTACTCTTGATGCAAGATTGGTGCAAGTTTACGTCGAACATACCGTAGGCTCTCAAATAGTATTGGAGGCACCCGATGGAATTCCTAGGTGAGGTGGGTCATGTGGAAGCTTGTTTTGATCTGTTTTCAGACTGGGTTAGCATCGGAGCAAGATAGGTGCTCGCTTTGCGTCTAATGTACCGTAGGCTCATAAATCGTTTTAGACACACCCGATGGTACTGCTAGCAGGCGAGGGTCTGGTGGTCCTCTGTTTGGTCCATTTGGAGATTGGTGCACGGTTTGCACTGCACGTACCATAGGCTCATAAATAGTTTTACATGCACCTGATGGAACTCATAAGTGACGCGGGTCATGTGGAATCTCGTTTTAGTCCGTTTGGTGATAGTGTTTGTGTCGAGACAGGGTTTTTGTTAGTCTAAGATTGGTGAACGGTTGCACCAAACATACCATAGGCATAGAAATCATTTTCGACACAGTCGATGGGACTCCTAGGTGACGAGGGTCAAGTGGAAGCTCTGTTCGTTCTGTTTGGAGATAGTGCTACTCTTGTTGCAAGATTGGTGCATGGTTTGCGTTGAACGTATCATAGGCTCAGAAATAGTATTGGAGGCACCCGATAGGACTCCTAGGTGAGGTGGGTCATGTGGAATCTCCTTTTGATCTGTCGTGAGACAGTGTTAGCGTCGGTGCAAGATAGGTGCTCGATTTGCGTCAAATGTACCATAGGCTTATAAATCGTTTTAGACGCACCCGATGGCACTCCTAGGTGACCAGGGTCTGGTGGAGCTCTGTTCGGTCCGTTTGGAGATAGTGCTAATCTTGACGCAAGATAGGTGCACGGTTTGCACTGAATGTACCATAGGTTCCTAAATAGTTTTGGACACACCCGATGCAACTCGTAAGTGACGTGGGCCGTGTGGAATCTTGTTTTAGTCCGTTCGGAGACACTGTTGTTGTCAGAGCAAGATAGGTGCACGATTTGCACCGAACATACCATAGGCATAGAAATTGTTTTGGTCACAGTCAATGGGACTCCTAGGTGACGAGGCTCAAGTGGAAGCTCGGTTCGGTCTGTTTGGAGATAGTGCTACTCTTGATGCAAGATTGGTGCACGGTTTACGTCGAACGTACCGTAGGCTCAGAAATAGTATTAGAGGCACCCGATGGAACTCCTAGGTGAGGTGGGTCATGTGGAATCTTGTTTCGATCTGTTATGAGATTAGGTTACCTTCGGTGCAAGATAGGTGCTCGATTTGCGTGAAATGTACCATAGGCTCATAAATCGTTTTAGAGACACCCGATAGTACTCCTAGGTGATGAGGGTCTGGTGGAGCTCTGTTCTGTGCGTTTGCAGATAGTGCTAATCTTGACAAGTGGTGCTCGGTTTGCGTCAAATGTACCATAGGGTCATAAATCATTTTAGACGCACCCGATGTTACTCCTAGGTGACGAGGGTCTGGTGGAGCTCTATTCGGTCCGTTTGGAGATAGTGCTAATCTTGACACAAGATAATTGCACGGTTTGCACTTAATGTACCATAGGCTCATAAATACTTTTGGACGCACCCGATGAAACTCGTAAGTGACGTGGGTCGTGTGGAATCTTGTTTTAGTCTGTTGGAGACAGTGTTAGTGTCAGTGCAAAGATAGGTGCATGGGTTGCACCAAATATACCGTAGGCATTGAAATCATTTTGGACACACTCGATGGGACTTCTAGGTGACGAGTCTCAAGTGGAGGCTCGGTTTGGTCCGTTTGGAGATAGTGCTACCCTTGATGCATGATTGGTGCACGGTTTGCGTTGAACATACCGTAGGTTCAGAAATAGTATTGGAGGCACCCGATGGAACTCCTAGATGAGGTGGGTCATGTGGAATCTCGTTTCGATCTGTTTTGAGATAGTGTTAGCGTCGGTGCAAGATAGGTGCTCGGTTTGCGTCAAATGTACCATAGGCTCATAAATCATTTTAGACGCACCCGATGGTACTCCCAGGTGACCAGGGTCTAGTGGAGCTCTGTTCGGTCTGTTTGGAGATAATGATAATCTTGATGCAAGATAGGTGCACGGTTTACACTGAACATACCATAGGCTCATAAATAGTTTTGGACGCACCCGATGCAACTCATAAGTGATGTGAGTCATGTGGAACCTCGTTTTACTCCGTTTGGAGATAGTATTAGTGTCAGTGCAAGATAGGTGCATGGTTTGCACCGAACATACCATAGGCATAGAAATCATTTTGGACATAGTCGATAGTACTCCTAAGTGACGAGGCTCAAGTGGAAGCTCGGTTCGGTTCGTTTGGAGATAGTGCTACTCTTGATGCAAGATTGGAGCACAGTTTGCGTTGAACGTACCGTAGGCTCAGAAATAGTATTGGAGGCACCCGATGGAACTCGTAGGTGAGGTGGGTCATGTGGAATCTCGTTTCGATCTGTTTTTGAGATAGTGTTAGCGTCGGTGCAAGATAGGTGCTTGGTTTGCGTCACACGTACTATAGGCTCTTAAATCATTTTGGACACACCCGATGGTACTCCGAGGAGACGAGGGTCTGGTGGAGCTCTGTTCAGTCCATTTGGACATAGTCCAAATCTTGACACAAGATAGGTGCTCGGTTTGTACTGAATGTACCATAGGCTCATAAATAGTTTTGGACGCACCGGATAGAACTCATAAGTGACGTGGGTCATGTGGAATCTTGTTTTAGTCCGTTTGGAGAAAGTGTTAGTGTCAATGCAAAGATAGGTGCATGGATTGCACTAAACATACCATAGGCATTGAAATCATTTTGTACGCACTCGTTGGGACTCCTAGATGACGAGGCTCAAGAGGAAGCTCGATTCGATCTGTTTGGAGATAGTGCTACTCTTGATGTAAGATTGGTGCAAGGTTTCCGTCGAATGTACCGTAGGCTCTCAAATAGTATTGGAGGCACCCGATGGAACTCCTAGGTGAGGTGGGTCATGTGGAATCTTGTTTTGATCTGTTTTTAGACTGGGTTAGCATCGGAGCAAGATAGGTGCTCGATTTGCGTCAAATGTACCATAGGCTCATAAATCGTTTTAGACGCACCGGATGGTACTCATAGGTGACGAGGGTATGGTGGACCTATATTCGGTCCGTTTGGAGGTAGTGCTAATCTTGACGCAAGATAGGTGCACGGTTTGCACTGCACGTACCATAGGCTCATAAATAGTTTTGGACGCACCTGATGGAACTCGTAAGTGACGTGGGCCTTGTGGAATCTCGTTTTAGTCCGTTTGGAGATAGTGTTTGTGTTAGTGCAAGATTGGTGAACGGTTGCACCGAACATACCAAATGCATAGAAATTGTTTTGGACACACTCGATGGGACTCCTAGGTGACGAGGCTCAAGTGGAAGCTCTGTTCGGTCTGTTTGGAGATAGTGCTACTCCTGTTGTAAGATTGGTGCACGGTTTGCGTTGAACGTATCATAGACTCAGAAATAGTATTGGAGGCACCCGATGGAACTCCTAGGTAAGGTGGGTCATGTGGAATCTCGTTTTAATCTATCTTTAGACATTGTTAGCGTCGGTGCAAGATAGGTGCTCGGTTTGGATCAAACGTACCACAGGCTCATAAATCGTTTTAGACACACCCGATGGTACACCAAGGTGACGAGGGCCTAGTGGAGCTCTGTTCGGTCTGTTTGGAGATAGTGCTAATATTAATAAAAGATAGGTGCACGGTTTGCACTTAATGTACCATAGGCTTATAAATAGTTTTGGATGCACTCGATGGAACTCTTAAGTGACGTGGGTCGTGTGAAATCTTATTTCAGTCTATTTGGAGACAGTGTTAGTGTCAGTGCAAAGTTAGGTGCTTGGGTCGCACCAAACATACCGTAGGCATTGAAATTATTTTGGACGCACTCGATGGGACTCCTAGGTGACGAGGCTCAAGTGGAAGCTCTGTTCGGTCCATTTCGAGATAGTGCTACTCTTGATGCAAGATTGGTGCACATTTTGCATAGAACGTACCGTAGTCTCAGAAATAGAATTGGAGGCACCCGATGGAACTCCTAGGTGAGGTGGGTCATGTGGAATCTCGTTTCGATATGTTTTGAGATAGTGTTAGCGTCGGTGCAAGATAGGTGCTCGGTTTGCGTCAAATATACCATAGGCTCATAAATCATTTTAGATGCACCCGATGGTACCCCCGGTGGAGCTCTGTTCAGTCCGTTTGGAGATAGTGCTAATCTTGACACAAGATAGGTGTACGGTTTGCACTGAACATACCATAGGATCATAAATAGTTTTGGACGCACCTGATGGTACTCGTAAGTGACGTGGGCCAGTGTTTGTGTCAGTGCAAGATAGGTGCATGGTTTGCATCGAACATACCATAGGCATAGAAATCATTTTGGACACCTCGATAGGACTGCTAGGAGACAAGACTTAAGTGGAAGCTCAGTTTGGTCCGTTTGGAGATAGTGCTACTATTGATGCAAGATTGGTGCACGGTTTGCGTTGAACGTACCGTAGGCTCAGAAATAGTATTGGAGGCACCCGATGGAACTCCTAGGTGGGGTGGGTCGTGTGGAATCTTATTTCGATCTGATTTGAGACAATGTTAGCGTTGGTGTAAGATAGGTGCTTGGTTTGCGTCAAACGTACCATAGGCTCATAAATCATTTTAGACGCACTCGATGGTACTCCTAGGTGACGAGGGTCCGGTGGAGCACTGTTCGGTCCGTTTAGAGATAGTGCTATTCTTGACGCAAGATAGGTGCATGGTTTGCACTGCACGTACCATATGCTCATAAATAGTTTTGGATGCACCGGATGGAACTCGTAGGTGACATGGGTCATGTGGAATCTTGTTTTAGTCCGTTTGGAGACTGTTAGGGTCAGTGCAAAGATAGATGCATGGGTTGCATCGAACATACCATAGGCATAGAAATCATTTTGGAGGCACTCGATGGGACTCCTAGGTGACAAGGCTCAAGTGGAAGCTTGGTTTGGTCCATTTGGAGATAGTGCTACTCTTGATGCAAGAGTGGTGTACAGTTTGCGTCGAACGTACCATAGGCATGAAAATAGAATTGGAGGCACCCGATGGAACTCCTTGGTGACGTGGGTCATGTGGAATCTCGTTTCGATCTATTTTGAGACCGTGTTAGGAGATAGTGCTAATCTTGATGCAGGATAGTTGCACAGTTTGCACTGAATAGTTTTGGAGACACCCGATGGAAGTCGTAAGTGACCAGGGTCGTGTGGAATCTTGTTTTAGACCGTTTGGAGACAGTGTTAGTGTCAGTGCAAAGATAGGTGTATGGGTTGCCGAACATATCGTAGGCATTGAAATTGTTTTGGACGCACTCGATGGGGCTCCTAGGTGACGAGGCTCAAGTGGAAGCTTGGCTCGCTCCATTTGAAGATAGTGCTAGTCTTGATGCAAGATTGGTGCACGGTTTGCGTCGAACGTACCGTAGTCTCAGAAATAGTATTAGAGGCACCCGATGGAACTCCTAGGTGAGGTGGGTCATGTGGATTCTCGTTTCGATCTATTTTGAGACAATGTTAGCGTCGGTGCAAGATAGGTGAAGTGTTTGCGTCGAATGTACCATAGGCACATAAATCATTTTAGACGCACCCGATGGTACTCCTTGGTGACGAGGGTCTAGTGGAGCTCTGTTCGGTCTGTTTGGAGATAGTACTAA
Organism: Saccharum officinarum; assembly: GCA_020631735.1. Classification (NCBI taxonomy): domain Eukaryota; kingdom Viridiplantae; phylum Streptophyta; class Magnoliopsida; order Poales; family Poaceae; genus Saccharum; species Saccharum officinarum. The sequence continues at coordinate 38,067,310 of CM036176.1, read as the reverse complement.
TCTTGACGCAAGATAGGTGCACGGTTTGCACTCAACGTACCATTGGCTCATAAATAGTTTTGGACGCACCCAATGGATCTCGTAAGTGACGTGGGTCATGTGGAATCTCGTTTTAGTCTGTTTGGAGACAGTGTTAGGGTTAGAGCAAGATAGGTGATCGGTTTGCAACAAACATACCATAGGCATAGAAATCGTTTTGGACGCACTCGATGGGACTCCTAGGTGACGAGGCTCAAGTGGAAGCTCGGTTTGCTTTGTTTGGAGATAGTGCTACTCTTGATGCAAGATTGGTGCACGGTTTGCGTTAAACGTACCGTAGGCTCAGAAATAGTATTGGAGGCAACCGATGGAACTCCTAGGTGAGGTGGGTCATGTGGAATCTCGTTTTGATCTATTTTGAGACAGTGTTAGCATCAGTGCAAGATAGGTGCTTGGTTTGCGTCAAACGTACCATAGCATAAATCGTTTGACACACCTGATGGTACTCCTAGGTGACGAGGGTCTGGTGGAGCTCTGTTCGGTCTGTTTGGAGATAGTGCTAATCTTGACACAAGATAGGTGCACGGCTTGCTTTGAATGTACCATAGGCTCATAAATAGTTTTGGCTGCACATGATGGAACTCGTAAGTGACGTGGGTCGTGTGGAATCTTGTTTTAGTCCATTTGGAGAAAGTGTTTGTATCAGTGCAAGATAGGTGCACGGTTTGCACCAAACATACCATAGACATAGAAATCATTTTGGGCACACTCGATGGGACTCCTAGGTGACGAGGCTCAAGTGAAAGCTCGGTTCGTTCCGTTTGGAGATAGTGCTACTCTTGATGCAAGATTGGTGCACGGTTTGCGTCAAACATACCGTAGGCTCGAAGATTGTATTAGAGGCACCTGATGGAACTCCTAGGTGACGTGGGTCATGTGGCATCTCGTTTCGATTTGTTTTGAGATAGTGTTAGGAGATAGTGCTAATCTTGACGCATGATAGGTGCACGGTTTGCACTGAATGTACCATTGGCTTATAAATAGTTTTGGACGCATCCGATGGAACTCGTAAGCGATGAGGGTCGTGTGGAATCTCGTTTTAGTCCGTTTGGAGAAAGTGTTAGTGTCAGTGCAAGGATAGGTGCATGAGTTGCACCGAACATACCATAGTCATTAAAATCGTATTGGACGCACTTGATGGGACTCATAGGTGACGTGGCTCAAGTGGAAGCTCGGTTCGGTCCGTTTGGAGATAGTGCTACTCTTGATGCAAGATTGGTGCATGGTTTGCGTTGAACGTACCGTAGTCTCAGAAATAGTATTGGAGGCACCCGATGGAACTCCTAGGTGTGGTGAGTCAAGTGGAATCTCGTTTCGATCTGTTTTGAGACAGTGTTAGCGTCGGTGCAAGATAGGTGCCCGGTTTGCATCAAACATGCCATAGGCTCATAAATAATTTTAGACGCACCTGATAATACTCCTAGGTGACGAGGGTCTGGTGGAGCTTTGTTCGGTCCGTTTGGAAATAGTCCTAATCTTGACGCAAGATAGGTGCATGATTTGCACTGAACGTACCATGGGCTCATAAATAGTTTTGGACGCACCCGATGGAACTCGTAAGTGACATGGGTCGTGTGAAATCTCATTTTAGTCCGTTTGGAGACAGTGTTAGTGTCAGTGCAAGATAGGTGCATAGTTTGCACCGAACATACCATAGGCATAGAAATAATTTTGGACGCACTCGATGGGACTCCTAGGTGACGAGGCTCAAGTGGAAGCCCGATTTGGTCTATTTGGAGATAGTGCTACTCTTGATGCAAGATTGGTGCACGGTTTGCGTCGAATGTACCGTAGGCTCAGAAATAGTCTTGGAGGCACCCGATGGAACTCCTAGGTGAGGTGGGTCATGTGGAATCTCATTTCGATCTGTTTTGAGACAGTGTCAGCGTCGGTGCAAGATAGGTGCTCGGTTTGCGTCAAACGTACCATAGGCTCATTGATGAGGACATCATTGGCTCCAAGATGACCATGCCAACCACTTCTATACCAAAGGTGCAACCATTCTATATGAGGCTTATTATTGATGCATTTGATGAATTGATGCTGCACCATGATGTGTGTTCATTCTCATTTTTAGAATTACTTACATGGATCAAGGGAAGGTTTGATTGCATATGGAAAGCAAGGAAGGTTAATGAAGTTGATTGGGGACCAAATCCAAGTATTCCTAACGTCCTCCGCTAGGCCACCACGTCACTTTGGTTCCAAGGATAGAAAGAGACTTGGACACATCATGGTGCAGCATCAATTCATCAAATGCATCAATAATAAGCCTCATATAGAATGGTTGCACCTTTGGCATAGAAGTGGTTGGCATGGTCATCTTTGAGCCAATGATGTCCTCATCACTCATAAATCTTTTTAGACGCACCCGATGGTACTCCTAGGTGACGAGGGTCTGGTGGAGCTCTGTTCTGTCCGTTTAGAGACAGTGCTAACCTTGAAGCAAGATAGGTGCACAGTTTGCACTGCATGTACCATAGGCTCATAAATAGTTTTGGACGCGCCCGATGGAACTCGTAAGTGACGTGTGCTGTGTGGAATATTGTTTTAGTCCATTTGGAGACAGTGTTTGTGTCAGTGCAAGATAGGTGCACGGTGTGCACCGAACATACCATAGGCATAGAAATCGTTTTGGGCACATTCGATGGGGCTCCTAGGTGACGAGGCTCAAGTGGAAGCTCAGTTCGGTCCGTTTCGAGATAATGCTACTCTTAGTGCAAAATTGGTGCATGATTTGCGCCGAACGTACCGTAGGCTCGAAAATTGTATTGGAGGCACCCGATGGAACTCCTAGGTGATGTGGGTTTTGTGGCATCTTGTTTCGATCTGTTTTGAGACAGTGTTAGGAGATAGTGCTAATCTTGACACAGGATAGGTGCACGGTATGGACTGAATGTACCATTGGCTCATAAATAGTTTTGGACGCACCCGATGGAACTCGTAAGTGACGAGGGTCGTGTGGAACCTCGTTTTAGTCCGTCTGGAGATAGTTTTAGTGTCAGTGGAAAATAGTTGCACGGTTTGCACCGAACATACCATAGGCATAGAAATAATTTTGGACACACTCGATGGGACTCCTAGGTGACGAGGATCAAGTGGAAGCTCGATTTGGTCTATTTGGAGATAGTGCTACTCTTGATGCAAGATTGGTGCACGGTTTGCGTCGAATGTACCGTAGGCTCAGAAATAGTCTTGGAGGCACCCGATGGAACTCCTAGGTGAGGTGGGTCACGTGGAATCTCATTTCGATCTGTTTTGAGACAGTGTCACCGTCGATGCAAGATAGGTGCTCGGTTTGCGTCAAACGTACCATAGGCTCATAAATCTTTTTAGACGCACCCGATGATACCCTAGGTGACGAGGGTCTGGTGGAGCTCTGTTCTGTCCGTTTGGAGACAGTGCTAACCTTGAAGCAAGATAGGTGCACGGTTTGCACTGCATGTACCATAGGCTCATAAATAGTTTTGGACGCGCCCGATGGAACTCGTAAGTGACGTGGGCTATGTGGAATATCGTTTTTGTCCATTTGGAGACAGTGTTTGTGTCAGTGCAAGATAGGTGCACGGTTTGCACCAAACATACCATAGGCATAGAAATCGTTTTGGGCACACTCGATGGGGCTGCTAGGTGACGAGGCTCAAGTGGAAGCTCGGTTCGGTCCGTTTCGAGATAATGCTACTCTTAGTGCAAAATTGGTGCACGATTTGCGCCGAACGTACCGTATGCTTGAAAATTGTATTGGAGGCACCCGATGGAACTCCTAGGTGACGTGGGTTATGTGGCATCTTGTTTCGATCTATTTTGAGACAATGTTTGGAGATAGTGCTAATCTTGACACAGGATAGGTGCACAGTATGGACTGAATGTACCATTGGCTCATAAATAGTTTTGGACCCACCCGATGGAACTCGTAAGTGACGAGGGTCTTATGGATCTCGTTTTAGTCTGTCTGGAGATAGTTTTAGTGTTAGTGGAAGATAGGTGCATGGTTTGCACCGAACATACCATAGGCATAGAAATCGTTTTGGGCACACTCGATTGGACTCCTAGGTGACGAGGCTCAAGTGGAAGCTCGGTTCGGTCCGTTTCGAGATAGTGCTATACTTAATGCAAAATCGGTGCACTATTTGCGCCGAACGTACCGTAGGCTCGAAAATTGTATTGGAGGCACCCGATGGAACTCCTAGGTGACGTGGGTTATGTGGCAACTTGTTTCAATCTGTTTTGAGACAGTGTTAGGAGATAGTGCTAATCTTGACACAGGATAGGTGCACGGTATGGACTGAATGTACCATTGGCTCATAAATAGTTTTGGACGCACCTGATGGAACTCGTAAGTGACGAGGGTCGTGTGGAACCTCGTTTTAGTCCGTCTGGAGATAGTTTTAGTGTCAGTGGAAGATAGTTGCACGGTTTGCACCGAACATACCATAGGCATAGAAATCATTTTGGACACACTCGATGGACTCCAAGGTGACGAGGCTCAAGTGAAAGCTCGGTTTGGTCCGTTTGGAGATAGTGCTAATCTTGATGCAAGATTGGTGCATGGTTTGTGTCGAACGTACCGTAGGCTCAGAAATAGTCTTGGAGGCACCCGATGGAACTCGTAGGTGAGGTGGGTCATGTGGAGTCTCGTTTCGATCTATTTTGAGACAGTGTTAGCGTCGGTGCAAGATAGGTGCTCGGTTTGCGTCAAACATAACATAGCCTCATAAATCCATTTAGAGGCACCTGATGGTACTCGTAGGTGACGAGGGCCTGGTGGAGCTCTGTTCGGTCCATTTGGAGACAGTGCTAACCTTGACGCAAGATAGGTGCACGGTTTGCACTACACGTACTATAGGCTCATAAATAGTTTTGGACGAACCCGATGGAACTCGTAAGTGACGAGGGTCGTGTGGAATCTCGTTTTAGTCCATTTAGAGACAGTGTTAGTGTCAGTGCAAGGATAGGTGCATGGGTTGCACCGAACATACCGTAGTCATTGAAATCGTATTGGACACACTTGATGGGACTCCTTGGTGACGAGGCACAAGTGGAAGCTCGATTCGGTCTGTTTGGAGATAGTGCTACTCTTGATGCAAGATTGGTGTACCATAGTCTTAGAAATAGTATTGGAGGCACCCAATAGGTGCTCGGTTTGAGATTTGTTTGAGACAGTGTTAGCGTCGGTGCAAGATAGGTGCTCGGTTTACGTCAAACGTAACATAGCCTCATAAATCCTTTTAGAGGCACCCGATGGTACTCCTAGGTGACGAGGGTCTGGTGGAGCTTTGTGCGATCCGTTTGGAGACAGTGGTAACCTTGACGCAAGAAAGGTGCACGGTTTGCACTGCACGTACCATAGGCTCATAAATAGTTTTGGACGCACCCGATGGAACTCGTAAGTGACGTGGGTCATGTGGAATCTCGTTTTAGTCCATTTAGAGACAATGTTAGTGTCAAACCAAGATAGGTGCACGGTTTGCACCGAACATACTGTAGTCATAGAAATCATTCTGGGGCACACTCGTTGGGACACCTAGGGGACAAGGCTCAAGTGGAAGCTCGATTTGGTCCGTTTGGAGATAGTGCTACTCTTGATGCAAGATTGGTGCACGGTTTGCGCCGAACATACCGTAGGCTTAGAAATAGTATTGGAGGCACCCGATGGAACTCCTAGGTGAGGTGGGTCATGTGGAATCTCGTTTCGATCTGTTTTTGAGACAGTGTTAGCGTCGGTGCAAGATAGGTGCCCGGTCTGCGTCAAACATACCATAGGCCCATAAATAATTTTAGACGCACCTGATGATACTCCTAGGTGACGAGGGTCTGGTGGAGCTTTGTTCGGTCCGTTTGGAGATAGTGCTATTCTTGACGCAAGATAGGTGCACGGTTTGCACTGAACGTACCATAGGCTCATAAATAGTTTTGGATGCACTTGATGGAACTCGTAAGTGACGTGGGTCATGTGAAATCTCATTTTACTCCGTTTGGAGACAGTGTTAGTGTCAGTGCAAGATAGGTGCACGGTTTGCACCGAACATACCATAGGCATAGAAATAATTTTGGACACACTCGATGGGACTCCTAGGTGACGTGGCTCAAGTGGAAGCTCGATTTGGTCTATTTGGAGATAGTGCTACTCTTGATGCAAGATTGGTGCACGGTTTGCGTCGAACGTACCGTAGGCTCGGAAATAGTCTTCGAGTCACCCGATGGAACTCCTAGGTGAGGTGGGTCTTGTGGAATCTCGTTTCGATATGTCTTGAGACAGTGTTAGCATCGGTGCAAGATAGGTTCTCGGTTTGCGTCAAACGTACCATGGGCTCATAAATCCTTTTAGACGCACTCGATGGTACTCCTAGGTGACGAGGGTCTGGTGGAGATCTGTTCGGTCCGTTTGGAGACAGTGCTAACCTTGACGCAAGATAGGTGCACAGTTTGCACTGCACATACGATAGGCTCAGAAATAGTTTTGGACGCACCCGATGAAAATCATAAGTGTTTTAGTCCATTTGGAGACATGTTTATATCAGTGCAAGAAAGGTGCACGGTTTGCACCGAACATACCATATGCATAGAAATTGTTTTGGGGACGTTTGATGGGAATCCAAGGTGACGAGGCTCAAGTGGAAGCTAGGTTTGGTCCGTTTGGAGATAGTGCTACTCTTGATGTAAGATTAGTGCACGGTTTGCGTCGAACGTACCGTAGGCTCGAAAATTGTATTGGAGGCACCCGATGGAACTCCTAGGTGACGTGGGTCATGTGGCATTTGGTTTCGATCTGTTTTGAGACACTTTTAAAAGATAGTGCTAATCTTGATGCATGATAGGTGCAAGGTTTGCACTGAATGTACCATTAACTCATAAATAGTTTTGGACGCACCCGATGCAACTCGTAAGTGACGAGGGTCGTGTGGAATCTCGTTTTAGTCCATTTGGAGACAGTGTTAGTGTCAGTGCAAGGATAGGTGCATGGGTTGCACCAACATACCGTAGTCATTGAAGCTTGGTTCGGTCCATTTGGAGATACTGCTAGTCTTGATGCAACATTGGTGCACGGTTTGAGTCCAACGTATCGTAGTCTCAAAAATAGTATTGAAGGCACCCGATGGAACACCTAGGTGAGGTGGGTTATGTGGAATCTCGTTTCGATCTGTTTTGAGACAGTGTTAGCGTCGATGCAAGATAGGTGCTCGGTTTGCTTCAAACGTACCATAGGCTCATAAATTATTTTAGACGCACCCGATGGTACTCCTAGGTGACGAGTGTCTGGTGGAGCTGTGTTTGATCCATTTGAAGATAGTGCTAATCTTAACGCAAGATAGGTGCTTGGTTTGCACTGAATGTACCATAGGCTCATAAAAAGTTTTGGACGCACCCGATGGAACTCGTAAGTGACGTGGGCCGTGTGGAATCTCGTTTTACTCCATTTGGAGACAGTGTTTGTGTCAGCGCAAGATAGGTGCACGATTTGCACTGAACACACCATAGGCATAGAAATCGTTTTGGACACACTCGATGGGACTCCTAGGTGACAAGGCTCAAGTAGAAGCTCTGTTCGGTCCGTTTGTAGATAGTGCTACTCTTGATGCAAGATTGGTGCACGGTTTGTGTTGAACGTACCGTAGGCTCAAAAATAGTATTGGAGGCACCTGATGCAACTCCTAGGTGAGGTGGGTCATGTAGAATCTCGTTTTGATCTGTTTTGAGACAATGTTAGCGTCGGTGCAAGATAAGTGCTCAATTTGCGTCAAACGTACCATAGGCTCATAAATTGTTTTAGACACACCTAATGGTACTCCTAGGTGACGAGGGTCTGGTGGAGCTATGTTCGGTCTGTTTGGAGATAGGGCTAATCTTGACGCAAGATAGGTGAACGGTTTGCACTGAATGTACGATAGGCTCATAAAAAGTTTTGGACGCACCCGATGGAACTTGTAAGTGACGTGGGCCGTGTGGAATCTCGTTTTAGTTCGTTTGGAGACAGTGTTTGTGTCAGTGCAAGATAGGTGCACGGTTTGCACCGAACACACCATATGCATAGAAATCATTTTGGACACACTCGATGGGACTCCTAGGTGACGAGGCTCAAGTAGAAGCTCTGTTCGGTCTGTTTGGAGATAGTGCTACTCTTGAAGCAGGATTGGTGCACGGTTTGCGTTTAAGGTACCGTAGGCTCAGAAATAGTATTACAGGCACCCAATGGAACTCCTCGGTGAGGTGGGTCATGTGGAATCTCATTTCTATTTGTTTGGAGACAGTGTTAGCATCGGTTCAGGATAGGTGCTCGGATTGCGTCAAACGTACCACAGGCTCATAAATCATTTTAGACGCACCCGATGGACCTCCTAGGTGACTAGGGTCTAGTGGAGCTCTGTTCAGTCTATTTGGAAATAGTGCTAACCTTGACGCAAGATAGGTGCACGGTTTGCACTCCACGTACCATGGTACTCGTAAGTGACATGGGCCATGTGGAATCTCGTTTTAGTCCATTTGGAGATAGCGTTTGTGTCAGTGCCATATAGGTGCACGGTTTGCACCGAACGTACCACAGGCATAGTGTTAGTGCAAGATAGGTACACGGTTTGCACCGAACATACCATAGGCATATAAATCATTTTGGGCACACTCGATGGGACTCCTAGGTGACGAGGCTCAAGTGGAAGCTCAGTTTGGTTCGTTTGGAGATAGTGCTACTCTTGATGCAAGAGTGGTGCACAGTTTGCGTCGAACGTACCGTAGGCTTGAAAATAGAATTGGAGGAACTCGATGGAACTCCTAGGTAATGTGGGTCCTGTGGAATCTCGTTTTGATCTGTTTTTGAGACAGTGTTAGGAGATAGTGCTAATCTTGACGCAGGATAGGTGCACAGTTTGCACCGAATGTAACATAGGCTCATAAATAGTTTTGGATGGACCCAATGGAACTCGTAAGTGACGAGGGTCGTGTGGAATCTTGTTTTAGACCGTTTGGAGACAATGTTAGTGTCAGTGCAAAGATAGGTGTATGGGTTGCGCCGAACATATCGTAGGCATTGAAATTGTTTTGGATGCACTCGATGGGGCTCCTAGGTGACGAGGCTCAAATGAAAGCTCGGCTTGGTCCATTTGAAGATAGTGCTAGTCTTGATGCAAGATTGGTGCACGGTTTGCGTCAAACGTACCGTAGTCTCAAAAATAGTATTGGAGGCACCCGATGCAACTCATAGGTGAGGTGGGTCATGTGGATTCTCGTTTCGATCTGTTTTGAGATAGTGTTAGCGTCGATGCAAGATAGGTGCTGTGTTTGCGTCAAACGTACCATAGGCACATAAATCATTTTAGACGCACCCGATGGTACTCCTAGGTGACGAGGGTTGTAACACCCCAGATGTTTGTTACTAGTTGAGCTCAACCATGACATGTTAAGTGGTGACAGATCAAATCTCCAAAAATAAGCCACCACTTAAACTTGGACCATGCACCGTTGCTTACATGTTGCCCTTTCCAAAAAGTATGGTTGAGTAATGGTGGATGTGCTTCTTTCATGTTCCTCATATCAATTTCCACCCACATGGATGATTGGAAAAGTTTCGTGAAGTTTGGAATCAAGAAGTCACATGAAATGACAAGTTATGTTCTCACCTGAATTGCTTTATTAGGTGAATGAGAACATGTGATGACAAACAAACATTGCAACCTTAATCAAACAACTCTACTTCTCATGAACAAAAGTTATGAAGGGTTCATGTTGAGCAAGTGGCTAGAAAATGCTCAAATAGATCAAAAAGTGTAATTTAAGCTTTATCGTGATGCTACTTTGACTTGGTTTGAACTGTGCCTTACAGTGCTTGCATGGAGTTGCACCTTAAATAAAAGTTGAAGTTTGAGTGGAGTAGAACAAACTTTGTTTTTGGACCAAGAGCCAGATCAACTTGGAACTAAGTCAAACCGAGGCTCAAACTTGGAATCTACTGCTGTTTTCATAGTCCAAAAATATTCTAAGTCTGAGTTAACTGAAACCTGAATTTTTAGTTTCGTGTACCCTACTTTAGGTCCTTCTATCTCTCTAACTAGGCCTAATTAGACTTTGAAGATTTAATAAAAGTTGGAGCTGGTATGTAGATCTACAACTTTTATTAATAGAGTTTTTGCTAACTCGTCGTAGTTTAGGAGTTACAGAGGCACGAGGTATGGGTATCAGTGGTATGTTTGAGGTAGAATTGGAAATTTGAAATTTGATGAGCAGTGCCCGACCGCGCACAGGTGTGCAGCGCCGCGCGTTCCTCCGTGCCGCGCATGCTCGCCACCTCGCCTAAGCTGAGCGCCGCGTGGAGAAGGGGAAGACCGAGTCAGAGCGCCATCCCTCCTCTCGCTCTCCCATTCTCTCCCTTGGTCTCTTCTCTTTCTTTCTCGCACTGCCTTCCTGTCACCATGGCCGAGTGCCTCCGTGCTTCTCGCGCCTCGCTGTGCTTCCCAGCTGCCACCGAGCCGAGCGCTGCTACAGCTGTTGCTCCCTTCTCCGTCCTCCTCCACCTTGGCACACCGCCCTCTGCTTAGCGCTAGGCGTGACCGCATCCACCATGGCCACGAGTAGTAGCTTCGCTGCCTCCGGCTTCCCACTGTTGCGCTCGCTCTCTGTCCCAACCGAACGCGTCATCACCATCTCCAGCTCGCGTCGCCCCCGAAGCGCCGCTTTCCAGTCCACCGCGGTCGCCGGAGATGCCGCGGGCTTGGGCGCCGGCGCACGTGGCTGGGCCACCTCGGGCCATCACGGGCCAAACCACGGGCACCGGTGGGTGCGCCCAGTGATGGAGATGCTTCCACACCACTCCAACACCGCCGGTGTGGCCTCCCTCCGACGAACCGCGAGCTTCGACGAACCTCCTCTGTTTAGTTCGCGTGAAGGACCTCGCGCGACAATTCGACTAAATCCAGGGGTCTTTCTGCAGAACTAGTGACTCAGATGAATAGTGCCACGAGGACTATTTTGTGATGATTTTGCAGGAACTTTGAAATTACATAGTAAATCATAGAAAATTCATAAAATAGCAAATGAGTACTTTTTGGAATCCTTGTGAAATTCTCTATGCAGTAGATCTATAATATGGCATGTTTTAGTTTAATGTTTTTGCTGTAAAAATGGATTTTTCAGATTATGTTTTTAATACTAGTTGTATTTGTTATTTTCATAACTGCAAATGTAGGGCTCCAAATGAAGTGAAATTTTTGTGGCACGCTACTCATGTGATTTTTTATGTGTGGTAAAAATTTCATGAATTTTTGTTGTATTATGAGTAAGTTATTGATTCATCTTGCTCTCACATGAATTCTTGCAATAGCCATTTTTCTTTTTCATAAAGGTTGATATATATGTCAAAATGGTTTGAAATTTGTACAGTAAACTATTGGGAGCATATGTAGGCCACTGTAATTTAGGTAGAATTTATTGTGCACTTTTGATATGTGTTCATAATTCCACCTAATTATTTAAATAAATTAAGAAAAGGCATTAAAAGAATTTATTTAGAAATGGACACTAAGTTTTCTGGTGTTCATTAGTCATGTGTGAAATGTTGGTAAAGTTGGTTTTGTCCAATTATATGTTTGCAATATAAGTTAATAATTATTTCTTGCAAATGAAGTTTCTGGACAGATCTGGAAACTTGGCAAAGTTATTCATGATAATGTGCTTTGTTGTGAAACTTGTTTATACAAAAGTTGTAGATAATTTATATATCTAGCTGCTGTTAAAATTTGGTGGTATTTGGCTTTGTGGTTTAGGAGTTATAGCTGTTTAAAGTTGGGTTACAGAATTGCTTGCCCTCTGTCTTGTTAGACCAGTTTCTATGTTTGTGTAAATTTGACATGTTAAACTTTGGATTCATGCTGTGATGATTATAAATTAAATGTAGAGAATTTCATAAGCTTTCAATAATGTCTTCTTTCAAGTCATTTGGATTTATAAAACTCCAGATATGATTGAATTATGAAGCTACAGTTTGCTTGTCCAGAAATGGATAAATTCTAATTATAGTTGTTTGCTTGTATATTGTTAAGTGTGACTTATACCTTTGAGGGTAGTTAAGTTAATACACATGAGATCTTGTGAAACCTTGTGTGCCATGCCTAATATGCTTGTCATCTTTTATATTAGGTTGGGTGATGTTTATTTAAGCAACATGAAGTGTCTATGCATGTGGAGTGTAATATGGTGTTTGTCTTGTTTACTGTATGTGATGCATTGTCCATTATACTTCCTGTATTCATGCACTTGCATCTTGCATCTCATATAGGTACGCTAGCAGAAACGTGTGAAGGAAATGGCATTGGAGCCAAACCCGAAGACGGTGTTTGGTGGATCCATCCCGAAGGTAGAAGGATCGGACGAGTGCTAGATTGGAGGATACTCGCCAAGCGGATTTCACCTCACAAACTCTAACTTGAGTCAGATCCCAGGCAAGCCCCGGAGCATTATAAACCTCCTACCTTCAAAGCAATTAATTCTATATATGTTATAAGTATTGTTGCATTAAGTGGTAGGAGTTGGTTGGAAACCCTTGCTGCATTATATCATTCCTTGTCCAGTTATATGAATCCTACATAGACTAGGATCGAGTAGCTGCTTAGCCCTGCTTTAAGCGGTATAAGTCAGGTGATTTCCTGTCACCTGCGAGATGTAGGGATATTCATATATGGCACGGTTGGCTATATTTGCTATCATAGAAAAGAACCATGTGTTAATGAAATGAAATGAGACTGGGCGGGATGATGATAGTGAAGCAACAAGGCATGGAGGTCTTGGGTGTAGATCTATCCCCGTCTGAGTCGTTTAAGGACCGATTCGCTATACGTCCTTGAGTCATGTTGAACACAGTCTAACACTTAGTTGGCCGGATAAGTCGTTCCGACCGTGAATCCGAGTAATACAGTTCAGGCCGGGAATCGATTGGTAGGTCGTATCTTGGAGGAGAGTAAGGATGTGCTTGGGGACATTGGCGTGAGACCAAGGGGGGTTAGAGTCCCTAGCACCTGGCAGAGTGTCTCCCTTGGGGATGCGGCATCAGTCGGACCCGCGGCTCCTGAACTGTACCAAAGGTGACCTGAGCAGCCCTCGCCAGGCGTGACTCGGTGAGTGTTAGAAATACCCCTCTAGCTGGATAGGAATTCAATTCGAATCGCCATCACTTGACTTGAGCAGCGGCAACGTAGATTCCATTAAATTGAACTGATGGTTAATTGGATAACGATAGATATGTTGCCTCAATTTATACCTGCTATGGTTAATATTATTTGCTCCTAATAAAGTGAGTGCTCTAGTACAGGTTCTAATATAGATGATAGGTTAATGATAATTAACTTGATGCTTAAGCATTAATGATTACTTATCCATATTAAGCTTTTATGCAAAATGTTGTCGAGCTAGCCCACTTCATATCAGCCTTGCATGATCCTTGGTGGCACCTTATTTCTAGTTTCTGACGGGTAAGTCTAGCTGAGTACCTTCTTATACTCAGGGTTTTATCCCACCTTGTTGCAGGGTGTGATGTTTCTTGGCGACTGCAAGAGTTGGTTGGCTCCTGTCGTAGAGGCGGAGTGTGATCACGGGCATGATCCTTCTGAGTTATCTTCTCTCTAATGCTTTTGTTGGAAGTCGACCTTGGTACTGGCATGTATTTGAAATAAGGGTGTTGTTAGTTTCAAATTACTTTGCTTCCGCTACTTTAGAACTTAAGTTGTAATAACTTCGTTGAACTCCGATGTATATTGAACTACTTGTGAAATGGATGTAACATGTGACTTATTATGTTGAATCACTACGATCTTGGCTTGTATGTTGGTTGGTTTAAAATCCCTCGTGATTTCATTAGACTACCGGAGTTATATGGGCTCAAGTGCGAGAATTTGATCACTTCGGTAATTATTTTTGTACTTATGCTCTTATAATTTGGACGGTTCCGTGACAAGGGTCTAGTGGACCTCTGTTCGGTCTGTTTGGAGATAGTGCTAATCTTGACGCAAGATAGGTGCACGGTTTGCACTCAACGTACCATTGGCTCATAAATAGTTTTGGACGCACCCGATGGATCTCGTAAGTGACGTGGGTCGTGTGGAATCTCGTTTTAGTCCGTTTGGAGACAGTGTTAGGGTTAGAGCAAGATAGGTGCTCGGTTTGCAACAAACATACCATAGGCATAGAAATCGTTTTGGACGCACTCAATGGGACTCCTAGGTGACGAGGCTCAAGTGGAAGCTCGATTTGCTTTGTTTGGAGATAGTGCTACTCTTGATGCAATATTGGTGCACGGTTTGCGTTGAACGTATCGTAGGCTCAGAAATAGTATTGGAGGCAGCCGATGGAACTCCTAGGTGAGGTGGGTCATGTGGAATCTCGTTTCGATCTTTTTAGAGACAGTCTTAGCGTCGGTGCAAGATAGGTGTCCGGTTTGCGTCAAACATACCATAGGCTCATAAATAATTTTAGACGCACCTGATGATACTCCTAGGTGACGAGGGTCTAGTGGAGCTTTGTTCGGTCCGTTTGGAGATAGTGCTAATCTTGACGCAAGATAGGAGCATGGTTTGCACTGAACGTACCATAGGCTCATAAATAGTTTTGGACGCAGCCGATGGCACTCATAAGTGACGTGGGTCATGTGAAATCTCATTTTAGTCCGTTTGGAGACAGTGTTAGTGTCAGTGCAAGATAGGTGCACGGTTTGCACCGAACATACCATAGGCATAGAAATAATTTTGGACACACTCGATGGGACTCCTAGGTGACGAGGCTCAAGTGGAAGCTCAATTTGGTCCGTTTGGAGATAGTGCTAATCTTGATGCAAGATTGGTTCAGGGTTTGTGTCGAACGTACCGTAGGCTCAGAAATAGTCTTGGAGGCACCCGATGGAACTCGTAGGTGAGGTGGGTCATGTGGAGTCTCGTTTCAATAGTGCTAATCTTGACGCAAGATAAGTGCACGGTTTGCACTAAACGTACCATAGGCTCATAAATAGTTTTGGACGCACCCGATGGAACTCGTAAGTGATGTGGGTCATGTGGAATCTCGTTTTAGTCCATTTGGAGACAGTGTTAGTGTCAGAGCAAGATAGGTGCACGGTTTCCACCGAACATACCATAGGCATAGAAATTGTTTTGGGCACACTCGATGGGACTCCTAGGTGACGAGGCTCAAGTGGGAGCTCGGTTCGGTCCGTTTGGAGATAGTGTTACTCTTGATGTAAGATTGGTGCACGGTTTGCGTCGAACGTACCGTAGGCTCAAAAATTGTATTGGAGGCACCTGATGGAACTCCTAGGTGATGTGGGTCATGTGGCACTCGTTTCGATCTGTTTTGAGACAGTGTTAGGAGATAGTGCTAATCTTGACGTAGGATAGGTGCACGGTTTGCACTGAATGAACCATTGGCTCATAAATAGTTTTGGACACACCCGATGGAACTTGTAAGTGATGAGGGTCATGTGGAATATCGTTTTAGTCCATTTGGAGACAGTGTTAGTGTCAGTGCAAGGATAGGTGCATGAGTTCCACCGAACATGCCATAGTCGTTAAAATCGTATTGGACGCACTTGATGGGACTCGTAGGTGATGAGGCTCAAGTGGAAGCTCGGTTCGGTCCATTTGGAGATAGTGCTACTCTTGATGCAAGATTGATGCATGCTTTGTGTCGAACGTACCGTAGTCTCAGAAATAGTATTAGAGGCACCCGATGGAACTCCTAGGTGTGGTGGGTCATGTGGAATCTTGTTTCGATCTGTTTTGAGACAGTCTTAGCATCGGTGCAAGATAGGTGCCCGGTTTGCGTCAAACATACCATAGGCTCATAAATAATTTTAGATGCACCTGATGATACTCCTAGGTGATGAGGGTCTAGTGGAGCTTTGTTCGGTCCGTTTGGAGATGGTGCTAATCTTGACGCAAGATAGGTGCATGGTTCGCACTGAACGTACCATAGGCTCATAAATAGTTTTGGACGCACCCGATGGAACTCATAAATGACGTGGGTCATGTGAAATCTCAGTTTAGAACGTTTGGAGATAGTGTTAGTGTGAGTGCAAGATAGGTGCACGGTTTGCACCGAACATACCATAGGCATAGAAATAATTTTGGACACACTCGATGGGACTCCTAGGTGACGAGGCTCAAGTGGAAGCTCGATTTGGTCTATTTGGAGATAGTGCTACTCTTGATGCAAGATTGGTGCACGGTTTGCGTCGAACGTACCGTAGGCTCAGAAATAGTCTTGGAGGCACCTGATGGAACTCCTAGGTGAGGTGGGTCCTGTGGAATCTCATTTCGATCTGTTTTGAGACAGTGTCCGCGTCGGTGCAAGATAGGTGCTCGGTTTGCGTCAAACGTACCATAGGCTCATAAATCTTTTTAGACGCACCCGATGGTACTCCTAGGTGATGAGGGTCTGGTGGAGCTCTGTTCTGTCCGTTTGGAGACAGTGCTAACCTTGAAGCAAGATAGGTGTACGGTTTGCACTGCATGTACCATAGGCTCATAAATAGTTTTGGACGCGCCCGATGGAACTCGTAAGTGACGTGGGCCATGTGGAATATCGTTTTAGTCCATTTAGAGACAGTGTTCGTGTTAGTGCAAGATAGGTGCACGGTTTGCACCGAACATACCGTAGGCATAGAAATCATTTTGGGCACACTCGATGGGACTCCTAGGTGTCGAGGCTCAAGTGGAAGCTTGGTTCGGTCCGTTTCGAGATAGTGCTACTCTTGATGCAAGATTGGTGCATGCTTTGCGTCGAACGTACCATAGTCTCAGAAATAGTATTAGAGGCACCCGATGGAACTCCTAGGTGTGGTGGGTCATGTGGAATCTCGTTTCGATCTGTTTAGAGACAGTGTTAGGACATAGTGCTAATCTTGACGCAGGATAGTTGCACGGTATGGACTAAATGTACCGTTGGCTCATAAATAGTTTTGGACGCACCCGATGGAACTCGTAAGTGACGAGGGTCGTGTGGAATCTCGGTTTAGTTCGTTTGGAGATAGTTTTAGTGTCAGTGGAAGATAGGTGCACGGTTTGCGCCGAACATACCATAGGCATAGAAATCATTTTAGACACAGTCAATGGGACTCTAAGGTGACGAGACTCACGTGGAAGCTCGATTTGGTCCGTTTGGAGATAGTGCTAATCTTAATGCAAGATTGGTGCACGCTTTGTGTCGAACGTACCGTAGGCTCAGAAATAGTCTTGGAGGCACCCGATGGAACTCGTAGGTGAGGTGGGTAATGTGGAGTCTCATTTCAATCTGTTTTGAGATAGTGTTAGCATCGGTACAAGATAGGTGCTCGGTTTACATCAAACGTAACATAGCCTCATAAATCCTTTTAGAGGCACCCGATGGTACTCCTAGGTGACGAGGGTCTGGTGGAGCTCTGTTCGGTCTGTTTGGAGACAGTGCTAACCTTGACGCAAGATAGGTGCACGGTTTGCACTGCACGTACCATAGGCTCATAAATAGTTTTGGATGCACCCAATGGAACTCATAAGTGACGAGGGTCGTGCGGAATCTCGTTTTAGTCCATTTAGAGACAGTATTAGTGTCAGTGCAAGGATTACCTGCATGGGTTGCACCGAACATACCGTAGTCATTGAAATCGTATTGGACGCACTTGATGGGACACCTAGGTGACGAGGCTCAAGTGGAAGCTCGGTTCGGTCCGTTTGGAGATAGTGCTACTCTTGATGCAAGATTGGTGCACGGTTTGCGTCGAACGTACCGTAGTCTTAGAAATAGTATTGGAGGCACCCGATGGAACTCCTAGGTGAGTTGGGTCATGTGGAATCTCATTTCGATTTGTTTTGAGACAGTGTTAGCGTCGGTGCAAGATAGGTGCTCAGTTTGCGTCAAACGTACCATAGGCTCATCAATCCTTTTAGACGCACCTGATGGTACTCCTAGGTGACGAGGGTCTGGTGGAGCTCTGTTCGGTCCGTTTGGAGACAGTGATAACCTTGACGCAAGATACGTGCACGGTTTGCACTGCACGTACCATAGGCTCATAAATAGTTTTGGATGCACCCGATGTAACTCGTAGTGACGTGGGTCGTGTGGAATCTTGTTTTAGTCCGTTTGGAGATAGTGTTAGTGTCAGAGCAAGATAGGTGCACGGTTTACACCGAACATACCATAGGCATAGAAATCGTTTTGGGGCACACTCGTTGGGCTCCTAGGTGACGAGGCTCAAGTGGAAGCTCAGTTTGGTCCGTTTGGAGATAGTGCTACTCTCGATGCAAGATTGGTGCACGGTTTGCGTCGAACATACCGTAGGCTTAGAAACAGTATTAGAGGCACCCGATGGAACTCCTAGGTGAGGTGGGTCATGTCGATTCTCGTTTCGATCTGTTTTGAGACAGTGTTTGTGTCGGTGCAAGATAGGTGCTCGGTTTGCGTCAAACGTACCAGGGGCTCATAAATCATTTTAGACGCACCCGATGGTACTCCTAGGAGACAAGGGTCTGGTGGAGCTATGTTTGGTCTATTTAGAGATAGTGCTAATCTTGACACAAGATAGGTGCACGGTTTGCACTAAACGTACCATAGGCTCATAAATAGTTTTGGACGCACCCGATGGAACTCGTAAGTGACCTGGGTCATGTGGAATCTCGTTTTAGTCCGTTTGGAGACAGTGTTAGTGTCAGAGCAAGATAGGTGCACTGTTTCCACCGAACATACCATAGGCATAGAAATCGTTTTGGGCACACTCGATGGGACTCCTAGGTGATGAGGCTCAAGTGGAAGCTCGGTTTGGTCTGTTTGGAGATAGTGCTACTCTTGATGCAAGATTGGGGCACGGTTTGTGTCGAACGTACTGTAGGCTCGGAAATAGTCTTCGAGTCACCCGATGGAACTCCTAGGTGAGGTGGGTCTTGTGGAATCTCGTTTCGATATGTTTTGAGACAGTGTTAGCGTCGGTGCAAGATAGGTTCTCGGTTTGCGTCAAACGTACCATGGGCTCATAAATCCTTTTAGACACACCCGATGGTACTCCTAGGTGACGAGGGTCTGGTGGAGATCTGTTCGGTCCGTTTGGAACAGTGCTAACCTTGACGCAAGATAGGTGCACGGTTTGCACTGCACATACGATAGGATCAGAAATAGTTTTGGACGCACCCGATAGAAATCATAAGTGACGTGGGCCATGTGGAATCTCGTTTTAGTCCATTTGGAGACATGTTTATATCAGTGCAAGAAAGGTGCACGGTTTGCACCGAACATACTATAGGCATAGAAATTATTTTGGGCACATTTGATGGGAATCCTAGGTGACGAGGCTCCAGTGGAAGCTCGGTTTGGTCTGTTTGGAGATAATGCTACTCTTGATGCAAGATTGGTGCACGGTTTGCATCGAACATACCGTAGGCTCGAAAATTGTATTGGAGGCACCCGATGGAACCCCTAGGTGACGTGGGTCATGTGGCATTTGGTTTCGATCTGTTTTGAGACACTTTTAGGAGATAGTGCTAATCTTGACGCAGGATAGGTGCAAGGTTTGCACTAAATGTACCATTGGCTCATAAATAGTTTTGGACGCACCCGATGGAACTCGTAAGTGACGAGGGTCATGTGGAATCTCATTTTAGTCCGTTTGCAGACATTGTTAGTGTTAATGCAAGGATAGGTACATGGGTTGCACCGAACGTATCGTAGTCATTGAAATCGTATTGGACGCACTTTATGGGACTCCTAGGTGATGAGGCTCAAGTGGAAGCTTGGTTCGGTCAATTTGGAGATAGTGCTAGTCATGATGCAACATTGGTGCACGGTTTGCGTCGAACGTATCGTAGTCTCAGAAATAGTATTGGAGGCACCCGATGGAACTCCTAGGTGAGGTGGGTTATGTGGAATCTTGTTTCGATCTATTTTGAGACAGTGTTAGCGTCGATGCAAGATAGGTGCTCGGTTTGCGTCAAACATACCATAGGCTCATAAATCATTTTAGACGTACCCGATGGTACTCCTAGGTGACGAGGGTCTGGTGGAGCTCTGTTTGGTCCATTTAGAGATAGTGCTAATCTTGACGCAAGATAGGTGCACGGTTTGCACTAAACGTACCATAGGCTCATAAATAGTTTTGGACGCACCCGATGGAACTCGTAAGTGACGTGGATCATGTGGAATCTCGTTTTAGTCTGTTTGGAGACAGTGTTAGTGTTAGAGCAAGATAGGTGCACGGTTTCCACCGAACATACCATAGGCATAGAAATCATTTTGGGCACACTCGATGGGACTCCTAGGTGACGAGGCTCAAGTGGAAGCTCAGTTTGGTCCGTTTGGAGATAGTGCTACTCTTGATGCAAGATTGGTGCACGGTTTGCGTCGAACGTACCGTAGGCTCAGAAATAGTCTTCCAGTCACCCGATGGAACTCCTAGGTGAGGTGGGTCTTGTGGAATCTCATTTCGATCTGTGTTTGAGACAGTGTTAGCATCAGTGCAAGATAGGTTCTCGGTTTGCGTCAAACGTACCATGGGCTCATAAATCCTTTTAGACGCACCTAATGGTACTCCTAGGTGACGAGGGTCTGGTGGAGATCTGTTCGGTCCGTTTGGAGATAATGCTAACCTTGACGCAAGATAGGTGCACGGATTGCACTGCACATACGATAGACTCAGAAATAGTTTTGGACGCACCCGATGGAAATCATAAGTGATGTGGGCCATGTGGAATCTCATTTTAGTCCATTTGGAGACATGTTTATGTCACTGCAAGAAAGGTGCACGGGTTGCACCGAACATACCATAGGCATAGAAATTGTTTTGGGCACATTTGATGGGAATCCTATGTGACGTGGCTCAAGTGGAAGCTTGGTTCGGTCCGTTTCGAGATAGTGCTACTCTTGATGCAAGATTGGTGCATGCTTTGCGTCAAACGTACCATAGTCTCAGAAATAGTATTAGAGGCACCCGATGGAACTCCTAGGTGTGGTGGGTCTTGTCGAATCTCGTTTCGATCTGTTTAGAGACAGTGTTTGTGTCGGTGCAAGGTAGGTGCCTGGTTTGCGTCAAACATACCATAGGCTCATAAATAATTTTAGACGCACCTGATGATACTCCTAGGTGACGAGGGTCTGGTGTAGCTTTGTTTGGTCCGTTTGGAGATAGTGCTAATCTTGACGCAAGATAGGTGCACGGTTTGCACTGAACGTACCATAGGCTCATAAATAGTTTTGGACGCACCCGATGGAACTTGTAAGTGATGTGGGTCGTGTGAAATCTCATTTTAGTCCGTTTGGAGACAGTGTTAGTGTCAGTGCAAGATAGGTGCACGGTTTGCACCGAACATACCATAGGCATAGAAATAATTTTGGACACACTCGATGGGACTCCTAGGTGACGAGGCTCAAGTGGAAGCTCGATTTAGTCTATTTGGAGATAGTGTTACTCTTAATGCAAGATTGGTGCACGGTTTGCGTCGAACGTACCGTAGGCTCAGAAATAGTCTTGGAGACACCTGATGGAACTCCTAGGTGAGCTGGGTCAAGCGGAATCTCATTTTGATCTGTTTTGAGACAGTGTCCGCGTCGGTGCAAGATAGGTGCTCGGTTTGCATCAAACGTAACATAGGCTCATAAATCTTTTTAGACGCACCTGATGGTACTCCTAGGTGATGAGGGTCTGGTGGAGCTCTGTTCTGTCCGTTTGGAGACAGTGCTAACCTTGAAGCAAGATAGGTGCACGGTTTGCACTGCATGTACCATTGGCTCTTAAATAGTTTTGGACGCGCCCGATGGAACTCGTAAGTGACGTGGGCCGTGTGGAATATCATTTTAGTCCATTTGGAGACAGTGTTTTGTGTCAGTGCAAGATAGGTGCACGGTTTGCACCGAACATACCGTAGGCATAGAAATCGTTTTGGGCACACTCGATGGGACTCCTAGGTGTCGAGGCTCAAGTGGAAGCTCGGTTCGGTCCGTTTCGAGATAGTGCTACTCTTGATGTAAGATTGGTGTATGCTTTGCGTCGAACGTACCGTAGTCTCAGAAATAGTATTAGAGGCACCCGATGGAACTCCTAGGTGACGTGGGTTATGTGGCATCTTGTCTCGATTTGTTTTGAGACAGTGTTAGGACATAGTACTAATCTTGACGTAGGATAGGTGCACGGTATGGACTGAATGTACCATTGGCTCATAAATAGTTTTGGACGCACCCGATGGAACTCGTAAGTGACGAGGGTCGTGTGGAATCTCATTTTAGTCCGTTTGGAGATAGTTTTAGTGTCAGTGGAAGATAGGTGCACGGTTTGCACCGAACATACCATAGGCATAGAAATTATTTTGGACACACTCGATGGGACTCCAAGGTGACGAGGCTCACGTGGAAGCTCGATTTGGTCCGTTTGGAGATAGTGCTAATCTTGATGCAAGATTGGTTCACGGTTTGTGTCGAACGTACCGTAGGCTCAGAAATAGTCTTGGAGGCACCCGATGGAACTCGTAGGTGAGGTGGGTCATGTGGAGTCTCGTTTCAATAGTGCTAATCTTGACGCAAGATAAGTGCACGGTTTGCACTAAACGTACCATAGGCTCATAAATAGTTTTGGACGCACCCGATGGAACTCGTAAGTGACGTGGGTCATGTGGAATCTCGTTTTAGTCCATTTGGAGACAGTGTTAGTGTTAGAGCAAGATAGGTGCACGGTTTCCACCGAACATACCATAGGCATAGAAATCGTTTTGGGCACACTCGATGGGACTCCTAGGTGACGAGGCTCAAGTGGGAGCTCGGTTCGGTCCGTTTGGAGATAGTGTTACTCTTGATGCAAGATTGGTGCACGGTTTGCGTTGAACGTACCGTAGGCTCAAAAATTGTATTGGAGGCACCTGATGGAACTCCTAGTTGGCATCTCGTTTCGATCTGTTTTGAGACAGTGTTAGGAGATAGTGCTAATCTTGACGCAGGATAGGTGCACGGTTTGCACTGAATGGACCATTGGCTCATAAATAGTTTTGGACACACCCGATGGAACTCGTAAGTGATGAGGGTCGTGTGGAATATCGTTTTAGTCTATTTGGAGACAGTGTTAGTGTCAGTGCAAGGATAGGTGCATGAGTTCCACCGAACATGCCATAGTCGTTAAAATCGTATTGGACGCACTTGATGGGACTCGTAGGTGATGAGGCTCAAGTGGAAGCTCGGTTCGGTCCATTTGGAGATAGTGCTACTCTTGATGCAAGATTGGTGCATGCTTTGTGTCAAACGTACCGTAGTCTCAGAAATAGTATTAGAGGCACCCGATGGAACTCCTAGGTGTGGTGGGTCATGTGGAATCTCGTTTCGATCTGTTTTGAGACAGTCTTAGCGTCGGTGCAAGATAGGTGCCCGGTTTGCATCAAACATACCATAGGCTCATAAATAATTTTAGAAGCACCTGATGATACTCCTAGGTGACGAGGGTCTAGTGGAGCTTTGTTCGGTCCGTTTGGAGATGGTGCTAATCTTGACGCAAGATAGGTGCACGGTTCGCACTGAACGTACCATAGGCTCATAAATAGTTTTGGATGCACCCGATGGAACTCATAAATGACGTGGGTCGTGTGAAATCTCATTTTAGTCCGTTTGGAGACAGTGTTAGTGTCAGTGCAAGATAGGTGTACGGTTTGCACCGAACATTCCATAGGCATAGAAATAATTTTGGACACACTCGATGGGACTCCTAGGTGACGAGGCTCAAGTGGAAGCTCGATTTGGTCTATTTGGAGATAGTGCTACTCTTGATGCAAGATTGGTGCACGGTTTGCGTCGAACGTACCGTAGGCTCGGAAATAGTCTTGGAGGCACCTGATGGAACTCCTAGGTGAGGTGGGTCATGTGGAATCTCATTTCGATCTGTTTTGAGACAGTGTCCGCGTCGGTGCAAGATAGGTGCTCGGTTTGCGTCAAACGTACCATAGGCTCATAAATCTTTTTAGACGCACCCGATGGTACTCCTAGGTGATGAGGGTCTGGTGGAGCTCTGTTCTATCCGTTTGGAGACAGTGCTAACCTTGAAGCAAGATAGGTGCATGGTTTGCACTGCATGTACCATAGGCTCATAAATAGTTTTGGACACGCCCGATGGAGCTCGTAAGTGACGTGGGCCGTGTGGAATATCATTCTAGTCCATTTGGAGACAGTGTTTGTGTCAGAGCAAGATACGTGCACGGTTTGCACCGAACATACTATAGGCATAGAAATCGTTTTGGGCACACTCGATGGGACTCCTAGGTGTCGAGGCTCAAGTGGAAGCTCGGTTCGGTCCGTTTCGAGATAGTGCTACTCTTGATGTAAGATTGGTGCATGATTTGCATCGAACGTACCGTAGGCTCAAAAATTGTATTGGAGGCACCCGATGGAACTCCTTGGTGACGTGGGTTATGTGGCATCTTGTCTCGATCTGTTTTGAGACAGTGTTAGGACATAGTGCTAATCTTGACGCTGGATAGTTGCATGGTATGGACTGAATGTACCATTGGCTCATAAATAGTTTTGGACGCACCCGATGGAACTCGTAAGTGACGAGGGTCGTGTGGAATCTCGGTTTAGTTCGTTTGGAGATAGTTTTAGTGTCAGTGGAAGATAGGTGCACGGTTTGCGCCGAACATACCATAGGCATAGAAATCATTTTGGACACAGTCGATGGGACTCTAAGGTGACGAGACTCACGTGGAAGCTCGATTTGGTCCGTTTGGAGATAGTGCTAATCTTAATGCAAGATTGGTGCACGCTTTGTGTCGAACGTACCGTAGGCTCAGAAATAGTCTTGGAGGCACCCGATGGAACTCGTAGGTGAGGTTGGTAATGTGGAGTCTCGTTTCAATCTGTTTTGAGATAGTGTTAGCGTCGGTACAAGATAGGTGCTCGGTTTGCGTCAAACGTAACATAGCCTCGTAAATCCTTTTAGAGGCACCCGATGGTACTTCTAGGTGACGAGGGTCTGGTGGAGCTCTGTTCGGTCCGTTTGGAGACAGTGCTAACCTTGACGCAAGATAGGTGCACGGTTTGCACTGCACGTACCATAGGCTCATAAATAGTTTTGGATGCACCCGAGGGAACTTGTAAGTGACGAGGGTCATGCGGAATCTCGTTTTAGTCCATTTAGAGATAGTATTAGTGTCAGTGCAAGGATTACCTGCATGGGTTGCACCGAACATACCGTAGTCATTGAAATCGTATTGGACGCACTTGATGGGACACCTAGGTGACGAGGCACAAGTGGAAGCTCGGTTCGGTCCGTTTGGAGATAGTGCTACTCTTGATGCAAGATTGGTGCACGGTTTACGTCGAACGTACCGTAGTCTTAGAAATAGTACTGGAGGCACCCGATGGACCTCCTAGGTGAGTTGGGTCATGTGGAATCTCATTCGATTTGTTTTGAGACAGTGTTAGCGTCGGTGCAAGATAGGTGCTCAGTTTGCGTCAAACGTACCATAGGCTCATCAATCCTTTTAGACGCACCTGATGGTACTCCTAGGTGACGAGGGTCTGGTGGAGCTCTGTTCGGTCCGTTTGGAGACAGTGATAACCTTGACGCAAGATACGTGCACGGTTTGCACTGCACGTACCATAGGCTCATAAATAGTTTTGGATGCACCCGATGGAACTCGTAGTGACGTGGGTCGTGTGGAATCTTGTTTTAGTCCGTTTGGAGATAGTGTTAGTGTCAGAGCAAGATAGGTGCACGGTTTACACCGAACATACCATAGGCATAGAAATCGTTTTGGGGCACACTCGTTGGGCTCCTAGGTGACGAGGCTCAAGTGGAAGCTCAGTTTGGTCCGTTTGGAGATAGTGCTACTCTCGATGCAAGATTGGTGCACGGTTTGCGTCGAACATACCGTAGGCTTAGAAACAGTATTAGAGGCACCCGATGGAACTCCTAGGTGAGGTGGGTCATGTCGATTCTCGTTTCGATCTGTTTTGAGACAGTGTTTGTGTCGGTGCAAGATAGGTGCTCGGTTTGCGTCAAACGTACCACGGGCTCATAAATCATTTTAGACGCACCCGATGGTACTCCTAGGAGACAAGGGTCTAGTGGAGCGCTGTTTGGTCCATTTGGAGATAGTGCTAATCTTGACGCAAGATAGGTGCACGGTTTGCACTAAACGTACCATAGGCTCATAAATAGTTTTGGACGCACCCGATGGAACTCGTAAGTGACCTGGGTCAAGTGGAATCTCGTTTTAGTCCGTTTGGAGACAGTGTTAGTGTCAGAGCAAGATAGGTGCACGGTTTCCACCGAACATACCATAGGCATAGAAATCGTTTTGGGCACACTCGATGGGACTCCTAGGTGATGAGGCTCAAGTGGAAGCTCAGTTTGGTCCGTTTGGAGATAGTGCTACTCTCGATGCAAGATTGGTGCACGGTTTGCGTCGAACATACCATAGGCTTAGAAACAGTATTAGAGGCACCCGATGGAACTCCTAGGTGAGGTGGGTCATGTCGATTCTCGTTTCGATCTGTTTTGAGACAGTGTTTGTGTCGGTGCAAGATAGGTGCTCGGTTTGCGTCAAACGTACCATGGGCTCATAAATCATTTTAGACGCACCCGATGGTACTCCTAGGAGACAAGGGTCTAGTGGAGCGCTGTTTGGTCCATTTGGAGATAGTGCTAATCTTGACGCAAGATAGGTGCACGGTTTGCACTAAACGTACCATAGGCTCATAAATAGTTTTGGACGCACCCGATGGAACTCGTAAGTGACCTGGGTCATGTGGAATCTCGTTTTAGTCCGTTTGGAGATAGTGTTAGTGTCAGAGCAAGATAGGTGCACGGTTTCCACCGAACATACCATAGGCATAGAAATTGTTTTGGGCACACTCGATGGGACTCCTAGGTGATGAGGCTCAAGTGGAAGCTCGGTTTGGTCTGTTTGGAGATAGTCCTACTCTTGATGCAAGATTGGGGCACGGTTTGTGTCGAACGTACTGTAGGCTCGGAAATAGTCTTCGAGTCACTCGATGGAACTCCTAGGTGAGGTGGGTCTTGTGGAATCTCGTTTTGATATGTTTTGAGATAGTGTGTAGCGTCGGTGCAAGATAGGTTCTCGGTTTGCGTCAAACGTACCATGGGCTCATAAATCCTTTTAGACACACCCGATGGTACTCCTAGGTGACGAGGGTCTAGTGGAAATCTGTTCGGTCCGTTTGGAACAGTGCTAACCTTGACGCAAGATAGGTGCACGGTTTGCACTGCACATACGATAGGATCAGAAATAGTTTTGGACGCACCCGATAGAAATCATAGGTGACGTGGGCCATGTGGAATCTCGTTTTAGTCTATTTGGAGACATGTTTATATCAGTGCAAGAAAGGTGCACGGTTTGCACCGAACATACCATAGGCATAGAAATTGTTTTGGGCACATTTGATGGGAATCCTAGGTGACGAGGCACCAGTGGAAGCTCGGTTTGGTCCGTTTGGAGATAATGCTACTCTTGATGCAAGATTGGTGCACGGTTTGCGTCGAACGTACCGTAGGCTCGAAAATTGTATTGGAGGCACCCGATGGAACCCCTAGGTGACGTGGGTCATGTGGCATTTGGTTTCGATCTGTTTTGAGACACTTTTAGGAGATAGTGCTAATCTTGACGTAGGATAGGTGCAAGGTTTGCACTGAATATATCATTGGCTCATAAATAGTTTTGGACGCACCCGATGGAACTCGTAAGTGACGAGGGTCGTGTGAAATCTCTTTTTAGTCCGTTTGCAGACAGTGTTAGTGTCAATGCAAGGATAGGTACATGGGTTGCACCGAACGTATCGTAGTCATTGAAATCGTATTGGACGCACTTTATGGGACTCCTAGGTGACAAGGCTCAAGTGGAAGCTTGGTTCGGTCAATTTGGAGATAGTGCTAGTCATGATGCAACATTGGTGCACGGTTTGTGTCGAACGTATCGTAGTCTCAGAAATAGTATTGGAGGCACCCGATGGAACTCCTAGGTGAGGTGGGTTATGTGGAATCTTGTTTCGATCTGTTTTGAGACAGTGTTAGCGTCGATGCAAGATAGGTGCTCGGTTTGCGTCAAACATACCATAGGCTCATAAATCATTTTAGACGTACCCGATGGTACTCCTAGGTGATGAGGGTCTGGTGGAGCTCTGTTTGGTCCATTTGGAGATAGTGCTAATCTTGACGCAAGATAGGTGCACGGTTTGCACTAAATGTACCATAGGCTCATAAATAGTTTTGGACACACCCGATGGAACTCGTAAGTGACGTGGGTCTTGTGGAATCTCGTTTTAGTTCGTTTGGAGACAGTGTTAGTGTCAGAGCAAGATAGGTGCACGGTTTCCACCGAACATACCATAGGCATAGAAATTATTTTGGGCACACTCGATGGGACTCCTAGGTGACGAGGCTCAAGTGGAAGCTCAGTTTGGTCCGTTTGGAGATAGTGCTACTCTTGATGCAAGATTGGTGCACGGTTTGCGTCGAACGTACCGTAGGCTCGGAAATAGTCTTCCAGTCACCCGATGGAACTCCTAGGTGAGGTGGGTCTTGTGGAATCTCATTTCGATCTGTGTTTGAGACAGTGTTAGCGTCGGTGCAAGATAGGTTCTCTGTTTGCGTCAAACGTACCATGGGCTCATAAATCCTTTTAGACGCACCTGATGGTACTCCTAGGTGACGAGGGTCTAGTGGAGATCTGTTCGGTCCGTTTGGAGATAATGCTAACCTTGACGCAAGATAGGTGCACAGATTGCACTGCACATACGATAGACTCAGAAATAGTTTTGGACGCACCCGATGGAAATCATAATTGACGTGGGCCATGTGGCATCTCATTTGAGTCCATTTGGAGACATGTTTATGTCACTGCAAGAAAGGTGCACGGGTTGCACCGAACATACCATAGGCATAGAAATTGTTTTGGGCACATTTGATGGGAATCCTATGTGACGTGGCTCAAGTGGAAGCTCGGTTTGGTCCATTTGGAGATAGTGCTACTCTTGATGCAAGATTGGTGCACGGTTTGCGTCGAACGTACCGTAGGCTCAAAAATTGTATTGGAGGCACCCGATGGAACTCCTAGGTGACGTGGGTCATGTGGCATCTCGTTTTGATCTGTTTTGAGATAGTGTTAGGAGATAGTACTAATCTTGACGCAGGATAGGTGCACGGTTTGCACAGCACGTACCATAGGCTCATAAATAGTTTTGGACGCATGCGATGGAACTCGTAAGTGACGTGGGTCGTGTGGAATCTTGTTTTAGTCCGTTTGGATACAGTGTTTATGTCAGTGCAAGGATAGGTGCATGAGTTCCACCCAAAATACCATAGTCATTGAAATCGTATTGGGTGCACTTGATGGGACTCCTAGGTGACAAGGCTCAAGTGGAAGCTCGGTTCGGTCCGTTTGGAGATAGTGCTACTCTTGATGCAAGATTGGTGCACGATTTGCGTCGAATGTACGGTAGGCTCGAAAATTGTATTGGAGGCACCCGATGGAACTCCTAGATGACGTGGGTCATGTGGCATCTCGTTTCGATGTGTTTTGAGACAGTGTTAGAAGATACTACTAATCTTGACGCAGGATAGGTGCACGGTTTACACTGAATGTACCATTGGCTCATAAATAGTGTTGGACGCACCTGATGGAACTCGTAAGTGACGAGGGTCATGTCGAATCTCGTTGTAGTCCGTTTGGAGACAGTGTTAGTGTCAATGCAAGGATAGGTACATCGTTGCACCAAACATACCTTAGTCATTGAAATCGTATTGGACACACTTGATGGGACTCCTAGGTGACAAGGCTCAAGTGGAAGCTTGGTTCGGTCCGTTTGGAGATAGTGCTACTCTTGATGCAAGATTGGTGCACGGTTTTGCGTCGTACGTACCGTAGTCTCAGAAATAGTATTGGAGGAGCCCGATGGAACTCTTAGGTGAGGTGGGTCATGTGGAATCTAGTTTCGATCTGTTTTGAGACAGTGTTTGCGTTGGTGCAAGATAGGTGCTCGGTTTGTGTCAAATGTACCATAGGCTCATAAATCATTTAGACACACCCGATGGTACTCCTGGGTGATGAGGGTTAGGTGGAGCTCTGTTCGGTCTGTTTGGAGATAGTGCTAACCTTGACCAAGATAGGTGCACGGTTTGCACTGCATGTACCATAGGCTTATAAATAGTTTTGGATGCACCCGATGGAACTTATAAGTGACGTGGGCCGTGTGGTATCTCGTTTTAGTCCATTTGGAGACAGTGTTTATGTCAATGCAATATAGGTGCACGGTCTGCACCCAAAATACCATAGGCATAGAAATTGTTTTGGGCACACTCGATGGGACTCCTAGGTGACGGGGCTCAAGTGGAAGCTTGGTTCGGTCTATTTGGAGATAGTGCTTCTCTTGATGTAAGATTGATGCACGATTTGCGTCGAACGTACCGTAGGCTCAAAAATTGTATTGGAGGCACTCGATGAAACTCCTAGGTGACGTAGGTCATGTGGCATCTCGTTTCAATCTGTTTTGAGACAATGTTAGGAGATAGTGCTAATCTTGATGCAGGATAGGTGCACGGTTTGCACTGAAAGTACCATTAGCTCATAAATAGTTTTGGACGCACCCGATGGAACTCATAAGTGACATGGGTCATGTAGAATCTTGTTTTAGTCCGTTTGGAGACAATATTAGTGTTAGTGCAAGGATAGGTGCATGGGCTGCACCGAACATACCGTAGTCATTGAAATCGTATTGGACGCACTTGATGGGACTCCTAGGAGATGAGGCTCGAGTGGAAGCTCGGTTCGGTCCGTTTGGAGATAGTTCTACTCTTGATGCAAGATTGGTGCACGGTTTGCGTCGAACGTACCGTAGACTTAGAAATAGTATTGGAGGCACCCGATGGAACTCATAGGTGAGGTGGGTCATGTGGAATCACGTTTCGATCTGTTTTGGGACAGCGTTAGCATCGGTGCAAGATAGGTGCTCGGTTTGCATCACACTTACCAAAGGCTCATAAATCATTTTAGACGCACCCGATGGTACTCCTAGGTGATGAGGGTCTGGTGGAGCTTTGTTCGGTCCGTTTGGAGATAGTGCTACTCTTGATGCAAGATTGGTGCACGGTTTGCGTCGAATGTATCGTAGGCTCGAAAATTGTATCGGAGGCACCCAATGGAACTCCTTCGTGATGATACTCAATTAGAAGGTCGATTTGGTCCGTTTGAGGATAGTGCTAATCTTTACGCAAGATAGTTGCACGGTTTGCGCCGAACGTTCCATAGGCTTGAAAATCATTTTGGACGCACCCGATGGAACTCCTTGGTGACGTGGATCATGTGGAATCTCGTTTCGGTTTATTTAGAGGTAATGTTAGTGTTAGTGCAAGATAGGTTTGCGCCAAATGTAGCATACGCTCAAAAGTCATTTTGGATGCACCCGATGGTACTATTTGGTGATGAGGCTCAAGTGGAAACTCGTTTTGGTCCGTTTGTATATAGTGCTAATCTTGATGCAAGATAGTTCCTCAGTTTGCGCCGAACATACCATAGGCTTGGAAATCGTTCCCGACGCACCCGATGGTACTCTTAGGGGACATGGGTCATCTGGAATCTCGTTTCGGTTGGTTTGGAACAGTGTTAGTGTCGGTGCAAGATAGGTGCACGGTTTGCGCCAAACATACCATAGGCTCAGAAGTTGTTTTGGTTGCACCCGATGGTACTCCCTGGTGACGAGGATCAAGTGGAAGCTCATTTCGGTCCATTTGGAGATAGTGATAATCCTGATGGAAGATAGTTGCTCGGTTTGTGCCGAACATACCATAGGCTCGAAAATCATTTTGGATGCAACCGATGGTACTCCCAAGGGACATGGGTCATATGGAATCTCATTTTGATTCGTTTGGAGACAGTGTTAGTGTGAGTGTAAGATAGATGCACGGTTTGCGTCAAATGTTCCATAGGCACAGAAATCATTTTGGACGCAGCCGATGGTACTCATAGGAGACGAGGCTCAAGTGGACGCTTGTTTCGGTCCGTTCGGACATAGTGCTAATCTTGACATAAGAAAGTTCCTCGGTTTGTGCCGAACGTACTATAGGCTCAGAAATCATTTTGAACGCATCCGATGGAACTCCTAGGTGACGTGTGTCATGTAGAATCTTATTTCGGTCCGTTGGGAGATAGTGTTAGTGTTGGTGCAAGATAGGTGCACGGTTTACGCCAAATGTACCATAAGCACAGGAATTGTTTTGGACGCACCCGATGGTACTCCTTGGTGACAAGGCTATACTGGATACTAAATTTGGTCCATTTGGAGATAGTGCGAATCTTTACGCAAGATAAGTGCACAGTTTGCGTCCATACCACAGGCTCTGAAATCATTTTTGATGCACCTGATGGAAGTCGTTGGTGACGTGGGCCATGTCAAATCTTGTTTTGGACCATTTGGAGACAGTGTTAGTGTCGGTGCAAAATAGGTGCACAGTTTTTACCAAATATACCATAGGCTCAGAAATCATTTTGGACACACCTGATGGAACTCTTAGGTGACGAGGCTCGAGAGGAAGCGCGGTCCGTTTGGAGATAGTGCTAATCTTGATGCAAGATAGTTGCTCAGTTTGCGCCGAATGTACCATAGGCTCGGAAATCATTTTGGACGCACCTGATGGTACTCTTAGGTGACGTGGATCATGTGCAATCTCGTTTCAGTCGCTTTGGAGATAGTGTTAGTGTCGGTGCAAGATAGGTGCACGGTTTGCGCCAAATGTACCATAGGCTCACAAATCATTTTGGACACATCCGATGGTACTCCTAGCTAGCGAGGCCAAAGTAGATGCTCGTTTTGGTCCGTTTAGAGATATTGCTAATCTTTACCCTAGATAGGTGCACGGTTTGTACCGAACATACCATAGGCTCAAAAATTGGATGCACCCGATGGTACTCTAAGGTAACATGGGTCATGTGGAATCTTGTTCCGGTCTGTGTTGGAGACAGTGTTTGGGTCGGTGCAAGATAGGTGCATAGTTTGCACCAAATGTACCACATGCTTAGAAATCCTATAGGACGCACCCGATGGTACTCCTTGGTGATGAGGCCCTAGTGGATGCTCACTTCGGTCTGTTTGGAGATAGTGCTAATCTTGATGCAAGATATGTACATGGTTTGCACTGAACGTACCATAGGCTCTGAAATCCTTTTGGACGGACCCGATGGAACTCCTTGCTGACGAGGCTCAAGTGGAAACTCGTTTCATTCTATTTGGAGATAGTGCTAATTTTGATGCAAGATAGTTGCTCGGCTTGCGCCGAACATACCATAGGATCAGAAATCGTATTGGACGCACCCGATGGTACTCCTAGGTAACGTGGGTCATGTGAAATCTCGTTTCGATCTATTTGGAGACAGTGTTAGTGTCGGTGCAAGATAGGTGCACGATTTGCTCCAAATGTACCATAGGCTCGAAAATCATTTTAGATGCACCTGATGGAACTCCTAGGTGACGTGAGTCAAGTGAAAGCTCGTTTTGGTCCATTTGGAGATAGTGCTAATCTTGACACAAGATAGTGGTTTGGTTTGCGCTAAACATACCATAGGCTCAGAAATTGTTTTGGATGCATCCGATGGTACTCCTAGGTGACGTGGGTCTTGTGGTATCTCGTTTCGGTCCATTTGGAGACAGTGTTAGTGTCGGTGCTAGATAGGTGCACAGTTTGCGCCAAACATACCATAGGCTCACAAATCATTTTGGACGCACCCGATGGTACTCTTTATGACGTGGGTCATGTGGAATCTTGTTTCGATCCGTTTGGAGATACTGTTTGTGTCGATGCAAGATATGTCATGGTTTATGCCAAACGTACTATAGGCTCAGATATCATTTTTTATGCACCTAATGGTACTCCTTGATGATGATGCACAATTAGAGGCTCGATTTGGTCCGTTTACAGATAGTGCTAATATTGACGCAAGATAGTTGCACAGTTTATGCCGAACGTACCATAGGCCTAAAATCATTTTAGACCCACCCAATGGAACTCCTTTGTGACGTGGATCATGTGGAGTCTCTTTTTGGTATGTTTGGAGATAGTGTTATTGTTGGTGCAAGATAGGTTAGCGCCAAACGTACTATAGGCCCAAAAGTCATTTTGGACGCACCCGATGGTCCTAGTTGGTGACGAGGCTCAAGTAGAAGATCGATTCGGTCCGTTTGGAGATAGTGCTAATCTTGATGCAAGATAGTTGCTCGGTTTGAGCCGAACATACCATTGGCTTGGAAATTGTTTTGGAAGCACCCGATGGTACTCCTAGGGGACATGGGTCATGTGGAATCTCGTTTTGGTCTGTTTGGAAACAGTGTTAGTGTTGATGCAAGATAGGTACATGATTTGTGCCAAACGATCGTAGACTCAGAAATAGTTTTGGATGGACCCGATGGTACTCCTAGGTGATGAGGCTCAAGTGGAAGCTCGTTTTGATCCATTTCAAGATGTGCTAATGTTGACGCAAGAAAGTTGCTCGGTTTGCGCCGAAGATACCATAGGCTCGGAAATCATTTTGGATGCACTCGATGGTACTCCTAGGTGATGTGGGTCATGTGGAATCTTGTTTCAATCTATTTGGAGACAGTGTTAGTGTCGGTGCAAGATAAGTGGATGGTTTGCGCAAAATATACCATCGGCTCAGAAATTGTATTAGAGACACCCGAAGGTACTTTTAGGTGATGATGCTCAAGTGGAAGCTCGTTTCAGTCCGTTTGGAGATAGTGCTAATCTTGATGAAAGATGGTTGCTCGGTTTGCGTCGAACAAACCTTAGGCTCAGAAATCGTTTTGGATGCACCCGATGGTACTCCTAGGGGACATGGGTCAGAAGGAACCTTGTTTTAATCTAGTTGGAGATAGTGTTTGTATCAGTGCAAGATAGGTGTACAGTTTGTGCCAAACGTACCATAGGCATAGAGATTATTTTTGATGCAACCGATGGTACTATTAGGTGACGAGGCTCCAGTGGAAACTTGTTTTGGTCTGTTCGGAGATAGTGCTAATCTTGACGTAAGAAAGTTGCTTAGTTTGCGCCGAACGTACCATAGGCTTGAAAATCATTTTCGACGCACCCGATGGAACTCCTAGGTTACATGATCATGTGGAATCTCATTTTGGTCCATTTGGATACAGTGCTAGTGTTGGTGCAAGATAGGTGCACGGTTTGCACCAAACGTACCATAGGCTCAGGAACTATTTTGGACGCACCCGATGGTACTTCTGGGTGACAAGGCTATACTAGATGCTCACTTTGGCCCATTTGGAGATAGTGCTAATCTTGATGCAAGATAGGTGCACAGTTTGCGTCGAATATACCACAGGCTCTGAAATCGCTTTGGACGCACCCGATGGAACTTGTAGGTGATGTGGGGCATGTGGAATCTTGTTTCAGTCTGTTTTGGAGACAATGTTAGTGTTGGTACAAGATAGGTGCACGGTTTGCGCCAAACGTACCATAGGCTCAGAAATAGTTTTGGACGCACATGATGGTACTCCTAGGTGACGTGGGTCATGCGGAATCTCGTTTGAGTCCGTTTGGACACAGTGTTGGTGTCGGTGCTAGATAGGTGCACGTTTTGTGCCAAACGTACCATAGGCTCACAATCATTTTGGACGCACTCAATGGTACTCCTAGGTGACGTGGGTCATGTGGAATCTTATTTTGGTCCGTTTGGAGTCAGTGTCAGTGCAAGATAGGTGCACGGTTTGAGCGAAACATATCATAAGCACACAAATTGTTTTGGCACACTCAATGGTACTCCTTGGTGACGAGGCTCAAGTGAAGTACGTTTAGGCCCATTTGGAGATAGTGCTAATCTTGATGCATGATAGGTGCATGGTTTGCGCCGAATGTACCATAGGCTCAGAAATTAGACGCACCCATGGTACTCCAAGCTGACGTGGGTCATGTGCAATCTCATTTCGGTCTGTTTGGAGACAGTGTTAGCATCCGTGCAAGATAGGCGCATGGCTTGCGCCAAGCGTACCAAGGCTCAGAAAAACTTTTGGATGCACCTGATGGTACTCCTACGTGACGAGGCTCTAGTGGATGCTCACCTCGGTCTATTTGGACACAGTGCTAATCTTGATGCAAGATAGGTGCACGGTTTGCGCCTAACGTACCATAGGCTCAGAAATTGTTTTAGACACATCTGATGGTACTCCTAGGTGATAAGGTTATACTGGATGCTCACTTCGGTCCATTTGGATTTAGTGCTAACTTGACGCAAGATAGGTGCATGGTTTGCATGAAACGTACCATAGGCTCTGAAATCTTTTTGGACACACCCGATGGAACTCATAGGTGACGTGGGCCATGTGGAATCTTGTTTCAATCTATTTGGAGATAGTGTTAGTGTTGGTGCAAGATAGGTGTGGTTTGCACCAAACATACCATTGACTCAGAAATTGTTTTGGACGCACCCGATGGTACTCCTTGGTGGCGAGGCTCAAGTTGAAGCACGGTCCGTTTGGAGATTGTGCTAATCTTGATGCAAGATAGTTGCTTGGTTTGCGCCGAACGTACCATAGACTCGAAAATCATTTTGGACACACCCAATGGTACTCCTAGGTGACGAGGCTCTAGTGGATGTTCAGTTCGATCCGTTTGGAGATAGTGCTAATCTTTATGCAAGATAGGTGCACGGTTTGCGCCAAATGTACTATCAGCTTAGAAGTTGTTTGGATGCACCCGATGGTACTCCTTGGTGATTTGGCTCAAGTGGAAGCTCGTTTTGGTCTGTTTGGAGATAGTGCTAATCTTGGTGCAAGATAGTTGCTCGCTTTGCGCCAAACATACAATAGGCTCAGAAATTGTTTTGAACACACCTAATGGTACTCCTAGGTGACGTGGGTCATGTGGAAACTCATTTTGATCCATTTGGAGACAGTGTTAGTTTCGGTGAAAGATAGGTACACGGTTTGCACCGAACTTACCATAGGCTTGAAAATCATTTTGGATGCACCCGATGGAACTCCTCGGTGATGTGGATCTTGTGGAATCTTGTTTTGGTCTATTTGGAGATAGTGTTATTGTCGGTGCAAGATAGGTTTGCACCAAGCGTACCATAGGCTCAAAAGTCATTTTGGTTGCACCCGATGGTACTACTTGCTGATGAGGCTCAAGTGAAAGCTCATTTCGGTCCATTTGGAGATAGTGCTAATCTTGATGCAAGATAGTTTCTCGGTTTGCGCCGAACATACCATTGGCATGGAAATCATTTCGGACGGACCTAGTGGTACTCCTAGGGGACATGGGTGATATGAACCCGCAAGGGTTTGTGGTCGATCTTTCGATGAGAAGCGTGAGATAACTCGATTGGTGGATGGAGATGACGTTCACGGCCCGACTGCAGCCTTCCAAGACCGCGCCTTAGCGACCGATACACCACTTCCCAAGGCTGTCACGATCTTGTGGAGCATGACAACCAGCCCCTAGGGCTCCTGTCCTGCAAGCAATCGAAGAACTAGCAAGAACGAGGAAACAAGCACTGAAATTGCAAGATAAAATTGAAGGTTTCACACTGAATCTTATTATGAGTGGGGTTCTGAAGACAAGGAGACGGACGACTGGATCAGCACGCGCGCCTACAAGCAAGTAGCGATGGCTAAACTTGATCTAAACAAAACCCAAGTGTTCCTGGTGGCGGCTAAGGGGTATATGACGTGTGGAGGATGACCACAAGAGAGTTTGGGTCGTGCTCCAACCCTAGGACGCGTTCCTACTGGACTCTAAATGATACAAGCCTATTGGGCTAACTTAAGGTGGCGCAGCACCCTGGACAGAATAGACCTCTCGGTGATTTTTGGACTGTTGACGCCGCTTCTGAGCAGGTATGAGTACAAGGTCAGATCCGTATCAAAGTAGACTTTATTAGCTTTCCAACAAGTCCAGAATCACCCCAATCCGACTCCGTATGTAACCGTGGCGACCGTCGCAAGTTGGAGGTGTGCTGCAGTCCGAATCCAGCCTACGCGAGACCTTTTCCCTTTCGGTCTTCTCCTTGATTCCTAATCAAAACAAGAGTACACGTGTCTCCAAGATCTAAATAGGATGGACAAGAGGTCAAGAAGGAACTCACTTGATGATTAACTTTTCGAGCACGAGCACGAGTAATAGGACCAGCAGGTGTCGGCGTGGACGACATGGATGTATGATCGGTGTTGATGTCCTCATCAATGGGTCATGTGGAATCTCATTTCGATCTGTTTCGAGACAGTGTTAGTATTGGTGCAAGAGAGGTGCACGGTTTGCGCCAAATGTATCATAGGCTCAGAAGTCATTTTGGGTGCACCCGATGGTACACCCTGGTGATGAGGCTCATGTGGAAGCTTGTTTCGGTCTGTTTGGAGATAGTGCTAATCTTGACGTGGGATAGTTGCTCGGTTTGCGCCGAACATACCGTAGGCTCAAAAATCATTTTGGACGCACCCGATGGAACTCCTAAGTGACGTGGGTCATGTGGAATCTTGCTTCGGTCCATTTGGAGATAGTGCTAGTGTCGGTGCAAGATAGGTGCACGGTTTGCGCCAAACATACCATAGGCTCAGGAATTGTTTTGGACGCACCCAATGGTACTCGTAGGTGACAAGGCTATATTGGATGCTCACTCCAGCTGGTTTGGAGATACTGCTAATCTTGACGTGAGATAGTGCACGGTTTGCATCAAACATATCACAGGCTCAGAAATTGTTTTGGACGCAAAAGATGAAACTCGTAGGTGACGTTGTCCATGTGGAATCACATTTCAGTCTATTTGGAGACAGTGTTTGTGCAAGATAGGTGCACGGTTTGCACCAAACGTACTGTTGGCTCAGAAATCCTTTTGGACGCACCTAATGGTACTCCTATGTGACGTGGGTCATGTGGAATCTCGTTTCGGTCAGTCTGGAGATAGTGCTAGAGTCGGTGCTAGATAGGTGCACGGTTTGTGCCAAACATACCATAGGCTCACAAATCATTTTGGACACACCTGATGGTACTCCTAGGAGACGAGGCTCAAGTAGAAGCACGTTTCGGTTTGTTTGAAGATAGTGCAAGTCTTGACACAAGATAAGTGCACGGTTTGCACTGAACGTACCATAGGTTTAGAAATTGGATGCACCTGATGGTGCTCCAAGGTGACGTGGGTCATGTGGAATCTTGTTTTGGTCTGTTTGGAGACAGTGTTAGTGTTTGTGCAAGATAGGTGCATGGTTTGCGCCAAACGTACCATAGACTTAGAATTCCTTTTGGACGCACCCGATAGTACTCCTAGGTGACGAGGCTCTAGTGGATGCTCACTTCGGTCCGTTTGGCGATAGTGTTAATCTTGATGCAAAATAGGTCCACAATTTATGTCAAATGTACTATAGGCTCAGAAATTATTTTGGACGCACCCGATGGTACACCTAGGTGACAAGGCTCTATAGGATGCTCACTTTGGCCCATTTGGGGATAGTGGCAATCTTAACAAATGATAGGTGCATGGTTTGCGCTGAACATACCACAAGCTCTGAAACTATTTTGGACGCACCTGATGGAACTCCTAGGTGACGTGGGTCATGCGGATTCTCGTTACGGTCTGTTTGGAGACAGTGTTAGTGTTGGTGCAAGATAGGTGCACGGCTTACACAAAACGTACAATAGGATCAGGAATCATTTTATGCGCACCCGATGGTACTCCTAGGTGATGAGGCTCTAGTGGATATTCACTTCGGTTCGTTTGGAGATAGTGCTAATCTTGATGCAAGATAGGTGGAGAGTTTGCACCGAACATAGCATGGGCACAGAAATTGTTTTGGACGCAACCGACGGAACTCCTAGGCGATGTGGGTCATGACGAATCTCGTTTCGGTCCGTTTGGTGATAGTGTTAGTGTCGGTGCAAGATAGGTGCACGGTTTGTGCCAAACGTACCATAGGCTCAGAAATCATTTTGGACGCACCCGATGGTACTCCTAGGTGATGATGCTC
Organism: Saccharum officinarum; assembly: GCA_020631735.1. NCBI lineage: Eukaryota > Viridiplantae > Streptophyta > Magnoliopsida > Poales > Poaceae > Saccharum > Saccharum officinarum. The sequence goes on along the minus strand of CM036176.1, from coordinate 38,027,341 downwards.
AATTGGAAGCTCGATTTGGTGCATTTAGAGATAGTGCTAATCATGACGCAAGAGAGTTGCACGGTTTGCGCCAAAACGTACCATAGGCTTGAAAAGCACTTTGGACACACCCGATGGAACTACTTTGATGACGTGGATGATGTAGAGTCTCATTTTGATCTGTTTGGAGATAGTGTTAGTGTTGGTGCAAGAATAGGTGCACAGTTTGCGCCAAAAGTACCATAGGCTCAAAAGTCATTTTAGACGCACCCGATGGTACTCCTAGGTGACGAGGCTCAGGTGGAAGCTTGTTTTGGTTCAATTGGAGATAGTGCTAGCCTTGATGGAAGAAAGTTGCTCGCTTTGCACCGAACGTACCATAGGCTCAGAAATCATTTTGGGTCCACACGATGGAACTCCTGAGGGGTCTGGGTCATGTGGAATCTGATTTCAGTCTATTTAGAGACAGTGTTAGTGTCAGTGCAAGATAGGTGCACAGTTTACGCCAAACATACCATAGTCTCAGAAATTGTTTTAGACGCACCCGATGGTACTCCTAGGTGACGAGGCTCAAGTGAAAGCTCGATTCGGTCAGTTTGGAGATTGTAACAATCTTGACACAAGATAGGTGCACGGTTTGTGCCAAACGACCATTGGCATGAAAATCATTTCTGACGCACTAGATGGAACTCCTTGGTGACGTGGATCTTGTGGAATCTCGTTTCGTTCTAACTGAAAATACTATTATTATCGGTGCAAGATAGGTTTGCGCCAAACGTACCATAGGCTCAAAAGTTATTTTGGACGCACCCGATGGTACGACTTGGTGACGAGGCTCAAGTGGAAGCTCGTTTCGGTCCATTTGGACATAGTGCTAATCTTGATGCAAGATAGTTGCTCGGTTTGCACCAAACGTACCATAGGCTTAGAAGTCATTTTAGATGCACCCGATGGTATTCCCTGGTGACGAGGCTCAAGTGGAAGCTAGTTTCGGTCTGTTTGGAGATAGTGCTTATGTTGAAGCAAGATAGTTGCTCGGTTTGCGTGAACATACCATAGGCTCAGAAATCATTTTGGACGCACCTGATGGTACTTCTAGGGGACATGGGTCATATGGAATCTCGTTATGATCTGTTTGGAGACAACGTTAGTGTCAGTGCAAGATAGGTGCACGGTTTGCACTAAACGTATGATAGGCACAGAAATCGTTTTGGACACAGTCAATGGTACTCCTAGGTGACGAGGCTGAAGTGGAGGCATGTTTCGGTACGTTTGGGGATAATGCTAATCTTGACGCAAGAAAGTTGCTTGGTTTGTGCCGAACGTACCATAGGCTTGGAAATCATTTTGGATGCACCTAATGGAACTCCTAGGTGATGTGGGTCATGTGAAATCTCATTTTAGTCCGTTTGGAGACAGTGCTAGTGTCGGTGCAAGATAGGTGGTTTGTGCCAAACGCACCATAGGCTTAGGAATTGTTTTGAATGCACCCGATGGTACTCATAGGTGACAAGGCTATACTGGATGCTCACTCCGGCCAGTTTAGAGATAATGCTAATCTTGACGCAAGATTGGTGCATGGTTGGTGTTGAACGTACCACGGGCTCTGAAATTGTTTTGGACACACCTGATGGAACTCGTAGGTGACGTGGACCATGTGGAATCATGTTTTGGTATGTTTGGATACAGTGTTAGTGTCGGTGCAAGATAGGTGCATGGTTTGCACCAAACATACCGTTGGCTCGTAAATCATTTTGGATGCACCTGATGGTACTACTAGGTGACATGGGTCATGTGGAAACTCATTTTGGTCTATTTGGAGACAGTGCTAGTGTCCGTGTAAGACAGTTGGACAGCTTGCGCCAAACATACCATTGGCATAGAAATACTTTTTGGCGCAGCCAATGGTACTCCTAGGTGACTAGGCTCTAGTGGGTGCTAACTTCGGTTCAATTGAAGAAAGTGCTAATCTTGATGCAAGATAGGTGCACAGTTTGTGCCAAACGTACCATATGCTCTGAAATCATTTTGGACGCACACGATGGTACTCCTAGGTGACAACGCTGAATTAGAAGCTTGATTTGTTCCGTTTGTATATAGTGCTAATCTTGATGCAAGATAGTTGCACGGTTTGCGCTGAAAATACCATAGGCTTGAAAAAGGTTTTGGACACATCCGATGGAACTCCTTGATGACGTGGATCATGTTTCAATATGTTTGGAGATAGTGTTAGTGTCGGTGCAAGATAGGTGCACAGTTTGTGCCAAATGTACCATAGGCTCAAAAGTCATTTTGGAGGCACCTGATGGTACTCCTAGGTGACGAGGCTCAAGTGAAAGCTCATTTTGGTCCGTTTGGAGATACAGCTAATCTTGATGCAAGAAAGTTGCTCAGTTTGCGTCGAACGTACCATAGTTTCAAAAATTATTTTGGACGCACTCGATGGTACAAATAAATGATGAGGCTCAAGTGGAAGCTCGATTCAGTCTGTTTGTTGATAGTACTAATCTTGACGTAAGATAGGTGCACGGTTTGTGTCGAACGTACCACAGGCTCTAAAATCATATTGGACGCACCCGATGGAACTCCTAGGAGCCGTTGATCATGCGGAATCTTGTTTCGGTCTGTTTGGAGACAGTGTTAGTGTGCGTATAAGATAGGTGCATGGTTTGTGCCAAACATACCACCGGCTTAGGAGTCATTTTGGATGTCTTGATGGTACTCCCTAGTGACGAGGCTCAAGTGGAGGCTCGTTTCGGTCCGTTTGGAGATAGTGCTAATCTTGATGCAAGATAGTTGCTCAGTTTGCATCAAACATACCATAGGCTCAAAAATCATTTAGAACGCACCCGATGGTACTCCTAGGTGACGTGGGTCATGTGGAAACTCGTTTCGATCTGTTTGGAGACAGTGCTAGTGTCGGTGCAAGATAGGTGCACGATTTGCGTCGAATGTAGCAGAGGCTTGAAAATCGCTTTTGTTGCACCAGATGGAACTCCTTGGTGATGTGAATCTTGTGAAATCTCGTTTTGGTCTGTTTGGAGATAGTGTTATTGTCGGGGCAAGATAGGTTTGCGCCAAACGTAATATAGCCTCAAAAGTCATTTTGGACACACTTGATGGTACTACTTGGTGATGAGGCTCTAGTGGAAGCTTATTTTAGTTTGTTTGGAGATAGTGCTAATCTTGATGCATGATAGTTGCTCGGTTTGCGCCGAATGTACCATTGGCTTTGAAATCATGTTGGACGCACCCAATGGTACTGCTAGGGGACATGGGTCATGTGGCATTTCGGTCTGTTTGGAGACTATGTTAGTGTTGGTGCAAGATAGGTGCTTGGTTTGCACCAAACATACCATAGGCTCAGAAGTCGTTTTGGATGCACCCGATGGAACTCCCTAGTGACGAGGATCAAGTGGAAGCTCGTTTCGGTCTGTTTGGAGGTAGTGCTTATCTTGATGCAAGATAGTTGCTCGGTTTGCACTGAACGTACCACATGCTCGAAAATTATTTTGGACGCACCTAAAGGTACTCGTAGGGGACATGCATCATGTGGAATCTCATTTTGATATGTTTGGAGACAGTGTTTGTGTCAGTGCAAGATAGTTACACAGTTTGCGCCAAACGTACCATAGGCACAGAAATCATTTTGGACGCAGTGATGGTACTCCTAGCTGACGAGGCTCAAGTGGAAGCATGTTTCAGTCTGTTTGGAGATAGTGCTAATCTTGACGCAAGAAAGTTGCTCGGTTTGCGCCGAACGTACCATAGGCTCGGAAATCGTTTTGGACGCACCCGATGAAACTCCTAGGCAATGTGGGTCATGAGGAATCTCGTTTCGGTCCGTTTGGTGATAGTGTTAGTGTTGGTGCAAGATAGGTGAACGGTTTGTGCCAAATGTACCATAGGCTCAGAAATCATTTTGGACGCACCCTATGGTACTGCTAGGTGACGATGCTCAATTGGAAGCTCGATTTGGTCCATTTGGAGATAGTGCTAATCTTGACGCAAGATAGTTGCACGGTTTGCGCCGAACGTACCAAGGCTTGAAAAATGTTTTGGACACACTCGATGGAACTCCTTGATGACATGGATCTTGTGGAGTCTCGTTTTGATCTATTTGGAGATAGTGTTAGTGTCAGTGCAAGAATAGATGCACAGTTTGCGCCAAAGGTGCCATAGGCTCAAAGTCATTTTGGACACAAACGATGGTACTCCTTGGTGACAAGGCTCAGGTGGAAGCTTGTTTTAGTCCATTTGGAGATAGTGTTGTCCTTGATAGAAGAAAGTTGCTCGCTTTGCGCTGAACGTACCATAGGCTCAGAAATCGTTTTGGGGGCACACGATGGAACTCCTGAGTGGTGTGGGTCATGTGGAATCTCATTTCAGTCCATTTGGAGACAATGTTAGTGTCAGTGCAAGATAGGTGCACAGTTTACGCCAAACATACCATAGTCTCATAAATTGTTTTAGACGCACCCGATGATACTCCTAGGTGACGAGGCTCAAGTGAAAGCTCGATTCGGTCAGTTTGGAGATTGTAACAATCTTGACACAAGATAGGTGCACGGTTTGTGCCGAACGACCATTGGCATGAAAATCAATTTTGACGCACTAGATGGAACTCCTTGGTAACGTGGATCTTGTGGAATCTCGTTTTAGTCTAACTGGAAATAGTGTTATTATTGGTGCAAGATAGGTTTGCACCAAATGTACCATAGGCTCAAAAGTCATTTTAGACGCACCCGATGGTACTACTAGGTGACGAGGCTCAAGTGGAAGCTTGTTTCGGTCCGTTTGGAGATAGTGCTAATCTTGATGCAAGATAGTTGCTCGGTTTGCACCAAATGAACTATAGGCTCAGAAGTCATTTTGGATGCACCCGATGCTACTCCCTAGTGACGAGCCTCAAGTGCAAGCTAGTTTCGGTCCGTTTGGAGATAGTGCTTATGTTGAAGCAAGATAGTTGCTCGGTTTGCGCTGAACGTACCATAGGCTCAGAAATCATTTTGGACGCACCCAATGGTACTCCTAGGTGACATGGGTCATATGGAATCTCATTTTGATCCGTTTGGAGACAACGTTAGTGTCGGTGCAAGATAGGTGCACGATTTGCACCAAACGTACGATAGGCACATAAATCATTTTGGACGCAGTTGATGGTACTCCTAGGTGACGAGGCTCAAGTGGAAGCATGTTTCGGTCCGTTTGGAGATAATGCTAATCTTGATGCAAGAAAGTTGCTCGGTTTGTGCCGAACGTACCATAGGCTTGGAAATTATTTTGGATGCACCCAATGGATCTCCTAGGTGACGTGGGTCATGTGGAATCTCATTTTGGTCCGTTTGGTGACGGTGCTAGTGTCGGTGCAAGATAGGTGCCCGGTTTGCACCAAACGCACCATAGGCTCAGGAATTGTTTTGGACGCACCCGATGGTACACATAGGTGACAAGGCTATGTATGCTCACTCCAGCTGATTTGGAGATAATGCTAATCTGGATACAAGATTGGTGCATGGTTGGTGTCGAACGTACCACAGACTCTGAAATTGTTTTGGACACACCCGATGGAACTCGTTGGTGACGTGGACCATGTGGAATCACGTTTTGGTCTGTTTGGAGACAGTGTTAGTGTCGGTGCAAGATAGTTGCACGGTTTGCACTAAACATACCGTTGGCTCATAAATCATTTTGGATGCACCCGATGGTACTACTAGGTGACGTGGGTCATGTGGAATCTCATTTTGGTCTGTTTGGAGACAGTGCTAGTGTACGTGCAAGATAGTTGGATGGCTTGCGCCAAACGTACCATTGACTCAAAAATACTTTTCGACACAGCCAATGGTACTCCTAGGTGACTAGGCTCTAGTGGGTGCTCACTTTGGTTCATTTGGAGATAGTGCTAATCTTGATGCAAGATAGATGCACAGTTTGTGCCAAACGTACCATAGGCTCAGAAAATCATTTTGGACACACATAATGGTACTCCTAGGTGACAACGCTCAATTAGAAGCTTCATTTGTTCCATTTGGAGATAGCGCTAATCTTGACGCAAGATAGTTGCACGGTTTGCGCTGAACGTACCATAGGCTTGAAAAAGGTTTTGGACACACCCGATGGAACTCCTTGATGACGTGGATCATGCGGAATCACGTTTCTGGATCATGCAGAATCACGTTTCAATCTATTTGGAGATAGTGTTAGTGTCGGTGCGAGATAGGTGCACAGTTTGCGCCAAACGTACCATAGGCTCAAAAGTCATTTTGGAGGCACCTGATGGTGCTTCTATGTGACGAGGCTCAAGTGGAAGCTTGTTTTGGTCCGTTTAGAGATAGAGCTAATCTTGATGCAAGAAAGTTGCTCAGTTTGCATCGAACGTACCACAGGTTCAGCACACGATGGAACTCCTAGGTGATGTGGGTCATGTGGAATCTCATTTCGGTCCATTTGGAGATAGTGTTAGTGTCAGTGCAATATAGGTGCTCGGTTTGCACCAAATGTACCATAGGTTGAAAAATCATTTTTGATGCACACTCCAAGATGACGAGGCTCAAGTGGAAGCTCGTTTTGGTCCGTTTGGAGATAGTGCTAATCTTGACGCAAGATAGGTGAACAGTTTACGGCGAACATACCATAGGCATGGAAATTATTTTGGACGCACCTGATGGAACTCCTAGGCGACATGGGTCAAGTGGAATCTCATTTCGGTTTATTTGGAGACAGTGTTAGTGTCAGTGCAAGATAGGTGCACGGTTTGCGCCAAACATACTATATGCTCAGAAATAATTTTGGGCACACCCGATGGTACTCCAAAACGATGAGGCTCTGGTGGATGCTCACTTTGGTCTATTTGGGAATAGTGCTAATCATAATGCAAGGTAGGTGGATAGTTTGGGCTGAACGTAGCATAGACATGGAAATCATTTTGGATGCACCCGATGGAACTCCTAGGCGATGTGGGTCTTGTGGAATCTCATTTCGCTCTACTTGGAGATAGTCTTAGTGTCAGTGCAAGATAGGTGTATGGTTTGCGACAAACATACCATAGGGTCAAAAGTAGTTTTAGACACACCAGATGGTACTGCTTGGTGACGAGGCTCAAGTGGAAGTGCGGTCCATTTGGAGATAGTGCTAATCTTGATGCAACATAGCTGATCGGTTTGCACCGAACATACCATAGGCTCGGAACTCATTCTCGACGCACCCAATGGTACTCCTAGGTGACAAGGCCCTAGTGGATGTTCACTTCGGTCCGTTTGGAGATAGTGCTAATCTTTATGTAAGATAGGTGCACGGTTTGCACCAAATATACTATCGGCTCAGAAGTCGTTTTGGATGCACCCGATGGTACTCCTTGGTGACGAGGCTCAAGTGGAAGCTCGTTTCGGTCCGTTTGGATATAGTGCTAATCTTGATGCAAGATAGTTGCTCGCTTTGCGTTGAACGTACTATAAGCTCAGAAATCATTTTAGACACACCCGATGGTACTCCTAGGTGACGTGGGTCATGTGGAAACTCGTTTCGATCCATTTGGAGACAGTGTTAGTGTCAGTGCAAGATAGTTGCACCATTTACACCAAACATACCATAGTCTTAGAAAATGTTTTGGACGCACCCGATGGTACTCCTAGGTGACGAGGCTCGAGTGAAAGCTCGATTCGGTCAGTTTGGAGATTGTAACAATCTTGACACAAGATAGGTGCAGGGTTTGTGCCGAACGACCATTGGCTTAAAAATCATTTTTGACGCACCAGGTGGAACTCGTTGGTGACGTGGATCTTGTGGAATCTCATTTCGGTCTGTTTGGAAATAGTGTTATTATCGGTGCAAGATAGGTTTGCACCAAATGTACCATAGGCTCAAAAGTCATTTTGGACGCACCTGATGGTACTACTTGGTGACGAGGCTCAAGTGGAAGCTTGTTTCGGTCCGTTTGGAGATAGTGCTAATCTTGATGCAAGATAGTTGTTCGGTTTGCACCAAATGTACTATAGGCTCAAAAGTCATTCTGGATGCATCTGATGGTACTCCCTGGTGACGAGGCTCAAGTGGAAGCTAGTTTCGGTGCATTTGGAGATAGTGCTTATGTTGAAGCAAGATAGTTGCTCGGTTTGCACTGAACGTACCATAGGCCCAGAAATCGTTTTGGACGCACCCGATGGTACTCCTAGGGGACATGGGTCATATGGAATCTCGTTTTGATCCGTTTGGACACAACGTTAGTGTTGGTGCAAGATAGGTGCACGGTTTGCACCAAACGTATGATAGGCACAGAAATCATTTTGGACGCAGTCGATGGTACTCCTAGGTGATGAGGCTCAAGTGGAAGCATGTTTCGGTCCGTTTAGAGATAATGCTAATCTTGATGCAAGAAAGTTGCTCGGTTTGTGCCGAACATACCATAGACATAGAAATCATTTTGGATGCACCCAATGGATCTCCTAGGTGACGTGGGTTATGTGGAATCTCATTTTGGTCCGTTTGGAGACAGTGCTAGTGTCGGTGCAAGATAGGTGCACGGTTTGCGCCAAACACACCATAGGCTCAGGAATTATTTTGGACACACCCGTTGGTACTCATAGGTGACAAGGCTATACTGTATGCTCACTCCAGCCAATTTGGAGATAATGCTAATCTTGACACAAGATTGGTGCATGGTTGGTGTCGAACGTACCACAGGCTCTGAAATTATTTTAGACACACCCGATGGAACTCGTAGGTGATGTGGACCATGTGGAATCACGTTTTGGTCTGTTTGGAGACACTGTTAGTGTCAGTGCAAGATAGGTGCACGGTTTGCACCAAACATACCGTTGGCTTAGAAATCATTTTGGATGCACCCGATGGTACTACTAGGTGACGTGGGTCATGAGGAATCTTGTTTTGGTCTGTTTGGAGACAGTGCTAGTGTCTGTGCAAGATAGTTGGACGGCTTGCGCCAAACGTACCATTGGCTCAAAAATACTTTTCGACACAGCCAATGGAACTCCTAGGTGACTAGGCTCCAGTGGGTGCTCACTTTGGTTCATTTGGAGATAGTGCTAATCTTGATGCAAGATAGGTGCATAGTTTGTGCCAAACGTACCATAGGCTCAGAAATCATTTTGGACGCACACGATGGTACTCCTAGGTGACAACGCTCAATTAGAAGCTTCATTTCTTCCGTTTGGAGATAGTGCTAATCTTGACGCAAGATAGTCGGTCTGCGCTGAACGTACCATAGGCTTAAAAAAGGTTTTGGACACACCCGATGGAACTCCTTGATGACGTGGATCATGCGGAATCACGTTTCAATCTCTTTGGAGATAGTGTTAGTGTCGGTGCGAGATAGGTGCACAGTTTGTGCCAAACGTACCATAGGCTCAAAAATCATTTTGGAGGCACCTGATGGTGCTTCTACGTGACGAGGCTCAAGTGAAAGCTTGTTTTGGTCCGTTTGGAGATAGAGCTAATCTTGATGCAAGAAACTTGCTCAGTTTGCGTTGAACGTACCATAGGCTCAGAAATTGTTTTGGGCGCACACGATGGAACTCCTAGGTGATGTGGGTCATGTGGAATCTCATTTCGGTCCATTTGAAGATAGTGTTAGTGTCGGTGCAAGATAGGTGCACGATTCGCACCAAGTGTACCATAGGCTCAGAAATCATTTTTGATGCACCCGATGTACTCCTAGATGACAAGGCTCAAGTGGAAGCTCCTTTTGGTCCGTTTGGAGATAGTGCTAATCTTGATGCAAGATAGGTAAACGGTTTACGACGAACGTACCATAGGCATGAAAATTATTTTGGACGCACCTGATGGAACTCCTAGGTGACGTGGGTCAAGTGGAATCTCATTTCGGTCCATTTGGAGACAGAGTTAGTGTCGATGCAAGATAGGTGCACGGTTTGCGCTAAACATATCATATGCTCAGAAATCATTTTGGGCACACCCGATGGTACTCCAAAGCGATGAGGCTCTAGTGGATGCTCACTTTGGTCTATTTGGGGATAGTGCTAATCATAACGCAAGGTAGGTGGATAGTTTGGGCCGAACGTAGCATAGACACAGAAATCATTTTGGATGCACCCGATGGAACTCCTAGGCGACGTGGGTCATGCGAAATCTCGTTTCGCTCTGCTTGGAGATAGTCTTAGTGTCGGTGCAAGATAGGTGCATGGTTTGCGACAAATATACCACATGGTCAAAAGTCATTTTGGACGCACCGGATGGTACTGCTTGGTGACGAGGCTCAAGTGAAAGTGCGGTCCATTTGGAGATAGTGCTAATCTTGATGCAAGATAGCTGATCGGTTTGCGCCGAACGTACCATAGGCTCGGAAATCATTTTGGACGCTCCCAATGGTACTCCTAGGTGACGAGGCCCTAGTAGATGTTCACTTCGGTCCGTTTGGAGATAGTGCTAATCTTTATGCAAGATAGGTGCACATTTTGCACCAAATGTACTATCGGCTCAGAAGTCGTTTTGGATGCACTCGATGGTATCTTGGTGACGAGGCTCAAGTGGAAGCTCGTTTCGGTCTATTTGGAGATAGTGCTAATCTTGATGCAAGATAGTTGCTCGCTTTGCGCTGAACATACCATAGGCTCAGAAATCATTTTGGACACACCCGATGGTACTCCTAGGTGACGTGGGTCATGTAGAAACTCGTTTCGATCCGTTTGGAGATAGTGTTAGTTTTGGAGCAAGATAGGTACATGGTTTGCGCCGAACTTACCATAGGCTTGAAAATCATTTTGGACGCACCCGATGAAACTCTTTAGTGACGTGGATCTTGTGGAATCTTGTTTTAGTCTGTTTAGAGATAGTGTTATTGTCGGTGCAAGATAGGTTTGCGCCAAACGTACCATAGGGTCACAAGTCATTTTGGACACACCTGATGGTACTACTTGGTGACAAGGCTCAAGTGGAAGCACATTTCGGTCTGTTTGGAGTTAGCGCTAATCTTGTTGCAAGATAGTTGCTTGGTTTGCGCCAAACGTACCATACGCTTGGAAATCGTTTTGGACGCACCCGATGGTACTCCTAGGGACATGGGTCATATGGAATCTCATTTTGATCCGTTTGGAGACAGTATTAGTGCCAGAGCAAGATAAGTGCACAATTTGTGCCAAATGTACCAAAGGCACATAAATTGTTTTGGACATAGCCGATGGTACACCAAGGAGACGAGGCTTAAGTGGAAGCTTATTTTGGTCTGTTCGAAGACAGCGCTAATCTTGACGTAAGAAAGCTGCTCGGTTTGCGCTGAACGCATCATAGGCTCAGAAATCATTTTGGAAGAACCCGATGGTACTCCTAGGTGACAAGGCTATACTGGATGCTCACTTCGGCCTATTTGGAGATAGTGCTAATCTTGACGCAAGATAGGTGCATAATTTGCGTCGAACGTACCACCGGCTCTAAAATCATTTTGGAGGCACCCGATGGAACTCCTAATTGAATTGGGCCACGTGGAATCTTGTTTCGGTCCGTTTAGAGATAGTGTTAGTGTCAGTGCAAGATAGGTGCACGGTTTGCACCAAACGTACCATAGACTCAGAAATAATTTTGGATGCACCCTATGGTACTCCTAGGTGATGCGACTCATGTGGAAGCTCATTTCGGTTTGTTTAGAGACAATGCTAATCTTGACACAAGATAGTTGCTCGGTTTGCGCCGAACGTACCATAGGTTCAAAAATTGGACACACCCGATGGTACTCCAAGGTGATGTGGGTCATGTGGAATATCGTTTCGATATCTTGGAGACAGTGTTAGTGTCCGTGCAAGATCAGTGCACAGTTTGCGCCAAATGTACCATAGGCTCAGAAATCCTTTTGGACGTAGCCGATGGTATTCCTCGGTGCCGAGGCTCTAGTGGTGCTCACTTCAGAGCATTTGGAGATAGTGCTAATCTTGATGCAAGATAAGTGCACGGTTTGCGCATAACGTACCATTGGCTCAGAAATTGTTTTGGATGCACCCGATGGTACTCCCAGGTGACAAGGCTCTACTGCATGCTCACTTCGGCCCGTTTGGAGAGAGTTCTAATCTTGACGCAAGATAGGTGCACGGATTGCGCCAAACATACCACAGGCTCTGAAATCATTTTGGAGGCACCCGATGGAACTTCTAGGTGACGTGGGTCATGTGGAATCTTGTTTCGGTCCGTTTGAAGAAAGTGTTAGTTTCGGTGCAGGATAGGTGCACGGTTTGCACGAAACGTACCATAGTCTCATAAATTATTTCGGACACATCCGATGGTGCTCCTAGGTGATGAGGCTCAAGTAGATGCTTGTTTTGGTCCGTTTGGAGATAGTGCTAATCTTGATGCAAGATAGGGGAATAGTTTGCGGTGATTGTTCAACAGGCATGGAAATTGTTTTGGACACACCCGATGGAACTCCTAGGTGATGTGGATCAAGTGGAATCTTGTTTTGGTCCGTTTGGAGATAGTGTTAGTGTCAGTGCAAGATAGGTGCACAGTTTGCGCCAAACGTACCATAGGCGCAGAAATCATTTTGGGCGCCATTGATGGTACTTCTAGGTGGTGAGGCTCTAGGGGACACTACATCGGTATATTTGGAGAGAGAGCTAATCTTGACATAAGATAGGTGGACGGATTGCGCCGAACATAGCACAACCATAGAAATCATTTTGGACACGCCCGATGGAACTCTTAGGTGACGTGGGTCATGTGGAATCTCGTTTCAGTCCATTTGGAGAGAGTGTTAGTGTCGGTGCAAGATAGGTGCATGGTTTGCACCAAACGTACTATAGGCTTAGAAATAATTTTAGATTTACCTGATGGTACTCCTGGGTGATGATGCTCAATTGGAAGCTTGATTTCATCCATTTGGAGATAGTGCTAATCATGACGCAAGATAGGTGCACGGTTTGCATCGAACGTACTATAGCCTCCGAAATCGTTTTGGATGCACCTAATGAAACTCCTAGGTGACGTTGGTCATGTGGATTGTTTTGGTCCATTTAGAGACATTGTTAGTGTCGGTTCACTATAGGTGCACGGTTTGCACCAAAGGTATCATAGGCTCAGAAATCGTTTTGGACGCACCCGATGGTAGTACTAGGTGACGAGGCTCAAGTGGAAGCTCGTTTCGGTACATTTGCAGATAGTGCTAATCTTGACGCATGATAGTTGCTCGGTTTGCGCCGATCGTACCATAGGCTCAGAAATCGTTTTGGACGGACCCGATTGTACTCGTAGGTGACGTGGGTCATGTGGAATCTCGTTTTGGTCTGTTTGGAGATAGTGTTAGTGTTGGTGCAAGATAGGTGCATGGTTTGCACCAAACGTACTATAGGCTTAGAAATAATTTTGGACGCACCTGATGGTACTCCTCAGTGGTGATGCTCAATTGGAAGCTTGATTTTGTCCGTTTGGAGATAGTGCTAATCATGACGCAAGATAGCTGCACGGTTTGCATCGAACGTTCTATAGGCTCTGAAATCGTTTTGAATGCACCCAATGGAACTCCTAGGTGATGTGGGCTATGTAGAATCTTGTTTCGGTCTGTTTGGAGATAGTGTTAGTGTTGGTCCAAAAAAGGTGTATGGTTTGCACCAAACGTACCATAGGCTCAGAAATTATTTTGGACGCACCCGATTGTACTCCTAGGTGACAAAGGCTCAAGTGAAAAGCACGTTTTAGTTTGTTTAGAGATAGTGCTAATCTTGACGCAAGATAGGTGCACGGTTTGCGCCGAATGTACCATAGGATCGAAAATTGGATGCACCTGATGGTATTCCATGGTGACATGGGTCATGTGGAATCTCGTTTTGGTCTATTTGGAGACAGTGTTAGTGTTCGTGCAAGGTAGGTGCATGGTTTGAACCAAATGTACCATAGGCTCAGAATTCCTTTTGGATGCACCCGATGGTACTCCTAAGTGATGAGACACTAGTGGATGCTCACTTCGGTCTACTTGGTGATAATGCTAATCTTGATGCAAGATAGATGCACGGTTTGCGCTAAATGTACCATAGGCTTAGAAATTGTTTTGCATGCACCCAATGGTACACCTAGGTGACAAGGCTCTACTGGATGCTCACTTCGACCCGTTTGGAGATAGTACAAATCTTGATGCATGATAGGTGCACAGTTTGCGCTGAACATACCATAGGCTCTGAAATCATTTTGGACGCACCCAATGAAACTCCTAGGTGATGTGGGTCATGCGGAATCTCGTTTTGGTCCATTTGGATACAGGTTAGTGTTGGTGCAAGATAGGTGCACTATTTATGCCAAACGTACCGTAGGCTTAAAAATCATTTTGGATTTACCCGATGCTACTCCTAGTGACGTTGCTCAATTGGAAGCTTGATTTGGGTCGTTTGGAGATAGTACTAATCTTGACGCAAGATAGTTGCATGGTTTGCGCCGAAAGGCTTGAAAAATGTTTTGAACGCACCCGATGGAACTCCTTGATGACATGGATCATGTGGAATCTTGTTTCGATCTGTTTGGAGATTGTGTTAGTGTCTGTGCAAGATAGGTGCACGATTTGACCCAAAATACCATAGGCTCAAAAGTCATTTTAGACATACCCGATTGTACTCCTAGGTGACGAGGCTCAAGTGGAAGTTCGTTTCGGTCTGTTTGGAGATAGTGCTAATCTTGACGCAAGATAGGCGCAAGGTTTGAGCCGAACGTACCATAGGTTTGGAAATTGTTTTGGATGTACCTGATGGAACTCCTAGGTGACGTGGGTCATGCGGATTCTCGTTACGGTCTGTTTGGAGACAGTGTTAGTGTCGGTGCAAGATAGGTGCACGATTTGCGCCAAGCATACCATAGGCTCAGAAGTCATTTTGGACGCATCCGATGGTACTCCCTGGTGACGAGGCTCAAGTGGAAGCTCATTTTGGTTCGTTTATAGATAGTGCTAATCTGGACGCAAGATAGTTGCTTGGTTTGCGCCGAACGTACCATAGGCTCAGAAATTGGACACACCCGATGGTACTCCAAGGTGATGTGGGTCATGTGGAATATCATTTTGATATCTTGGAGACAGTGTTAGTATCCGTGCAAGATCAGTGCACAGTTTGCGCCAAATGTACCATAGGCTCAGAAATCCTTTTGGACATAGCCGATGGTATTCCTCGGTGACGAGGCTGTAGTGGTGCTCACTTCGGAGCGTTTGGAGATAGTGCTAATCTTGATGCAAGATAAGTGCACGGTTTGCGCATAACGTACCATTGGCTCAGAAATTGTTTTTGACGCACCCGATGGTACTCCCAGGTGACAAGGCTCTACTGCATGCTCACTTCGGCCCATTTGGAGAGAGTGCTAATCTTGACGCAAGATAGGTGCACGGATTGCGCCAAACATACCACAGGCTCTGAAATCATTTTGGATGCACCCGATGGAACTCCTAGGTGACGTGGGTCATGTGGAATCTTGTTTCGTTCCGTTTGAAGAAAGTGTTAGTTTCGGTGCAGGATAGGTGCACGGTTTGCACGAAACGTACCATAGTCTCATAAATTATTTCGGACGCACCCAATGGTACTCCTAGGTGATGAGGCTCAAGTAGATGCTTGTTTTGGTCTATTTGGAGATAGTGCTAATCTTGATGCAAGATAGGGGAACAGTTTGCGGTGATTGTTCAACAGGCATGGAAATTGTTTTGGACACACCCGATGGAACTCCTAGGGGATGTGGATCAAGTGGAATCTTGTTTTGGTCCATTTGGAGATAGTGTTAGTGTCAGTGCAAGATAGGTGCATAGTTTGCGCCAAACGTACCATAGGCGCAGAAATCATTTTGGGCGCCATTGATGGTACTTCTAGGTGGTGAGGCTCTAGGGGACGCTACTTCGGTCTATTTGGAGAGAGAGCTAATCTTGACATAAGATAGGTGGACGGATTGCGCCGAACATAGCACAACCATAGAAATCGTTTTGGACACGGCCGATGGAACTCTTAGGTGACGTGGGTCATGTGGAATCTCGTTTCAGTCCATTTGGAGAGAGTGTTAGTGTCGGTGCAAGATAGGTGCATGGTTTCCACCAAACGTACTATAGGCTTAGAAATAATTTTGGATGCACCTGATGGTACTCCTGGGTGATGATGCTCAATTAGAAGCTTGATTTCATCTATTTGGAGATAGTGCAAATTATGACGCAAGATAGGTGCACGGTTTGCATCGAACGTACTATACCTCCGAAATCATTTTGGATGCACCTGATGAAACTCGTAGGTGACGTTGGTCATGTGGATTGTTTTGGTCCGTTTAGAGACATTGTTAGTGTCGGTTCACTATAGGTGCACGGTTTGCACTAAAGGTATCATAGGCTCAGAAATCGTTTTAGACGCACCCGATGGTAGTACTAGGTGACGAGGCTCAAGTGGAAGCTCATTTCGGTATATTTGCAGATAGTGCTAATCTTGACACATGATAGTTGCTCAGTTTGCGCCGATCGTACCATAGGCTCGGAAATCGTTTTGGACGGACCCGATTGTACTCGTAGGTGACGTGGGTCATGTGGAATCTCGTTTTGGTCTGTTTGGAGACAGTGT
This sequence comes from Saccharum officinarum, assembly GCA_020631735.1. Lineage (NCBI taxonomy): Eukaryota > Viridiplantae > Streptophyta > Magnoliopsida > Poales > Poaceae > Saccharum > Saccharum officinarum. The sequence goes on along the minus strand of CM036176.1, from coordinate 38,010,842 downwards.
TAGTGTCGGTGCAAGATAGGTGCATGGTTTGCACCAAACATACTATAGGCTTAGAAATAATTTTGGACGCACCTGATGGTACTCCTCGGTGGTGATGCTCAATTGGAAGCTTGATTTTGTCCGTTTGGAGATAGTGCTAATCATGACGCAAGATAGCTGCACGGTTTGCATCGAACGTTCTATAGGCTCTGAAATCGTTTTGGATGCACCCGATGGAACTCCTAGGTGATGTGGGCTATGTAGAATCTTGTTTCGGTCTGTTTGGAGATAGTGTTAGTGTCGGTCCAAAAAAGGTGCATGGTTTGCACCAAACGTACCATAGGCTCAGAAATTATTTTGGACGCACCCGATTGTACTCCTAGGTGACAAGGCTCAAGTGAAAGCACGTTTCGATTTGTTTAGAGATAGTGCTAATCTTGACACAAGATAGGTGCACGGTTTGCGCCGAATGTACCATAGGCTCGAAAATTGGATGCACCTGATGGTACTCCAAGGTGACATGGGTCATGTGGAATCTCGTTTTGGTCTATTTAAAGACAGTGTTAGTGTTCGTGCAAGGTAGGTGCATGGTTTGAACCAAACGTACCATAGGCTCAGAATTCCTTTTGGATGCACCCGATGGTACTCCTAGGTGACGAGACGCTAGTGGATGCTCACTTCGGTCTACTTGGTGATAGTGCTAATCTTGATGCAAGATAGATACACGATTTATGCTAAATGTACCATAGGCTTAGAAATTGTTTTGCATGCACCCAATGGTACACCTAGGTGACAAGGCTCTACTGGATGCTCACTTCGACCCGTTTGGAGATAGTACAAATCTTGATGCATGATAGGTGCACAGTTTGCGCTGAACATACCATAGGCTCTGAAATCATTTTGGACGCACCCAATGGAACTCCAAGGTGATGTGGGTCATGCGGAATCTCGTTTTGGTCCATTTGGATACAGGTTAGTGTTGGTGCAAGATAGGTGCACTATTTGTGCCAAACGTACCGTAGGCTTAAAAATCATTTTGGATGCACCCGATGGTACTCCTAGGTGACGTTGCTCAATTGGAAGCTTGATTTGGGCCGTTTGGAGATAGTGCTAATCTTGACGCAAGATAGTTGCATGGTTTGCGCCGAAAGGCTTGAAAAATGTTTTGAACGCACCCGATGGAACTCCTTGGTGACATGGATCATGTGGAATCTCGTTTCGATCTATTTGGAGATTATGTTAGTGTTTGTGCAAGATAGGTGCACGATTTGGCCCAAAATACCATAGGCTCAAAAGTCATTTTAGACATACCTGATTGTACTCCTAGGAGACGAGGCTCAAGTGGAAGTTCGTTTCGGTCTGTTTGGAGATAGTGCTAATCTTGACGCCAGATAGGCGCAAGGTTTGAGCCGAACGTACCATAGGTTTGGAAATTGTTTTGGATGCACCTGATGGAACTCCTAGGTGACGTGGGTCATGCGGATTCTCGTTACGGTCTGTTTGGAGACAGTGTTAGTGTTGGTGCAAGATAGGTGCACGATTTGTGCCAAGCATACCATAGGCTCAGAAGTCATTTTGGACGCACCCGATGGTACTCCCTGGTGACGAGACTCAAGTGGAAGCTCATTTTGGTTCGTTTTATAGATAGTGCTAATCTTGACGCAAGATAGTTGCTCGGTTTACGCTGAACGTACCATAGGCTCAAAAATTATTTTGGACGCACCCGATGGTACTCCTATGGGAAATGGGTCATGTGGAATCTCATTTTGATCTGTTTGGAGACAGTGTTATTGTCGGTGCAAGATAGGTGCATGGTTTGTATCAAACGTACCATAGGCTCAGAAATCATTTTGGACAGAGCAGAAAGTACTCCTAGGTGACGAGGCTCGAGTGGTAACTTGTTTCGGTCTATTCGTAGATAGTGCTATGCTTGACACAAGACAGTTGCTCGGTTTACGCCAAACATTCCGTAGGCTCAAAAATTGTTTTGGACGCACTTGAGGTGACGAGGCTCAAGTGGAAGCTCATTTCGGTCCATTTGGAGATAGTGCTAATCTTGACGCAAGATAGTTGCTCGGTTTGCGCTCAACGTACCATAGGCTCAGAAATCGTTTTGACGCACCCAATGGTACTCCTATGTGATGTGGGTCATGTGGAATATTGTTTCGGTCCGTTTGGAGACAGTGTTAGTGTTGCTGCAAGACAGGTGCATGGTTTGCGTCAAACGTACAATAGGCTCACAAATCATTTTGGACACACCAGATGGTACTCCTAGGTGACAAGGCCCATGTGGAAGTTCATTTTGGTTCGTTTGGAGATAGTGCTAATCTTGATGCAAGATAGGTGCATGGTTTGCGCTAAACGTACCATAGGCTCAGAAATTGGACCCACTTGATGGTACTCCTAAGTGACGTGGGTCATGTGGAATCTCGTTTCAGTCTATTTGGAGACAGTGTTAGTGTCAATGTAAGATAGGTGCATGGTATGCGCCAAATGTACCATAGGCTTAGAAATTATTTTGGATGCACCCGATGGTACTCCTAGGTGATGAGGCTCTAGTGGATGCTCACTTTTGTTCGTTTGAAGATAGTGCTAATCTTGACGCAAGATAGGTGCACGGTTTGCGCCGAATGTACCATAGTTTCAGAAAATAGGACCCACACGATGGTGCTCCAAGGTGACGTGGGCCATGTGGACTCCCGCTTCGGTCTGTTTGGAGACAGTGTCAGTGTCGGGGCAAGATAGGTGCATGGTTTGCGCTAAACGTACCATAGTCTTAGAAATCATTTTGGACGCACCCGATGGTACTACTAGGTGACGAGGCTGAAGTGGAAGCTTGTTTCAGTCCATTTGGAGATAGTACTAATCTTGACGCAATATAGTTGCTCAGTTTGCGCCGATTGTACCATTGGCTTAGAAATTGGACGCACCCGATGGAACTCCTAGGTGACATGTGTCTTATGGATTCTCGTTTCGGTCCGTTTAGGGACACTGTTAGTGTTGATGCAAGATAGGTGCACGGTTTTTGCTAAACATACCATAGGCTCAAAAATCATTTTAGATGCACCCGATGGTACTCCTAGGTCACAAGGCTCAAGTGGAAGCTCATTTCAGTCTGTTTGGAGATAGTGCTAATCTTGACCCAAGATAGTTGCTCAGTTTGCGCCAAAGGTACCATAGGTTCAAAAATTGTTTTGGACGCACGCAATGGAACTCCTAGGTAACATGGGTCATTGAATCTTGTTTCAGTCTGTTTGGAGACAGTGTCAGTGCAAGATAGGCACATAGTTTGCGCCGAGCATACCATAGGCTCTAAAATAGTTTTCGACACACCCGATGGAACTCCTAGGTGACGTGGGTCATGTGGAATCTCAATTTGATCCGTTTGGAGATAGTGTTAGTGTCGGTGCAAGATAGGAGCATGGTTTGCGCCAAACGTACCATGGGCTCACAAATCATTTTGGACACACCTAATAGTACTCCTAGGTGGCGAGCCTCGAGTGGAAGCTCGTTTTGGTCCCTTTGGAGATAGTGCTAATCTTGACGCAAGATAGGTGCATGGTTTGCGCTGAACGTACCATAGGCTCAAAAATTGGACGCACATGATGGTACTGCAAGGTGATGTGGGTCATGTGGAATCTCATTTCAGTCTGTGTTGGAGACAGTGTTAGTGTCGGGGCAAGATAGGTGCACGGTTTGCGCCAAACGTACCATAGGCTTAGAAATCATTTTGGATGCACCTGATGGTACTTCTAGGTCATGAGGCTCAAGTGGAAGCTCGTTTCAGTCCATTTGGACACAGTGGTAATCTTGACGCAAGAAAGTTCCTTGGATTGCGACGAGCGTACCATAGGTTTGAAAATCATTTTGGATGCACCCAATGGAACTCCTAGCTAATGTGGGTCTTGTGAAATCTCGTTTCGGCCTATTTGGAGACAGTGTTAGTGTCGGTGCAAGATAGGTGCACGGTTTGCGAAACATACCATAGGCTTAGAAATTGTTTTGGACGCACCCGATGGTACTCCTAGGTTACGAGGCTCAAATGGAAGCACGTTTCAGTTTGTTTGGAGATAGTGCTAATCTTGACGCAAGATAGGTGCACGGTTTGCGCCAAATGTACCATAGGCTCGAAAATTGGACGCACCTGATGGTACTCCAAGGTGACATGGGTCATGTGGAATCTCGTTTTGGTCTGTTTGGAGATAGTGTTAGTGTCCGTGCAAGATAGGTGCATGGTTTGCACCAAATGTACCATAGGCTCAGAATTCCTTTTTGATGCACCCGATGGTACTCCTAGGTGACTAGGCTCTAGTGGGTGCTCGCTTTGGTCTACTTGGTGATAGTGCTAATCGTGATGCGAGATAGGTGCACGGTTTGTGCCAAATGTACCATAGGCTCAGAAATTGTTTTGGACGCACCCAATGGTACACCTATGTGACAAGGCTCTACTGGATGCTCACTTCAATCTGTTTGGAGATAGTGCTAATCTTGATGCATGATAGGTGCACGGTTTGCGCTGAACATATCACAGGCTTTGATATCATTTTGGACGCACCCAATGGAACTCCTAGGTGATGTGGGTCATGCGGAATCTCGTTTTGGTCTATTTGGAGATAGTGTTAGTGTTGGTGCAAGATAGGCACATGGTTTGCGCCCAACGTACCATAGGCTCAGAAATCATTTTGGGCGCACCCGATCGTACTCCTAGGTGATGATGCTCAATTGGAAGCTTGATTTGGTCCGTTTGGAGATAGTGCCCATCTTGATGAAAGATAGTTGCACGGTTTGCACCGAAAGGCTTGAAAAACATTTTAAACGCACCCGATGGAACTCGTTAGTGATGTGGATGATGTGGAGTCTCGTTTTGATCTGTTTGGAGACAGTGTTAGTGTCGGTGCAAGATAGGTGCACAATTTGCGTCAAACATACCATAGGCTCAAAAGTCATTTCGGATGCACCCGATTGTACTCTTAGGTGACGAGGCTCAAGTGGTAGTTTGTTTCGGTCCGTTTGGGGATAGTGCTAATCTTGATGCAAGATAGGCACAAGGTTTGCGCTGAACGTACCATAAGCTTGGAAATCATTTTGGACGCACCCGATGGTACTACTAGGGGACATGGGCACGTGGAATCTTGTTTCGATCTGTTTGGAGACAGTGTTAGTTTCGGTGCATGAAAGGTGCACGATTTGCGCCAAACATGCCATAGGCTCAGAAGTCATTTTGGACGCACCCGATGGTACTCCCGGGTGACGAGGCTCAAGTGGAAGGTCATTTTCGTTCGTTTGGAGATAGTCCGAATCTTGATGCAAGATAGTTGCTCGGTTTGCGCTGAACGGACCATAGGCTCAAAAATTGTTTTGGACGCACCCGTTGGTACTCCTATGGTACATGGGTCATGTGGAATCTCGTTTTGATCCATTTGGAGATAGTGTTAGTGTGAGTGCAAGATAGGTGCACGGTTTGAGCTAAACGTACCATAGGCTCATAAATCATTTTGGACACAACAAAATGTACTCCTAGATGACGAGGCTCGAGTGGTAGCTTGTTTTGGTCCATTCGTAGATAGTGCTAATCTTGACGCAAGAAATTTCTTTGTTTACGCCAAACATTTTGTAGGCTCAAAAATTGTTTTGGACGCACCTAAGGTGACGAGGCTCAAGTGGAAGCTCATTTCGGTCTGTTTGGAGACAGTGCTAATCTTGATGCTACAGTACCATCGGGTGCATCTAAAACGATTTTATGCGCCTATGGTACATTTGATACAAACCGAGCACCTATCTTGCACCATCGCTAACACTGTCCCAAAATAGATCAAAACAAGTTTCCACATGACCCATGTCACCTATGAGTTCCATCGGGTGCCTCAGATACTATTTTTGAGCCAACGGTACGTTCAACGCAAACCGTGCACCAATCTTGTATCAAGTGTAGCACTATCTCCAAACGGACCGAACCGAGCTTCCACTTGAGCCTCGTCACCTAGGAGTCCGATCGAGTTCATCCAAAATGATTTCTATGCCTATCGTATGTTCGGTGCAAACCGTGCTCCAACCTTGCACTGACACTAACACTATCTACAAAATGTACTAAAACGAGATTCTACACGACCCACGTCAATTACGAGTTCCATCGGGTGCATCCAAAACTATTTATGACCTATGGTACGTTCAATGCAAACCGTGCACCTATCTTCTGTAGCACTATGTCCAAACGAAGTGAACAGATCTCCACCATACCCTCATCACCTAGGAGTACCTCGGGTGCTTCTAAAACGATTTATGAACCTATGGAACGTTTGATGCAAACCGAGCACCTATCTTGCACCAACGCTAACACTGTGTCAAAACCGATCGAAACGAGATTCCACATGACCCACGTACCTAGGAGTTCCATCGGGTACCTCTAATACTATTTCCGAGCATACGGTACGTTCGACGCAAACCATGCACCAATCATGCATCAAGAGTAGCACTATCTCCAAATGGACCGAACTGAGCTTCCACTTGAGCCTCGTGACCTTAGAGTCCCATTGAGTGTGTCCAAAACGATTTCTATGCTTATGGTATGTTCGGCGCAAACCGTGCACCTATCTTGCACCGACGCTAACACTGTCTCAAAACAGATCGAAACGAGATTCCAAATGACCCACGTCACCTAGGAGTTCCATCAGGTGCCTCCAATACTATTTCCGAGCCTACGGTACATTCGACGCAAACCGAGCGCCAATCTTGCATCAAAAGTAGCGCTATCTCTGAACGTACTGAATCGAGCTTCCATTTGAGCCTCATCACCTAGGAGTCCCATTGAGTGCGTCCAAAATAATTTCTATACCTATGGTACATTTGGTGCAAACTATGCACCTATCTTGCACTAACACTAAAACTGTCTATAAACGGACTAAAATGAGAATCCACACGACCCACATCACTTACAAGTTCCATCGGGTGCGTCCAAAACTATTTATGAGCCTATGGTACGTTCAATGCAAACTGTGCACCTTTCTTGCGTCAAGATTAGCACCATCTCCAAACAGACCGAACAGAGTTTCACCAGACCCTCGTCACCTAGGAGTACCATCAGGTGCGTCTAAAATGATTTATGAGCCTATGGTACGATTGATGCAAACCGAGCACCTATCCTGCACAGACGCTAACCCTGTCTCAAAACCGATCGAAACGAGATTCCACATGACCCACATCACCTAGGAGTTTCCATCGGGCGCCATCCAATACTATTTCTGAGCCTACGGTACGTTCGACGCAAACTATTCTGCAATCTTGCATCAAGAGTAGCACTATCTCCAAATGGACAGAACCGAGCTTCCACTTGAGCCTCGTCACCTAGGAGTCCCATCGAGTGCATCCAAAACAATTTCTATGCCTACGGTATGTTCAGTGCAAACCGTGCTCCTATCTTGCACAGACACTAACACTCTCTCCAAATAGACTAAAACGAGATTCCACACGACCCACGTCACTTATGAGTTCCATCAGGTGCATCCAAAACTATTTAAGATCCTGTGGTATGTTCAGTGTAAATCGTACACCTATCTTGCGTCAAAATTAGCACTATCTCCAAACGGACCGAATAGAGCTCCACCAGAACCTCATCACCTAGGAGGACCATCGGATGCGTCTAAAATGATTTATGAGCCTATGGTATGTTTGACATAAACCGAGCACCTATCTTGCAGCGACGCTAACACTGTCTCAAAATAGATCGAAACGAGATTTCACAAGACCCGCGTCACCTAGGAGTTCCGTCGGCTGCCTCCAATACAATTTCTGAGCCTACGGTACGTTCGACGCAAATCGTGCACCAATCTTGCATCAAGAGTAGCACTGTCTCCAAACAGACCAAACTGAGCTTCCACTTGAGCCTCATCACCTAGCAGTCTCATCGAGTGTGTCCAAAATGATTTCTATGTCTATGGTACGTTCGGTGCAAACCGTGCACCTATCTTGCACTAACACCAACACTGTCTCAAAAAACATCGAAACGAGATTCCACAAGACCCACGTCACCTAGGAGTTTCCATCGGGTGCCTCCAATACTATTTCCGATCCTACGGTACGTTCGACGCAAACTGTTCCCCAATCTTATATCAAGAGTAGCACTATCTCCAAACGGATGGAACCGAGCTTCCACTTGAGCCTCGTCACCTAGGAGTCCCATCGGGTGTGTCTAAAACGATTTCTATGCCTATGGTATGTTCGTTGCAAACTGTGCTCCTATCTTGCACTGACACTAACACTGTCTCCAAATAGACTAAAACGAGATTCCACACGACACACGTCACTTACGAGTTCCATCAGGTGCGTCCAAAACTATTTACAATCCTGTGGTACGTTCAGTGCAAACCGTACAACTATCTTGCATCAAGATTAGCACTATCTCTAAATGGACTAAACAGAGCTCCACTAGACCCTCGTCACCTAGGAGTACCATCGGGTGCACCTAAAACAATTATGAGCCTATGGTATGTTTGACACAAACCGAGCACCTATCTTGCACCTACACTACACACTATCTCAAAACAGATCGAAACGAGATTTCACATGACCCGCGTCACCTAGGATTTCTATGGGAGCCTCTAATACTATTTCTGAGCCTATGGTACGTTCGACGCAAACCGTGCACCAATCATACATCAAGAGTAGCACTATCTCCAATTGGACCGAACCGAGCTTCCACTTGAGCCTCGTCACCTAGGTGTCCCATCGAGTGTGTCCAAAATGATTTCTATGTCTATGGTACATTCGGTGCAAACCGTGCACCTATCTTGCACCGATGCTAATAATGTCTCAAAACAAATCGAAACGAGATTCCACATGACCCACGTCACCTAGCAGTTCTGTCGGATGCCTCTAATACTATTTCCGAGCCTATGGTACATTCGATGCAAACTAAGCTCCAATCTTGCATCAAGAGTAGCACTATCTCCAAACATACCGAGTCGAGCTTTCACTAGAGCCTCGTCACCTAGGAGTCCCATCGAGTGTGTCCAAAATGATTTCTATGCTTTTGGTACATTTGGTGCAAACCATGCACCTATTTGCACTAACACTAAAACTGTCTATAAACGGACTAAAATGAGATTCTACACGACCCACGTCACTTACGAGTTTCATCGGGTACGTCCAGTGCAAACTGTGCACCTTTCTTGTGTCAAGATTAGCACTATCTCCAAACGGACCGAATAGAGTAGCACCAGACCGTCGTTACCTAGGAGTAACATAGGGTGTGTCTAAAATGATTTATGCGCCTATGGTACGTTTGATGCAAACCGAGCACCTATCTTGCACCAACGCTAACACTGTCTCAAAACAGATTGAAACGAGATTCCACATGACCCACGTCACCTAGGAGTTCCATCGGGTGGCTCCAATACTATTTCCGAGCCAATGGTACGTTCGATGCAAACCAGGCACCAATCTTGCATCAAGTGTAGCACTACCTCCAAACGGACCGAACCGAGCTTCCACTTGAGCCTCATCACCTAGGAGTCCCATCGAGTTTGTCCAAAACAATTTCTATGCCTATGGTATGTTCGGTGCAAACCGTGCTCCAACCTTGCACTGACACTAACATTGTCCCCAAATGGACTAAAACGAGATTCCACACGACCCACGTCACTTACGAGTTCCATCGAGTGCTTCCAAAACTATTTATGACCTAGGTACGTTCGGTGTAAACCGTGCACCTATCTTGTGTACACAATCTCCAAACGGAACAAACAGAGCTCCACCAGACCCTCGTCGCCTTAGGAGTACATCGGGTGCGTCAAAAAGGATTTATGAGCCTATGGTACGTTTGACGCAAACCAAGCACCTATCTTGCACCGACACTAACACTATCTCAAAACAGATTGAAACAAGATTCCACATGACCTGCGTCACCTAGGATTTCTATGGGAGCCTCTAATACTATTTCCGAGCCTACGGTACGTTCGACGCAAACCATGCACCAATCATGCCTCAAGAGTAGCACTATCTCCAAATGGACCAAACCGAGCTTCCACTCGAGCCTCGTTACCTAGGAGTCCCATCAAGTGTGTCCAAAACAATTTCTATGCCTATGTTACGTTCGGTGCAAACCGTGCATCTATACCGACGCTAACACTGCCTCCAAACAGATTGAAACGAGATTCCACATGACTCATGTCACCTAGGTGTTCCATCGGGTGCCTCCAATACTATTTCTGAGCCAACGGTACGTCAACGCAAACCGTGCACCAATCTTGCATCAAGTGTAGCACAATGTCCAAATGGACCGAACCAGCTTCCACGTGAGCCTCGTCACCTAGGAGTCCCATCGAGTTCGTCCAAAATGATTTCTATGCCTATGGTTTGTTCGGTGCAAACCGTGCTCCAACCTTGCACTAACACTAAAACTGTCCCCAAATGGACTAAAACGAGATTCCACACGACCCGCATCACTTATGAGTTCCATCGAGTGCGTCCAAAACTATTTATGACCTATGGTACGTTTGGTGCAAACCGTGCACCTATCTTGTGTAGCACTATCTCCAAACGGAACAAACAGAGCTCTACTAGACCCTCATCGCCTTAGGAGTACGTCGGGTGCGTCAAAAAAGATTTATGAGCCTATGGAACGTTTGACGCAAACCAAGCACCTATCTTGCACCAACGCTAACACTGTCTCAAAATAGATCAAAACGAGATTCCATACGACCCACGTCACCTAGGAATTCCATCGGGTGCCTCCAATACTATTTCCGAGCCTACGGTACGTTCGACGCAAACCGTGCACCAATCATGCATCAAGAGTAGCACTATCTCCAATTGGACCGAACCGAGCTTCCACTTGAGCCTCGTCACCCAGGAGTCCCATCGAGTGTGTCCAAAATGATTTCTATGTCTATGGTACATTCGGTGCAAACCGTGCACCTATCTTGCACCGATGCTAACACTGTCTCAAAACAAATCGAAATGAGATTCCACATGACCCACGTCACCTAGCAGTTCCATCGGGTGCCTCCAATACTATTTCCGAGCCTATGGTACATTCGATGCAAACTAAGCTCCAATATTGCATCAAGAGTAGCACTATCTCCAAACGTACCGAGTTGAGCTTTCACTAGAGCCTCGTCACCTAGGAGTCCCATCGAGTGTGTCCAAAATGATTTCTATGCTTATGGTACATTTGGTGCAAACCGTGCACCTATTTGCACTAACACTAAAACTATCTATAAACGGACTAAAATGAGATTCCACACGACCCACGTCACTTACGAGTTCCATCGGGTACGTCCAAAACTATTTATGAGCCTATGATACATCCAGTGCAAACTGTGCACCTATCTTGTCTCAAGATTAACACTATCTCCAAACGGACCGAATAGAGTAGCACCAGACCGTCATTACCTAGGAGTAACATAGGGTGTGTCTAAAATGATTTATGCGCCTATGGTACGTTTGATGCAAACCGAGCACCTAACTTGCACCGACGCTAACACTATCTCAAAACAGATTGAAACGAGATTCCACATGACCCACGTCACCTAGGAGTTCCATCGGGTGGCTCCAATACTATTTTCCGATCCAATGGTACGTTCGATGCAAACCGGGCACGAATCTTGCATCAAGTGTAGCACTATCTCCAAATGGACCGAACCGAGCTTCCACTTGAGCCTCGTCACCTAGGAGTCCCATCGAGTTCGTCCAAAACAATTTCTATGCCTATGGTATGTTCGGTGCAAACCATGCTCCAACCATGCACTGACACTAACATTGTCCCCAAATGGACTAAAACATGATTCCACACGACACACGTCACTTACGAGTTCCATCGAGTGCTTCCAAAACTATTTATGACCTATGGTACGTTCGGTGCAAACCATGCACCTATCTTGTGTAGCACAATCTCCAAACGGAACAAACAGAGCTCCACCAGACCCTCGTCGCCTTAGGAGTACCTCGGTTGCATCAAAAAGGATTTATGAGCCTATGGTACGTTTGACACAAACCAAGCACCTATCTTGCACCGACGCTAACAATGTCTCAAAACAGATCGAAATAAGATTCCACATGACCTGCGTCACCTAGGATTTCTATGGGAGCCTCTAATACTATTTCTGAGCCTACGGTACGTTGAACGCAAACCGTGCACCAATCATGCATCAAGAGTAGCACTATCTCCAAATGGACCAAACCGAGCTTCCACTCCAGCCTCGTTACCTAGGAGTCCCATCAAGTGCGTCCAAAACGATTTCTATGCCTATGTTACGTTCGGTGCAAACCGTGCATCTATACCGACGCTAACACTGCCTCCAAACAGATCGAAATGAGATTCCACATGACTCACGTCACCTAGGTGTTCCATCGGGTGCCTCCAATACTATTGTTGAGCCAACGGTACGTTTGACGCAAACCGTGCACCAATCTTGTATCAAGTGTAGCACAATGTCCAAACGGACCGAACCGAGCTTCCATGTGAGCCTCGTCACCTAGGAGTCCCATCGAGTTCGTCCAAAATGATTTCTATGCCTATGGTATGTTCGGTGCAAACCGTGCTCCAACCTTGCACTAACACTAAAACTGTCCCCAAATGGACTAAAACGAGATTCCACACGACCCGCATCACTTATGAGTTCCATCGAGTGTGTCCAAAACTATTTATGACCTATGGTACGTTTGGTGCAAACCGTGCACCTATCTTGTGTAGCACAATCTCCAAACGGAACAAACAGAGCTCCACCAGACTCTCATCGCCTTAGGAGTACCTCGATTGCGTCTAAAACAATTTATGAGCCTATGGTACGTTTGACGCAAACCAAGCACCTATCTTGCACCGAAGCTAACACTATCTCAAAACAGATTGAAACAAAATTCCACATGACCCGCGTCACCTAGGAGTTCCATCGGGTGCCTCCGATACTATTTCCAAGCCAACGGTATGTTCAACGCAAACCGTGGACCAATCTTGCATCAAGAGAAGCACTATCCCCAAACGGACAGAATCGAGCATCCACTTGAGCCTCGTCACCTAGGAGTCGGATTGAGTTCGTCCAAGATAATTTCTATGCCTATGGTATGTTTGGTGCAAACCGTGCTCCAACCTTGCACTAACACTAACATTGTCTCCAAATGGACTAAAACGAGATTCCACATGACCCACATTACTTACGAGTTCCATCGGGTGCGTCCAAAACTATTTATGACCTTTGGTACGTTCAATGCAAACCGTGCACCTATCTTCTGTAGCACAATCTCCAAACAGACCGAACAGATCTCTACCAGACCCTCGTCACCTAGGAGTACCACGGGTGCTTCTAAAACGATTTATGAACCTATGGTACGTTTGACGCAAATCGAGCATCTATCTTGCATCGACGCTAACACTGTTTCAAAACAAATCGAAACAAGATTCCACATGACCCACATAACCTAGGAGTTCCATCGGGTGCCTCCAATACTATTTCCGAGCCTACAGTACGTTCGACGCAAACCGTGCACCAATCATACATCAAGAGTAGCACTATCTCCAAATGGACCGTACCGAGCTTCCATCGAGTGTGTCCATCGAGCCTCGTCACCTAGGAGTCCCATCGAGTGTGTCCAAAATGATTTCTATGCCTATGTACGTTCAGTGCAAACCGTGCACCTTTCTTGCACCAACACTAACACTGTCTCAAAAATAGATTGAAACGAGATTCCACATGACCCACGTCATCTAGGAGTTCCATCGGGTGCCTCCAATACTATTTTTGAGCCTACGGTACATTCGACGCAAACATAGCAGCAATCTTGCATAAAGAGTAGCACTATCTCCAAACGTACCGAATTGAGCTTCCACTTGAGCCTCGTCACCTATTAGTCCCCTCAAGTGCGTCCAAAACGATTTCTATGCCTATGCTACATTTGGTGCAACCGTGCCCCTATCTTGCACTAACACTAAAACTGTCTACAAACCGACTACAATGAGATTCCACACAACCCACGTCACTTATGAGTTCCATCGGGTGCATCCAAAACTATTTATGAGCCTATGGTATGTTCAGTGCAAACTGTGCACCTATCTTGCGTCAAGATGAGCACTATCTCTAAACAGAACAAATAGAGCTCCACCAGACCCTCGTCGCCTTAGGAGTACCTCGGGTGCGTATAAAACAATTTATGATCCTATGGTATGTTTGACGCAAACCAAACACCTATCTTGCACTGACGCTGATATGAACCCGCAAGGGTTTGTGGTCGATCTTTCGTTGAGAAGCGTGAGATAACTCGATTGGTGGATGGAGATGACGTTCACGCCCCGACTACAGCCTTCCAAGCTGCGCCTTAGCAACCGATACACCACCTCCAACAGCCATCGTGAACTTGTGGAGCACGATCAACCAAACCACTAGGGTAATTCCTGCAAGCAATCGAGGAACAAGCAAGAACAAGTAGAACAAGCAACTCAATTGCAAAGATGGAGATGAAAAACCAATCTGAACTCACAAAGTTGGGGTTCTGAATCAAGTAGAACAGATGGTCTAGTCAACACACGCGTCTACAAGGAAGTAGCAATGGCTAAACTTTTAACAAAACAAAACCCAATCTGTTTGTGGCAGCTCTAATCCTTATTAATACCTAGGGGAACGACTAGGGGGATGTTGGGGTCATTCTCCAACCCTAGGAGACGTCCTTAATGGACCCAAATTGATACATTGACCATCGGCCCAAAATAGGTGACGTAGCACCAAAGGAAGAAAAGGTCTCGGCGTTGAAATGACGATTGTGGAAGCATCGGATAAGATATAGCCATGAGTCCAGATCCGTTGGAAAATAGACTTGATAAGCTTTCCAAAAAGTGCTATAACGTCCCAATCAGAGTCCGTATGAAGTCGTGGTGACCGTCGCAATTTGGGACTATTTTGCAGTCTGAATTCAACTTCTAAAACGTGTTGGACTTGGACTCTTTCTGTCCTTGGAACCAAAGTGACGTGGTGGCCTAGCGGAGGACGTTAGGAATACTTGGATTTGGTCCCCAATCAACTTCATTATCCTTCCATGCTTTCCATATGCAATCAAACCTTCCCTTGATCCATGTAAGTAATTCTGAAAATGAGAATGAACACACATCATGGTGCAGCATCAATTCATCAAATGCATCAATGATAAGCCTCATATAGAATGGTTGCACCTTTGGTATAGAAGTGGTTGGCATGGTCATATTTGAGCCAATGATGTCCTCATCATTCTCCCCTTCTTGACAGCAAACCATCCTCGGTTTGATCTTTGTTGGAGTATGTGTTGTAGGTTAAAGTGAACCGTGCTCCCCTTCTTGATATTTATCCTGTTGCATATGGGGAAAACTAGAAAAACTTTGCAAGACATCATTAGTGTTAGTGCAGCCCACAATTTTATCATGGTATTGTGGCCCAAAAGGATATTTCAGAGAAGCACTATCCCCAAACGGACCGAATTGAGTTTCCACTTGATCCTCGTCACCTAGGAGTCCGATCGAGTTCGTCCAAAATGATTTCTATGCCTACGGTATGTTCGGTGCAAACCGTGCTCCAACCTTGCACATACACTAACACTATCTCCAAATGGACTAAAACGAGATTCCACATGACCCACGTCACTTACGAGTTCCATCGGGTGCGTCCAAAACTATTTATGATCTATGGTACTTTCAATGCAAACCGTGCATCTATCTTCTATAGCACTATCTCCAAACGGACAAAACAGATCTCCACTAGACCCTCGTCACCTAGGAGTACCGCGGGTGCTTCTAAAATAATTTATGAACCTATGGTACGTTTGACACAAATCGAGCACCTATCTTGCACCGACGCTAACACTGTCTCAAAATAGATCAAAACGAGATTCCACATGACCCACATCATCTAGGAGTTCCATCGGGTGCCTCCAATACTATTTCCGAGCCTACGGTATGTTCGACGCAAACCATGCACCAATCATGCATCAAGAGTAGGACTATCTCCAAATGGACCGTACTGAGCTTCCACTTGGGCCTCGTCACCTAGGAGTCCCATCGAGTGTGCCCAAAATGATTTCTATGCCTATGGTACGTTCAGTGCAAACCGTGCACCTATCTTGCACCGACGCTAACAGTGTCTCAAAATAGATTGAAACAAAATTCCACATGACCCACGTCATCTAGGAGTTCCATCAGGTGCCTCCAATACTATTTCCGATCCTACGGTACATTCAACGCAAACCGAGCATCAATCTTGCATCAAGAGTAGCACTATCTCCAAACGTACCGAATTGAGCTTCCACTTGAGCCTCGTCACCTAGGAGTCCCCTCATGTGCGTCGAAGATGATTTCTATGCCTATGCTATATTTGGTGCAAGCGTGCACCTATCTTGCACTAACACTAAAACTGTCTACAAACCGACTACAATGAGATTCCACACGACTCACGTCACTTACGAGTTCCATCGGGTGCGTCCAAAACTATTTATGAGCCTATGGTAAGTTCAGTGCAAACTGTGCACCTATCTTGCGTCAAGATTAGCACAATCTCTAAACGGAACAAATAGAGCTCCACCAGACCCTCGTCGCCTTAGGAGTACCTCGGGGTGCGTATAAAACAATTTATGAGAATGTCTCAAAACAGATCAAAACAAGATTCCAGATGACCCACGTCACCTAGGAGTTCCATCGGCTGCCTCTGATACTATTTCTGAGCCTACGGTATGTTCGACGCAAACCGTGCACTATTCTTGCATCAAGGGAAGCACTATCCCCAAACGGACCGAACCGAGCTTCCACTTGAGCCTCGTCACCGAGGAGTCAGATCGAGTTCGTCCAAAACAGACCAAACTAATCTCAACCAGACCCTCATCACCTAGCAGTACTGCGAGTGCTTCTAAAACGATTTATGAACCTATGGTACGTTTGACGCAAACCGAGCACCTATCTTGCACCGACGCTAACACTGTCTCAAAATAGATCGAAACGAGATTCCACATGACCCACGTCATCTAGGAGTTCCATTGGGTGCCTCCAATACTATTTCTGAGACTACGGTACATTGGACGCAAATCGAGCACCAATCTTGCATCAAGAGTAGCACTATCTCCAAACGTACCGAATTGAGCTTCCACTTAAGCCTCGTCACCTAGGAGTCCCCTCAAGTGCGCCTAAAATAATTTCTATGCCTATGCTATATTTGGTGCAACCGTGCACCTATCTTGCGAAAACTCTAAAACTGTGTACAAATCGACTACAATGAGATTCCACACGACCCACGTCACTTACGAGTTCCATCGGGTGTGTCCAAAACTATTTATGAGCCTATGGTACGTTTAGTGCAAACTGTGCACCTATCTTGCGTCAAGATTAGCACTATTTCCAAACGGAACAAACAGAGCACCACTAGACCCTTGTCGCCTTAGGAGTACCTCAGGTGCGTATAAAACAATTTATGAGCCCATGGTATGTTTGACGCAATCCAAGCACCTATCTTGCATCGACGCTAACACTGTCTCGAAACAGATCGAAACCAGATTCCACATGACCCACGTCACCTTGGAGTTCCATCGAGTGCCTCTGATACTATTTCCGAGCCTACGGTATGTTCGACGCAAACCGTGCACCAACCTTGCATCAAGGGAAGCACTATCCCCAAACGGACCGAACCGAGCTTCCACTTAAGCCTCATCACCTAGGAGTCCGATTGAGTTCGTCCAAAACAATTTCTATGCCTATGGTATGTTCGGTGCAAACCATGCTCCAACCTTGCACTAACACTAACACTATCTCCAAATGGACTAAAACGAGATTCCACACGACCCACGTCACTTACAAGTTCCATCGGGTGCATCCAAAACTATTTATGACCTATGGTACGTTCAATGCAAACAGTGCATCTATCTTCTATAGCACTATCTCCAAACGGACAAAACTGATCTCCACCAGACCCTCATCACCTAGGAGTACCACGGGTGCTTCTAAAATGATTTATGAATCTATGGTACTTTTGACGCAAACCGAGCACCTATCTTGCACCGATGCTAACACTGTTTCAAAACAGAGCAAAACAAGATTCCACATGACCCACGTAACCTAGGAGTTCCATCGAGTGCCTCCAATACTATTTCTGAGCCTACGGTACGTTCGACACAAACCATGCACCAATCATACATCAATTGTAGCACTATCTCCAAATGGACCGTACCGAGCTTCCACTAGAGCCTCGTCACCAAGGAGTCCCATCGAGTGTGTCCAAAATGATTTATATGCCTATGGTACGTTCAGTTCAAACTGAGCACCTATCTTGCACCGACGCTAACACTGTCTCAAAATAGATCAAAACGAGATTCCACATCACCCACTTCACCTAGGAGTTCCATCGGGTGCCTCCAATACTATTTCTGAGCCTACGGTACATTCGACACAAACCAAGCACCAATCTTGCATCAAGAGTATAACTATCTCCAAACGTACCGAATTGAGCTTCCACTTGAGCCTCGTCACCTAGGAGTCCCCTCGAGTGCGTCCAAAACGATTTCTATGCCTATGCTACATTTGGTGCAACCGTGCACCTATCTTGCACTAACACTAAAACTGTCTACAAACCGACTACAATGAGATTCCACGCAACCCACGTCACTTACGAGTTCCATCAGGTACATTCAGTGCAAACTGTGCATCTATCTTGCGTCAAGATTAGAACTATCTCCAAACGGAACAAACAGAGCTCCATCAGACCCTCATCGCCTTAGGAGTAACTCGGGTGCGTATAAAACAATTTATGAGCCTGTCTCAAAACAGATTGAAACAACATTCCAGATGACCCACGTCACCATAGAGTTCCATCGGGTGCCTCTGATACTATTTCTGAGCCTACGGTATGTTCGACACAAACCGTGCACCATTCTTGCATCAAGGGAAGCACTATCCCCAAACGGACCAAACCGAGCTTCCACTTGAGCCTCGTCACCTAGGAGTCTGATCGAGTTCGTCCAAAATGGACCAAACAGATCTCCACCAGACCCTCGTCACCTAGGAGTACCGCGGGTGCTTCTAAAACAATTTATGAACCTATGGTACGTTTTACGCAAACCGAGCACCTATCTTGCACCAATGCTAACACTGTTTCAAAACAGATCGAAACAAGATTCCACATGACCCACGTAACCTAGGAGTTCCATCGGGTGCCTCCAATAATATTTCTGAGCCTACGGTACGTTCGACGCAAACCGTGCACCAATCATGCATCAAGAGTTGCACTATCTCCAAATGGACCATACTGAGCTTCCACTTGAGCCTCGTCACCTAGGAGTCCCATCGAGTGTGTCCAAAACGATTTCTATGCCTATGATATGTTCAGTGCAAACCGAGCACCTATCTTGCATCAAGGGTAGCACTATCTCCAAACGTACCGAATTGAGCTTCCAATTGAGCCTCGTCACCTAGGAGTCCCCTCGAGTGCGTCCAAAATTATTTCTAGGCCTATGCTACATTTGGTGCAACCGTGCACCTATCTTGCACTAACACTAAAACTATCTACAAACCGACTATAATGAGATTCCACACGACCCACGTCACTTACGAGTTCCATCGGGTGCGTCCAAAACTATTTATGAGCCTGTGGTACATTCATTACAAACTGTGCACCTATCTTGCGTCAAGATTAGCACTATCTCCCAATGAAACAAACAGAGCTCCACCAGACCCTCATCGCCTTAGGAGTACCTCGGGTGCGTATAAAACAATTTATGAGCCCATGGTATGTTTGACGCAATCTAAGCACCTATCTTGCACCGACGCTAACACTGTCTCGAAACAGATCGCAACCAGATTCCACATGACCCACGTCACCTTGGAGTTCCATCGGGTGCCTCTGATACTATTTTCGAGCCTACGGTATGTTCGACGCAAACCGTGCACCAATCTTGCATCAAGAGAAGCACTATCCCCAAACGGACCGAACCGAGCTTCCACTTGAGCCTCATCACCTAAGAGTCTGATCGAGTTCGTCCAAAATGATTTCTATGCCTATGGTATGTTTGGTGCAAACTGTGCTCCAACCTTGCACTAACACTAACACTATCTCCAAATGGACTAAAACGAGATTCCACATGACCCACGTCACTTACGAGTTCGATTAGGTGCGTCCAAAACTATTTATGACCTATGGTACGTTCAATGCAAACCGTCCACCTATCTTCTGTAGCATTATCTCCAAACGGACCGAATAGATCTGCACCAGACCCTCATCACCTAGGAGTACCACAGGTGCTTCTAAACTAATTTATGAACCTATGGTACGTTTGACGCAAACCGAGCACCTATCTTGCACTAACATTAACACTATTTCAAAACATATCGAAACAAGATTCCACGTGACCCACATAACCTAGGAGTTCCATCGAGTGCCTCCAATACTATTTTTGAGCCTACGGTACGTTTGATGCAAACCGCGCACCAATCATGCATCAAGAGTAGCACTATCTCCAAATGTACTGTACCGAGCTTGATAGAGGGGAAGTGCCCGATCTTTCGGTGAGTGGAGATAATTTCGATTTGGTGGAAGTAGACCCTCATGATCCGACTACGACGAGCGAACCCGAAGCGCCAATGCAATCACTGAACCAACTCCCAATGGTTACCAACCTTGCCGGTGCGAGATCAGCCTGATCACGAAGATCAATTCCTGCACGCAATCGAAGAACGAACAAGAAAAAGACACGAGCAATCTTATTATCACTCGAAGGTGGAGTTCTGAATTACACGAGACAGCGTAGATTGGCGCGTGTTTGAGAATAGCTAAAGCTAGATGTAAAACAAAACTCAAGTTGTAAACAAAAGCGACTCCGACTAAATAAAAGGGTGGCGGTAGGAGAGTGGCGCGCGCCCAAAGAAAGGGCTACGGCTCCAAACCCTAGGCACCCCACCTTGGACTGCTCTGTTGGCCCATCTTCTTATTCTGCTGGGCCTTCGTTCCTTAACAGCATGATGAAGTTTAATTCTCTTGCACGGGCCCGAGTGATTGGCCTAACTAGATGATCAACTGTAGGCGCCCGTGGTGGAGGAGTAACTGGAGGCGCCTGAGGTGCTGCTGGTGTAGATGTACGCGTGGTGTCCTCATCATCCTCCCCTTCTTGAACTGAAGTCATCCTCGACGGCAACTCCTCATCTTCACCCGCATACTGTTTCAAATCTGCAACATTAAAACTCGTGGAAACACCAAACTCCGCAGGCAGGTCAAGGATATAAGCATTATCATTAATTTTGGTTAGCACTTTAAAAGGACCAGCAGCACGTGGCATCAATTTAGAATGACGTAAAGCAGGAAAATGATCTTTTCTCAAATGCAACCAAACCAGATCACTCGGTTCAAAAGTAACATGTTGTCTCCCTTTACTACCCGCAACCTGATATTTAGCATTAGCAGCAGCAATGTTTTGTTGAGTTTGCTCATGCAAGCTAATCATTTGATCAACATGTGCAGCGGCATCTATGTGTGGGGTGTCCTCAGCATCAAGCGCAAACAAATCAATGGGCGCCCGAGGAATATAACCATAAACAACCTGAAAGGGACACATCTTTGTAGAAGAATGCGTTGCATGATTATAAGCAAACTCAACATGAGGCAAGCAATCTTCCCAACGTTTCAAATTTTTATCTAAAACAGCCCTAAGCATGGTTGACAAAGTTCGATTAACCACTTCAGTTTGTCCATCAGTTTGAGGGTGACAAGTTGTGCTAAACAGCAATTTAGTTCCCAATTTATTCCACAGTGATCTCCAAAAATGACTGAGAAACTTAGCATCACGATCAGAGACTATTGTATTTGGAATACCATGCAAACGAATAATCTCGCTAAAGAACAATTCAGCAATATTGGTAGCATCATCGGTTTTATGACAAGGTATAAAATGAGCCATTTTGGAGAAACGATCAACAACCACAAAAATATTGTCCCTCCCCTTCTTAGTTCGAGGTAATCCCAAAACAAAGTCCATAGAAATATCAAGCCAAGGAGAAGTAGGAACAGGCAAAGGTATGTACAAACCATGGTTGTTCAATCGTGACTTAGCTTTCTGGCAAGTAGTGCAGCGTGCAACAAGGCGCTCAACATCAGCGCGCATCCGGGGCCAAAAGAAGTGGGCAGCCAGCACCTCATGCGTTTTGTAGACGCCAAAATGCCCCATGAGGCCGCCTCCATGCGCTTCCTGTAATAACAAACGACGAACCGAGCTTGCTGGAACACACAGCTTGTTAGCGCGAAACAGGAATCCGTCCTGTATGTGAAATTTGCCCCATGGTTTGCCATGAATACAATGGGTGAAAGCATCTTTAAAATCAGCATCGTCCACATATTCATTCTTCATAGTTTGCAAGCCAAAGATTTTAAAATCTAACTGTGACAGCATGGTATAGCGACGAGACAAAGCATCAGCAATAACATTTTCCTTGCCGCTCTTGTGTTTAATAATGTAAGGGAAAGACTCAATGAATTCTACCCATTTAGCATGACGACGGTTCAGGTTTGTTTGGGTACGAATATGTTTTAAAGCCTCATGATCAGAATGAATTATAAACTCGCGATGCCAAAGGTAGTGCTGCCAAGTATGCAAAGTGCGCACTAAAGCATAAAGCTCCTTATCATACGTAGAATAATTCAAGCTAGCACCACTTAATTTCTCGCTAAAATAAGCAACCGGCTTTCCTTCTTGTGACAAAACAGCACCTAGCCCAATACCGCTAGCATCGCATTCAAGCTCAAACACTTTAGTAAAATCAGGCAACTGCAAGAGAGGAGCATTGGTTAACTTATCTTTCAAGGTGCTGAACGCAACCTCTTGCGAATCACTCCAAGCAAAGGGAACATCCTTCTTTGTAAGCTCATGTAGAGGCGCTGCAATGGAGCTAAAATCACGAACAAACCTGCGGTAGAAACCTGCAAGGCCAAGAAAGCTTCGAATTTGTGTGACCTTTGTCGGTGTAGGCCACGCCCGAATGGCATCGATCTTGCTGCTATCCACCTCAATGCCCTGTGGAGTAACAACATAGCCAAGAAACGAAACACGTTGTGTGCAAAACATGCATTTTTCGATGTTAGCAAATAAATGGGCTGCACGCAATGCATCAAAAACAGCACGCAAATGTTCTAAATGCTCTTCCATGGACTTGCTGTAAATGAGAATGTCATCAAAATAGACAACTACAAACAGTCCTATGAAGGGCCGCAGAACTTCATTCATCAAACGCATAAACGTGCTGGGAGCATTTGTCAAACCAAACGGCATAACCAACCATTCATATAACCCAAATTTTGTTTTGAAAGCCGTTTTCCATTCGTCACCTAATTTCATGCGAATCTGATGGTAGCCACTACGCAAATCTACCTTAGTGAAAAGAATGGCACCACTCAGCTCATCTAGCAGATCTTCAAGGCGTGGTATAGGGTATCGGTAGCGAATGGTAATGTTATTAATAGCACGACAATCTACACACAGACGCCATGATCCATCTTTCTTGGGAACAAGTAACACGGGAACGGAGCAGGGGCTAAGAGACTCACGAATATAACCCTTGTCAAGCAACGCCTGTACCTGTCGCTCTATTTCCTTCGCCTCATCCGGATTTGTACGGTATGGTGCGCGGTTCGGAAGTTGTGTGCTAGGAATGAGGTCGATCCGGTGCTCAATGCCACGAAGTGGTGGGAGTCCCGGTGGCAAATCTTTTGGAAAAACATCAGCGTACTCCTGCAAAATGTTAGCAACTGCAGGGGGAATATCCAAAGATGGTGCATCATCAAGTGAAACGAGCACACTAGAGCATATAAGGGCATAGCATGGCAAAGGAGCATCGCGTAACTCATCGAAATCAGCATGTGTAGCAAGCAAAACAGGAGCATTCAACTTGATTTCAGAATTAACAGAGGTCGACGGTTCAAGTTGTTTAGCAGTTTTAGCAGCTCTAGCAAGATCATCTTTAAGAATTTGTTCAGGTGTCATTGGATGCATAATTATTTTCTGACCCTTAAACATGAAAGAATAGTGATTTGAACGACCATGATGCAATCTATCAGTATCATATTGCCAAGGTCACCCAAGTAACAGAGAGCATGCTTCCATGGGAATAACATCACAATCGACAAAATCAGAATAAGCACCCATGGAGAAAGGAACACGGACCGATCGAGTAATTCTAATTTTCCCACCATCATTAAGCCATTGAATGTGATAAGGATGTGGATGCTTACGACTGGGTAAAGACAACTTGTCAACCAGCGCGGTACTAGCCAAATTGTTGCAGCTGCCGCTGTCGATGATAATGCGAATGGACCACTCCTGCACCACACCCTTGGTATGGAAAAGAGTGTGTCGCTGATTCTTCTCGGGTAGAGTGACCTGTGTACTAAGAACACGCTGCACAACAACACTTTCATACCTATCGGCGTCGCCCGGGTTGACATGTACTTCTGCCTTTGCTGCATGGTCAATGGCAAGCATAGCATGTTGAATATCTTCAGAATCACTAGTGGAAGAATACTCACCATCATCACGAATGACCAATACACGCTTGTTCAGACAGTCCCGAGACACGTGGCCAAATCCTTGGCAACGAAAACACTGAATATCCCGTGTGCGGCCTGTGGACGGGGGAGCACCTGCAGAAAGTGGCTGCCCACTCATGCGGTGTAGTGGTGGGCGTGGACGGTGCAGGGGGTGCGGGTGCTGAACCGGATGTCGATCTTCATCCTACAAAAGAGTTAGAATATGGCTTCGAACGGCGTCCCTGTATTTCACGTTCAGCTTTGCAAGCAAATTCAAATAATGTGGTGATATCATAATACTCCTTATAATCAAGTATATCCTGAATTTCACGGTTTAAACCACCATGAAATCGTGCCATGGCAGCATCAGTTTCCTCAACTAACCCACAACGAATCATGCCTTTTTGCAATTCCTGGTAATAGTCCTCTACAGATTGTGAACCTTGCTGAAAACGTTGCATTTTATTAAGCAAATCACGGGCATAAAAAGAAGGTACAAATCTGTGGCGCATAGCAGCTTTTAATTGATCCCATGTGGTTGGAGCTAGAGTGGGATGTTTTTGTTTATATTCATGCCACCAAATTAAAGCAAAATCAGTAAATTCACTAATAGCAGCTTTAACTTGAGAAGTAGTAGGAATATCATGGCATGCAAATTTCTGTTTGACTTCTAATTCCCAATCAAGATATGCGGCAGGATCATATTTGCCATTAAAAGATGGAATTTTAAATTTTATCTTAGCAAAAGGATCATTACCGTGGTGGCGTGGCACACGGCGAGCACGGCCTTGACGGTGTCCACCGTCGTGCTCCGTGTCACCACCGTAATCCTGCTGGAACTCTGTGACCATCGTGTTCAAAGCATCGACGCGTGACACGATGGTGTCGAGCGTGGTCTTGGTGGCTGTCTGCGCGAGGTCAAGCTGATCGAACCGTTCGTTCGCCGTAGTGACCGTGGAATCCATCCGTTCATGCATCGTCATGATGTCTGCGGCAAGTCCATCAATCTGTGTCCGCATGTCCTGCAGCTGTTCATCCTTCATGGCGTCATCGTCGTCGCCTGCCATGGTTAGCGCAAAACAAAAAAAACCGACGCCAAAATAGGGGTGTAACGGCTCATAAGGCGCTCACACTAGTGCTGTTATCAATGTCTTATCCGTTGTTACCGAGCACACAGGGGCGACCTGCAACCAACCGGAGGAACTCGCGAAAGATTGGAGCAGCGATTGCCTGGGAAACAAAGTCAGCCCGTCGTAGAACTATGTGGAGTTCTGGGTAGGCTGCACTCAAGTCAAGGATTAGCACAAGCAAACAATAATGCAAAGTTGAATTATAGTGCTAAACACGAAACAACGCTGCTGGAAACAAGTGGGAAACAAAGGAGGTGGCAAAGAGGGAGAGGGTGCGGCTAAAAAAGGCAAATTCTTGATTGGTTTGGATCTGATTTTTTTTCAATAGTCCCCAAAAACTGATAATATGAACAGAGAGGATCTCAAACACCAGAAGACGGCACACACTTTTTCTGAAAGTACAGGGGTATTCCGGTAAAAAAAAGATAGGTAGATGAACAAGGGAGGGCAATGTATGCGTGGAGGTGCAGAGGCCCTAGAGGGTCGCGACCCAGGGGGTTCACGGCGCGTGCAAGGAAACTTTCCACCGAACCAAACCAGATCACCTTCCTTCTTCCTGTTTCCTTTTTTTCACCTTGCTTCTTCCTGTTTCCTTTTTTTGTTTCCTTTTTTATTTCTTTCTATCTCTATTTTGGACAGGGAAGGGGCGATCAGAGGGGTGGTATGCGGCGGCGTGGTGGTCTGGTGGCGACCAAGGCGAGTATTCGCGCGAGGGGGACAGTGGCCGAACAGCGGAACGGCGGTGGCGAAACTAGGGTTAGGAGAGCAAAGAGAAAAACAAGGGAATAAACACAAGTGACAAGCAACAATTGAACGAGTAAGCACACAAATTCAACACAGATTATTGAAAGAAAGTGCGAGGCTAAACGGTTGCTAGGACAAGGATGTAATGTGAAATTTTTGTTTTGGTTTTCGTGGACTGTAGGAAGGAAAAAAACACTTGATAAAACTCACCGATCAACCTGGAAACCTGATACCACTTGATAGAGGGGAAGTGCCCGATCTTTCGGTTTGGTGGAAGTAGACCCTCACGATCCGACTACGACGAGCGAACCCGAAGCGCCAATGCAATCGCTGAACCAACTCCCAATGGTTACCAACCTCGCCGGTGCGAGATCAGCCTGATCACGAAGATCAATTCCTGCACGCAATCGAAGAACGAACAAGAAAAAGACGCGAGCAATCTTATTATTACTCGAAGGTGGAGTTCTGAATTACACGAGACAGCGCAGATTGGCGCGTGTTCGAGAGTAGCTAAAGCTAGATGTAAAACAAAACTCAAGTTGTAAACAAAAGCGACTCCGACTAAATAAAAGGGTGGCGGTAGGAGAGTGGCGCGCCCAAAGAAAGGGCTGCAACTCCAAACCCTAGGCGCCCCACCTTGGACTGCTCTGTTGGCCCATCTTATTCTGCTGGGCCTTCGTTCCTTAACAGCATGATGAAGTTTAATTCTCTTGCACAGGCCCGAGTGATTGGCCCAACTGGATGATCAACTGTAGGCGCCCGTGGTGGAGGAGTAACTGGAGGCGCCTGAGGTGCTGCTGGTGTAGATGTACGCGTGGTGTCCTCATTAGAGCTTCCACTAGAGCCTCGTCACCTAGGAGTCTGATCGAGTTTGTCCAAAATGATTTCTATGCCTATGGTACGTTCGGTGCAAACCGTGCTCCAACCTTGGACTGACTCTAACATTGTTCCCAAATGGACTAAAATGAGATTCCACACGACCCGCGTCACTTACGAGTTCCATGGACATGCGTCTAAAACTATTTATGACCTATGGTAACTTCGGTGCAAACCTTGCACCTATCTTATGTAGCACTATCTCCAAACGGACCAAACAGAGCTCCACCAGACTCTCGTCGCCTAGGAGTACAGCGGGTGCGTCTAAAACGATTTTTGAGCCTATGGTATGTTTGACACAAACCGAACACCTATCTTGCACCAATGCTAACACTGTCTCAAAACAGATCGAAACAAGATTCCAGATGACCCACATCACCTTGGAGTTCCGTCGGGTGCCTCCGATACTATTTTCGAGCCTATGGTATGTTCGACACAAACCATGCACCAATCTTGCATCAAGAGTAGCACTATCTCCAAATGGACCGTACCGAGCTTCCACTTGAGCCTCGTCACCTAGGAGTCCTATCGAGTGTGTCCAAAACAATTTCTATGCCTATGGTACGTTCAGTGCAAACCATGCGCCTATCTTGCACCGACGCTAACACTGTCTCAAAATAGATCGAAACGAGATTCCACATGACCCACGTCATCTAGGAGTTCCATCGGGTGCCTCCAATACTATTTCCGAGCCTACGGTACATTCGACGCAAACCGAGCACCAATCTTGCATAAAGAGTAGCACTATCTCCAAACATACCGAATCGAGCTTCCACTTGAGCCTCGTCACCTAGGAGTCCCCTCGAGTGCATCCAAAATGATTTCTATGCTTATGCTACATTTGGTGCAAACCTAGCACCAATCTTGCATCAAGAGAAGCACTATCCCCAAACGGACCGAACCGAGCTTCCACTTGAGCCTCGTCACCTAGGAGTCTGATCGAGTTCGTCCAAAACGATTTCTATGTCTATGGTATGTTCGGTGCAAACCGTGCTCCAACCTTGCACTGACACTAACACTATCTCCAAATGGACTAAAACGAGATTCCACATGACCCACGTCACTTACGAGTTCCATCGGGTGCGTCCAAAACTATTTATGACCTATGGTAGGTTCAAGGCAAACCGTGCACCTATCTTCTGTAGCACTATCTCCAAATGGACCAAACAGATCTCCACTAGACCCTTGTCACCTTGGAGTACCGTGGGTGCTTCTAAAATGATTTATGAACCTATGGTACGTTTGACGCAAACCGAGCACCTATCTTGCACCGACGCTAACACTGTTTCAAAACATATTGAAACAAGATTCCACATGACCCACGTAACCTAGGAGTTCCATCGAGTGCCTCCAATACAATTTTTGAGCCTACGGTTTGTTCGACGCAAACCGTGCACCAATCTTGCATCAAGAGAAGCACTATCCCCAAATGGACCGAACCGAGCTTCCACTTGAGCCTCGTCACCTAGGTCGGATCGAGTTCGTCCAAAACGATTTCTATGCCAAAGGTATGTTCGGTGCAAACCGTGCTCCAACCTTGCACTGACACTAACATTGTCCCCAAATGGACTAAAATGAGCTTCAACAGGACCCGCGTCACTTACGAGTTCCATGGACATGCGTCTAAAACTATTTATGACCTATGGTACGTTCGGTGCAAACCGTGCACCTATCCTATGTAGCACTATCTCCAAACGGAACAAAGAGAGCTCCACCAGACTCTCGTCGCCTTAGGAGTACCTTGGGTGCGTCTAAAACGATTTTTTGAGCCTATGCTATGGTTGACGCAAACCAAGCACCTATCTTGCACTGACGCTAACACTGTCTCAAAACAGATCGAAACAAGATTCTAGATGACCCACATCACCTTGGAGTTCCATCGGGTACCTCCGATACTATTTTTGAGCCTACGGTACATTCGACGCAAACCGTGCACCGATCTTGCATCAAGAGAAGCACTACCCCTAAACGGACCGAACCGAGCTTCCACTTGAGCCTCGTCGCCTAGGAGTTTGATCGAGTTCGTCCAAAATGATTTCTATGCCTATGGTATGTTCGGTGCAAACCGTGCTCCAACCTTGCACTGACACTAACACTATGTCCAAATGGACTATAACGAGATTCCACATGACCCACGTCACTTACGAGTTCCATCGGGTGCGTCCAAAACTATTTATGACCTATGGTATGTCAATGCAAACCGCGAACCTATCTTCTGTAGCACTATCTTCAAACGGACCAAATAGATCATCACCAGATCCTCATCACCTAGGAGTACCACGGGTGCTTCTAAAATGATTTATGAACCTATGGTACGTTTGACGCAAACCGAGCACCTATCTTGCACCGACGCTAACACTATTTCAAAACAGATCGAAACAAGATTCCACATGACCCACGTAACCTAGGACTTCCATCGGGTGCCTCCAATACTATTTTCGAGCCAACGGTATGTTCGATGCAAACCGTGCACCAATCATGCATCAAGAGTAGCACTATCTCTAAATGGACCGTACCGAGCTTCCACTTGAGCCGCATCACCTAGGAGTCCCATCGAGTGTGTCCAAAACGATTTCTATGCCTATGGTACGTTTAGTGCAAACCATGCACCTATCTTGCACGGACGCTAAC
Organism: Saccharum officinarum; assembly: GCA_020631735.1. Taxonomy (NCBI): domain Eukaryota; kingdom Viridiplantae; phylum Streptophyta; class Magnoliopsida; order Poales; family Poaceae; genus Saccharum; species Saccharum officinarum. The sequence goes on along the minus strand of CM036176.1, from coordinate 37,980,988 downwards.
ACTATCTCAAAATAGATCGAAACGAGATTCCACATGACCCACGTCAGCTAGGAGTTCCATCGGGTGCCTCCAATACTATTTCCGAGCCTACGGTACATTCGACGCAAATCGAGCACCAATCTTGCATGAAGAGCAGCACTATCTCCAAATGTACCGAATTGAGCTTCCACTTGAGCCTCGTCACCTAGGAGTCCACTCGAGTGCATCCAAAACGATTTCTATGCCTATGCTAAATTTGGTACAAACCAAGCACCAACCTTGCATCAAGAGAAGCACTATCCCCAAACGGACCGAATCGAGCTTCCACTTGAGCCTCGTCACCTAGGAGTCTGATCGAGTTCATCCAAAACGATTTCTATGCCTATGGTATGTTCGGTACAAACCGTGCTCCAACCTTGCTCTGACACTAACAGTATCTCCAAATGGACTAAAATGAGATTCCACACGACCCACATCACTTACGAGTTCCATTGGGTGCGTCCAAAACTATTTATGTCCTATGGTACATTAATGGAAACCGTGCACCTATCTTCTGTAGCACTATCTCCAAACCGACCAAACAGATCTCCACCACACCCTCATCACCTAGGAGTACCGCGGGTGTTGCTAAAATGATTTATGAATCTATGGTACTTTTGACGCAATCCGAGCACCTATCTTGCACCGACGCTAACACTGTTTCAAAACAGATCAAAGCAAGATTCCACATGACCCACGTAACCTAGGAGTTCCATCGGGTGCCTCCAATACTATTTCCGAGCCTACGGTACGTTCGACGCAAACCGTGCACCAATCATGCATCAAGAGTAACACTATCTCCAAATGGACCGTACCGAGCTTCCACTTGAGCCTCGTCACCTAGGAGTCCCATCGAGTGTGTCCAAAACGATTTCTATGCCTATGGCATGTTCAGTGCAAACCATGCACCTATCTGCACCGATGCTAACACTGTCTCAAAATAGATCAAAACGAGTTTCCAAATGACCCACGTCACCTAGGAGTTCCATCGGGTGCAATCCAATACTATTTCCAAACCTACGGCACATTCGACGCAAACCGAGCACCAATCTTGCATCAAGAGTAGCAATATCTCCAAACGTACTGAATCGAGCTTCCACTTGAGCCTCGTCACCTAGGAGTCCCCTCGAGTGCGTTCAAAACGATTTCTATGCCTATGCTACATTTGGTGCAAACCGTGCACCAATCTTGCATCAAGAGAAGCACTATCCCCAAATGGACCGAACCGAGCTTTCACTTGAACCTCGTCACCTAGGAGTCTGATCGAGTTCATCCAAAATGATTTCTATGCCTATGGTATGTTCGGTGCAAACCGTGATCCAACCTTGGACTGACTCTAACATTGTCCCCAAATGGACTAAAATGAGATTCCACACGACCCGCGTCACTTACGAGTTCCATGGACATGCGTCTAAAACTATTTATGACCTATGGTACCTTCGGTGCAAACCTTGCACCTATCTTCTGTAGCACTATCTCCAAATAGACCAAATAGATCTCCACCACACCTCATCACCTAGGAGTACCGCAGGTGCTTCTAAAACGATTTGTGAATCTATGGTACTTTTGACGCAAACCGAGCACCTATCTTGCACCAACGCTAACACTGTTTCAAAATAAATCGAAACAAGATTCCACATGACCCACGTAACCTAGGAGTTCCATCGGGTGCCTTCAATACTATTTCTGAGCCTACGGTACGTTTGACACAAACCGTGCACCAATCATGCATCAAGAGTAGCACTATCTCCAAATGGACCGTACCAAGCTTCCACTTGAGCCTCGTCACCTAGGAGTCCCATCGAGTGTGTCCAAAATGATTTCTATGCCTATGGTACATTCAGTGCAAACCGTGCACCTATCTGCACCGACGCTAACACTATCTCAAAACAGATCAAAACGAGATTCCACATGACCCATGTCCCCTAGGAGTTCCATCAGGTGCCTCCAATACTATTTCTGAGCCTACGGTACGTTCGACGCAAACCAAGCACCAATCATGCATCAAGAGTAGCACTAAATCCAAATGGACCATACCGAGCTTCCACTTGAGCCTCGTCACCTAGGAGTCCCATCGAGTGTGTCCAAAATGATTTCTATGCCTATGGTACGTTCAGTGCAAACCGTGCACCTATCTGCATCGACGCTAACACTGTCTCAAAATAGATCAAAACGAGATTCCACATGACCCACATCACCTTGGAGTTCCATCGGGTGCAATCCAACACTATTTCTGAGCCTGCGGCACATTCGACGGAAACCGAGCACCAATCTTGCATCAAGAGTAGCACTATCTCCAAACGTACCGAATCGAGCTTCAACTTGAGCCTCGTCACCTAGGAGTCCCCTCGAGTGCGTCCAAAACGATTTCTATGCCTATGCTACATTTGGTGCAAACCGTGCACCAATCTTGCAACAAGAGAAGCACTATCCCCGTATGGACCGAACCGAGCTTCCACTTGAGCCTCGTCACCTAGGAGTCTGATTGAGTTCGTCCATAACGATTTCTATGCCTATGGTATGTTCGGTGCAAACTGTGCTCCAACCTTGCACTGACACTAACACTATCTCCAAATGGACTAAAACGAGATTCCACACGACCCACGTCACTTACGAGTTCCATCAGGTGCATCCAAAACTATTTATGATCTATGGTACGTCAATGCAAACCGTGCACCTATCTTCTGTAGCACTATCTCCAAACGGACCAAACAGATCTCCACCAGACCCTCATCACGTAGGAGTACCGCGGGTGCTTCTAAAACGATTTATGAACCTGTGGTACGTTTAACGCAAACCGAGCACCTATCTTGCACCGACGCTAACACTGTTTCAAAACAGATCGAAACAACATTCCACAAGACCCATGTAACCTAGGAGTTCCATCGGGTGCCTCCAATACTATTTTCGAGCCTACGGTACATTCGACGGAAACCGTGCACCAATCATGCATCAAGAGTAGCACTATCTCCAAATGGACCGTACCGAGCTTCCACTTGAGCCTCGTCACCTAGGAGTCCCATCGAGTGTGTCCAAAACGATTTCTATGCCTATGGTACGTTCAGTGCAAACCGTACACCTATCTGCACCGACGTTAATACTGTCTCAAAATAGATCAAAACAAGATTCCACATGACCCACGTCACCTAGGAGTTCCATCGGGTGCCTCCAATACTATTTTCGAGCCGAAGGCACATTCGACGCAAACCGAGCACCAATCTGGCATCAAGAGTAGCACTATCTCTAAATGTACAGAATCCAGCTTCCACTTGAGCCTCATCACCAAGGAGTCCCCTCGAGTGCGTCCAAAACGATTTCTATGCCTATGCTACATTTGGTGCAAACCATGCACCAATCTTGCATCAAGAGAAGCACTATCTCCAAATGGACCGAACCGAGCTTTCACTTGAGCCTCGTCACCTAGGAGGCTGATCGAGTTTGTCCTAAACGATTTCTATGCCTATGGTATGTTCAGTGCAAACCGTGCTCCAACCTTGTACTGACACTAACACTATCTCCAAATGGACTAAAATGAGATTTGACACGACCCACGTCACTTATGAGTTTCATCGGGTGCGCCCAAAACTATTTATGACCTATGGTACCTTCAATGCAAACCGTGCACCTATCTTCTGTAGCACTATCTCCAAACAGACCAAACAGATCTCCACCACACCCTCATCACCTAGGAGTACCGCAGGTGCTTCTAAAATGGTTTATGAATCTATGGTACTTTTGATGCAAACCGGGCACCTATCTTGCACCGACGCTAACACTGTTTCAAAATAGATCAAAACAAGATTCCACATGACCCACGTAACCTAGGAGTTCCATCGGGTGCCTCTAATACTATTTCCGAGCCTACGGTACGTTCGACGCAAACCGTGCAACAATCATGCATCAAGAGTAGCACTATCTCCAAATGGACCGTACCGAGCTTCCACTTGAGCTTCGTCACCTAGGAGTCCTATCGAGTGTGTCCAAAACGATTTCTATGCCTATGGTACGTTCAGTGCAAACCGTGCACCTATCTGCACCGACGCTAACACTGTCTCAAAATAGATCAAAACGAGATTCCACATGACCCACGTCACCTTGGAGTTCCATCGGGTGCAATCCAACACTATTTCCGAGCCTAAGGCACATTCGACGGAAACCGAGCACCAATCTTGCATCAAGAGTAGCACTATCTCCAAACGTACCGAATCGAGCTTCAACTTGAGCCTCGTCACCTAGGAGTCCCCTCGAGTGCGTCCAAAACGATTTCTATGCCTATGCTACATTTGGTGCAAACCGTGCACCAATCTTGCATCAAGAGAAGCACCATCCCCAAATGGACCGAACCGAGCTTTCACTTGAGCCTCGTCACCTAGGAGTCTGATCGAGTTCGTCCAAAACGATTTCTATGCCTATGGTTTGTTCGGTGCAAACCGTGCTCCAACCTTGCACTAACACTAACACTATCTCCAAATGGACTAAAACGAGATTACACACGACCCACGTCACTTACGAGCTTCATCAGGTGCATCAAAAACTATTTATGACCTATGGTACGTCAATGCAAACTGTGCACCGATCTTCTGTAGCACTATCTCCAAACGGACCAAACAGATCTCCACCAGACCCTCATCACGTAGGAGTACCGCGGGTGCTTCTAAAATGATTTATGAACCTATGGTACGTTTGACGCAAACCGAGCACCTATCTTGCACCGACACTAGCACTGTTTCAAAACAGATCGAAACAAGATTCGACATGACCTACGTAACCTAGGAGTTCCATCGGATGCCTCCAATACTATTTTCGAGCCTATGGTACGGTCGACGGAAACCGTGCACCAATCATGCATCAAGAGTAGCACTATCTCCAAATGGACCGTATCGAGCTTCCACTTGAGCCTCGTCACCTAGGAATCCCATCGAGTGCGTCCAAAATGATTCTCTATGCCTATGGTACGTTCAGTACAAACCATGCACCTATCTGCACCGACGTTAACACTGTCTCAAAATAGATCAAAATAAGATTCCACATGACCCACGTCACCTAGGAGTTCCATAGGGTGCGTCCAAAACTATTTATGACCTATGGTACGTTCAATGCAAACCGTGCACCTATCTTTTGTAGCACTATCTCCAAATAGACCAAACAGATCTCCACCACACCCTCATCACCTAGGAGTACCGCGGGTGCTTCTAAAATGATTTATGAATCTATGGTACTTTTGACGCAAACCGAGCACCTATCTTGCACCGACACTAACACTGTTTCAAATATAGATCGAAACAAGATTCCACATGACCCACGTAACCAAGGAGTTCCATTGGGTGCCTCAAATACTATTTCTGAGCCTACGGTACATTCGACGCAAACCGTGCACCAATCATGCATCAAGAGTAGCACTATCTCCAAATGGACCGTACCGAGCTTCCACTTGAGCCTCGTCACCTAAGAGTCCCATCGAGTGTGTCTAAAATGATTTCTATGCCTATGGTACGTTCAGTGCAAACCGTGCACCTATCTGCACCGACGCTAACACTGTCTCAAAATAGATCAAAACGAGATTCCGCATGACGCACGTCACCTAGGAGTTCCATCGGGTGCAATCTAATACTATTTCCAAGCCTGCGGCACATTCGATGGAAACCGAGCACCAATCTTGCATCAAGAGTAGCACTATCTCAAAACGTACCGAATCAAGCTTCAACTTGAGCCTCGTCACCTAGGAGTCCCCCCGAGTGAGTCCAAAACGATTTCTATGCCTATGCTACATTTGGTGCAAACCGTGCACCAATCTTGCATCAAGAGAAGCACCATCCCCAAATGGACCGAACCGAGCTTCCACTTGAGCCTCGTCACCTAGGAGTCTGATCGAGTTGGTCCAAAACGATTTCTATGCCTATGGTATGTTCGGTGCAAACCGTGCTCCAACCTTGCACTAACACTAACAATATCTCCAAATGGACTAAAACGAGATTCCACACGAGCACGTCACTTACGAGTTTCATCAGGTGCATCAAAAACTATTTATGACCTATGGTACGTCAATGCAAACTGTGCACCGATCTTCTGTAGCACTATCTCCAAACGGACCAAACAGATCTCCACTAGACCCTCATCACGTAGGAGTACCGCGGGTGCTTCTAAAATGATTTATGAACCTATGGTACGTTTGACGCAAACCGAGCACCTATCTTGCACCGACACTAGCACTGTTTCAAAACAGATCGAAACAAGATTCCACATGACCCACGTAACCTAGGAGTTCCATCGGATGCCTCCAATACTATTTTCGAGCCTATGGTACGTTCGACGGAAACCGTGCACCAATCATGCATCAAGAATAGCACTATCTCCAAGTGGACCGTATCGAGCTTCCACTTGAGCCTCGTCACCTAGGAATCCCATCGAGTGCGTCCAAAACGATTTCTATGCCTATGGTACGTTCAGTGCAAACCGTGCACCTATCTGCACCGACGTTAACACTGTCTCAAAATAGATCAAAATAAGATTCCACATGACCCACGTCACCTAGGAGTTCCATAGGGTGCGTCCAAAACTATTTATGACCTATGGTACGTTCAATGCAAACCATGCACCTATCTTTTGTAGCACTATCTCTAAACAGACCAAACAGATCTCCACCACACCCTCATCACCTAGGAGTACCGCGGGTGCTTCTAAAATGATTTATGAATCTATGGTACTTTTGACGCAAACCGAGCACCTATCTTACACCGATGCTAACACTGTTTCAAAATAGATCGAAACAAGATTCCACATGACCCACGTAACCAAGGAGTTCCATCGGGTGCCTCTAATACTATTTTCGAGCCGACGGTACATTCGACGCAAACCGTGCACCAATCATGCATCAAGAGTAGCACTATCTCTAAATGGACCGTACCGAGCTTCCACTTGATCCTCATCACCTAGGAGTCCCATCGAGTGTGTCCAAAATGATTTCTATGCCTATGGTACGTTCAGTGCAAACCGTGCACCTATCTGCACCGACGCTAACGCTGTCTCAAAATAGATCAAAACGAGATTCCGCATGACACACGTCACCTAGGAGTTCCATCGGGTGCAATCCAATACTATTTCCAAGCCTGCGGCACATTCGACAGAAACCGAGCGCCAATCTTGCTCAAGAGTAGCACTATCTCAAAACATACCGAATCGAGCTTCAACTTGAGCCTCATCACCTAGGAGACCCTCAAGTGCGTCCAAAACGATTTCTATGCCTATGCTACATTTGGTGTAAACCGTGCACCAATCTTGCATCAAGAGAAGCACCATCCCCAAATGGACCGAACCGAGCTTCCACTTGAGCCTCGTCACCTAGGAGTCTGATCGAGTTCATCCAAAATGATTTCTATGCCTATGGTATGTTCGGTGCAAACCGTGCTCCAACCTTGCACTAACACTAACACTATCTCCAAATAGACTAAAACGAGATTCCACACGACACACGTCACTTACGAGTTTCATCAGGTGCATCAAAAACTATTTATGACCTATGGTACGTCAATGCAAATTGTGCACCGATCTTCTGTAGCACTATCTCCAAACAGACCAAACAGATCTCCACCAGACCCTCATCACGTAGGAGTACCGCGGGTGCTTCTAAAATGATTTATGAACCTATGGTACGTTTCACGCAAACCGAGCACCTATCTTGCACCGACACTAGCACTGTTTCAAAACAGATCGAAACAAGATTCCACATGACCCACGTAACCTAGGAGTTCCATCGGGTGCCTCCAATACTATTTTCGAGCCTATTGTATGTTTGACAGAAACCGTGCACCAATCATGCATCAAGGGTAGCACTATCTCCAAATGGACCATATCGAGCTTCCACTTGAGCCTCGTCACCTAGGAATCCCATCGAGTGTGTCCAAAATGTTTTTTATGCCTCTGGTACGTTCAGTGCAAACCGTGCACCTATCTGCACCAACATTAACACTGTCTCAAAATAGATCAAAACAAGATTCCATATGACCCACGTCACCTAGGAGTTCCATCGGGTGCCTCCAATACTATTTCCGAGCCTAAGGCACATTCGACGCAAACCGAGCACCAATCTGGCATCAAAAGTAGCACTATCTCTAAACGTACTGAATCGAGCTTCCACTTGAGCCTCGTCACCTAGGAGTCCCCTCGAGTGCGTCCAAAACAATTTCTATGCCTATGCTACATTTGGTGCAAACCGTGCACCAATCTTGCATCAAGAGAAGCACCATCCAAAAATGGACCGAACCGAGCTTCCACTTGAGCCTCGTCACCTAGGAGTCTGATCGAGTTCGTCCAAAACGATTTCTATGCCTATGGTATGTTCGGTGCAAACCGTGCTCCAACCTTGTACTGACACTAACACTATCTCCAAATGCACTAAAACGAGATTCGACACGACACACGTCACTTACGAGTTCCATCGAGTGCGTCCAAAACTATTTATGACCTATGGTATGTTCAATGCGAACCGTGCACCTATCTTCTGTAGCACTATCTCCAAACAGACCAAACAGATCTCCACCGCACCCTCATCACCTAGGAGTACTGCGGGTGCTTCTAAAACGATTTATGAATCTATGGTACTTTTGACGCAAATCGAGAACCTATCTTGCACCGACGCTAACACTGTTTCAAAATAGATCGAAACATGATTCCACACGACCCACGTAACCTAGGAGTTCCATTGGGTGCCTCCAATACTATTTCTGAGCCTACGGTACGTTCGACGCAAACCATGCACCAATCATGCATCAAGAGTAGCACTATCTCCAAATGGACCATACCGACCTTCCACTTGAGCCTCGTCACCTCAGAGTCCCATCGAGTGTGTCCAAAACGATTTCTATGCCTATGGTACGTTCAGTGCAAACCGTGCACCTATCTGCACCAACGCTAACACTGTCTCAAAATAGATCAAAACAAGATTCCACATGACCCACGTCACCTAGGAGTTCCATCGGGTGCCTCCAATACTATTTCCGAGTCTAAGGCACATTCGACGCAAACGGAGCACCAATCTAGCATCAAGAGTAGCACTATCTCTAAACGTACTGAATCGAGCTTCCACTTGAGTCTTGTCACCTAGGAGTCCCCTCGAGTGCGTCCAAAACGATTTCTATGCCTATGCTACATTTGGTGCAAACCGTGCACCAATCTTGCATCAAGAGAAGCACTATCCCCAAATGGACTAAACCGAGCTTTCACTTGAGCCTCGTCACCTAAGAGTCTGATCGAGTTCGTCCAAAACGATTTCTATGCCTATGGTATGTTCGGTGCAAACCGTGCTCCAACCTTGCTCTGACACTAACACTATCTCCAAATGGACTAAAACGAGATTCCACATGACCCACGTCACTTACGAGTTCCATCAGGTGCATCCAAAACTATTAATGACCTATGGTACGTCAATGCAAACCATGCACCTATCTTCTATAGCACTATCTCCAAACGGACCAAACAGATCTCCACCAGACCCTCATCACGTAGGAGTACCGTGGGTGCTTCTAAAACGATTTATGAACCTATGGTACGTTTGACGCAAACCAAGCACCTATCTTGCACCGAAGCTAACACTGTTTCAAAACAGATCGAAACAAGATTCCACATGACCCACATAACTTAGGAGTTCCATCAGGTGCCTCTAATACTATTTCCAAGCCTACGGTACATTCGACGCAAACCGTGCACCAATCATGCATCAAGAGTAGCACTATCTCCAAATGGACCGTACCGAGCTTCCACTTGAGCCTTGTCACCTAGGAGTCCCATCGAGTGTGTCCAAAACGATTTCTATGGCTATGGTATGTTCAGTGCAAACCGTCCACCTATCTGCACCGACGCTAACACTGTCTCAAAATAGATCAAAACGAGATTCCACATGACCCACGTCACCTAGGAGTTCCATCGGGTGCAATCCAATACTATTTCCAAGCCTAAGGCACATTCGACGCAAACCGAGCACCAATCTTGCATCAAGAGTAGCACTATCTCCAAACGTACTGAATCGAGCTTCCACTTGAGCCTCGTCACCTAGGAGTCCCCTCGAGTGCGTCCAAAACGATTTCTATGCCTATGCTACATTTGGTGCAAACCGTGCACCAATCTTGCATCAAGAGAAGCACTATCCCCAAATGTACCAAACCAAGCTTTCACTTGAGCCTCGTCAACTTGGAGTCTGATCGAGTTCGTCCAAAACGATTTCTATGCCAATAGTATGTTCGGTGCAAACCGTGCTCCAACCTTGTACTGACTCTAACATTGTCCCCAAATGGACTAAAATGAGATTCCACATGACCCGCGTCACTTACGAGTTCCATGGACATGCGTCTAAAACTATTTATGACCTATGGTGATGAGGACATCAACACCGATCATACATCCACGCTGACAACTGCTGGTCCTATTACTCGTGCTCGTGCTCGAAAAGTTAATCATCAAGTGAGTTCCTTCCTGAGCTCTTGTCCATCCTGTTTAGATCTTGGAGACACGTGCACTCTTGTTTTGATTAGGAATCAAGGAGAAGACCGAAAGGGAAAAGGACTCGTGTAGGCTGGATTCGGACTGCAGCACACCTTCAACTTGCGACGGTCGCCACGGTTACATACGGAGTCAGATTGGGGTGATTCTGGACTTGTTGGAAAGCTAATAAAGTCTACTTTCATATGGATCAGCCATTTTTGGAGAACTTTATGGGCTAAATTGGGGACTAAGCTTTTATTTTCCACCACTTGTCACCCCCAAACTGATGGTTAAACTGAAGTTGTGAATAGAACTTTGTCTACTATGTTAAGGACTATTTTAAAGAAGAATATTAAGATGTGGGAAGATTGTTTGCCTCATATTGAGTTTTCTTATAATCGTTCGCTGCATTCTACTACGAAGATGTGTCCCTTTGAGATTGTTTATGGATTGTTACCACGTGCTCCTATTGATTTAATGCCATTGCCAAGTTCTGAAAAGTTGAATTTTGATGCTAAGCAACGTGCTGAATTGATGCTAAAACTACATGAAACCACTAAAGAAAACATAGAGCGCATGAATGCTAAGTACAAATTTGCTGGAGATAAAGGTAGAAGGGAATTGATTCTTGAACCTGGTGATTTGGTTTGGTTGCATTTGCGAAAGGATAGGTTTCCTGAATTAAGAAAATCTAAATTGATGCCTAGAGCGGATGGTCCTTTTAAAGTGATGCAACGAATAAATGAGAATGCATATAAGCTTGATCTTCCTGCAGATTTTGGGGTTAGTCCCACATTTAACATTGCATATTTGAAGCCTTATTTGGTGACGAAGATGAGCTTGAGTCGAGGACGACTCAAATTCAAGAAAGGGAGGATGATGAGGACATCAACACCGATCATACATCCACGCCGACAACTGCTGGTCCTATTACTCGTGCTCGTGCTCGAAAAGTTAATCATCAAGTGAGTTCCTTCTTGAGCTCTTGTCCATCCTGTTTAGATCTTGGAGACACGTGCACTCTTGTTTTGATTAGGAATCAAGGAGAAGACCGAAAGGGAAAAGGACTCGCGTAGGCTGGATTCGGACTGCAGCACACCTTCAACTTGCGACGGTCGCCACGGTTACATACGGAGTCGGATTGGGGTGATTCTGGACTTGTTGGAAAGCTAATAAAGTCTACTTTCATATGGATCTGACATCATACTCATACCTGCTCAGAAGCGGCGTCAACAGTCCAAAAATCACCGAGAGGTCTATTCTGTCCAGGGTGCTGCGCCACCTTAAGTTAGCCCAATGGGCTTGTATCGTTTAGAGTCCAGTAGGGACGCATCCTAGGGTTGGAGCACGACCCAAACTCTCTTGTGGTCGTCCTCCACACGTTATATACCCCTTAGCTGCCACCAGGAACACTCGGGTTTTGTTTAGATCAAGTTTAGCCATCGCTACTTGCTTGTAGGCGCGCGTGCTGATCCAGTCGCCCGTCTCCTTGTCTTCGGAACCCCACTCATAATAAGATTCAGTGTGAAACCTTCAATTTTATCTTGCAATTTCAGTGCTTGTTTCCTCGTTCTTGCTAGTTCTTCGATTGCTTGCAGGACGGGAGCCCTAGGGGTTGGTTGTCATACTCCACAAGATCGTGACGGCCTTGGGAAGTGGTGTATCGGTCGCTAAGGCGCAGTCTTGGAAGGCTGTAGTCAGGCCGTGAACGTCATCTCCATCCACCAATCGAATTATCTCACGCTTCTCATCGAAAGATCGACCACAAACCCTTGCGGGTTCATATTAGTTGGTATCAGAGCAAGGTTTATCGGTGAGAGACTTCCAATCCTTCACTGTTTTATTTTTCCTATAGTCCAGAAAAGCCAAAAAAAATAGTAGATTAGTTTCCTGCAATCCTATAGACCTTTGAGCCGTGGCTAGTGCTACCTAGTTAGGGTTTGTTGAATATTCGGTTGCATCGGGTGTGTCGGATTGCTGGTCTTAGTTTATTCCCTTAGAGTTTCGAGTTCTTGTCACTTTCCTATCACAACACGCGCTATCATATAGTCTCTCTGTTGGCCGAATCCAAGTAGGGTTTGAAGTTGAGTCGGATCAAGGATCGGTTATTCCTCGCTGTTGGCCAAGTCTGAGTAGAATTGGAAGTTCCAATCGAACGAGGAATTAGTTCATCCTGTGCTACAAATATCAAACTAACCACGCAGCAAGTATTCATATCTAAACGAGTGGCTTACTCTAGAGAGAGAGAGAGAGAGTATTTTTTTTACCGGAATACCCCTGCCCTTTCAGAAAAAGCGTGTGTGCTGAGTTACTCTTTGGGAGTGTTTTTGTTCATATAATCAGTTTTGAGTGTTCCCTGAAAAAAAAAGAAAAAAAAAAGAAGAAAAAAAAAGAAGAAAAAAAAGAAAAAAAAGAGAAAGAAGCAAAAGAAAAGAAGAGAAAGGGGCTGATCTTAGAGATTTTTCGTTCACTTTGGGTGGTGTGTTGTGCTTTCCTTTGTGTCCAGGCTCGCGTCTCTAGCACGGTCTAGACTAGGACCAGCACAGTACCGCCGGTTGAACGATTATTCAGCTTGCCTTTTGTAACTAACGTGGTGCTAGTTCGTTCCTTGTTTCAGCCCACCTATAGCTCCACATATTCTACAGCTTGACAGGTCTTGTGCTACGGCACCGATACACTTCATCCATTGCTGCAGACTTGTTGGTAGACGACCCCTCCTATCGAGCAAGGTAAGAACTGGTAAGAACTTGTGTAGCAGGTGGAGAGTGAGTGACTTGCTGTAGCTACATCCTAGTAGTTGTAGGGCTTTTATTTCTTCACTTGTCTTCTTGTTGTCTTTGTCTTTGAACCATGCCAGGGTCCGACGAAGATAACCAAATTCCACATTCTCCGCGTACAAAGGGCATCATTAAACATTTTGAAAGGAAAGTGAAGTTGCACACGGAGGGACTTGATAATGACTTGCAGGTGACAAATGACAAACTTGGACAGTTGGAGGCTACGCAGATTGCCGCAAACAACAAGCTTGCAGGTTTGGAGAAGTCCATTGCTAGTGTGGACAAAAGCCTTGCTGCTCTGCTGAGGCGTTTTGATGACCTCCACAACAATGATAAAGACCAGCATGATGAACAAAAGGAGGAAGATCGAGAGGATGGTAGTTATGATGAAGAATACACAGGTGATATTGAACATGATGATCGAGACACTCGTGATCGACGTCGCCTACGTCACAACCGTAGAGGTATGGGTGGCCGCCGCCGACGCGAGGTACACAATAATGATGATGCTTTAGTAAGATTAAATTTAAAATACCTCCTTTTGATGGTAAATATGACCCTGATGCATACATTACTTGGGAGATTGTTGTTGATCAAAAGTTTGCATGCCATGAATTTCCTGAGAACACACGTGTTAGGGCTGCTACTAGTGAGTTCACAGATTTTGCTTCTGTTTGGTGGATCGAATATGGCAAGAAAAACCCTAATAACGTACCTAAAACTTGGGATGCGCTGAAACGAGCCATGAGAGCTAGATTTGTTCCATCTTACTATGCCCGTGATATGATAAATAAGTTGCAGCAATTGAGACAAGGTTCTAAAAGTGTAGAAGAATACTATCAGGAATTACAAACGGGTATGTTGCGTTGTAAATTAGAGGAGGATGAGGAACCTGCTATGGCTAGATTTTTAGGTGGGTTAAATCGGGAAATTCAGGATATCCTCGCTTACAAAGAATACAATAACATAACCAAACTGTTTCATCTTGCTTGTAAAGCTGAACGGGAAGTGCAGGGACGACGTGCTAGCGCAAGGACTAATGTTTCTGTAGGAAAGCTAGTTCATGGCAGCAGCGCACGTCTACAACTCCGTCTACATGTACTCCTACGCCATCATCTAGTGACAAGACTCGAGCTGCCCCCACCAATTCAGTCGCGAAGACAGCGCAAAAGCCGGCTGCGAGTACTTCATCCGTGGCATCGACCGGTAGAACAAGCAACATACAATGTCATCGGTGCAAGGGATATGGCCATATGATGCGTGACTGCCCAAACAAGCGTGTTATGATTGTCAAAGATGATGGTGAGTGTTCATCTGCTAGTGATTTGATGAAGATACACTTGCATTGCTTGCAGCTGACTATGCAGGTAGTGAGGAACACATAGAAGAACACATTAATGCAGGTGACGCGGAGCACTATGAGAGCTTGATTGTACAGCGAGTGCTTAGTGTACAAATAGAGAAGGTAGAGCAAAATCAGCGACACACTTTATTCCAAACAAAGTGTGTCATCAAGGAGCGTTCGTGCCGCATGATCATTGATGGAGGTAGCTGCAACAACTTGGCAAGTAGCGACATGGTACAGAAGCTCGCCCTCACCACCAAACCACACCCCCATCCCTACTACATCCAATGGCTGAACAACAGTGGTAAGGCAAAGGTAACGAGACTTGTGCAAATTGATTTTGCCATAGGATCATACAAAGATATTGTTGAATGTGATGTTGTGCCTATGCAAGCTTGTAATATTCTGCTAGGTAGACCATGGCAATTTGATAGAGATTCGATGCATCATGGTAGATCAAATCAATATTCGTTTCTATACCATGATCGAAAAATTGTGTTGCATCCTATGTCTCCTGAAGCTATTATGCAATCTGATGTTACTAAGGCTGCAAAAGCAAAGAGCGAGAGCAATAAAAATGACAAATCTGTTGTTGATGACAAAGATGAGATAAAATTGAAAGGACGTTGTATGCTTGCTACAAAATCTGATATTAATGAGTTCAATGCATCCACCTCTGTTGCTTATGCTTTGGTATGCAAGGATGCTTTGATTTCATTTGAGGATATGCAACGTTCTTTGCCCCCTGTTGCTGCTAACATTTTGCAGGAGTATTCTGATGTGTTCCCCATTGAGATACCAGCGGGGCTGCCACCAATACGTGGGATTTAGCACCAAATTGATCTTATCCCTGGAGCATCTTTGCCAAACCGTGCGCCATACAGGACCAATCCGGAAGAAGCGAAGGAAATTCAGCGACAAGTGCAAGAACTGCTAGACAAAGGTTATGTGCGTCAGTCTCTTAGTCCTTGTGCTGTTCCAGTGATTTTAGTGCCTAAGAAAGATGGAACATGGCGCATGTGTGTTGATTGTAGGGCTATTAATAATATCACCATTCGATATCGACACCCTATTCCACGATTAGATGATATGCTTGATGAATTGAGTGGTGCTGTTGTGTTTTCAAAAGTTGATTTGCGTAGTGGGTACCACCAGATTCGTATGAAATTGGGAGATGAATGGAAAACTGCTTTCAAAACTAAGTTCGGTCTATATGAGTGGTTAGTCATGCCTTTTGGGTTAACTAATGCACCTAGTACTTTCATGAGATTAATGAACGAGGTTTTGCGTGCTTTCATTGGGAAATTTGTTGTCGTCTACTTTGATGATATACTGATTTATAGCAAATCCATGGATGAACACCTTGATCACTTACGTGCTGTTTTCAATGCTCTACGTGATGCACGTTTGTTTGGTAACCTTGAGAAGTGCACTTTCTGCACCAATCGAGTATCGTTTCTTGGCTATGTTGTCACTCCACAGGGAATTGAGGTTGATAAAGCCAAGGTGGAAGCTATACAAGGATGGCCTATACCCATGACGGTCACGCAAGTGTGGAGTTTCCTAGGACTTGCTGGTTTCTATCACCGTTTCGTGAAGGACTTCAGCACCATTGCTGCACCATTGAATGAGCTTACAAAGAAGGGAGTGCCCTTTTCTTGGGGCAAAGCACAAGATCACGCCTTCCATGTGCTGAAAGATAAGTTAACACATGCACTCTACTCCAACTCCCTGATTTTAATAAGACTTTCGAGCTTGAATGTGATGCGAGTGGAATTGGATTGGGTGGTGTTTTGTTGCAAGAAGGCAAACCTGTTGCATACTTTAGTGAGAAATTGAGCGGGCCTATTCTTAATTATTCTACATATGATAAGGAATTATATGCTCTAGTGCGGACATTAGAAACATGGCAGCATTATTTGTGGCCCAAAGAATTTGTTATACATTCTGATTCATGAATCTTTGAAGCATATTCGTAGTCAAGGAAAACTGAATCGTAGACATGCAAAATGGGTTGAATTTATTGAATCTTTTCCTTATGTTATCAAACACAAGAAAGGGAAAGATAATATCATTGCAGATGCATTGTCTAGGAGATATACTTTGCTGAATCAACTTGATTACAAGATCTTTGGGTTAGAAACAATTAAAGATCGATATGCTCATGATGCTGATTTTTAAAGAAGTGCTGCTGCATTGTAAAGATGGAAAACGTGGAACAAATTCATCGTCAATGATGGGTTTGTGTTTAGAGCTAACAAGCTATGCATTCCAGCTAGCTCCGTTCGCCTTGTTTGTGCGCAGGAAGCGCATGGAGGTGGCTTGATGGGGCATTTTGGAGCGAAGAAGACGGAGGACATTCTTGCTGGTCATTTCTTTTGGCCAAAGATGCGACGAGACGTGGAGAGATTTGTTGCTCGCTGCACAACATGTCAAAGGCTAAGTCCCGGTTGAATCCACACGGTTGTATATGCCTCTTCCTGTTCCTAGTGCTCCTTGGGAGGATATTTCTATGGATTGTGTTGGGATTGCCACGAACTAGGAAAGGGCGAGATAGTGTTTTGTGGTTGTGGATCGATTCTCTAAAATGGCACATTTCATACCATGTCATAAAACTGATGATGCTACAAATATTGCTGATTGTTCTTTCGAGAAGTTGTTCGCTTGCATGGTGTGCCAAATACAATTGTTTCTGATCGTGATGCTAAATTTCTTAGCCATTTTTGGAGAACTTTATGGGCTAAATTGGGGACTAAGCTTTTATTTTCCACCACTTGTCACCCCCAAACTGATGGTCAAACTGAAGTTGTGAATAGAACTTTGTCTACTATGTAAGGACTATTTTAAAGAAGAATATTAAAATGTGGGAAGATTGTTTGCCTCATATTGAGTTTTCTTATAATCGTTCGCTGCATTCTACTACGAAGATGTGTCCCTTTGAGATTGTTTATGGATTGTTACCACGTGCTCCTATTGATTTAATGCCATTGCCAAGTTCTGAAAAGTTGAATTTTGATGCTAAGCAACGTGCTGAATTGATGCTAAAACTACATGAAACCACTAAAGAAACATATAGAGCGCATGAATGCTAAGTACAAATTTGCTGGAGATAAAGGTAGAAGGGAATTGATTCTTGAACCTGGAGATTTGGTTTGGTTGCATTTGCAAAGGATAGGTTTCCTGAATTAAGAAAATCTAAATTGATGCCTAGAGCGGATGGTCCTTTTAAAGTGATGCAACGAATAAATGAGAATGCATATAAGCTTGATCTTCTGCCTGCAGATTTTGGGGTTAGTCCCAACATTTAACATTGCAGATTGAAGCCTTAT
>CM036176.1:37934476-37962946 GCA_020631735.1 Saccharum officinarum | reverse complement strand
AATACTATTCCTGAGCCTACGGTACGTTCGACGCAAACCATGCACCAATCTTGCATCAGGAGTAGCACTATCTCTAAACAGACCGAACCGAGCTTCCACTTGAGCCTCGTCACCTAGGAGTCCCGTTGACTGTGACCAAAACAATTTCTATGCCTATGGTATGTTCGGTGCAAACCGTGCACCTATCTTGCTCTGACGACAACAGTGTCTCCGAACGGACTAAAACAAGATTTGACACGACCCACGTCACTTACGAGTTGCATCGGGTGCGTCCAAAACTATTTAGGAACCTATGGTATGGTCAGTGCAAACCATGCACCTATCTTGCGTCAAGATTAGCACTATCTCCAAACGGACGAAGACCGAACAGAGCTCCACCAGGCCTGGTCACCTAGGAGTGCATCGGGTGCGTCTAAAACGATTTTATGAGCCTATGGTAATATTTGACGCAAACCGAGTACCTATCTTGCACCGACGCTAACACTGTCTCACAACAGATCGAAAAGGAGATTACACATGACCACCTCACCTAGGAGTCCTATCGGGTGCCTCCAATACTATTTCTGAGCCTTGATACGTTCAACATAGTCAACGCAAACCATGCACCAATCTGCAACAAGAGTAGCACTATCTCCAAATAGACCGAACAGAGCTTCCACTTGAGCCTCGTCACCTAGGAGTCCCATCGAGTGTGTCGAAAACGATTTTCTATGCCTATGGTATGTTTGGTGGCAACCGTTCACCCAATCTTGACTAACACAAACACTGTCTCAACACAACAACTATCACCAAACGGACTAAAATGAGATTGCACCTGACGCCACGTCACTTATGATTCCATCAGGTGCATGTAAAACTATTTATGAGCCTATGGTACGTCCAGGGCAAACCGTGCACTCATCTCCAATGACCAAACAGAGGACCACCAGACCCTCGCCACCTAGCAGTACATCGGGTGTGTCTAAAACGATTATGAGCGTAGTACATTAGACGCAAACCGAGCACCTGTCTTGCTCCGATGCTAACCCAGTCTGAAAATAAAAAAAAACAAGATTCCACATGACCCACCTCACCTAGGAGTTCCATCGGGTGCCTCCAATACTATTTGAGAGCCTACGGTACTTTCGACGTAAACCTTGCACCAATCTTGCATCAAGAGTAGCACTATCTCCAAACAGATCGAACCGAGGTTCCTCTTGAGCCTCGTCATCTAGGAGTCCCAACGAGTGCGTACAAAATGATTTCAATGCCTATGGTATGTTTGGTGCAACCCATGCACCTATCTTTGCATTGACACTAACACTTTCTCCAAATAGACTAAAACAAGATTCCACATGACCCACGTCACTTACGAGTTCCATCGGGTGCGTTGAAAACTATTTATGAGCCTATAGTACATTCAGTGCAAACCGAGCACCTATCTTGTGTCAAGATTAGCACTATCTCCAAATGGACTGAACAGAGCTCCACCAGACCCTCGTCTCCTCGGAGTACCATCGGGTGTGTCCAAAATGATTTATGAGCCTATGGTACGTGTGACGCAAACCAAGCACCTATCTTGCACCGACGCAAACACTATCTCAAAACAGATCAAAACGAGATTCCACATGACCCACCTCACCTAGGAGTTCTATCGGGTGCCTCCAATACTATTTCTGAGCCTACAGTACGTTCAACACAAACCGTGCTCCAATCTTGCATCAAGAGTAGCACTATCTCCAAATGAACCGAACCGAGCTTAGCCTCATCACCTAGGAGTACTATCGACTGTGTCCAAAACGATTTCTATGCCTATGGTATGTTCGGTGCAAACCATGCACCTATCTTGCACTAACACTAATACTGTATCCAAACAGAGTAAAACGAGATTCCACACGACCCACATCACTTACGAGTTGCATCGGGTGCGCTCCAAAAACTATTTATGAGCCTATGATACGTTCAGTGCAAACCGTGCACCTATTGCATCAAGATTGTCACTATCTCCAAACAGACCGAACAGAGCTCACCAGACCCTGGTCACCTGGGAGTACCATCGGGTGCGTCTAAAATGATTTATGAGCCTATGGTACATTTGGCTGTAAACCGAGCACCAGTCTTGCACCGACGCTACAACTATTTCAACACCATCGAAATGAGATTCCACATGACCCACCTCACCCAGGAGTTCATCGGGTGCCTCCAATACTATTTCTAAGACTACGGTAACGTTCTACGCAAACCGTGCACCATCTTGCATCAAGAGTAGCACTATCTCCAAACAAACCGAACCAAGCTTCCACTTGAGCCTCGTCACCTAGGAGTCCATAGAGTGCGTCCAAAATGATTTCAATGCCCTAACAGTATGTTTGGTACGACCCATGCACCTATCTTTCCACTGATTCTACACTGTCTCTAAACGGACTAAAACAAGATTCCACACTGACTCATCTCACTTACGAGTTTCATCGGGTGCGTCCAAAACTATTTATGAGCTATGGTACATTAAGGCAAACCGTGCGCTATCTTTGTTGTCAAGATTAGCACTATCTCCAAACGAACCGAAAAGAGCTCCACCAGACCCTCGTCACCTAGGAGTACCATCGGGTGTCTAAATGATTTATGAGCCTATGTATGTTTTGACACAAACCGAGCACCTATCTTGCACCGACCTAAACACTATCTGCAAAACAGATCAAAACGAGATTCCACATGACCACCTCATCTAGGAGTTCCATCGGGTGCCTCCAATACTATTTTAGAACCTACGGTTTGTTCAAACGCAAACCGTGCAACCAATCTTGGCATCAAGGGTAGCACTATCTCCAACGGACAAACAAGCCTCCACTTGAGACTCGTCACCTAGAAGTCATCGAGTGTGTCCAAAATGATTTCAATGCTACGGTATATCGGTGCAACCCATGCAACTATCTTTGCACTGACACTAACACTGTCTCCAACAGACTAAAACAAGATTCCACATGACCCACGTCACTTAAGAGTTTCATCGGGTGCGTCAAAAGCTTTATGAGCCTATGGTACATTTAAGTGCAAACCGTGCAATTATCTTGTGTCAAGATTAGCACTATCTCCAAACGGACTGGAATAGAGCCTCCACGGACCCTCGTCACCTAGGAGTACCATCGGGTGCGTCTAAAATGATTTATGATCCTATGGTACATTTGACGCAAACGAGCACCACTTGTCAAGATTAGCACTATCTGCAAATGCACAGAATAGAGCTCCACCAGACCTCGTCACCTAGGAGTACCATCGGGTGTCTCTAAAATGATTTATGAGCCTATGGTAATTTTCACGAAATCGAGCACCTATTCTTGCACCAATGCTAACCCAATCTCATAACAGATCAAAACAAGATTCACATGACCCAACCTCACCTAGGAGTTCCATCAGGTGCTCCAATACTATTTCTAAGCCTACGGTACGTTCGACGCAAACCGTGCACCAATCTTGCATCAAGAGTAGCACTATCTCCGAACAGACCGAACCGAGCTTCCACTTTGAGCCTCGTCACCTAGGAGTCCCATTGACTGTGACCAAAACAATTTCTATGCCTATGGTATGTCGGTGCAAACCGTGCACCTATCTTGCTCTGACAACAACAGTGTCTCCGAACGGACCTAAAACAAGATTCACACGGCCCACGTCACTTAACGAGTTGTATCGGGTGTGTCCAAAACTATTTAGGAACTATGGTAACAATTCAGTGCAAAAACCGTGCACCTATCTTGCGTTAAGATTTAGCCACTATCTCACACAGACCGAACAGAGCTCCACCAGACCCTGTTCACCTAGGAGTGCTATCAGGTGCGTCTAAAACGATTTATGAGCTATGGTACATTTGACGCAAACGAGCACCTATCTTGCACCGACGCTAACACTGTCTCACACAGATCGAAAGGAGATTCCACAGACCTCACCTCACCTAGGAGTCCTATCGAGTGCCTCCAATACTATTTCTGAGCCTATAATACGTTCAACGCAAACCATGCACCAATCTTGCAACAAGAGTAGCACTATATCCAAACAAACCGAACAGAGCTTCCACTTGAGCCTCGTCACCTAGGAGTCCCATCGAGTGTGTCGAAAACGATTTCTATGCCTATGGTATATTTGGTGCAACCGTTCACCAATCTTGGACTCACACAAACACTGTCTCGACACAACACACTGTCACCAAACGGACTAAAACGGGATTCCACATGACCCACGTCACTTATGAGTTCCATCAGGTGCATGTAAAACTATTATGAGCCTATGGTACGTGCAGGGCAAACCATGCAACAATCTCCAAATGGACCAAACAGAGGACCACCAGACCCTCGCCTGCTAGCAGTACCATCGGGTGTGTCTAAAACGATTTATGAGCCTATGGTACATTAGACGCAAACTGAGCACCTATCTTGCTCCGATGCTAACCCAGTCTGAAAACAGATCAAAACAAGATTCCACATGACCCACCTCACCTAGGAGTTTCATCGGGTGCCTCCAATACTATTTGAGAGCCTACGGTACGTTCGACGCAAACCGTGCACTAATCTTGCATCAAGAGTAGCACTATCTCCAAACGGACCAAACTAAGCTTTCACTTGAGCCTCGTCAACTCGGAGTCCCATCGAATGTGTCCAAAAGGATGTCTATGCCTATGGTAAGTTTGGTGCAAACCGTGCACCTTCTTGCATTGACACTAACACTATCTCCAAATGGACTAAAACATGATTCCACATGACCCATGTCACTTACGAGTTCTATCGGATGCGTCCAAAACTATTTATGAGCCTATGGTACTTTTCAGTGCAAACCATGCACCTATCTTGCGTCAAGATTAGCACTATCTCCAAACGGACTGAACAGAGCTCCACCTGACCCTCGTCACCTACGAGTACCATCGGGTGTGTCTAAAACGATTTATGACCCTATGGTACGTTTCACGTACACCGAGCACCTATCTTGCACCGACGCTAACACTATCTGAAAACAAATGGAAATGAGATTCCACATGACCCACCTCACCTAGGAGTTCCATTGGATGCCTCCAATACTATTTCTGAGCTTATGGTACGTTCTACGTAAACCGTGCACCAATCCTGCATCAAGAGTAGCACTATCTCCAAACAGACCGAACAGAGCTTCCACTTGACCCTCGTCACCTAGGAGTCCCATCGAGTGTGTCCAAAATGATTTCTATGCCTATGGTATGATCGGTGCAAACTGAGCACCTATCTTACACTAACACAAACGCTGTCACCAAATGGACTAAAACGAGATTCCACATGGCCCACGTCACTTACGAGTTCCATCAGGTGTGTCCAAAACTATTTATGAGCCTATGGTACTTTCAGTGCAAACCATGCACCTATCTTGCGTCAAGATTAGCAATATCTCCAAACGGATCGAACAGAGCTCCACCAGACCCTCGTCACCTAGGTGTACCATCGGGTGTGTCTAAAATGATTTATGAGCCTATGGTATGTTTGACACAAACCGAGCACCTATCTTGCACCGACGCTAACACTATCTCAAAACAGATCGAAACGAGATTCCACATGACCCACCTCATCTAGGAGTTCCATCGGGTGCCTCCAATACTATTTCTGAACCTACGGTTTGTTCAACGCAAACCGTGCACCAATCTTGCATCAAGGGTAGCACTATCTCCAAACGGACCAAACCAAGCCTCCACTTGAGACTCGTCACCTAGAAGTCCCATCGAGTGTGTCCAAAATGATTTCAATGCCTATGGTATATTCGGTGCAACCCATGCAACTATCTTTGCACTGACACTAACACTGTCTCCAACAGACTAAAACAAGATTCCACATGACCCACGTCACTTAAGAGTTTCATCGGGTGCGTCCAAAAGCATTTATGAGCCTATGGTACATTAAGTGCAAACCGTGCAATTATCTTGTGTCAAGATTAGCACTATCTCCAAACGGACTGAATAGAGCTCCACCGGACCCTCGTCACCTAGGAGTACCATCGGGTGCGTCTAAAATGATTTATGATCCTATGGTACATTTGACGCAAACCGAGCACCACTTGTCAAGATTAGCACTATCTGCAAATGCACAGAATAGAGCTCCACCAGACCCTCGTCACCTAGGAGTACCATCGGGTGTCTCTAAAATGATTTATGAGCCTATGGTACATTTCACGCAAATCGAGCACCTATCTTGCACCAATGCTAACCCAATCTCATAACAGATCAAAACAAGATTCCACATGACCCACCTCACCTAGGAGTTCCATCAGGTGCCTCCAATACTATTTCTAAGCCTACGGTACGTTCGACGCAAACCGTGCACCAATCTTGCATCAAGAGTAGCACTATCTCCGAACAGACCGAACCGAGCTTCCACTTGAGCCTCGTCACCTAGGAGTCCCATTGACTGTGACCAAAACAATTTCTATGCCTATGGTATGTTCGGTGCAAACCGTGCACCTATCTTGCTCTGACAACAACAGTGTCTCCGAACGGACTAAAACAAGATTCCACACGGCCCACGTCACTTACGAGTTGTATCGGGTGTGTCCAAAACTATTTAGGAACCTATGGTACATTCAGTGCAAACCGTGCACCTATCTTGCGTTAAGATTAGCACTATCTCCAAACAGACCGAACAGAGCTCCACCAGACCCTGTTCACCTAGGAGTGCTATCAGGTGCGTCTAAAACGATTTATGAGCCTATGGTACATTTGACGCAAACCGAGCACCTATCTTGCACCGACGCTAACACTGTCTCACAACAGATCGAAAGGAGATTCCACATGACCCACCTCACCTAGGAGTCCTATCGAGTGCCTCCAATACTATTTCTGAGCCTATAATACGTTCAACGCAAACCATGCACCAATCTTGCAACAAGAGTAGCACTATATCCAAACAAACCGAACAGAGCTTCCACTTGAGCCTCGTCACCTAGGAGTCCCATCGAGTGTGTCGAAAACGATTTCTATGCCTATGGTATATTTGGTGCAACCGTTCACCAATCTTGGACTCACACAAACACTGTCTCGACACAACACACTGTCACCAAACGGACTAAAACGGGATTCCACATGACCCACGTCACTTATGAGTTCCATCAGGTGCATGTAAAACTATTATGAGCCTATGGTACGTGCAGGGCAAACCATGCAACAATCTCCAAATGGACCAAACAGAGGACCACCAGACCCTCGCCTGCTAGCAGTACCATCGGGTGTGTCTAAAACGATTTATGAGCCTATGGTACATTAGACGCAAACTGAGCACCTATCTTGCTCCGATGCTAACCCAGTCTGAAAACAGATCAAAACAAGATTCCACATGACCCACCTCACCTAGGAGTTTCATCGGGTGCCTCCAATACTATTTGAGAGCCTACGGTACGTTCGACGCAAACCGTGCACTAATCTTGCATCAAGAGTAGCACTATCTCCAAACGGACCAAACTAAGCTTTCACTTGAGCCTCGTCAACTCGGAGTCCCATCGAATGTGTCCAAAAGGATGTCTATGCCTATGGTAAGTTTGGTGCAAACCGTGCACCTTCTTGCATTGACACTAACACTATCTCCAAATGGACTAAAACATGATTCCACATGACCCATGTCACTTACGAGTTCTATCGGATGCGTCCAAAACTATTTATGAGCCTATGGTACTTTTCAGTGCAAACCATGCACCTATCTTGCGTCAAGATTAGCACTATCTCCAAACGGACTGAACAGAGCTCCACCTGACCCTCGTCACCTACGAGTACCATCGGGTGTGTCTAAAACGATTTATGACCCTATGGTACGTTTCACGTACACCGAGCACCTATCTTGCACCGACGCTAACACTATCTGAAAACAAATGGAAATGAGATTCCACATGACCCACCTCACCTAGGAGTTCCATTGGATGCCTCCAATACTATTTCTGAGCTTATGGTACGTTCTACGTAAACCGTGCACCAATCCTGCATCAAGAGTAGCACTATCTCCAAACAGACCGAACAGAGCTTCCACTTGACCCTCGTCACCTAGGAGTCCCATCGAGTGTGTCCAAAATGATTTCTATGCCTATGGTATGATCGGTGCAAACTGAGCACCTATCTTACACTAACACAAACGCTGTCACCAAATGGACTAAAACGAGATTCCACATGGCCCACGTCACTTACGAGTTCCATCAGGTGTGTCCAAAACTATTTATGAGCCTATGGTACTTTCAGTGCAAACCATGCACCTATCTTGCGTCAAGATTAGCAATATCTCCAAACGGATCGAACAGAGCTCCACCAGACCCTCGTCACCTAGGTGTACCATCGGGTGTGTCTAAAATGATTTATGAGCCTATGGTATGTTTGACACAAACCGAGCACCTATCTTGCACCGACGCTAACACTATCTCAAAACAGATCGAAACGAGATTCCACATGACCCACCTCATCTAGGAGTTCCATCGGGTGCCTCCAATACTATTTCTGAACCTACGGTTTGTTCAACGCAAACCGTGCACCAATCTTGCATCAAGGGTAGCACTATCTCCAAACGGACCAAACCAAGCCTCCACTTGAGACTCGTCACCTAGAAGTCCCATCGAGTGTGTCCAAAATGATTTCAATGCCTATGGTATATTCGGTGCAACCCATGCAACTATCTTTGCACTGACACTAACACTGTCTCCAACAGACTAAAACAAGATTCCACATGACCCACGTCACTTACGAGTTTCATCGGGTGCGTCCAAAAGTATTTATGAGCCTATGGTACATTAAGTGCAAACTGTGCACCTATCTTGCGTCAAGATTAGCACTATCTCCAAACGGACCGAACAGAGCTCCACCAGATCCTGATCACCTACGAGTACCATCGGGTGTGTCTAAAACGATTTATGACCCTATGGTATGTTTCATGTAAACCGAGCACCTATCTTGCACCGACGCTAACACTATCTCAAAACAAATGGAAATGAGATTCCAGATGACCCACCTCACCTACGAGTTCCATTGGGTGCCTCCAATACTATTTCTGGGCCTATGGTACGTTCTACACAAACTGTGCACCTATCTTGCGTCAAGATTAGCACTATCTCCAAACGGACCGAACAGAGCTCCACCAGACCCTGATCACCTACGAGTACCATCGGGTGTGTCTAAAACGATTTATGACCCTATGGTATGTTTCATGTAAACCGAGCACCTATCTTGCACCGACGCTAACACTATCTCAAAACAAATGGAAATGAGATTCCACATGACCCACCTCACCTACGAGTTCCATTGGGTGCCTCCAATACTATTTCTGGGCCTATGGTACGTTCTACACAAACTGTGCACCAATCTTGCAACAAGAGTAGCACTATCTCCAAACGGACCGAATAGAGCTTCCACTTGAGCCTCGTCACCTAGGAGTCCCATCGAGTGTGTCCAAAATGATTTCTATATCTATGGTATGATCGGTGCAAACTGAGCACCTATCTTGCACTAACACAAACACTGTCACCAAATGGACTAAAACGAGATTCCACACGGCCCACATCACTTACGAGTTCCATCAGGTGTTTCCAAAACTATTTATGAGCATATGGTACGTGCAGTGCAAACCATGCACCTATCTTGCGTCAAGATTAGCAATATCTCCAAACAGTCCGAACAGAGCTCCCCCAGACCCTCGTCACCTAGATGTACCATCGGGTGTGTCTGAAACGATTTATGAGCCTATGGTACGTTCGACGCAAACCGAGCACCTATCTTGCACCGACACTAACACTATCTCAAAACAGATCAAAACGAGATTCCACATGACCCACCCCACCCAGGAGTTCCATCAGGTGCCTTCAAGACTATTTCTGAGCCTATGATACGTTCAACGAAAATTGTGCGCCAATCTTTTAACAAGAGTAGCACTATCTCCAAACGGACCGAACAGAGCTTCCACTTGAGCCTCGTCACCTAGGAGTCCCATCGACTGTGTCCAAAACGATTTCTATGCCTATGGCATGTTCGGTGCAACCGTTCACCAATCTTGCACTAACACAAACACTGTCTCCAAACGGACTAAAACGAGATTCCACAAGGCCCACGTCACTTACGAGTTCCATCAGGTGCGTCTAAAACTATTTATGACCCTATGGTATGTGCAGTGCAAACCATTCACCTATCTTGCGTCAAGATTAACACTACCTCCAAACGGACCGAACATAGGTCCACCAGAACCTCGTCACCTATGAGTACCATCGGGTGCATCTAAAACGATTTATGAGCCTATGGTACATTTGACGCAAACCGAGCACCTATCCTACACTGACGCTAACCTAGTCTCAAAACAGATCGAAACAAGATTCCACATGACCCACCTCACCTTGGAGTTCCATCGGGTGCCTCCAATACTATTCCGAGCCTACGTTACGTTTGACGCAAAACGCGCACCAATCTTGCATCAAGAGTGGCGAACCGAGCTTCCACTTGAGCGTCGTCACCTCAGAGTCCCATCGAGCGCGTCCAAATGATTTCAATGCCTTCGGTATGTTCGGTGCAACCCATGCAGCTATCTTTGCACTTACACTAACACATTCTCCAAACGGACTAAAACAAGATTCCACATGACCCACGTCACTTACGAGTTCCATCAGGTGCATCCAAAACTATTTATGAGCCTATGGTACATTAAGTGCAAACCGTGCACCTATCTTGTGTCATGATTAGCACTATCTCCAAACGGACCGAACAGAGCTCCACCAGACCTTCATCACCTAAGATTACCATCAGGTGTGTCTAAACTAATTTATGAGCCTATGGTACGTTTGACGCAAACCGAGCACCTATCTTGCACTGACGCTAACCCTGTCTCAAAACAGATCGAAACAAGATTCCACATGACCCACCTCACCTAGGAGTTCCATTGGGTGCCTTCAATACAATTTTTGAGCCTACGGTACATTCAACACAAACCGTGCACCAGTCTTGCATCAAGTGTTGCACTATCTCTAAACAGACCGAACAGAGCTTCCCTTGAGCCTCATCAACTAGGAGTCCCATCGAGTGTGTCCAAAATGATTTCTAGGCCTATGGTATGTTCGGTGCAAACCATGCACCTATCTTGCACTGACACTAACATTGTCTCCAAACGGACTAAAACGAGATTCCACACGGCCCACGTCACTTACGAGTTGCATCGGGTGCGTCCAAAACTATTTATGAGCCTATGGTACATGCTGTGCAAACCGTGCACCTATCTTGCGTCAAGATTAGCAGTATCTCCAAATGGACCGAACAGAGGTCCACTAGGCCCTCGTCACATAGGAGTACCATTGGATACGTCTAAAATGATTTATGAGCCTATGGTACATTTGACGCAAACTGAGCACCTATCTTGCACCGACCCTAACCCAGTCTCAAAACAGATCGAAATAAGATTCCAAAAGACCCACCTCACCTAGGAGTTCCATCGGGTGCCTCTTATAATATTTCTGAGCCTACGGTACGTTCGACACAAACCATGCACCAATCTTGCATCAAGAGTAGCACTATCTCCAAACGTTCCAAACCAAGCTTCCACTTCAGCCTCGTCACCTAGGAGTCCCATCGACTGTGTCCAAAATGATTTCTATGCCTATAGTATGTTCGGTGCAAACCGTGCACCTATCTTACACTGACACTAATACTGTCTGATAGAGCTAGAGTGCCTGATCCTTTGGTGAGTGGAGGATAACTACGATTTGGTGGGTGTCGACCCTCGCGATCTAACTACGACGAACAAGTCCGTGGTCCCTTAGCAATCGCTAAACCAACTCCCGATGGTTATTGACCTTGCTGGTGCTAGATCAACCTGATCACGAAGATCAATTCCTGCTGGCAATCGAAGAACAAGCAAGAATTTGAGGTGAGCAACCCTGAATATTACTCAAAGGTGGGGTTCTGAATTACATGAAGACGAAGCTTCAGAAAGTAGCAATGGCTAACTTAAGCAAAACAAAACCCAAGCCAAAGAGGGGGTGCAGCCCATGGCTAAATAGGGGGAGTAGGGAGGAAGGAGGAGGCCCAGCCTGCCCACAAGGTAGGGAATGGACGCCCAAACAGCCACACACCATCTCCTTGATCCCCTTTCCTGATTTAGGTGGCGTAGTACCTTCCTGGTTATTTCTTGACAAAACTAAAAACACATAGATGGCGCAGCGCCTAGACATTATTCTGGGCAGGTTCATCATGAGCATAGATGGCGCATGCACTTAGGAAACTTCTGGTCCTTCATTCTTCAAAATCATCACGAAGTTTAATTCACATGCACGAGCTCGAGTGAATGGTCCTGGTGGCGCCTGTGCTGGTTCAGTTGGAGTAGCCATACCCGTGTCGGGGTTGATGTCCTCATCATCCTCCCCTTCTTGAATCGAAGTCGTCCTCGACGGCAGCTCCTCATCCTCGCCCGTATATGGTTTCAAATCTGCAACATTAAAGCTAGAGGAAACACCATATTCTGCCGGCAGGTCAAGTATATAAGCATTATCATTAATTTTCATTAACACCTTGAAAGGACCAGCCGCACGGGGCATCAGCTTAGATCTGCACAAACTAGGAAAGCGATCCTTGCGCAAATGCAACCAAACCAAGTCACCAGGTTCAAAAGTAACAAGTTTACGTCCTTTACTACCAACAGCCTGATTTTTAGCATTAGTGTGTGCAATGTTCTGCTGTGTTTGCTCATGGATGTCCAACATTTTGTTTAACACGTGCAACAGCATCTACATGTGGGGCGTCCAAAGGATCAAACGACAGCAAGTCAATTGGCGCTCGTGGAATGTAACCATAGACAACCTGAAAAGGGCACATTTTCGTGGAGGAATGTGTAGCACGATTGTAAGCAAACTCGACATGGGGCAAACAATCCTCCCAAAGTTTCAGATTCTTGTCTAACACAGCCCTAAGCATGGTAGATAAGGTTCTGTTCACAACCTCAGTTTGCCCATCTGTTTGTGGGTGACAAGTGGTGCTAAAAAGCAATTTAGTTCCTAGTTTATTCCAAAGAGATCTCCAAAAATGACTTAGGAACTTAGCATCACGATCTGAGACTATTGTATTTGGAACACCATGTAAACGAATAATCTCGCGAAAGAACAACTCAGCAACGCTGCTAGCATCATCAGTTTTATGACATGGTATGAAGTGAGCCATTTTAGAGAATCGATCAACAACCACAAAGATACTATCCCTCCCCTTCTTAGTTCGAGGTAAGCCCAAAACAAAATCCATAGAAATATCTAGCCAAGGAGAAGTAGGGACATGTAACGGCATATACAAATCGTGGTTGTTCATGTGTGACTTAGCTTTCTGGCACGTGGTGCAGCGTGCAACAAAACGCTCCACGTCGCGGCGCATCTGGGGCCAAAAGAAGTGTGCGGCCAAAATCTCTTGTGTCTTGTAAATGCCAAAGTGTCCCATTAGGCCGCCACCATGCGCTTCCTGCAACAACAAAAGACGAACCGAGCTTGCGGGAATACATAGCTTGTTAGCGTGGAACAAGAACCCATCGGTTACATGGAATGTACCCCATGGTTTACCATCCTTGCAATGCAGCATGATGTCCTTAAAGCCAGGATCATCAGCGTATTGTTCTTTCACAGTTTGTAAACCAAAAAATTTAAAGTCTAATTGGGACAGCATGGTGTATCTATGCGACAAAGCATCAGCAATAATGTTGTCTTTCCCGTTCTTGTGTTTGATGATGTAAGGAAAAGACTCTATGAATTCGACCCACTTAGCATGCTGACGGTTCAGATTAGTTTGGCTACGAATATGTTTTAATGCCTCATGATCAGAATGAATTATAAACTCGCGAGGCCAAAGATAGTGCTGTCATATGTGAAGTGTGCGAACCAAAGCAAAAAGCTCCTTATCATAAGTTGAATAATTCAGACTAGCACCGCTTATTTTTTGCTAAAGTAAGCAACTGGCTTGCCCTCTTGCAGCAAAACACTGCCTAAGCCAATACCACTAGCATCGCAGTCAAGTTCAAACATCTTATTGAAATCAGGTAGCTGTAGTAAGGGGCATGTGTCAACTTATCTTTTAGAATGGTGAATGCCTCGTCCTGGGCTGCACCCCAGGAGAAAGGAACGCCCTTCTTGGTGAGCTCATGCAACGGGGAGGCAATGGAGCTGAAGTCACGCACGAATCGTCGGTAGAAACCGGCAAGCCCAAGAAAACTTCGAATCTGCGTAACCGTCATCGGCATGGGCCAGCTCTGGATGGCGTCAATCTTGCTGCTGTCCACTTCAATGCCCTGCGGAGTAACAACATAGCCAAGAAACGAAACACATTGTGTGCAGAAGTCGCACTTGTCCAAGTTACCAAACAAGCGGGCAGCGCGCAAAGCATCAAAAATAGCATGCAAATGTTCCAAATGCTCTTTCATAGACTTGCTGTAAATTAGAATATCATCAAAATATACAACCACAAACAATCCTATGAAATGCCTCCAAACTTCATTCATTAAGCGCATAAATGTGCTGGGAGCATTAGTCAATCCAAACGGCATAACTAACCATTCATATAAGCCAAATTTTGTTTTAAAAGCCGTTTTCCATTCATCCCCAAGTTTCATTCGAATCTGATGGTACCCGCTACGCAAATCTACCTTGGAGAATATAACAGCACCGCTAAGCTCGTTAAGCATATCATCAAGGCGAGGTATAGGATAATGATAACGAATTGTGATATTATTAATCACGCGACAATCTACACACATGCGCCAGGTACCATTTTTCTTTGGGACAAGTAGTACAGGAACAGAGCAAGGGCTAAGAGACTCACGAATGTAGCCCTTATCAAGTAGCGCTTGGACTTGGCGCTGAATCTCCTTTGTCTCATCAGGATTGGTACGGTACGGGGCACGATTGGGAAGCTGGGCGCCCGGGATGAGGTCGATCTGGTGCTCAATTCCACGAATGGGAGGAAGACCTGGTGGTAAGTCCTTCGGAAACACATCGGCAAAGTCCTGCAAAAGCTTAGTAACAGCAGGGGGTATATCCAAAGATGGTGCATCATCGAGTGAAACAAGCACATGAGAACATACAAGCGCATAGCAAGGCATATTATCAACATGTAGTTCATCAAAATCAGCACGTGTAGCAAGTAAAACAGGAGCATGTAGCTTAATCTCTTTAGATGTGGCTGGTTGTTGTTGGCATTGTTTTAATGCTTTAGTAGTCCTATGTCATCTTTCACAATCTGTTCAGGGGTCATTGGATGAAGAATAATTTTCTTGCCCTTAAACAGTAATGAATAATGATTTGTGCGACCATGATGTAAACAATCAGTATCATATTGCCATGGCCTACCAAGCAACAACGAACATGCCTCCATAGGAACAACATCGCAATCAGTATAATTAGAATAAGAACCCATGGAGAAGTGAACATGTACCGAGCGTGTTACCTTGAGTTTGCCACCCTGGTTGAGCCATTGAATGTGGTAGGGATGTGGATGTGGACGCGTTCGGAGAGACAACTTCTCCACCAGATCCGAACTTGCCAAATTGTTGCAACTACCGCCGTCAATGATGATGCGAATGGATCGTTCGTGCACAACGCCTTTGGTGTGGAACAAAGTGTGGCGCTGGTTCTGCTCAGGCTGTGCAACCTGTGTATTGAGGACTCGCTGCACAACAAGACTCTCATACTTGTCAGCGTCAGTGGTAGCCACGTGTTCTTCCGCACGTCCTGAAATGTCAGCAGCAAGCATAGCATATATGGTTTCATCAGATCACTAGCAGAAGAATACTCACCATCGTCACGTATAATCAACGTACGCTTGTTGGGCAGTCCCATATCACATGCCCATAACCTTTGCAACGATGGCATTGAATGTCCTTTGTGCGGCTAGTGGAAGAGGAGGCGCTCTTATTAGCTGAAAGGGGTGCTGGAGGTGGAGCCGCTGCCTTGTCACGTGACATACTGCTAGGTGGGGAGGGCGCCGTAGGGGCTGAAGGGGTCAAAGTACTGCGACCTGCAAAAGAGTTAGAATGGGTCCTTGCTCGTCGTCCCTGCACTTCACGTTCCGCTTTGCAAGCAAATGCAAACAAAGTAGTAATATCATCATAGTGCTTATAATCAAGAATATCCTGAATTTCACGGTTCAAACCACCACGGAATCATGCCATCGCAGCATCATTAGTCTCAACTAAACCACAACGAATCATGCCGGTTTGCAACTCCTGATAATACTCTTCTACAAATTTGGTTCCTTGCTGAAAACGCTGCATTTTATTAAGCAAGTCTCGTGCATAATAGGAAGGAACAAATCGGTGTCGCATGATAGTTTTTAATTGCTCCCAAGTTGTGGGAATGTTATTAGGGTGTTTGCTGCGATGCTCACGCCACCAAATGGGTGCGAAATCTGTAAACTCACTAGTAGCAGCCCTAACTTGATATTGTGCAGGAACATCATGACAATGAAATTTTTGATCAACCGCAAGTTCCCAATCAAGATATCCACCCGGATCATATTTGCCATTAAATGAAGGAATCGTGAACTTAATCTTAGTAAATGAGTCATTTCGATGACGTACCACGTGCTCACCACGGCGGTTGCGGTGGCGCCCTCCATGGCGGTCCTGGTCGTCGATCTCGGTATCGCCACCATAATCAAATTCCGCACGTTGATCAGCAAGTTGTTGTACCAACTCATCAAGGCGTGTAGTGAGCGTGGCAAGGCTGGTGGTGTGGGCAGCTTGTGCTTGCTGCATCTCTGCAAGCGTAGCATTTGTGGCCATTTGAGCGTCCTGAAATTGACCCACTTGCTCATTGCAATCCTAATCTCCTCTGCCAAGTCCTCCACGTGCTTGTTCATCTTGCGATTGAAATGGTGAATGATGCCTTTAGTGCGTGGGGACTGAGGCATGGCGTCCTGATCAGCTGGCTCCCCTGTCATTGTTAGTGAAAAAACAACGAACACGAAAACAAGTATGTGCCCTAAAGCCTATAGGATGTGGTGCTGACCAAGGCACTCAAACTAAAGTTGTTATCAAACTCTTACCCGTTCTTACCAAGCTCGCAGGGGTGACTTGCAACCAGCGGTACAACCTTCCAAAGATTGAATGGAGCGATTGCCAGAGGACACAGAGCTTGATCGCTGTAGAAATTTTGTGGAGTTCTGGGAAGGCTGCACTCAATTGCAAGGGTTAGCACAATCAAACAGAAATGCAAGGTTGAATAATAGTGCTAAACACGTCGCTATGTTGCTGGAAACAAGTGTAAATGTGCAAAGGCAGCAAAGGTGGTGGCGCCCAAGGGGGAGGCACCCTGGTGTGTTCCTGTCTAGAGAGGAAGACCAGCGCCCAAATCAAGGTGGCTCACAACAACCGGAATTCTTCTTTCCAAAACTTGACAATCTGAAATAAGGAAGAATATTGCACCAAATCCCAAAACAGGGAAGGGGGTGGCACCCAACAGGGGAAAGAGACCTGCCCCCCAAATGTAATTTTGTTGCCTTGTATGGTGCGGCTTTTCCTTTCCTTCTTTTTTGTTTTGTTTTTAATATATTGGCACCTTGCCTTTTTTTTTGAATAGATTGACACCTTGCCTTTTTTTTCTTTTCTTTTCTGGATACTTTCCTTTGGCGCACAAACAAAACTTGCCGGAACCGAACCGAGGCAAACTTTCCAAAAACGTGGCAGGGGGGCGCAACAGGGAGGGGGAAAATGGTGAAAAGAGCGGCGTGGTGGTGGTGGACAGAAACGACGGTGAAAACAACGGCGATGAACAAAAAGGGACCAGCAACTATTGACAAGAAAGCACACAAATTCAACAACGCAAATTACTGAATGAAATGTGCAAGGCTCAAAAGGTGCTAGGACAAAGGAACGAACTTGAGTGTTGTTTGGGTTTTTGGATGATAGGGTGATGAACAAACTATAAGCTAAAGAATAAACTCGATAAAACTCACCGATCAACCTGAATTTTGATACCACTTGATAGAGCTGGAGTGCCCGATCCTTCGGTGAGTGGAGGATAACTACGATTTGGTGGGTGTCGACCCTCGCGATCCGACTACGACGAACAAGTCCGTGGCGCCTTAGAAATCGCTGAACCAACTCCCGATGGTTATTGACCTTGCTAGTGCTAGATCAACCTGATCACGAAGATCAATTCCTGCTGGCAATCGAAGAACAAGCAAGAATTTGAGGTGAGCAACCCTGAATATTACTCAAAGGTGGGGTTCTGAATTACACGAAGATGAAGCTTCAGAAAGTAGCAATGGCTAACTTAAGCAAAACAAAACCCAAGCCAAAGAGGGGGTGCAGCCCATGGCTAAATAGGGGGAGGAGGGAGGAAGGAGGACGCCCAGCCTGCGCACAAGGCAGGGAATGGACGCCCAAACAGCCACACACCATCTCCTTGATCCCCTTTCCTGATTTAGGTGGCGCAGTAACTTCCTGGTTATTTCTTGACAAAACTAAAAACACATAGGTGGCGCAGCACCTAGACATTATTCTAGGCAGGTTCATCATGAGCAAAGATGGCGCATGCACTTAGGAAACTTCTGGTCCTTCATTCTTCAAAATCATCACGAAGTTTAATTCACGTGCACGAGCTCGAGTGAATGGTCCTGGTGGCGCCTGTGCTGGTTCAGTTGGAGTAGCCATTCCCGTGTCGGGGTTGATGTCCTCATCACTGTCTCCAAACGGACTAAAACGAGATTCCACACGACCCACATCACTTACGAGTTGCATCGAGTGCGTCCAAAACTATTTATGAGCCTTTGGTACGTTCATTTCAAATCGTGCACCTATCTTGCGTCAAGATTAGCACTATCTCCAAACGGATCAAACAGAGCTCCACCAAACCCTCGTCAACTAGGAGTACCATCGGGTGCGTCTAAAATGATTTATGATCCTATGGTACGTTTGACGCAAACCAAGCACCTATTTTGCACCGACGCTAAAACTGTCTCAAAACAGATCGAAACGAGATTCCACATGACCCACCTCACCTAGGAGTTCCATCGGGTGTCTCCAATACTATTTCTAAGACTACGGTACGTTCTACGCAAACCATGCACCAATCTTGCATCAAGAGTAGCACTATCTCCAAGCGGACCGAACCGAGCTTCCACTTGAGCCTCATCACCTAGGAGTCCCATCGAGTGTGTCCAAAACGATTTCAATGCCTATGGTATGTTCGGTGCAAACTGTGCACCTATCTTGCATTAACACTAACACTGTCTCCAAACAGAATAAAACAAAAGTTCACATGACCCACGTCACTTACAAGTTCAATCGGGTGCGTCCAAAACTATTTATGAGCCTATGGTACGTTCAGTGCAAACCGTGCACCTATCTTGCGTCAAGATTAGCATTATCTCCAAATGGACCGAACAGAGCTCCAGTAGACCCTCGTCACCTAGTAGTACCATCGGGTGCGTCTAAAATGATTTATGAGCCAATGGTACGTTTGACGCAAACCGAGTACCTATATTGCACTGACACTAACACTGTCACAAAACAGATCGAAACGAGATTCCACATGACCCACCTCACCTAGGAGTTCCATCAGGTGCCTCCAATACTATTTCTGAGACTACAGTACGTTCGACGCAATCCGTGCACTAATCTTGCATCAAGGTGTCGGTGTTCGGACCCGAGGGGGTCCTAAACCAACGAGTAAATGTTGCGTGTCTCTATCCTGGATGGTGATGCAAGGAGAACACACGGGGGTTTATCCTGGTTCGGGCAAAAGAAGGCCCTACGTCCAGCAGGGGGGAGAAGTTTGTATTTCCTTGCACCGAAGTGCTCGTGTAGGGGTTACAAGCATGCGAGAGAGGGCGTCGAGCCCAAGTCTCAAAGAGAGGAAAAAGAGGACAAGGGTGATTGCTTGAGATATCGATCTCTATCTTGCGTCTTGCCTGTTGTCTCTTGTTTTTCTTCGTTGTCCCTCCCCGTTGTAGAACCCTGGCCTGCCCTTTTATAGGACGAGAGGAGGCCAAGACGACGGGGAGCCTTGAGGTGATGTTTTGTCGATTCCTATTGAGCTGACCGTAGAGACGTGCTCTGGGAATGGCCGGCCATCCCTGGACACCATGGCGTCGTGGGAGACGAGACGACGAAATGACCCGGAGCGCCGTGCCACACCGTCCTTCCCTTGCCGTTGAACTGTGTCGAGCGTCGAGGTTGGGTCGAGGCCGGGTCGAGACCGGATGGATAAGGCTGAATCCCTGAGATTGCGGAGAACGGGCTTGTCTTATCCTCCCTCGAGGGTGATCGATGGTAAACAGTGTGCGGTAAGGTGGGTATAGTGATGGTTTTCATCTCCCATCACGGGATGGGCGGTAAAACAGTGTGATCTGATACGAGCATTGTTCCCACGTCGATCCTGGTTGCAGCCATGCCGGTAGGTGGTAGTGGGTAACCGCATTAAATGCTATGGCTTTTGTCCTGGGGTAGGTTAAGAGAAGGAGTCGAGGCACTCGACCCGGGCTCACGCGAGTCGGAGTTTTTCCCAGTGGGCGGACGAGCCTCGCGTGGGTCGGAGCACCGTCGAGGTACCTTGCTGTACGGGATGGGGCGCGGTCGAGGCGCCCCGTCGAGTGGGCCTCGTACGAGTCGGAGCCGGAGCGCGGTCGAGGCACCCCGTCGAGCGGGCCTCGTACAAGGCGGACTGGATACGCGGTCGAGGCGGGCTGCCTTTTATTGCGGTTTTAGTCATTTTAGTTTTTTATTAGCGATGGATGTGGGTACCCCCGTACTGTTGGTACCGACAGTAGCCCCCGAGCCTTTGGGTGAGTGTGTGATCACTCTCCAATGGTTTGTTTGAACTGGAGTCGTAGCGTTGTGATTTTTTCCGGTGGGGGCGCGCGAGCGCACCCGCTGGGTGTAGCCCCCGAGGCCTCGGTGGAGTGTTGAGACTCCTCCGAGGTCTTGTATTCGTTTTATTGGGGAATGATTCGTTGCGGTCAAGCCCCCAGCCTCGCGCGCATGAGGTCAATCAGAGTCTCGGCCGTCTTTCGCTGTGCGACCCTCACGCTCCTCCTTCAGGAAGGAGGAGGGGTGGGGAACGCCGTACTACCCCTGTTTGGGCGAGTTCCGACGATCTCCGGTGAGCTACTAGCGGGGGAATTCGAGTGAGAGCCCGTGCCCCAGTCGTTAGGGGTCGGCTAGTGGCCCGGAGGCGCTCTCAAAGATGCCAAGAAGTGGTCATGTGGATCTCGATTCCCTGCGACAGGATTCAAGGGCTCGGTGCCTCCCCCGAGGGGATTCCTACGTCGACCTCCTCCTTTGGCCTCGAATACGTCCTGGGGTGCCTCAAGAGCGTGGCTCGAGCCCTGGCCATGTACGGGCGCACCCTTGGTCGTCCCTAACTCTGTTACTCAAGGGCAGCTATCGAACCCTGGTCAAGGGCCAGCTTTCAATCCCTCAAGGTTTAGGTTTCTGCGGTCGAGCCCCCGAGCCTCGTGCGCGTGAGGTCGATCAGAGTCTGGACCATCTTTTACTATTCGTCCCTCACGCTCCTTTTTCGAAAAAGGAGGAGGGGTGGAGAACGTTGTACTACCCTCGTTTGGGCGAGTTTCGATGGCCTCCGGTGAGCTGCTAACGGGGAATTCGAGTGAGAGTCCGTGCCCCAATCGTTAGGGGTCAGCTAGTGGCCCGGAGGCGCTCTCAAAGATGCCAAGAAGTGGTCGTGTGGATCTCGATTCCCTGCGACAGGATTCGAGGGCTCGGCGCCTCCCCCGAGGGGATTCCTACGTCGACCTCCTCCTTTGGCCTCGAATACGTCCTGGGGTGCCTCGAGAGCGTGGCTCGAGCCTTGGCCATGTACGGGCGCACCCTTGGTCGTCCCTAACTCTGTTGCCTGAGGGTAGCTGTCGAACCCTGGTCGAGGGCCAGCTTCCGCTCCCTCGAGGCTCATACCGGGCTCGGGGCCCGTTTCCCAGGTATTTGGGAATATCCGTCCACGGATCCCTCCCCCGCCCGTTAGCCGGGCGCGTCTTTTTAGGAGGGGAGGCGAGATCAGCGCGGTAGTGGGCGACGTGGCGTACGGTTACGACATGGGGGACGGCCACGTGCCCAACTCCTGCGAGATGTAAGGAAACGGTTAGGTGGGCGCATTTAATGCGGGAAACTATTCCTACCTTTTCGCGCGGCCGTTGGGCTTCCGCCTAGGCATATAAAATCAAGGCCGGGGGTCTGCGTTCCCCACCGGTCCCTTGCACTCCTGCAATCTTCTGCCTCAGACAACCCTTGCCTTATTGTGCTCTCCGCCCGCATCGCTGCCGCCACCGCATGCTCTCCGTCCACCCCCCTTCCGACAGCACCGATGGCAGGAAAGAGCTAGATCCTCCCCGCCAACGACTGGGCCGCCTCCTCGGTGATGGAGAGGAGGTTGGAGAGTTGGTCGAGGATGGGCTGCTGCGGCCAAGGACGAGCCGGTCGCAGCCGGAGTGGATCGCGCCGCCACCTGCCCACCGGGAGCCGGCACCCCCTGAAGGGTACGTGGTGAGCTTTGTCTGCTTCCATGAGTGGGGGTTTGGCGTGCCGGCGTCCGTCTTCATGCGCGCGCTCCTCCACTACTACCAGGTGGAGCTTCACCACCTTGCCCCCAACGCCGTCGCGCAGGCCGCCATCTTCGCGGCGGTCTGCGAGGGCTACCTTGGGGTGGAGCCGCAGTGGAACCTGTGGCTGCACCTTTTCAAGGCCGAGCTCTTCACCAAGAAGGCGGGGGAGAAGGGCGTCCTGTGTGCGGCTCGAGTAGGGAGCTGCGTCCTGCAGGTGAGGTCGAGCCGGGCGGATCTGTACATCCCGGCTCGCCTCATCTCTTCGAACAACGGGTGGCATGAGGGTTAGTTCTACCTCCGCAACGATGAAAATCAGTTGCCGAGGTACACTGGCCGTGTGCTGACCGCTCGAGAGGATCGCTGGACGTATGGAGTGCTGGAAGCCGAGAAGCCGCGCCTGGACTCACTGCTGGCGGCGCTGTAGCAGCTTCGCCTTTGGGGCTTGACGGCTACGGCGGTGGCCACGACCTTCCATCGCCGCAGAGTGATGCCGCTGTGTCGGCGTCGTCTCCGCCTCGACCAGATGACTCCGGAGGCATCTCTAGAGGGGACCCGGATATCCCACGAATCCCTTGCCCTCGAGGAGGTCCTCCGGCGAGCGCGCTGGATGGTTGGGAACTTCAAGGTGGAGGAGGCCAACCGGGTCCCCATGAGACCTACCGAAGGGTTTGAGCCCGTGGTACGTATCTTAGGGCTAGTATGTTTGCTAATTTTGTTTATTTTTGGATTTCGCTGATTTGGTCGAGGCTGGCGCGTAGGATTTGTCAGCGCTGCGGGAAACGCGTCCGCCAGTCCCAGAGGACCGGCCCGCCCGGGAGGCTCGACGCCAGCATGCCTCCAAGAAGAAGCAAACCAAGGAGACGGCCAAGAAGCGGGCAATCCGCAAGGCCAAAGAGGCGGAGGCGTTGAAGAAGCTCCGGCGCCAGCAGACCATCGATGGGGTCCCCCTGGTGCCGTCGCCTTCCGAGACGATCTCGGGGGAGGACGACGATAGCAGCGGCGAAGACGACGATGCCCTGTCGCGGTATGAGACCGCGACCAGACTGGGGGACCTTCCCGACATTTGCGCCCTGCTGGAGCCCATCAGGGGGGCGTCCTCCTCGGTCGTCGTGGTCAAGGAGTCTAAGGAGGAGGAGAAGACGGAGAAGGAGACGGGCCCCTCGACGGGAGGGGCCGCTTTACCCCGGACCCAGCAAGAGGGGTCAACAGGGACGCCCGCACGAGCCCAGGCCCCGCAAGCTCGGGCAGGGGCTGGGACGGCGGTACCGGCGTCATCATCGGTGGCGGCGTCGGTAGGCGTGACAACCCGAGGCCAGCTGGCCTCGGAGGCACAGAAGGCGCTGGGCAGTGCATCGGTCAGGGCCCCAAGGAGTGCCTGGCCTGCTGGTGGGGCCGCTGCGAGGCCACAATCGGCCGCCCCGGGAGGCTCGGATCGCATGGGGTCAAGGCCCTTGGTGCTGATTTCCGGGTAAGCGTTTCTGCTTGGTTGTTCTGCTTTCTCTGGATCCGTTGGCTGACATTTCTTCTCACTTTGCAGGTTAAAGCGAAAGGCGGAGCCGATGGGGCCTACCCCCGTGAAGTCGCTGCGGGCCAGCGCCGTTGTCCTTAACCGGACGACAGAGCTAGATGCGGCCTGGGTCCGGCAAGTCGAGGCTGCGAAGGGGTGCCTGCGACAACGGCAGGGGCAGTGGATGCCACGGTGGTTGCTGGCCCTGATCCTGCCGTGGAGGGGTCCGAACCAGCGGAGATGGTGGCGCCCGGTGCGGTCGAGGCAGGGCCTAGGTCATCAGCGATGGCCGAGGCTGCCGTCGAGGTCATGACGGGCGAGGCACCCGTCCGCGGCGCGGAGCGG
Organism: Saccharum officinarum; assembly: GCA_020631735.1. NCBI lineage: Eukaryota > Viridiplantae > Streptophyta > Magnoliopsida > Poales > Poaceae > Saccharum > Saccharum officinarum. Next base: position 37,938,578 of record CM036176.1, on the reverse strand, counting down.
GCGGGTGCTGACGTGACCATGGAGGAGGTCGCGTCGGCGTCGGGGCAGGAGGTGGCCCTGGCGAGGGGGTCGCGGCCGCAGCAAGACCCGTCGGTGGAGCCAGCGGGTACGGTGGAGGGCGGGGCGGTCGAGCCCCTGACCAGAGCACTAGAAGAAGAGGCGCCGGCTCCGGGGGCGCCAACGGTCGAGGTGCCAGTACCAGAGCCGTCGTCGATCGAGGCGCTGGCTCCGGAGGCACCGGCGGTTGAGGGGCCAGTTCCCTTAGGAGGGCGGGCACCCATGACCGGGACCTTACCCTCGATGACACCCCCCTGGACAAAGGGAAACAAGTGATGGGGGTCGAGGGGGGCGAGGCTGCGGATCAGGCCGGTGCCTCGACGGCCGTTGGAGAGGCGGGAACTGCGGGCGAGGCCGGTCCTTCCGCGGGACCGGGAGACGCCCCGGCCGGGTCGTCGTCGTCATGGCCCGACATCGCCGCGCTAGCGATAGCGCGGGCAGAGACAGAGATACCGAGGTGGGGGGCTGTCCCTCCAGTTTAGGGACACCGCGAACCCCGACGCCGAGCCCATCTTCGTCCTGAACGACAAAGATGAAGTGCACCGATGGGAGTACCTCGAGGGCGTCCGCCGGCACCTTGATCGGTTGCTCTGAGTGGCGTCCGAGGCCGTGTCACGGAGTATGCGAGATGCCACCGAGGTATGATCGACCGAGTCTTTCTCCGTGGTTTTCTTGGTGTCTTTTCCCCTCGGCTTTTTAACCTTTTTGGTTTTTTTCGGATTGCGTTCAGGAGCTGAAGGAGTACTCCCGCCGCAAGTCGCTCTTCATCCGGGATGAGAGTGGTGTGTGGGCCGCGCTGTCTCAGCAACGGGTCCTGGTTGAGGAGGCCCAGAAACGGCTTTCCGATCGGAACGCCGAAATGGCTGAGCTGCGCGTCGCGTACGCGGTGGTGAAAGAGGAGGCGATGCAGGCTTGGGCGGCCGAAGCCGTGATGCGCACTGACATGGACAAGGCTCGGGAGGAGGCTGCCCAGGCCCACAGGGATCTCGAGCCCCTGTCGGGATGGGTGAAGGAGCTCGAGGAGGATGTCTCCCAGGTTAGCCGTCAGCGCGACGCCCTCAATGTCGAGGTCGAGCAGGCCACCGCTCGTTCTGATGCTCTGAAGGACAAGGTCACGACGCTGAAGGGAGCCGTCCAAGAGAAGGACGCAGCTCTCGAGTCTGCTCGGCAAGAGATCGAGGCGCTAAAGGCGACCATCAGTGACAAGGACAGCGCCCTCCTAGGGCTCGAGTGGACGTGCGGGGGGCTTCGCAACGAGGTCGTGGGCCTGCAGACCCATATCGAGGGTAAGTGTGATTGTTATGGCCACGACGTTGAGGGCCTCGTGTTGGGTATTAATTTGTTTATCGTGTTTCAGAGCTGGAGAGGGAGAATCGAGAGGCCCAATCTTCTGCCAACTCCTTCCAGAGCCTCCTCGAAGCCGAGATCCAGAGGACCCAGCTGCTCCAGGGCATGATCACCATCGTGTGTGACGGCCTAGGGGTCGAGCCCGATGCCGACACCGGGGAAGATGTTTCGGGAACTCCTTCGTCCGTCGGATGGTGGCGCTGGGCCGCCTTGCCCGGGAGAAGATACGGGACGACCTCCATCACGGCGTAAAGAGGGCGCTGGCCGTTGTCTGTTCAGGGTTTGTGTTCGACATGAAGCTCGTCGCTGAGGGCTTCATCACAGACCCGGATCAGACGGACGAGGAGAACGAGGATGCCTGCCTGGAGCTGATTGAAGCCGCGGAAGAGCCTGGAAGCCGTCTGGCCTCGCTTTTTGAAGCCGAGGTGGTTCCACCTGCTGACGATGAGGGCTTGTGAGCCAAATCTGGGCATGAAGGCCCATGTAATAAGTTTGTATTTTGAATTTTGGTCGTGGTGGCCTCGAAGGCCCTAAGAACTCGAAACATAAACCGGTTCGTGGTTAATTTAGTTTTATTCGAGCTTTTCTTCCCTTTATCGCTTGGATCGTGTTCTCGCGTGATTTACTTAGCACGCAGTTGCATCCTTTGGCGTAAGGGAGCGAGTGGAGGTACCGTAGCCTCGGGGGCGTAAGTGATCTCACGGCTCAACTGCCCTCGAGCTTCAGGGTGATGTTGCGGACTTGTAAATCGTGTGAGAGCCTGATCTAAGCGATGGGGGGTATGTTCTTTTTCAAAGTTAGGAACCGTTATTTAGATCTCCCTAGCGTGAAGTCACACCTCTAAAAGGTGTGAGGGGTGAGTGGAGGTACCGTAGCCTCGGAGGCATAGGTGATACTCCTAACTCGAGAGCCCTTTCGAACCTTAGGGTGCTCTTGCAGCGAAGTCGATCTAAGAAGCGGTTCTTAAATTTAAAAAAGAGCATAAGTTTTTTCGGGGACTGGGGGGTTCCCCCCTTGTAGCCCCCGAGGGAGGGTCGATTCTGGGAGTGCAGAGTCGATCCTTCCTCATTGTGAAATGAAAGTTTGAACATCGCTGTATTCTTTATTGACGAAAAAGAAATTACAGAGCCTCGAGGCTTTTTAAGGAAAGAAGCGACGTAGCTGTTCAATGTTCCAAGCGTTGGTGAGGATTTCGCCCTTCTCGTTGGATAGCTTGTAGGTGCCCGGCTTTAGTACTTCTACGATGATGTACGACCCTTCCCATGGTGGTGTGAGCTTGTGCCGTCCCTTGGTGTTCTGGTTTCACCGTAGCACCAAGTCGCCGACGTTGAGGTCACGCTTGCGGACGTGTCTGTCGTGGTAGCGTTGGAGACCCTGCTGGTACCTGGCAGAATGCAACAGAGCCACATCTCGGGCTTCCTCGAGCTGGTCGAGGGCGTCCTGTCTAGTGGCATCGTTATTTCTTTCGTTGTAGGCCTTCAACCTTGGGGATCCGTATTCTATATCGGTTGGGAGCATAGCCTCAGACCCGTAGACTAAGAAGAACGGAGTGAACCCCGTGGCTCGACTCGGCGTTGTTCTTAGGCTCCACAGGACCGAGGGTAGATCGGTAGCCCATCTTTTGCCATGTTTATTTAGTTTGTCAAAGATTCTGGGTTTCAGGCCTTGTAGGACCATGCCATTGGCACGTTCCACCTGACCGTTTGTTTTTGGATGGGCCACGGCTGACCAGAGCACTCGGATATGGTGGCTGTCGCAGAAATCCAAAAACTTTTTGCCAGTGAACTGGGTGCCATTGTCTGTGATGATACAGTTGGGGACCCCAAAGCGATGAATAATGTCGGTGAAGAAGAGCACAGCTTGCTCGGACCTGATGCTGGTGATAGGGCGGGCCTCGATCCACTTGGAGAATTTGTCGATTGCGACGAGCAAGTGGGTGAAGCCGCCAGTTGTCCTTTTCAATGGTCCGACAAGGTCGAGCCCCCAAACGGCAAACGGCCATGTGATGGGGATAGTTTGCAGGGCATGTGCCGGAAGATGGGTTCGTCTCGCATAGTACTAACAACCCTTGCAGGAGCGTACTAGCTTGACAGCATCGGAGACCGCGGTCGGCCAATAGAATCCTTGTCGAAAGGCGTTTCCGACGAGGGTTCGAGGTGCTGCGTGGTGACCGCAAGCCCCCGAGTGGAGATCGCTGAGCAGGTTCCTGCCTTGCTCATTTGTGATGCATCATTGGAGGATACCAGTAGGGCTACGGTGGTAGATCTCTCTGCTGTCGCCCATGATTACAAAGGTTTTGACCCGGCGTGTGATCCGTCGAGCCTCAGTCTTATCCGAGGGGAGGTCCTCGGCTGAGGTAGTCGAGGTACGGGACACGCCAGTCAGGCTCGAGGTCAGACGGTGGGGGTCAAGTCTTCCACCTGCATGGCTTCAGCCCCGGTCGAGGGGGCTTCTGCCTCAGGTGGAGGGTCGAGTGACGTCCCGTCAACCCCTCCGTCTAGCCCGAGGTCGACGGATGGCTGCTGAAGTCTTTTGCGAAAACGTCCGGTTGGAACCGTAGCTCGACTGGACGTGATTTTTGCCAGTTCATCGGTGGCCTCATTATACCTGCGTGCGATGTGGTTGAGCTCGAGGCCGTGAAACTTATCCTCGAGGCGCCGTACTTCTTGGCAGTAGGCTTCCATCTTGGGGTCACGGC
>CM036176.1:37910756-37934376 GCA_020631735.1 Saccharum officinarum | reverse complement strand
AGGACATCAACACCGATCATACATCCACGCCGAACAACTGCTGGTCCTATTACTCGTGCTCGTGCTCGAAAAGTTAATCAATAACAAGTGAGTTCCTTCCTTGAGCTCTTGTCCATATCCTGTTTAGATCTTGGAGACACGTGCACTCTTGTTTTGATTAGGAATCAAGGAGAAGACCGAAAGGGAAAAGGACTCGCGTAGGCTGGATTCGGACTGCAGCACACCTTCAACTTGCGAACGGTCGCCACGGTTACATACGGAGTCGGATTGGGTGATTCTGGACTTGTTGGAAAGCTAATAAAGTCTACTTCACATATGGATCTGACATCATACTCATACCTGCTCAGAAGCGGCGTCAACAGTCCAAAAATCACCGAGAGGTCTTATTCTGTCCAGGGTGCTGCGCCACCTTTAAGTTAGCCCAATGGCTTGTATCGTTTAGAGTCCAGTAGGGACGCATCCTAGGGTTGAGACGCACGACCAAACTCTCTTTGTGGTCGTCTCCCCACACGTTATATACCATCTTAGCTGCCACCAGGAAACACTCGGGTTTTGTTTAGATCAAGTTTAGCCATCGCTACTTGCTTGTAGGCGCGCTTGCTGATCCAGTCGCCCGTCTCCTTGTCTTCGGAACCCCCACTCATAATAAGATTCAGTGTGAAACCTTCAATTTTATCTTGCAATTTCAGTGCTTGTTTCCTCGTTCTTGCTAGTTTCTTCGATTGCTTGCAGGACGGGCAGCCCTAGGGGTTGGTTGTCATATGTATACTCCACAAGATCGTGACGGCCTTGGGAAGTGGTGTAATCGGTCGCCTAAGGCGCAGTCTTGAAGGCTGTAGTCCAGGCCGTGAACGTCATCTCCATCCAACAATCGAATTTCTTCACGCTTCTCATCGAAAGATCGACCACAACCCTTGCGGGTTCATAATAGTTGGTAATCAGAGCAAGGTTTATCGGTGAGAGACTTCCAATCCTTCACTGTTTTATTTTTCCTATAGTCCAGAAAAGCCAAAGAAAATAGTAGATTAGTTTTCCTGCAATCCTATAGACCTTTGAGCCGTGGCTAGTGCTACCTAGTTAGGGTTTGTTGAATATTCGGTTGCATCGGGTGTTCGGATTGCTGGTCTTAGTTTATTCCCTTAGAGTTTCGAGTTCTTGTCACTTTCCTATCACAACACACGCTATCAATATAGTCTCTTCTGTTGGCCGAATCCAAGTAGGTTTGAAGTTTGAGTCGGATCAAGGGATCGGTTATTCCCTCGCTGTTGGCCAAGTCTGGTAGAATTGGAAGTTCCAATCGAACGAGGAATTAGTTCATCCTGTGGCTACAAATATCAAACTAACCACGCGCAGCAAGTATTCATATCTAAACGAAGTGGCTTACTCTAGAGAGAAGAGAGTGAGAGTATTTTTTTTTTACGACGGAATACCCCTGCCCTTTCAGAAAAAATGTTGTGTGTGCTGAGTTACTCTTTGGAGTGTTTTTGTTCATATAATCAGTTTTTGAGTGTTCCTGAAAAAAAAAAGAAAAAAAAACAAGAAGAAAAAAAAAAGAAAAAAAAGAAAAAAGAGAAAGAAGCAAAAGAAAAGAAGAGAAAGGGGCTGATCTTAGAGATTTGTTCACTTTGGGTGGTGTGTTGTGCTTTCCTTTGTGTCCAGGCTCGCGTCTCTAGCACGGTCTAGACTAGGACCAGCACAGTACCGCCGGTTGAACGATTATTCAGCTTGCCTTTTTGTAACTAACGTGGTGCTAGTTCGTTCTTGTTTCAGCCCACCTATAGCTCCACATATTCTACAGCTTGACAGGTCTTGTGCTACGGCACCGATACACTTCATCCATTGCTGCAGACTTGTTGGTAGACGACCCCTCCTATCGAGCAAGGTAAGAACTGGTAAGAACTTGTGTAGCAGGTGGAGAGTGAGCGACTTGCTGTAGCTACATCCTAGTAGTTGTAGGGCTTTTATTTCTTCACTTGTCTTCTTGTTGTCTTTGTCTTTGAACCATGCCAGGGTCCGACGAAGATAACCAAATTCCACATTCTCCGCGCACAAAGGGCCATCATTAAACATTTTGAAAGGAAAGTGAAGTTGCACACGGAGGACTTGATAATGACTTGCAGGTGACAAATGACAAACTTGGACAGTTGGAGGCTACGCAGATTGCCGCAAACAACAAGCTTGCAGGTTTGGAGAAGTCCATTGCTAGTGTGGACAAAAGCCTTGCTGCTCTGCTGAGGCGTTTTGATGACCTCCACAACAATGATAAAGACCAGCATGATGAACAAAAGGAGGAAGATCGAGAGGATGGTAGTTATGATGAAGAATACACAGGTGATACTGAACATGATGATGAGACACTCGTGATCGACGTCGCCTACGTCACAACCGTAGAGGTATGGGTGGCCGCCGCCGACGCGAGGTACACAATAATGATGATGCTTTCAGTAAGATTAAATTTAAAATACCTCCTTTTGATGGTAAATATGACCCTGATGCATACATTACTTGGGAGATTGCTGTTGATCAAAAGTTTGCATGCCATGAATTTCCTGAGAACACACGTGTTAGGGCTGCTACTAGTGAGTTCACAGATTTTGCTTCTGTTTGGTGGATCGAATATGGCAAGAAAAACCTAATAACATACCTAAAACTTGGGATGCGCTGAAACGAGCCATGAGAGCTAGATTTGTTCCATCTTACTATGCCCGTGATATGATAAATAAGTTGCAGCAATTGAGACAAGGTTCTAAAAGTGTAGAAGAATACTATCAGGAATTACAAACGGGTATGTTGCGTTGTAAATTAGAGGAGGATGAGGAACCTGCTATGGCTAGATTTTTAGGTGGGTTAAATCGGGAAATTCAGGATATCCTCGCTTACAAAGATACAATAAGTAAACCAAACTGTTTCATCTTGCTTGTAAAGCTGAACGGGAAGTGCAGGGACGACGTGCTAGCGCAAGGACTAATGTTTCTGTAGGAAAAGCTAGTTCATGGCAGCAGCGCACGTCTACAACTCCGTCTACATGTACTCCTACGCCATCATCTAGTGACAAGACTCGAGCTGCCCCCACCAATTCAGTCGCGAAGACAGCGCAAAAGCCGGCTGCGAGTACTTCATCCGTGGCATCGGACCGGTAGAACAAGCAACATACAATGTCATCGGTGCAAGGGATATGGCCATATGATGCGTGACTGCCCAAACAAGCGTGTTATGATTGTCAAAGATGATGGTGAGTGTTCATCTGCTAGTGATTTTGATGAAGATACACTTGCATTGCTTGCAGCTGACTATGCAGGTAGTGAGGAACACATAGAAGAACACATTAATGCAGGTGACGCGGAGCACTATGAGAGCTTGATTGTACAGCGAGTGCTTAGTGTACAAATAGAGAAGGTAGAGCAAAATCAGCGACACACTTTATTCCAAACAAAGTGTGTCATCAAGGAGCGTTCGTGCCGCATGATCATTGATGGAGGTAGCTGCAACAACTTGGCAAGTAGCGACATGGTACAGAAGCTCGCCCTCACCACCAAACCACACCCCATCCCTACTACATCCAATGGCTGAACAACAGTGGTAAGGCAAAGGTAACGAGACTTGTGCAAATTGATTTTGCCATAGGATCATACAAAGATATTGTTGAATGTGATGTTGTGCCTATGCAAGCTTGTAATATTCTGCTAGGTAGACCATGGCAATTTGATAGAGATTCGATGCATCATGGTAGATCAAATCAATATTCGTTTCTATACCATGATCGAAAAATTGTGTTGCATCCTATGTCTCCTGAAGCTATTATGCAATCTGATGTTACTAAGGCTGCAAAAGCAAAGAGCGAGAGCAATAAAATGACAAATCTGTTGTTGATGACAAAGATGAGATAAAATTGAAAGGACGTTGTATGCTTGCTACAAAATCTGATATTAATGAGTTCAATGCATCCACCTCTGTTGCTTATGCTTTGGTATGCAAGGATGCTTTGATTTCATTTGAGGATATGCAACGTTCTTTGCCCTGTTGCTGCTAACATTTTGCAGGAGTATTCTGATGTGTTCCCCATTGAGATACCAGCGGGGCTGCCACCAATACGTGGGATTGAGCACCAAATTGATCTTATCCCTGGAGCATCTTTGCCAAACCGTGCGCCATACAGGACCAATCCGGAAGAAGCGAAGGAAATTCAGCGACAAGTGCAAGAACTACTAGACAAAGGTTATGTGCGTCAGTCTCTTAGTCCTTGTGCTGTTCCAGTGATTTTAGTGCCTAAGAAAGATGGAACATGGCGCATGTGTGTTGATTGTAGGGCTATTAATAATATCACCATTCGATATCGACACCCTATTCCATTAGATTAGATGATATGCTTGATGAATTGAGTGGTGCTGTTGTGTTTTCAAAAGTTGATTTGCGTAGTGGGTACCACCAGATTCGTATGAAATTGGGAGATGAATGGAAAACTGCTTTCAAAACTAAGTTCGGTCTATATGAGTGGTTAGTCATGCCTTTTGGGTTAACTAATGCACCTAGTACTTTCATGAGATTAATGAACGAGGTTTTGCGTGCTTTCATTGGGAAATTTGTTGTCGTCTACTTTGATGATATACTGATTTATAGCAAATCCATGGATGAACACCTTGATCACTTACGTGCTGTTTTCAATGCTCTACGTGATGCACGTTTTTTTGGTAACCTTGAGAAGTGCACTTTCTGCACCAATCGAGTATCGTTTCTTGGCTATGTTGTTACTCCACAGGGAATTGAGGTTGATAAAGCCAAGGTGGAAGCTATACAAGGATGGCCTATACCCATGACGGTCACGCAAGTGTGGAGTTTCCTAGGACTTGCTGGTTTCTATCGCCGTTTCGTGAAGGACTTCAGCACCATTGCTGCACCATTGAATGAGCTTACAAAGAAGGGAGTGCCCTTTTCTTGGGGCAAAGCACAAGATCACGCCTTCCATGTGCTGAAAGATAAGTTAACACATGCACCTCTACTCCAACTCCCTGATTTTAATAAGACTTTCGAGCTTGAATGTGATGCGAGTGGAATTGGATTGGGTGGTGTTTTGTTGCAAGAAGGCAAACCTGTTGCATACTTTAGTGAGAAATTGAGCGGGCCTATTCTTAATTATTCTACATATGATAAGGAATTATATGCTCTAGTGCGGACATTAGAAACATGGCAGCATTATTTGTGGCCCAAAGAATTTGTTATACATTCTGATCATGAATCTTTGAAGCATATTCGTAGTCAAGGAAAACTGAATCGTAGACATGCAAAATGGGTTGAATTTATTGAATCTTTTCCTTATGTTATCAAACACAAGAAAGGGAAAGATAATATCATTGCAGATGCATTGTCTAGGAGATATACTTTGCTGAATCAACTTGATTACAAGATCTTTGGTTAGAAACAATTAAAGATCGATATGCTCATGATGCTGATTTTAAAGAAGTGCTGCTGCATTGTAAAGATGGGAAAACGTGGAACAAATTCATCGTCAATGATGGGTTTGTGTTTAGAGCTAACAAGCTATGCATTCCAGCTAGCTCCGTTCGCTTGTTGTTGCTGCAGGAAGCGCATGGAGGTGGCTTGATGGGGCATTTTGGAGCGAAGAAGACGGAGGACATTCTTGCTGGTCATTTCTTTTGGCCAAAGATGCGACGAGACGTGGAGAGATTTGTTGCTCGCTGCACAACATGTCAAAAGGCTAAGTCCGGTTGAATCCACACGGTTTGTATATGCCTCTTCCTGTTCCTAGTGCTCCTTGGGAGGATATTTCTATGGATTTTGTGTTGGGATTGCCACGAACTAGGAAAGGGCGAGATAGTGTTTTTGTGGTTGTGCATCGATTCTCTAAAATGGCACATTTCATACCATGTCATAAAACTGATGATGCTACAAATATTGCTGATTTATTCTTTCGAGAAGTTGTTCGCTTGCATGGTGTGCCAAATACAATTGTTTCTGATCGTGATGCTAAATTTCTTAGCCATTTTTGGAGAACTTTATGGGCTAAATTGGGGACTAAGCTTTTATTTTCCACCACTTGTCACCCCCAAACTGATGGTCAAACTGAAGTTGTGAATAGAACTTTGTCTACTATGTTAAGGACTATTTTAAAGAAGAATATTAAGATGTGGGAAGATTGTTTGCCTCATATTGAGTTTTCTTATAATCGTTCGCTGCATTCTACTACGAAGATGTGTCCCTTTGAGATTGTTTATGGATTGTTACCACGTGCTCCTATTGATTTAATGCCATTGCCAAGTTCTGAAAAGTTGAATTTTGATGCTAAGCAACGTGCTGAATTGATGCTAAAACTACATGAAACCACTAAAGAAAACATAGAGAGCGCATGAATGCTAAGTACAAATTTGCTGAGATAAAGGTAGAAGGGAATTGATTCTTGAACCTGGAGATTTGGTTTGGTTGCATTTGCGAAAGGATAGGTTTCCTGAATTAAGAAAATCTAAATTGATGCCTAGAGCGGATGGTCCTTTTAAAGTGATGCAACGAATAAATGAGAATGCATATAAGCTTGATCTTCCTGCAGATTTTGGGGTTAGTCCCACATTTAACATTGCAGATTTGAAGCCTTATTTGGGTGACGAAGATGAGCTTGAGTCGAGGACGACTCAAATTCAAGAAAGGGAGGATGATGAGGACATCAACACCGATCATACATCCACGCCGACAACTGCTGGTCCTATTACTCGTGCTCGTGCTCGAAAAGTTAATCATCAAGTGAGTTCCTTCTTGAGCTCTTGTCCATCCTGTTTAGATCTTGGAGACACGTGCACTCTTGTTTTGATTAGGAATCAAGGAGAAGACCGAAAGGGAAAAGGACTCGCGTAGGCTGGATTCGGACTGCAGCACACCTTCAACTTGCGACGGTCGCCACGGTTACATACGGAGTCGGATTGGGGTGATTCTGGACTTGTTGGAAAAGCTAATAAAGTCTACTTTCATATGGATCTGACATCATACTCATACCTGCTCAGAAGCAGCGTCAACAGTCCAAAAATCACCGAGAGGTCTATTCTGTCCAGGGTGCTGCGCCACCTTAAGTTAGCCCAATGGGCTTGTATCGTTTAGAGTCCAGTAGGGACGCATCCTAGGGTTGGAGCACGACCCAAACTCTCTTGTGGTCGTCCTCCACACGTTATATACCCCTTAGCCGCCACCAGGAACACTCGGGTTTTGTTTAGATCAAGTTTAGCCATCGCTACTTGCTTGTAGGCGCGCGTGCTGATCCAGTCGCCCGTCTCCTTGTCTTCGGAACCCCACTCATAATAAGATTCAGTGTGAAACCTTCAATTTTATCTTGCAATTTCAGTGCTTGTTTCCTCGTTCTTGCTAGTTCTTCGATTGCTTGCAGGACAGGAGCCCTAGGGGCTGGTTGTCATACTCCACAAGATCGTGACGGCCTTGGGAAGTGGTGTATCGGTCGCTAAGGCGCAGTCTTGGAAGGCTGTAGTCGGGCCATGAACGTCATCTCCATCCACCAATCGAATTATCTCACGCTTCTCATCGAAAGATCGACCACAAACCCTTGCGGGTTCATATTATATGGTACCTTCGGTGCAAACCTGCACCTATCTTCTGTAGCACTATCTTAAATAGACTAAAAGATCACCACCACACCCTCATCACCTAGGAGTACCGCGGGTGCTTCTAAAACGATTTATGAATCTATGGTACTTTTGACGCAAACCGAGCACCTATCTTGCTCTGCACCAACGCTAACACTGTTTCAAAATAAATCGAAAAAGATTCCACATGACCCACGTAACCTAGGAGTTCCATCGGGTGCCTCCAATACTATTTTCGAGCCTACGGTACATTCGACGGAAACCGGCACCAATCATGCATCAATAGTAGCACTATCTCCAAACGGACGTACCGAGCTTCCACTTGAGCCTCGTCACCTAGGAATCCCATCGAGTGTGTCCAAAACGATTTCTATGCCTATGGTACGTTCAGTGCAAACCGTGCACCTATCTGCACCGACATTAACACTGTCTCAAAATAGATCAAAACAAGATTCCACATGACCCACGTCACCTAGGAGTTCCATCGGGTGCCTCCAATACTATTTCCGAGCCTAAGGCACATTCGACGCAAACCGAGCACCAATCTGGCATCAAGAGTAGCACTATCTCTAAACGTACTGAATCGAGCTTCCACTTGAGTCTCGTCACCTAGGAGTCCCCTCGAGTGCGTCCAAAACGATTTCTATGCCTATGCTACATTTGGTGCAAACCGTGCACCAATCTTGCATCAAGAGAAGCACTATCCCCAAATGGACTGAACCGAGCTTTCACTTGAGCCTCGTCACCTAGGAGTCTGATCGAGTTCGTCCAAAATGATTTCTATGCCTATGGTATGTTCGGTGCAAACCGTGCTCCAACCTTGCTCTGACACTAACACTATCTCCAAATGGACTAAAACGAGATTCCACACGACCCACGTCACTTACGAGTTCCATCAGGTGCATCCAAAACTATTAATGACCTATGGTACGTCAATGCAAACCATGCACCTATCTTCTATAGCACTATCTCCAAACGGACCAAACAGATCTCCACCAGACCCTCATCACGTAGGAGTACCGCGGGTGCTTCTAAAACGATTTATGAACCTATGGTACGTTTGACGCAAACCAAGCACCTATCTTGCACCGACGCTAACACTGTTTCAAAACAGATCGAAACAAGATTCCACATGACCCACGTAACTTAGGAGTTCCATCAGGTGCCTCCAATACTATTTCCAAGCCTACGGTACATTCGACGCAAACCGTGCACCAATCATGCATCAAGAGTAGCACTATCTCCAAATGGACCGTACCGAGCTTCCACTTGAGCCTTGTCACCTAGGAGTCCCATCGAGTGTGTCCAAAACGATTTCTATGGCTATGGTATGTTCAGTGCAAACCGTCCACCTATCTGCACCGACGCTAACACTGTCTCAAAATAGATCAAAACGAGATTCCACCTGACCCACGTCACCTAGGAGTTCCATCGGGTGCAATCCAATACTATTTCCAAGCCTAAGGCACATTCGACGCAAACCGAGCACCAATCTTGCATCAAGAGTAGCACTATCTCCAAACGTACTGAATCGAGCTTCCACTTGAGCCTCGTCACCTAGGAGTCCCCTCGAGTGCGTCCAAAACGATTTCTATGCCTATGCTACATTTGGTGCAAACCGTGCACCAATCTTGCATCAAGAGAAGCACTATCCCCAAATGTACCGAACCAAGCTTTCACTTGAGCCTCGTCACCTAGGAGTCTGATCGAGTTCGTCCAAAACGATTTCTATGCCAATAGTATGTTCGGTGCAAACCGTGCTCCAACCTTGTACTGACTCTAACATTGTCCCCAAATGGACTAAAATGAGATTCCACACGACCCGCGTCACTTACGAGTTCCATGGACATGCGTCTAAAACTATTTATGACCTATGGTACCTTCGGTGCAAACCTTGCACCTATCTTCTGTAGCACTATCTCTAAATAGACCAAATAGATCTCCACCACACCCTCATCACCTAGGAGTACCGCGGGTGCTTCTAAAACGATTTATGAATCTATGGTACTTTTGACGCAAACCGAGCACCTATCTTGCACCAACGCTAACACTGTTTCAAAATAAATCGAAAAAGATTCCACATGACCCACGTAACCTAGGAGTTCCATCGGGTGCCTCCAATACTATTTTCGAGCCTACGGTACATTCGACGGAAACCGGGCACCAATCATGCATCAATAGTAGCACTATCTCCAAACGGACCGTACCGAGCTTCCACTTGAGCCTCGTCACCTAGGAATCCCATCGAGTGTGTCCAAAACGATTTCTATGCCTATGGTACGTTCAGTGCAAACCGTGCACCTATCTGCACCGACATTAACACTGTCTCAAAATAGATCAAAACAAGATTCCACATGACCCACGTCACCTAGGAGTTCCATCGGGTGCCTCCAATACTATTTCCGAGCCTAAGGCACATTCGACGCAAACCGAGCACCAATCTGGCATCAAGAGTAGCACTATCTCTAAACGTACTGAATCGAGCTTCCACTTGAGTCTCGTCACCTAGGAGTCCCCTCGAGTGCGTCCAAAACGATTTCTATGCCTATGCTACATTTGGTGCAAACCGTGCACCAATCTTGCATCAAGAGAAGCACTATCCCCAAATGGACTGAACCGAGCTTTCACTTGAGCCTCGTCACCTAGGAGTCTGATCGAGTTCGTCCAAAATGATTTCTATGCCTATGGTATGTTCGGTGCAAACCGTGCTCCAACCTTGCTCTGACACTAACACTATCTCCAAATGGACTAAAACGAGATTCCACACGACCCACGTCACTTACGAGTTCCATCAGGTGCATCCAAAACTATTAATGACCTATGGTACGTCAATGCAAACCATGCACCTATCTTCTATAGCACTATCTCCAAACGGACCAAACAGATCTCCACCAGACCCTCATCACGTAGGAGTACCGCGGGTGCTTCTAAAACGATTTATGAACCTATGGTACGTTTGACGCAAACCAAGCACCTATCTTGCACCGACGCTAACACTGTTTCAAAACAGATCGAAACAAGATTCCACATGACCCACGTAACTTAGGAGTTCCATCAGGTGCCTCCAATACTATTTCCAAGCCTACGGTACATTCGACGCAAACCGTGCACCAATCATGCATCAAGAGTAGCACTATCTCCAAATGGACCGTACCGAGCTTCCACTTGAGCCTTGTCACCTAGGAGTCCCATCGAGTGTGTCCAAAACGATTTCTATGGCTATGGTATGTTCAGTGCAAACCGTCCACCTATCTGCACCGACGCTAACACTGTCTCAAAATAGATCAAAACGAGATTCCACCTGACCCACGTCACCTAGGAGTTCCATCGGGTGCAATCCAATACTATTTCCAAGCCTAAGGCACATTCGACGCAAACCGAGCACCAATCTTGCATCAAGAGTAGCACTATCTCCAAACGTACTGAATCGAGCTTCCACTTGAGCCTCGTCACCTAGGAGTCCCCTCGAGTGCGTCCAAAACGATTTCTATGCCTATGCTACATTTGGTGCAAACCGTGCACCAATCTTGCATCAAGAGAAGCACTATCCCCAAATGTACCGAACCAAGCTTTCACTTGAGCCTCGTCACCTAGGAGTCTGATCGAGTTCGTCCAAAACGATTTCTATGCCAATAGTATGTTCGGTGCAAACCGTGCTCCAACCTTGTACTGACTCTAACATTGTCCCCAAATGGACTAAAATGAGATTCCACACGACCCGCGTCACTTACGAGTTCCATGGACATGCGTCTAAAACTATTTATGACCTATGGTACCTTCGGTGCAAACCTTGCACCTATCTTCTGTAGCACTATCTCTAAATAGACCAAATAGATCTCCACCACACCCTCATCACCTAGGAGTACCGCGGGTGCTTCTAAAACGATTTATGAATCTATGGTACTTTTGACGCAAACCGAGCACCTATCTTGCACCAACGCTAACACTGTTTCAAAATAAATCGAAAAAGATTCCACATGACCCACGTAACCTAGGAGTTCCATCGGGTGCCTCCAATACTATTTTCGAGCCTACGGTACATTCGACGGAAACCGGGCACCAATCATGCATCAATAGTAGCACTATCTCCAAACGGACCGTACCGAGCTTCCACTTGAGCCTCGTCACCTAGGAATCCCATCGAGTGTGTCCAAAACGATTTCTATGCCTATGGTACGTTCAGTGCAAACCGTGCACCTATCTGCACCGACATTAACACTGTCTCAAAATAGATCAAAACAAGATTCCACATGACCCACGTCACCTAGGAGTTCCATCGGGTGCCTCCAATACTATTTCCGAGCCTAAGGCACATTCGACGCAAACCGAGCACCAATCTGGCATCAAGAGTAGCACTATCTCTAAACGTACTGAATCGAGCTTCCACTTGAGTCTCGTCACCTAGGAGTCCCCTCGAGTGCGTCCAAAACGATTTCTATGCCTATGCTACATTTGGTGCAAACCGTGCACCAATCTTGCATCAAGAGAAGCACTATCCCCAAATGGACTGAACCGAGCTTTCACTTGAGCCTCGTCACCTAGGAGTCTGATCGAGTTCGTCCAAAATGATTTCTATGCCTATGGTATGTTCGGTGCAAACCGTGCTCCAACCTTGCTCTGACACTAACACTATCTCCAAATGGACTAAAACGAGATTCCACACGACCCACGTCACTTACGAGTTCCATCAGGTGCATCCAAAACTATTAATGACCTATGGTACGTCAATGCAAACCATGCACCTATCTTCTATAGCACTATCTCCAAACGGACCAAACAGATCTCCACCAGACCCTCATCACGTAGGAGTACCGCGGGTGCTTCTAAAACGATTTATGAACCTATGGTACGTTTGACGCAAACCAAGCACCTATCTTGCACCGACGCTAACACTGTTTCAAAACAGATCGAAACAAGATTCCACATGACCCACGTAACTTAGGAGTTCCATCAGGTGCCTCCAATACTATTTCCAAGCCTACGGTACATTCGACGCAAACCGTGCACCAATCATGCATCAAGAGTAGCACTATCTCCAAATGGACCGTACCGAGCTTCCACTTGAGCCTTGTCACCTAGGAGTCCCATCGAGTGTGTCCAAAACGATTTCTATGGCTATGGTATGTTCAGTGCAAACCGTCCACCTATCTGCACCGACGCTAACACTGTCTCAAAATAGATCAAAACGAGATTCCACCTGACCCACGTCACCTAGGAGTTCCATCGGGTGCAATCCAATACTATTTCCAAGCCTAAGGCACATTCGACGCAAACCGAGCACCAATCTTGCATCAAGAGTAGCACTATCTCCAAACGTACTGAATCGAGCTTCCACTTGAGCCTCGTCACCTAGGAGTCCCCTCGAGTGCGTCCAAAACGATTTCTATGCCTATGCTACATTTGGTGCAAACCGTGCACCAATCTTGCATCAAGAGAAGCACTATCCCCAAATGTACCGAACCAAGCTTTCACTTGAGCCTCGTCACCTAGGAGTCTGATCGAGTTCGTCCAAAACGATTTCTATGCCAATAGTATGTTCGGTGCAAACCGTGCTCCAACCTTGTACTGACTCTAACATTGTCCCCAAATGGACTAAAATGAGATTCCACACGACCCGCGTCACTTACGAGTTCCATGGACATGCGTCTAAAACTATTTATGACCTATGGTACCTTCGGTGCAAACCTTGCACCTATCTTCTGTAGCACTATCTCTAAATAGACCAAATAGATCTCCACCACACCCTCATCACCTAGGAGTACCGCGGGTGCTTCTAAAACGATTTATGAATCTATGGTACTTTTGACGCAAACCGAGCACCTATCTTGCACCAACGCTAACACTGTTTCAAAATAAATCGAAAAAGATTCCACATGACCCACGTAACCTAGGAGTTCCATCGGGTGCCTCCAATACTATTTTCGAGCCTACGGTACATTCGACGGAAACCGGGCACCAATCATGCATCAATAGTAGCACTATCTCCAAACGGACCGTACCGAGCTTCCACTTGAGCCTCGTCACCTAGGAATCCCATCGAGTGTGTCCAAAACGATTTCTATGCCTATGGTACGTTCAGTGCAAACCGTGCACCTATCTGCACCGACATTAACACTGTCTCAAAATAGATCAAAACAAGATTCCACATGACCCACGTCACCTAGGAGTTCCATCGGGTGCCTCCAATACTATTTCCGAGCCTAAGGCACATTCGACGCAAACCGAGCACCAATCTGGCATCAAGAGTAGCACTATCTCTAAACGTACTGAATCGAGCTTCCACTTGAGTCTCGTCACCTAGGAGTCCCCTCGAGTGCGTCCAAAACGATTTCTATGCCTATGCTACATTTGGTGCAAACCGTGCACCAATCTTGCATCAAGAGAAGCACTATCCCCAAATGGACTGAACCGAGCTTTCACTTGAGCCTCGTCACCTAGGAGTCTGATCGAGTTCGTCCAAAATGATTTCTATGCCTATGGTATGTTCGGTGCAAACCGTGCTCCAACCTTGCTCTGACACTAACACTATCTCCAAATGGACTAAAACGAGATTCCACACGACCCACGTCACTTACGAGTTCCATCAGGTGCATCCAAAACTATTAATGACCTATGGTACGTCAATGCAAACCATGCACCTATCTTCTATAGCACTATCTCCAAACGGACCAAACAGATCTCCACCAGACCCTCATCACGTAGGAGTACCGCGGGTGCTTCTAAAACGATTTATGAACCTATGGTACGTTTGACGCAAACCAAGCACCTATCTTGCACCGACGCTAACACTGTTTCAAAACAGATCGAAACAAGATTCCACATGACCCACGTAACTTAGGAGTTCCATCAGGTGCCTCCAATACTATTTCCAAGCCTACGGTACATTCGACGCAAACCGTGCACCAATCATGCATCAAGAGTAGCACTATCTCCAAATGGACCGTACCGAGCTTCCACTTGAGCCTTGTCACCTAGGAGTCCCATCGAGTGTGTCCAAAACGATTTCTATGGCTATGGTATGTTCAGTGCAAACCGTCCACCTATCTGCACCGACGCTAACACTGTCTCAAAATAGATCAAAACGAGATTCCACCTGACCCACGTCACCTAGGAGTTCCATCGGGTGCAATCCAATACTATTTCCAAGCCTAAGGCACATTCGACGCAAACCGAGCACCAATCTTGCATCAAGAGTAGCACTATCTCCAAACGTACTGAATCGAGCTTCCACTTGAGCCTCGTCACCTAGGAGTCCCCTCGAGTGCGTCCAAAACGATTTCTATGCCTATGCTACATTTGGTGCAAACCGTGCACCAATCTTGCATCAAGAGAAGCACTATCCCCAAATGTACCGAACCAAGCTTTCACTTGAGCCTCGTCACCTAGGAGTCTGATCGAGTTCGTCCAAAACGATTTCTATGCCAATAGTATGTTCGGTGCAAACCGTGCTCCAACCTTGTACTGACTCTAACATTGTCCCCAAATGGACTAAAATGAGATTCCACACGACCCGCGTCACTTACGAGTTCCATGGACATGCGTCTAAAACTATTTATGACCTATGGTACCTTCGGTGCAAACCTTGCACCTATCTTCTGTAGCACTATCTCTAAATAGACCAAATAGATCTCCACCACACCCTCATCACCTAGGAGTACCGCGGGTGCTTCTAAAACGATTTATGAATCTATGGTACTTTTGACGCAAACCGAGCACCTATCTTGCACCAACGCTAACACTGTTTCAAAATAAATCGAAAAAGATTCCACATGACCCACGTAACCTAGGAGTTCCATCGGGTGCCTCCAATACTATTTTCGAGCCTACGGTACATTCGACGGAAACCGGGCACCAATCATGCATCAATAGTAGCACTATCTCCAAACGGACCGTACCGAGCTTCCACTTGAGCCTCGTCACCTAGGAATCCCATCGAGTGTGTCCAAAACGATTTCTATGCCTATGGTACGTTCAGTGCAAACCGTGCACCTATCTGCACCGACATTAACACTGTCTCAAAATAGATCAAAACAAGATTCCACATGACCCACGTCACCTAGGAGTTCCATCGGGTGCCTCCAATACTATTTCCGAGCCTAAGGCACATTCGACGCAAACCGAGCACCAATCTGGCATCAAGAGTAGCACTATCTCTAAACGTACTGAATCGAGCTTCCACTTGAGTCTCGTCACCTAGGAGTCCCCTCGAGTGCGTCCAAAACGATTTCTATGCCTATGCTACATTTGGTGCAAACCGTGCACCAATCTTGCATCAAGAGAAGCACTATCCCCAAATGGACTGAACCGAGCTTTCACTTGAGCCTCGTCACCTAGGAGTCTGATCGAGTTCGTCCAAAATGATTTCTATGCCTATGGTATGTTCGGTGCAAACCGTGCTCCAACCTTGCTCTGACACTAACACTATCTCCAAATGGACTAAAACGAGATTCCACACGACCCACGTCACTTACGAGTTCCATCAGGTGCATCCAAAACTATTAATGACCTATGGTACGTCAATGCAAACCATGCACCTATCTTCTATAGCACTATCTCCAAACGGACCAAACAGATCTCCACCAGACCCTCATCACGTAGGAGTACCGCGGGTGCTTCTAAAACGATTTATGAACCTATGGTA
The DNA here is from genome assembly GCA_020631735.1 of Saccharum officinarum. Lineage (NCBI taxonomy): Eukaryota > Viridiplantae > Streptophyta > Magnoliopsida > Poales > Poaceae > Saccharum > Saccharum officinarum. The sequence continues at coordinate 37,918,137 of CM036176.1, read as the reverse complement.
CGTTTGACGCAAACCAAGCACCTATCTTGCACCGACGCTAACACTGTTTCAAAACAGATCGAAACAAGATTCCACATGACCCACGTAACTTAGGAGTTCCATCAGGTGCCTCCAATACTATTTCCAAGCCTACGGTACATTCGACGCAAACCGTGCACCAATCATGCATCAAGAGTAGCACTATCTCCAAATGGACCGTACCGAGCTTCCACTTGAGCCTTGTCACCTAGGAGTCCCATCGAGTGTGTCCAAAACGATTTCTATGGCTATGGTATGTTCAGTGCAAACCGTCCACCTATCTGCACCGACGCTAACACTGTCTCAAAATAGATCAAAACGAGATTCCACCTGACCCACGTCACCTAGGAGTTCCATCGGGTGCAATCCAATACTATTTCCAAGCCTAAGGCACATTCGACGCAAACCGAGCACCAATCTTGCATCAAGAGTAGCACTATCTCCAAACGTACTGAATCGAGCTTCCACTTGAGCCTCGTCACCTAGGAGTCCCCTCGAGTGCGTCCAAAACGATTTCTATGCCTATGCTACATTTGGTGCAAACCGTGCACCAATCTTGCATCAAGAGAAGCACTATCCCCAAATGTACCGAACCAAGCTTTCACTTGAGCCTCGTCACCTAGGAGTCTGATCGAGTTCGTCCAAAACGATTTCTATGCCAATAGTATGTTCGGTGCAAACCGTGCTCCAACCTTGTACTGACTCTAACATTGTCCCCAAATGGACTAAAATGAGATTCCACACGACCCGCGTCACTTACGAGTTCCATGGACATGCGTCTAAAACTATTTATGACCTATGGTACCTTCGGTGCAAACCTTGCACCTATCTTCTGTAGCACTATCTCTAAATAGACCAAATAGATCTCCACCACACCCTCATCACCTAGGAGTACCGCGGGTGCTTCTAAAACGATTTATGAATCTATGGTACTTTTGACGCAAACCGAGCACCTATCTTGCACCAACGCTAACACTGTTTCAAAATAAATCGAAAAAGATTCCACATGACCCACGTAACCTAGGAGTTCCATCGGGTGCCTCCAATACTATTTTCGAGCCTACGGTACATTCGACGGAAACCGGGCACCAATCATGCATCAATAGTAGCACTATCTCCAAACGGACCGTACCGAGCTTCCACTTGAGCCTCGTCACCTAGGAATCCCATCGAGTGTGTCCAAAACGATTTCTATGCCTATGGTACGTTCAGTGCAAACCGTGCACCTATCTGCACCGACATTAACACTGTCTCAAAATAGATCAAAACAAGATTCCACATGACCCACGTCACCTAGGAGTTCCATCGGGTGCCTCCAATACTATTTCCGAGCCTAAGGCACATTCGACGCAAACCGAGCACCAATCTGGCATCAAGAGTAGCACTATCTCTAAACGTACTGAATCGAGCTTCCACTTGAGTCTCGTCACCTAGGAGTCCCCTCGAGTGCGTCCAAAACGATTTCTATGCCTATGCTACATTTGGTGCAAACCGTGCACCAATCTTGCATCAAGAGAAGCACTATCCCCAAATGGACTGAACCGAGCTTTCACTTGAGCCTCGTCACCTAGGAGTCTGATCGAGTTCGTCCAAAATGATTTCTATGCCTATGGTATGTTCGGTGCAAACCGTGCTCCAACCTTGCTCTGACACTAACACTATCTCCAAATGGACTAAAACGAGATTCCACACGACCCACGTCACTTACGAGTTCCATCAGGTGCATCCAAAACTATTAATGACCTATGGTACGTCAATGCAAACCATGCACCTATCTTCTATAGCACTATCTCCAAACGGACCAAACAGATCTCCACCAGACCCTCATCACGTAGGAGTACCGCGGGTGCTTCTAAAACGATTTATGAACCTATGGTACGTTTGACGCAAACCAAGCACCTATCTTGCACCGACGCTAACACTGTTTCAAAACAGATCGAAACAAGATTCCACATGACCCACGTAACTTAGGAGTTCCATCAGGTGCCTCCAATACTATTTCCAAGCCTACGGTACATTCGACGCAAACCGTGCACCAATCATGCATCAAGAGTAGCACTATCTCCAAATGGACCGTACCGAGCTTCCACTTGAGCCTTGTCACCTAGGAGTCCCATCGAGTGTGTCCAAAACGATTTCTATGGCTATGGTATGTTCAGTGCAAACCGTCCACCTATCTGCACCGACGCTAACACTGTCTCAAAATAGATCAAAACGAGATTCCACATGACCCACGTCACCTAGGAGTTCCATCGGGTGCAATCCAATACTATTTCCAAGCCTAAGGCACATTCGACGCAAACCGAGCACCAATCTTGCATCAAGAGTAGCACTATCTCCAAACGTACTGAATCGAGCTTCCACTTGAGCCTCGTCACCTAGGAGTCCCCTCGAGTGCGTCCAAAACGATTTCTATGCCTATGCTACATTTGGTGCAAACCGTGCACCAATCTTGCATCAAGAGAAGCACTATCCCCAAATGTACCGAACCGAGCTTTCACTTGAGCCTCGTCACCTAGGAGTCTGATCGAGTTCGTCCAAAACGATTTCTATGCCAATAGTATGTTCGGTGCAAACCGTGCTCCAACCTTGTACTGACTCTAACATTGTCCCCAAATGGACTAAAATGAGATTCCACACGACCCGCGTCACTTACGAGTTCCATGGACATGCGTCTAAAACTATTTATGACCTATGGTACCTTCGGTGCAAACCTTGCACCTATCTTCTGTAGCACTATCTCTAAATAGACCAAATAGATCTCCACCACACCCTCATCACCTAGGAGTACCGCGGGTGCTTCTAAAACGATTTATGAATCTATGGTACTTTTGACGCAAACCGAGCACCTATCTTGCACCAACGCTAACACTGTTTCAAAATAAATCGAAAAAGATTCCACATGACCCACGTAACCTAGGAGTTCCATCGGGTGCCTCCAATACTATTTTCGAGCCTACGGTACATTCGACGGAAACCGGGCACCAATCATGCATCAATAGTAGCACTATCTCCAAACGGACCGTACCGAGCTTCCACTTGAGCCTCGTCACCTAGGAATCCCATCGAGTGTGTCCAAAACGATTTCTATGCCTATGGTACGTTCAGTGCAAACCGTGCACCTATCTGCACCGACATTAACACTGTCTCAAAATAGATCAAAACAAGATTCCACATGACCCACGTCACCTAGGAGTTCCATCGGGTGCCTCCAATACTATTTCCGAGCCTAAGGCACATTCGACGCAAACCGAGCACCAATCTGGCATCAAGAGTAGCACTATCTCTAAACGTACTGAATCGAGCTTCCACTTGAGTCTCGTCACCTAGGAGTCCCCTCGAGTGCGTCCAAAACGATTTCTATGCCTATGCTACATTTGGTGCAAACCGTGCACCAATCTTGCATCAAGAGAAGCACTATCCCCAAATGGACTGAACCGAGCTTTCACTTGAGCCTCGTCACCTAGGAGTCTGATCGAGTTCGTCCAAAATGATTTCTATGCCTATGGTATGTTCGGTGCAAACCGTGCTCCAACCTTGCTCTGACACTAACACTATCTCCAAATGGACTAAAACGAGATTCCACACGACCCACGTCACTTACGAGTTCCATCAGGTGCATCCAAAACTATTAATGACCTATGGTACGTCAATGCAAACCATGCACCTATCTTCTATAGCACTATCTCCAAACGGACCAAACAGATCTCCACCAGACCCTCATCACGTAGGAGTACCGCGGGTGCTTCTAAAACGATTTATGAACCTATGGTACGTTTGACGCAAACCAAGCACCTATCTTGCACCGACGCTAACACTGTTTCAAAACAGATCGAAACAAGATTCCACATGACCCACGTAACTTAGGAGTTCCATCAGGTGCCTCCAATACTATTTCCAAGCCTACGGTACATTCGACGCAAACCGTGCACCAATCATGCATCAAGAGTAGCACTATCTCCAAATGGACCGTACCGAGCTTCCACTTGAGCCTTGTCACCTAGGAGTCCCATCGAGTGTGTCCAAAACGATTTCTATGGCTATGGTATGTTCAGTGCAAACCGTCCACCTATCTGCACCGACGCTAACACTGTCTCAAAATAGATCAAAACGAGATTCCACATGACCCACGTCACCTAGGAGTTCCATCGGGTGCAATCCAATACTATTTCCAAGCCTAAGGCACATTCGACGCAAACCGAGCACCAATCTTGCATCAAGAGTAGCACTATCTCCAAACGTACTGAATCGAGCTTCCACTTGAGCCTCGTCACCTAGGAGTCCCCTCGAGTGCGTCCAAAACGATTTCTATGCCTATGCTACATTTGGTGCAAACCGTGCACCAATCTTGCATCAAGAGAAGCACTATCCCCAAATGTACCGAACCGAGCTTTCACTTGAGCCTCGTCACCTAGGAGTCTGATCGAGTTCGTCCAAAACGATTTCTATGCCAATAGTATGTTCGGTGCAAACCGTGCTCCAACCTTGTACTGACTCTAACATTGTCCCCAAATGGACTAAAATGAGATTCCACACGACCCGCGTCACTTACGAGTTCCATGGACATGCGTCTAAAACTATTTATGACCTATGGTACCTTCGGTGCAAACCTTGCACCTATCTTCTGTAGCACTATCTCTAAATAGACCAAATAGATCTCCACCACACCCTCATCACCTAGGAGTACGCGGGTGCTTCTAAAACGATTTATGAATCTATGGTACTTTTGACGCAAACCGAGCACCTATCTTGCACCAACGCTAACACTGTTTCAAAATAAATCGAAAAAGATTCCACATGACCCACGTAACCTAGGAGTTCCATCGGGTGCCTCCAATACTATTTTCGAGCCTACGGTACATTCGACGGAAACCGGGCACCAATCATGCATCAAGAGTAGCACTATCTCCAAACGGACCGTACCGAGCTTCCACTTGAGCCTCGTCACCTAGGAATCCCATCGAGTGTGTCCAAAACGATTTCTATGCCTATGGTACGTTCAGTGCAAACCGTGCACCTATCTGCACCGACATTAACACTGTCTCAAAATAGATCAAAACAAGATTCCACATGACCCACGTCACCTAGGAGTTCCATCGGGTGCCTCCAATACTATTTCCGAGCCTAAGGCACATTCGACGCAAACCGAGCACCAATCTGGCATCAAGAGTAGCACTATCTCTAAACGTACTGAATCGAGCTTCCACTTGAGTCTCGTCACCTAGGAGTCCCCTCGAGTGCGTCCAAAACGATTTCTATGCCTATGCTACATTTGGTGCAAACCGTGCACCAATCTTGCATCAAGAGAAGCACTATCCCCAAATGGACTGAACCGAGCTTTCACTTGAGCCTCGTCACCTAGGAGTCTGATCGAGTTCGTCCAAAATGATTTCTATGCCTATGGTATGTTCGGTGCAAACCGTGCTCCAACCTTGCTCTGACACTAACACTATCTCCAAATGGACTAAAACGAGATTCCACACGACCCACGTCACTTACGAGTTCCATCAGGTGCATCCAAAACTATTAATGACCTATGGTACGTCAATGCAAACCATGCACCTATCTTCTATAGCACTATCTCCAAACGGACCAAACAGATCTCCACCAGACCCTCATCACGTAGGAGTACCGCGGGTGCTTCTAAAACGATTTATGAACCTATGGTACGTTTGACGCAAACCAAGCACCTATCTTGCACCGACGCTAACACTGTTTCAAAACAGATCGAAACAAGATTCCACATGACCCACGTAACTTAGGAGTTCCATCAGGTGCCTCCAATACTATTTCCAAGCCTACGGTACATTCGACGCAAACCGTGCACCAATCATGCATCAAGAGTAGCACTATCTCCAAATGGACCGTACCGAGCTTCCACTTGAGCCTTGTCACCTAGGAGTCCCATCGAGTGTGTCCAAAACGATTTCTATGGCTATGGTATGTTCAGTGCAAACCGTCCACCTATCTGCACCGACGCTAACACTGTCTCAAAATAGATCAAAACGAGATTCCACATGACCCACGTCACCTAGGAGTTCCATCGGGTGCAATCCAATACTATTTCCAAGCCTAAGGCACATTCGACGCAAACCGAGCACCAATCTTGCATCAAGAGTAGCACTATCTCCAAACGTACTGAATCGAGCTTCCACTTGAGCCTCGTCACCTAGGAGTCCCCTCGAGTGCGTCCAAAACGATTTCTATGCCTATGCTACATTTGGTGCAAACCGTGCACCAATCTTGCATCAAGAGAAGCACTATCCCCAAATGTACCGAACCGAGCTTTCACTTGAGCCTCGTCACCTAGGAGTCTGATCGAGTTCGTCCAAAACGATTTCTATGCCAATAGTATGTTCGGTGCAAACCGTGCTCCAACCTTGTACTGACTCTAACATTGTCCCCAAATGGACTAAAATGAGATTCCACACGACCCGCGTCACTTACGAGTTCCATGGACATGCGTCTAAAACTATTTATGACCTATGGTACCTTCGGTGCAAACCTTGCACCTATCTTCTGTAGCACTATCTCTAAATAGACCAAATAGATCTCCACCACACCCTCATCACCTAGGAGTACCGCGGGTGCTTCTAAAACGATTTATGAATCTATGGTACTTTTGACGCAAACCGAGCACCTATCTTGCACCAACGCTAACACTGTTTCAAAATAAATCGAAAAAGATTCCACATGACCCACGTAACCTAGGAGTTCCATCGGGTGCCTCCAATACTATTTTCGAGCCTACGGTACATTCGACGGAAACCGGGCACCAATCATGCATCAATAGTAGCACTATCTCCAAACGGACCGTGCCGAGCTTCCACTTGAGCCTCGTCACCTAGAATCCCATCGAGTGTGTCCAAAACGATTTCTATGCCTATGGTACGTTCAGTGCAAACCGTGCACCTATCTACACCGACATTAACACTGTCTCAAAATAGATCAAAACAAGATTCCACTTGACCCACGTCACCTAGGAGTTCCATTGGGTGCCTCCAATACTATTTCCGAGCCTAAGGCACATTCGACGCAAACCGAGCACCAATCTGGCATCAAGAGTAGCACTATCTCTAAACGTACTGAATCGAGCTTCCACTTGAGCCACGTCACCTAGGAGTCCCCTCGAGTGCGTCCAAAATGATTTCTAAGCCTATGCTACATTTGGTGCAAACCGTGCACCAATCTTGGATCAAGAGAAGCACTGTCCCCAAATGGACTGAACCGAGCCTTCACTTGAGCCTCGTCACCTAGGAGTCTGATCGAGTTCGTCCAAAATGATTTCTATGCCTATGGTATGTTCGGTGCAAAACCGTGCTCAACCTTGCTCTGACACTAACACTATCTCCAAATGGACTAA
>CM036176.1:37828958-37910656 GCA_020631735.1 Saccharum officinarum | reverse complement strand
AAAATGATTTTCAAATCAAATTTGAATTTGATCAAAACCACTCATCTCAAAATTCCAAATGCACAGCATGAATGCTCAATCATGTTCCTACCTTATTATTAAATTTTAAATTTATAAAAATTATTCTTATTCTAAATTTGCATGCTCACAAAAATATACAAAAATCATATTTTTCCTATTTTTCTTCTTTTCAAAATTTTAGGGTGTTACAATTCTACCCCCTTAAAATGAATCTCGTCCCGAGATTCGAAAGATGATGACAAAAGAGATAATGACACTTTGTCTTTATTTGATCCTCATTTTCCAAATTACTCTTCGTGCAGAGTCATGAGACAGTTTCTCATATCCCGACTGACTAATCTGCCTAAACATGATCATCTCTCCTATTGAGCTCCTCCAAAGTTATTTGTTCCTCTGCTATGACTTCAGTAAACTCATGGTCCACTTTGCTATCCTTGGTGTACCTATCTTCTAATTGATCATTCTCATCTCCCTCAGGTAAAAGTCGACCACCTTGATACTCAATTCTTTTCCCTGACGGTGTTGTTAAGAGCATTGTGCACCGAGTACCATGAATCACTCCTTTGTGTGCACAGAGCCATCCATTACCAAGAACCACGCGAATTTTAAGTGACTCCAACACAATGAGTGTCGCGGTGAAGTTTTCCTTGTTTATGACAAGACTGACATTCGGGCATATCTGATCTGCCTGCATTTCTCCCACTGGGGTTTGAACTAGCAAAGGCCTCCTCATTGGACACTTCACCATCTTGCACGTCTCTACCATGTCGGCGGAAATGAAAGAATGCGAAGCACTAGGGTCAAATAAAGCAAAAACTTGTACTGAGCTTACTTGAATATAACCTCCCACTACTTTGGTAACTCCATGAATTTTATCCATATCCACATTGCTCAGTCTTCCATTGACATAGTTTTGCTGCGCTTTGCTTCCTTGAGCAGGCTTCTTATGGCTTTCCTTTTTCGCTTTCGTTGTTGTGGATTCTGACTTAGTTCACTCCCAACTTGCTCTTCAACATTGTTGTTTTGATAGTGCTCGGTCATCATACCCATAACATCCTTCAATGGCAGAAACATCAATCTTTCCCACATATCAGTGCGAGACGTCATATAGGGCTCCTGAGTCATGAGACACTACACTTCCTGTCATCAAGTGACCAACATCAGCAACACGAGCAAGTATAGATGATCATAATCATGAACTATCCAAAAGGACAACTCTGTCTCCATGGATCCAAAATTATCAACCTTGTTCACAGAACATTTTGCTCAAGAGTGGCAACTCAATCATGGAGACTAACCAATACTTCCAACTAAAGAGTTCAATCTTAATAATCCTTCTTTACATTGGCTACCCCCCTTAAAATAAGAGACACCAAATAAGGTAGCTTGAACCCTTTTCTAGATGAGCTACTTAGCATAAAAGTGTTCTGACATCCCAATAATACTCTTGTGTATGGGTAAGAACAAGAAATCTGAAATTTCTCACGAGCAGAAAATCAGCAGTGCAGTAAAACAGCTGTAACTCTCATTCTGTTAATCCAATGAAGCTGTAGTTTACACCGATGGAAAGCTTATAAAATTCTCTGCAACTTTCTTATAGAACACACTTCCAGATTCTGCAGCTAACTTGTCCGAAAACAACACATAACAGATTCTGTTCCAGGTTTCAGACAGCACAGTTGCATCGTCTTGTGATTTTTGTATCTCCCAATCCAAAATAGCTATGAGGGTAGTTCTTGCATTTAGAGAGAGATGTTGAAGTCCACTCTTGTCCAGAATTCTCTCATGATTTTTGGTCTTTCAAGAACAGAGATATAAGTTGATAAAGACAGGCTGCTCCGAAAGACAAGATATAGAAAGCAGGAGATAACCAAAACCCAGCTATTTATTTCATTAATCCTTATACCTTATACATATAAACTAAATGAAATCATGGTCAAACCCACGAGATCATTCCACTCATTACAAAATTCCAACTCAAGCATAAACATAAGCACAAAGCAACTAAACACTTAAATGTTCATTAGCCACACATTAAGACGACTCAACTTGGCTACTAACGGTTTTATTACACGGGACATAACTCCTATTCCTTAAACATGGTGTGATTGTAGCAGCTTCCAGAGTAGATAACGTCTCTTACATTCCTTATTGCTTTATATGGACATCTGAATCTCTGCATCTACCATTTCTTATAACTCATACCTTAAGATGGGTCAACCTGGTATCCCTCAGGTATAGATTTAATACCCTCATACTTAATCCTTTCTCCTGAAAGTGTAGTTAGAAACACTGAACATTGGGCATACTCAATCACTCCTTTACAAGTAGATAACCAGTCTATTCCAAGGATAACATCAATGCCCATTAATTCCAAAACAATGAGGTTTACCTTAAAATTTACCCCCTTTATGTCCAGACTAACTTTTGGGCATACGCGGTCTGCCTTTATTTCACCTCTTGGAGTTTCAACCATAACTGTTTTCCCCTTGGAAGCATAAGTATGTTATGATCTTTTACATATTGTCTAGATATGAACGAATGTGAGGCACTGGGGTCAAACAAAACCTTGGCATTTCCTGAACTTACTGGAATTGATCCAAACACGACCTCCTTAGCTCCGGAATGGTGGAAATATCCACATGTTTCAACCTTCCATGGATGTAATTTCTTTTTAATTTATTTCCCTGCACATGCTCCTTTTGGACATCCTGTCCTGGGTCTTGCTGTTGTTGATTCTTCTGTGGGCAAGATTTGATATAATGTCCTTCCTGCTGGCAATGATAACACTTTCTCTTAGCTGGATCTTTTGTGATGTCATACTCCAAGGAACTGTTGTTTGGTATGCTGCTATCTTGCTGGCCATAAAAGTTCACCTTCGTCCCTTTGGCTTGTTTCCTAGCTTGTTTGGCCTTTCGGGGTTGATACTCCTTATAGGTAATTGTCCACCCATCTATGACTACTTCATGGGAGTAGTTTTAGCGGAGGGGCTTCTAACTCTTCAGGGTTTGGATTTGTTTGACAGGGGATCAGGGCTGCATGTGACAATGTAGTAGAACTCGCTTGCTGATTGCTTTCCACAAGTGGTTCTAATGAGATTGCCTTTCTCTTCTTGTCCATGTTGATCTCAAAATTTGGATCCACCTTGACTTTCCCCTTATTAGACTCGTTTCGAAGACAGGGAAAACCATAATGCTTACAGCAGTGACATTGTTCCTGCTCTCCAAATGCCTTATTATCAACATCTTTATTGGATTTCATATTCTTCCAACTTCTGCTACTTGTATCTTCTCTGACCCCTTGGATATGTTGGCTTGACCTTGAGATAAGCATCGTTGAGAATTCCATGTTGAGCCATTTCTTCTAGTAATTGGTTTTGCATCGCTAATGGTTTCTTGTCAAAAGTGAGCAAGAGCGACACAATTCAGTCCTCTTAACCTCTGAAATCCACAGTCTTCTCGTCACGAGCCGTCTAATAGACAAGGAGAAAAGGTTCAAAATAGAGACAAGGTTTTTATACAGAACGGGATAGAATTAAGCATAACTTTGAGAAAATAACAAAGTTAAAGAGAAGCAAGAAATAGGCAACAATGAGAACATGCTAAACGTCCAGTTCTAACTAGGCTTGCGTCCTACAGTCAGCATTGCTCTGATACCAATCTGTCACACCCGGTTTTAAGGACAAAACCAGACATACACCATATGTGAAATAAAGAAGACAAATCTCACATATAGCCACAGATAAGTGTAATATCAAAAGACAAATGCTTAATATACATAACACAATAGTATAAAATATACCTTAGAGAATAACACAGCGGAAAGACAACTCCGAACACCGGGTGCAACCTTCACTCCAGGATCAAACTAACTGGTTGATCACAAGCCTAACAATTCCAGAATCTAACAGTCTGGTACCCTTCCTGAGATGTGGGGAAATAGCAAGAGTGAGTCCATGTCGAACTCAACAAATATAACATGGGGTCATGAAGCTCAAAAGGTTTGACACGGGTTTACTGCAATAGCTTTTAGTGAGTCATCTTTTTAGCAGTTGAGTAGCAACAAGTTTAACATAATCCCAAATAACCTCATGATCATGTAAAAAGAATAATGTATAGCAAGAAACAATAATCATTAGTGAGCATCAATATCATCAGTATTATCATTATCATCAGTGTTCATCATTTATTCTGTAAGGGTCCAAGGCCACTCGTGACCGTGAGCACGGCTGTTATAACAGTTTTACACTCTGCAGAGGTTGTACACTTTCACTGTGAGTCGTGATTACCCATATGCCCGAGGCGGCAATCCCCAAAACACTCCCAAGGTGAGCAGCAGGTTCACTATGAAGCCTTTCAAAGGTTCGTCTAACAAGTTAGGGCCGCTAGGTTTCCGAAGTCAGTCCGTGTGATACACCACGCAGGATCCACAGTCTGCTTCACCCCATTTGCGCCACAAGTAACCTCTAACAAGCTAGAAAAGGTCCTCATACTTGACTAAAGCCAGAGCCATATAGCCCTCACAGTTGTACTGTAAGTCCCGGATGTTCGCTTACAGATAAGTCCTTAAGGAGAGAAACTAGAGCACCATAAAAACAACCAAATATGCTCTAGCCCTCTTGAGCCATGTTTCTATAAAGCATCTTTTAAACGTTTATTGCATATACCATTAGTCAAGTTACAGATCATGGTTATTTATCTTGAGCACTAGCATAAATACTACCCAATGCAATATCCCATGGTGTCAAGGTACAAGATACAAAAACTAGGATATCCTTAATGGTAACAAGGTAGACACATGCACATGAATTAAGTATATTAAAGGTGAATAGGAAACAAGGATAATCCCATGCTATACTTGCCTTAAACACCGATCCTTCGGTAAGCTTTAATCTTCAACGTTCTTCTTCTTCTTCTTGATAACCACGTATATCTCACCGACTGGACTTGATCAATAAATCACCACACACACATCGAGCAATCATACACGAAGCAAACAATAGATCTAAATTAGAACAGTACACCAAACATATGAAACAATATGTGAAAAGATTTTAAAGAGGTTCTACGCATTGCTATGAACACACAGAGCGCGCGAAAAACACTCTAATCGAAGCTACGGTTGAAAAGATACATCTACCGAAAGATTTGCTCATAGAAGAAAATATAAAACTATTAGCTTCATGTGTTTTAATTATATAATAACATATATAAGATATTTTATAGATACTATATATGGAATTAAGTCAAATTTAGATTCAAATTATGAAACTAAAGTAAAACAAATCATATTTTATTTACAAAACCCAGTTGCATAATTATTAATCAAGATATGATTTAAACCATAAAATTTCAGAATTAGTAATATGGTAAATACTGTCACTAACGCGTAAATCTCGTTGCTATGAATCTAACGCAACTCGAATGAGCTAAAACGGATCTAAAACGTAGAAGATATGATTTAAACAAGATCTACTTTATTAAAGTAATAGATTAAATCTCACATCGGAACTTAAAGATAGAAAACCTAACCAACAGTAACACTAACAGTATAACAAGTTTGTAAAACTCTTCTACACGTTACTACGATCACATAGACATAAAGATCACGAAATTTGGATTTAAAACGTAAAAATTATGAATTTTCTAAGATTTCCTATAGATAAATAATTACTTTAATATAAACTCGAAAATAAATTATCTCAAACCTACTGTACAGTTCTATCATCATGTAGAGCTCGCAAATACGAATCTAACGCAATTTGAATGGATCAAATCGGAGTTAAAACGGATAATTTATGACTAAAACAAACTCAGTGGCAAAACTGTAAATATCAGAAAACGTATTTTTCATTTACGAAACGAATTACGTTTTCAATTAATCAAAACGTATTTTCGGAAGTTACCCGATCAAAATACGCTTTACGGAAAAGAAAACGTAAACGGGAATACGCTTTGGACTGCGGGTTAAGAACTTAAAAACTTCAGGGCTCTTTAGCAAATTGCACAGCCGAACGGTATCTTTCATCTACAGCCGTTGGATAAAATGAACGGCTCAGATCTATTCGCGGGACGAACGGGGCGGCGCTCGGCCGGAAAAACGTCCGGCGACCAAGTCCGCGGCGGCGCCATCGCCGGAGTTCGCTAAAACTCGAAACCGAGCATCATTCGTCGAATAAAAGTACCGGGATGGAGTACAGGGCAAGGCGATCTCACCTCGCGCAAGAACGAACCGAGGACAGACCAAAGAAGGCGCGCGGCTCGGGATGGCGGGTGGTCGCGGCGGTGCTCCGAGCAACGCCTTCTCGGATGATTTCGATGCTCCGCGTCGGATAGGATGGAGCGGAAGGAGGCACGGGCTCGGTTTTTATAGCCCGAAGGCGATTCCAAGGAAGGAAAGGGAGATTGGAAGGAAGGATTCGGCTTCGGCGTTTTTGGAAAGAGAAGATCCGACAGCGGCTTGGGGAGGAAGAAGATGGCCTGACATGCGGGGCCATGCTGTCAGCGACGCAACTGAGAAGGAAAGCGCGGCAGCTCTTCGCGCGGTGCTGGGCCAGCAGCCGAAGTCGGCCCAGGCGAGGAAACGACGCGCGCGGGGGAGTAACGCCGCGGGGAAAAGAAAAGCACGCGGGCCGCGGTGAAGAAATGGGCTGCCGGGCCGAAAGCGAGGAGAAAAGGAAATTTTCTTTTTCCTTTTCAATTTTTCAAAGCATTTTCAAATGATTTTGAATCCAAATTTGAATTTGATCAAACCACTCATCACAAAATTCCAAATGCAACAGCATGAATGCTCAATCATGTTCCTACCCTTATATTTGATTTTAAATTTATAAAAATTATTCTTATTCTAAATTTGCATGCTCACAAAAATATACAAAAATCATATTTTTCCTATTTTTCTTCTTTTCAAATTTTTAGGGTGTTACAACTCCTAGGTCACGAGGCTCAAGTTGAAGGATGTGTCGGTCTATTTGGAGGTCGTGCTAATCTTGACACAAGATGACTCGATTAGCGATCATTAACGCCGAACATTCCAAAGGTTTGAAAATTATTTTGGATGCAACCGATGGAACTCCAAGGTGATGTTGGTCATGTGGAATCTCATTTTTGTCTGCTTAGAGACTGTGTTAGTGTCAGTGCAAGATAGGTGCACGGTTTGCGCTAAACATACCATAGGCTCAGAAATTGTTTTGGACACACCCGATGGTACTCCTAGGTACGAGGCTCCAGTGGATGGTCACTTCGGTCAATTTGGAGATAGTGCTAATCTTGACGCAAGATAGGTGCACGGTTTGCGCCGAACATACCATAGGCTCGAAAATCCTTTTGGACGCACCCGATGGTACTTCTAGGTGACGTGGGTCATGTGGAATCTCATTTTAGTTTGTTTGGAGACAGTGTTAGTATCGGTGCAAGATAGGTGCAGGGTTTGTCCCAAACGTACCACAAGCTCAAAAATCCTTTTGGACGCACCCGATGGTACTCCTAGGTGACGAGGCTCTAGTGAATGCTCACTTTAGTCTATTTCGAGATAGTGCTCATCTTGATGTAAGATAGGTGCATGGTTTGCCCCGAACGTACCGTAGGCTCTGAAATCATTTTGGATGCACCCAATGGAACTCTGAGGCAACGTCGGTCATGTGGAATCTTGTTTCGATCTGTTTGGAGATAATGTTAGTGTCGATGCAAGATATGTACATGCTTTCGCCAAATGTACCTCAGGCTTAGAAATCCTTTTGGACGCTCCCAATGGTACTCCTAGATGATGATGCTCTAGTGGATGCTCACTTCGTTCTATTTGGAGATAGTGCAAATCTTGACGCAAGATAGGTGCACGGTTTGCGCCGAACGTACCACTAGCTCTGAGATCATTTTGGATGCACCCGATGGAAATCCTTAGTGACGTTGGTCATGTGGAATCTTGTTTTGGTCCGTTCGGAGACAGTGATAGTGTCCATGCATGATAGTTGCCCGGTTTGCGCCAAACATAACATAGGCTTAGAAATCCTTTTGGATGCACCTGATGGTAAACCTAGGTGACAAGGCTCTAGTGGATGCTCACTTTAGTCTGTTTGGGGATGGTGCTCATCTCGGTGCAAGATAGGTGCATGGTTTGCATTGAGCGTATCACAGGCTCTAAAATTGTTCGGACACACCCGATGGAACTCCAAGGTGACGTGGGTCATGTGGAATCTTGTTCTAGTCTGTTAGGCGATAGTGCTATAGTTGATGCAAGATAGGTGCACCTTATGCGCCGAACATACCATAGGCTCACAAATGATTTTGTACGCACCAGATGATAGTCCTAGGTGATGAGGCTCAAGTGGAAGCTCGTTCTGTTCCGTTTGGAGATAGTGCTAAAATTGACGCAAGATAGGTGCACGGTTTGCGCCGAACATACTATAGGCTCGAAAATCATTTTGGATTCTGACAATGCAACCCCTAGGTGACGTGGGTCAGGTGGAATCTTGTTTCGATCTGTTGGTAGATAGTGTCAGTGTCCGTGCAAGATAGGTGCACGGTTTGCGCCAAACGTATCATAGGCTCATAAATCCATTTGGACACACCTGATGGTACTCCTAGGTGATGAGGCTCTAGTGGATGCTCACTTTTGTCCATTTGGAAATAGTACTAATCTTGACGCAAGATAGGTGCATGGTTTTCGCCAAATGTACCATAGGCCTTGAAATCATTTTTGACCAAACTAATGGTACTCCTAGGTGTTGTGGGTCATGTGTTATCTCGTTTCAGTCTGATTGGAGACAGTGTTAGTGTTAGTGCAAGATAGATGCACAGTTTTCGCTAAACGTACCTTAGGCTCATAAATGCATTTGGACGCACCCAATGGTACTCCTAGGTGACGAGGCTCAGTGGAAGCTCACTTTCTTCCATTTAGAGGTTGTGCTAATCTTAATGCAAGATAAAAGCACAGTTTGCGCCGAACATACCGCTAGCTTTGAAAATCATTTTGGATGCACCCGATGGAACTCCCAAGTGACGTTGGTCAAGTGGAATCTTGTTTTGGTTAGTTTAGAGACATTGTTAGTGTCGGTGCACTATAGGTGCACGGTTTGCGCCAAAGGTACTATAGGCTTAGAAATCATAGTGGACGCACTCGATGGTACTACTTGGTGATGAGGCTCAAGTGGAAGCTCGTTTCTATACATTTGCAGATAGTGCTAATCTTGACGCATGATAGTTGCTCGTTTTGCACCGATCGTACCATAGGCTCGAAATTATTTTAGATGCACCCGATGGTACACCTAGTGTTGATGCTAGATAGGTGCACGGTTTGCGCCAAACATACCTTTGGCTCTAAAATCCTTTTGGGCGGACCCAATGGTACTCCTAGGTGACGAGGCTCTAGTGGATGCTCACATTGTTCTATTTGGAGATAGTGCTAACCTTGATGCAAGATAGGTGCACGGTTTGCACCAATTGTACCACTAGCTTTGAAATTATTTTGGAGGCACCCGATGGTATTTCAAGGTGACGTCGGTCAGTGGAATATCGTTTCGGTCTGTTGGAGATAGTGTTAGTGTCGGTGCATGATAGGTGCGTGGTTTGCGCCAAACGTACCATACGCTCACAAATCGTTTTGGACACACCCGATGGTACTCCTAGGTGACAAGTCTCAAGTGAAAGCTCATTTCGTTCCGTTTGGAGATATTGCTAATCTTGACGCAAGATAGGTGCACAGTTTGTGCCGAACGTACCATAGGCTCGAAAATCATTTTGAACGCACCCAATGGAACTCCTAGGTGACGATGCTCTAGTGGATGCTCACTTCGTTCCATTTGGAGATAGTGCTAATCTTGACGTAAGGTAGGTGTACGGTTTGCGCCGAGCATACCACTAGCTCTGAAATCATTTGGGATGCACCTGATGGAACTCCTAGGTGACGTCGGTCATGTGGAATCTCGTTTTGGTCTATTTGGAGACATTGTTAGTGTCCATGCAAGATAGGTGTCCGGTTTGTGCCAAATGTACCATAGGCTCAGAAATCCTTTTGGATGCACCTGATGGTACACCTAGGTGATGAGGCTCTAGCGGATGCTCACTTTGGTCTATTTGGAGATAGTGCTTATCTTAATGAAATATAGGTGCACAATTTGCGTCGAGCGTACCACAAGCTCTGAAATCATTTGGACGCACCCGATGGAACTCCTTGGTGACGTGGGTCATGTGGAATCTCGTTCCGGTCTATTTGGAGCCAATGTCAGTTTTGGGTCAAGATAGCTACACGGTATGCGCCGAACGTACCATAGGCTCACTAATCGTTTTGTACGCACCCGATGATACTTCAAGGTGATTAAGCTCAAGTGAAAGCTCATTTCGGTCCATTTGCTGATAGTGCTAAAATGGACGCAAGATAGGTGCACAGTTTGCGCCGAGCCATAGGCTAGGAAATCGTTTTGGATGTAGATAGTGGAACTTCTAGGTGATGTGGGTCAGGTGGAATCTCGTTTTGGTCTGTTTGGAGACAGTGTTTGTGTCGATGCAAGATAGAGGCATGGTTTGTGCCAAATGTTGCATAGGCTCAGAAATCCTTTTGACGCACCCAATGATACTTCTAGGTGACGAGGCTCTAGTGGATGCTCACTTTGGTCCGTTGGAGATAGTGCTAATCTTGACGCAAGATGGGTGTACGGTTTGCGCTGAATGAACCATAGGCTCAGAAATCATTTTGGACAAACACGATGGAACTCCTAGGTGACGAGACCTAGTGGATGCTCACTTTGTTCTGTTTGGAGATAATGCTAATCTTGATGCAAGATAGGTACACGGTTTGCACTGAATGTACCACTGGCTCTGAAATCGATTTGGATGCACCCGATGGAACTCCTAGGTGACATTGGTCATGTGGAATCTCGTTTTGGTCTATTTAGAGACATTGTTAGTGTCGGTGCAATATAAGTGCACGATTTGCGCCAAAGGTACCATAGGCTCAGAAATCGTTTTGGACGCACCCGATGGCACTACAAGGTGATGGGGCTCAAGTGGAAGCTCCTTTTGGTCCATTTGCTGATAGTGATAATCTTGACGCAAGATAGTTGCTTGATTTGCACCAAATGTACCATGGGCCCGAAAATCATTTTGGATGCAGCCGATGGTACTCCTAGGTGACATGGGTCATGTGGAATCTCATTTCGGTCCATTTGGAGAAAGTGTTAGTGGCGGTGCAAGATAGGTGCATGGTTTGCGCCAAATATACCATAGGCTCATAAATACTTTTGGACGCACCCGATGGTACTCCTAGGTTATGAGGCTCTAGTCAATGCTCACTTTGGTCTGTTTAGAAATAGTGCTAATCCTGAGGCAAGATAGGTGCACAGTTTGCGTCAGACGTACCACGAGCTCTAAAATTATTTTGGATGCACCCGATGGAACTACTATGTGACGTCGATCATGTGGAATCTTGTTTCGATTCTTTTGGAGACAGTTAGTGTCGGTGCAAGATAGGTGCACGGTTTGCGCCTAACATACCATAGGCTTGAAAATCATTTTGGACACACCCGATGCTACTCCGAGGTGACGTGGGTCATGCGGAATCCTGTTTTGATCTGTTTAGAGACAGTGTTAGTGTCGGTGTAAGATATGTGCACAGTTTGTGCCAAATGTACCAGGTGCTCAGAAATCCTTTTAGACGCACCTGATGGTACTCCTAGGTCACATGGCTCTAGTGGATGCTCTTTTTGGTTTGCTTGTTGAAAGTGCTAATCTCGATGCAAGATAGGTGCGTGGTTTAGGCCGAAAGTACCACAGGCTCCGAAATCATTTTGGATGCACCCGATGACACTCCTAGGCGACGTCAGTCATGTGAAATCTCGTTTTAGTCTGTTTGGACATAGTGTTAGGGTCACAGTGTAAGATAGGTGCACGGTTTGCGCCGAACATACCATAGACTAAGAAATCATTTTGGATGGTACTCCAAGGTGATGAGGCTCTAGCGGATGCTCACTTCGGTCCGTTTGGAGATAGTGCCAATCATGCAGGATAGGTGCACGGTTTGCGTTGAACATACCACAGGCTCTGAAATTATTATGGACGCAACCAATGGAACACCTAGGTGACGTGGGTCATGTGGATTCTCGTTTCGGTCTATTTAGAGATAGTGTTAGTTTCGGTGCAAGATAGGTTCACAGTTTGCGGCAAGCGTACCATAGGCTCCAAAATCATTTTAGGTGCTTATTTTGATGCAAGATTGGTGCACAGTTTGCACCGAACGTACCACGGGCTTTGAAATCGATTTGGATGCACCCGATGGAACTCCTAGGTGACATTGGTCAAGTAGAATCTCGTTTTGGTCTATTTAGAGACATGGTTAGTGTCAGTGCAATATAGTTGCACGGTTTGCACCAAAGGTACCATAGGCTTAGAAATCATTTTCGATGCACCCGAAGGTACTACTAGGTGATGAGGCTCAAGTGGAAGCTCCTTTCAGTCAATTGCTGATAGTGCTAATCTTGACGCAAGATAGTTGCTCAGTCTGCGCCAAATATACCATAGGCCCGGATAACGTTTTGGACGCACCCGATGGTACTCCTAGGTGACATGGGTCATGTGGAATCTCATTTCGGTCTATTTGGAGAAAGTGTTAGTGGCGGTGCAAGATTGGTGCATGGTTTACGCCAAACATACCACAGGCTCATAAATCCTTTTGGACGCACCCGATGGTACTCCTAGGTGACGAGGCTCTAGTGGATGCTCACTTCGGTCCATTTCAAGATAGTGCTATTCTTGATGCAAGATTTGTGCACGGTTTGCGTCGGACGTACCACAGGCTCTAAAATTATTTTGGACGCACCCAATGGGAGTACTATATGACATCAGTCATGTGGAATCTTGTTTCGGTCCATTTGGAGATAGTGTTAGTGTCGGTCTAAGATTGGTGCACAGTTTGTGCCAAATGTACCATAGGCTCAAAAATCCTTTTAGACGCACCCGATGGTACTCCTAGGTCACGAGGCTCTAGTGGATGCTCATTTCGGTCTGCTTGGAGAAACTACTAATCTTGATGCAAGATAGGTGCACGGTTTGCGCCAAATGTACCACTGGCTCTGAAATCATTTTGGATGTACCCGGTGACACTCCTAGGCAATGTCGGTCATGTGAAATCTCATTTTAGTCTATTTGGACTCAGTGTTAGGATCAGTGTAAGATAGATGCACTGTTTGCCCCAAACATACCCTAGACTAAGAAATCATTTTGGATGTACCCGATGGTACTCCATGGAGACGAGGCTCTAGCGGATGCTCACTTCGGTCCATTTGGAGATAGTTCCAATCTTGATGCAGGATAGGTGCACGGTTTGCGCCGAACGTACCACATGCTCTGATCATTTTGGACGCAACCAATGGAACACCTAGGTGACATGGGTCATGTGGAATCTCGTTTCGGTCTATTTAGAGATAGTGTTAGTGTCGGTGCAAGACAGGTCCACGGTTTGCAGCAAGCGTACCATAGGCTCCAAAATCATTTTAGATGCACCTTATGATACTCTAGGTGACGAGGCTCTATTGGTAGCTCAGTTCAATCCATTTGCAGATAGTGCTTATATTGATGCAAGATAGGTGCACAGTTTGCACCGAACGTACCACAGGCTCTGAAATCGATTTGGATGAATCCGATGGAACTCCTAGGTGACGTTGGTCATGTGGAATCTCGTTTTGGTTTATTTAGAGACATTGTTAGTGTCGGTGCAATATAGGTGCACGGTTTGCGCCAAAGGTACCATAGGCTCAGAAATTGTTTTGGACGCACCCGATGGTACTACTAGGTGACGAGGCTCAAGTGGAAGCTCCTTTCAGTCCATTTGCTGATAGTGCTAATCTTGACGCAAGATAGTTGCTCTGTTTGCGCAAAATGTACCATAGGCCAGGAAAACATTTTGGACGCACCCGATGGTAATCCTAGGTGACATGGGTCATGTGGAATCTCATTTTGGTCTATTTGGAGAAAGTGTTAGTGGCGGTGCAAGATTGGTGCATGGTTTGCGCCAAACATACCATAGGCTTATAAATCCTTTTGGACGCACCCGATGGTACTCCTAGGTGACAAGGCTAGTGGATGCTCACTTTGGTCCATTTCGAGATAGTGCTATTCTTGATGCAAGATTGGTGCATGGTTTGCGTCAGACGTACCACAGGCTCTAAAATTATTTTGGACGCACCCGATGGAAGTACTATGTGACGTCGGTCATGTGGAATCTTGTTTCGGTCCATTTGGAGATAGTGTTAGAGTTGGTCCAAGATAGGTGCACGGTTTGTGCCAAATGTAGCATAGGCACAGAAATCCTTTTAGACGCACCCGATGGTACTTCTAGGTCACGAGGCTCTAGTGGATGCTCATTTCGGTCCACTTGGAGAAACTGCTAATCTTGATGCAAGATAGGTGTATGGTTTGCGCCAAACGTACCACTGGCTCTGAAATCATTTTGGATGCACCCGATGACACTCCTAGGCGACGTTGGTCATGTGAAATCTCATTTAGTTTGTTTAGACACAGTGTTAGGGTCAGTGTAAGATAGGCGCACTGTTTATGCCAAACATACCCTGGACTAAGAAATCATTTTGGATGTACCTGATGGTACTCCAAGGTGACAAGGCTCTAGCGAATGCTCACTTTGGTCCGTTTGAAGATAGTGCCAATCTTGATGCAGGATAGGTGCACGGTTTGCGCCGAACATACCACAAGCTCTAAAATCATTTTGGAACACCTAGGTGATGTGGGTCATATGGAATCTCGTTTTGGTCTGTTTAGAGACAATGTTAGTGTTGGGGCAAGATAGGTGCACGGCTTGCGCCAAACATACCATAGGCTCAGAAATGCATTTGGACACACCCAATGGTACTCCTTGGTGATAAGGCTCTAGTGGATGCTCACTCTGGTCAGTTTGGAGTGGTGCTAATCTTGATGCAAGATTGTTGCATGGTTTGCGCTGAACATACCACAGGCTCTGTAATTGTTTTGGACACACAAGATGGAACTCCTATGTGACGTGGGTCATGTGGAATCTCATTTTGGTCCCTATGGAAATGGTGTTATTGTCGGTGCAAGATAGATGCACGGTTTACGCCAAATGTACCATAGGATCTAAAATCGTTTTGGATGCACCCGATGGTACTCCTAGGTCACGAGGCTCAAGTGGAAGGCCATTTCGGACAACTTGGAGATAGTGCTAATCTTGATGCAAGATAGTTGCTTGGGTTGCGCCGATCGTACTCAGAAATCATTTTAGACGCACCCGATAGAACTCATTGGTGACGTGGGTCATGTGGAATCTTGTTTCAGTCTGTTTGGAGACAGTGTTAGTGTCGGTGCAAGATAGGTGCACGCTTTGCGCCAAACGTACCATATGCTAAGAAATTATTTTGGATGCACCTGATGGTACTCCAAGGTGACGAGGCTGTAGAAGACGGTCACATCCGTCCGTTTAGAGATAATGCTAATCTTGATGCGAGATAGGTGCACGGTTTGCGCCGAACATACCATAGGCTCGTAAATCATTTTGGAAGGGCCCGATGGTACTCTTTGGTGAGGAGGCTCTAGTGGATGCTCACTTCGGTCTATTTGGAGATAGTGCTAATCTTGATGTTAAGTAGGTGCACGGTTTTCACCGAACATACCACAGGCTCCGAAATCATTTTGGACACACCCGATGGAACTCTAAGGTGACGTGGGTCATGTGGAATCTCATTGTGGTCCATTTGGAGACAGTGTTAGTGTTGATGCAAGATAGGTGCTTGGTTTGCGCCAAACGTACCATAGGCCTAAAAATACTTTTGGACGCACCAGACGGTACTCTTAGGTGACGAGGCTCTAGTGGACGCTCACTGAAGTCCATTTGGAGATAGTGCTAATCTTGATACAAGTTAGGTGCATGGTTTTCGCCAAACGTACCATACTCTTCGAAATCATTTTGGACGCACCCAGTGGAACTGCTAGGTGACGTGGGTCATGTGGAATCTCATTTTAGTCCGTTTGGCGATAATGTTAGTATCGGTGCAAGATGGGTGCACGGTTTGTGCCAAACGTACCATAGGCTCAGAAATCCTTTTAAACGCACCTGACGGTACTCCTTGGTGATGAGACTCTAGTGGATGCTCACTTCGTTCCCTTTGAGACAGTGCTAATCTTCATACAAGATAGGTGCATGGTTTGCACCGAACGTACCATAGGTTCTGAAATCGTTTTGGATGCACCGGATGGAACTCCTTGGTGATGTCGGTCATGTGGAATCTCGTTTCGATCTGTTTTGAGATAGCGTTTGTGTCTATGTAAGATAGGTGCACGGTTTGCGCCAAACATACCATAGGCTCATAAATCCTTTTGGACGCACCCGATGGTACTCTTAGGTGATGAGGCTCAAGTGGATGCTCACTTTGGTCTGTTTCGAGATAGCGCTAACCTTGATGCAAGGTAGGTGCACGGTTTGCGCCGAACGTACCACAGGCTTTGAAATCGTTTTGGACGCAGCCGATGGAACTCCAAGGTGACGTGGGTCATGTAGAATCTCATTACAGTCTATTTGGCGATCATGTTTGTGTCGGTGCAAGATAGTTGCAAGGTTTACGCCAAACGTACCATAGGCTCAGAAATCCTTTTGGATGTAGCCAATGGTACTCCTAGTGACAAGGCTCAAGTAGAAGCTCGTTTCGGTCCGTTTGGAGATAGTGCTAATGTTGACGCAAGATAGTTGCTCGGTTTGCGCTGATCATACCATAGGCTTAGAAATAATTTTGGACACACCCGTTGGAGGTCCTAGGTGATGTGAGTCAGGCAGAATCTCGTTGTGGTCCATTTGGAGATAGTGTTTGTGTCAGTCCAAGATAGGTGCACGGTTTGTGCCAAACATACCATAGGTTCATAAATCCTTTTTTACATACCTGACGGTGCTCTTAGGTGGCGAGGCTCTAGTGGATGCTCACTTTAGTCCATTTGGAGATAGTGCTAATCTTGATGCAAGGTAGGTGCACAGTTTTCGCCGAACGTTCCACTGGCTCTGAAAATCATTTTGGATGCACCCAATGGAACTCCTAGGTGACGTCGGTCATGTGGAATCTCGTTTTGGTCCGTTTGGACACGGTGTAAGTGTTGGTGCAATATAGGTGCATGGTTTTCACCGAATGTACCACTGGCTCTAAAATCATTTTAGACGCACCCGATGGAACTCCTAGGTGACGTGGGTCATATGGAATTTTGTTGCAGTCTATTTGAAGATAGTGTTAGTGTCGATGCAAGATAAGTGCAAAATTTGCACCAGACGTACCATCAGCTCATAAATCCTTTTGGACACGCCAGATGGTACTCCTAGGTGACGAGGCTCTAGTGGATGCTCACTTCGGTCTGTTTGGAGATGGTGCTCAACTTGGTGTAAGATAGGTGCACGGTTTGCGCTAATTGTAACTTAGGTTCAGAAATCCTTTTGGACGCACCGCATGGTACTCCTTGGTGACGAGGCTCTAGTGGATGCTCACTTCAGTCTGTTTGGAGATAGTGCTAATCTTGATGTAAGGTAGGTGCACGGTTTGCGCCAAACGTACCACAGGCACTGAAATCGTTTTGGGTGCATCCGTTGGAACGCCTAGGTGATGTGGTTCATTTGGAATCTCGTTACAGTCTATTTGGAGACAATGTTAGTGTCGGTGCAACATAGGTGCACGGATTGCGCCAAACATACCATTGGCTCATAAATCGTTTTGGACACACCTGATGGTACTCCTAGGTGACGAGGATCAAGTGGAAGCTTGTTTCTGTCCATTTAGAGATAGTGCTAATCTTGACGTATGATAGTGCATGGTTGCGCCGAACGTACTATAGGCTTAGAAATATTTTAGACACACCCGATGGTACTATTAGGTGATGTGGGTCATGTGGAATCTCGTTTTGGTCTATTTTGAGACAGTGTTGGTGTCGGTGAAAGATAGGTGAACGGTTTCTGCCAAACGTACCATAGGCTTAGAAATCCTTTTGGATGCACCCGATGGTACTCATAGGTGATGAGGCTCTACCGGATGCTCACTTCGTTCTGTTTGGAGATAGTGCTAATCCTGATGCAAGAAAGGAGCATGGTTTGTACCGAACGTACCATAGGTTCTAAAATCGTTTTGGACGCACCTAATGGAACTCTATGGTCACGATGGTCTTGTGGAATCTCGTTTCGGTCTGTTTCGGGACAGTGTTAGGGTCTGAGTCAGACAGGTGCATGGTTGGCGCTAAACGTGCCATAGCTCAATCCTTTTGGACGCACCCAATGGTACTCTTTGGTGACAAGGCTCTAGTGAATGCTCACTTCGGTCTGTTTGGAGATAGTGCTAATCTTGATGCAAGGCAGGTGCATGGTTTGCGCCGAACATATTACAGGCTCTAAAATCATTTTGGACGCTCTCAATGGAACTCCTAGGTGACGTGGGTTATGTGGAATCTCGTTTCGGTTTGTTTGGGGACAGTGTTGGTGTCGGTGCAAGATAGGTGCAAGGTTTGCGCCAAACGTACCAAGGCTTAGAAATCCTTTTGGACCCACCCAATGGTACTCCTAGGTGATGAGGCTCTAGTGGATGCTCACTTCAGTCTGTTTCGAGATAGTGCTCATCTTGATGCAAGATAGGTACACAGTTTGTGCCAAAACATAAATTAGGCTCAGAAATCCTTTTGGACGTAACCAATGGTACTCCTCGGTGACGAGGCTCTAGTGGATGCTCACTTCGTTCTACGTGGAGATAGTTCTAATCTTGATGCAAGATAGGTGCACAGTTTTGCCCTGAATGTACCACTGGCTGTGAAATAGTTTTGGATGCAGCCGATGGAACTCCTAGGTGATGGGTGGAATCTCGTTTTGGTCCATTTGGAGATAGTGTTTGTGTTGGGGCAACATAAGTGCATGGTTTGCCCAAAGGTACCATAGGCCCAAAAATCATTTTGGACACACCTGATGGTACTACTAGGTGATGAGTCTTAGGTGGAAGCTCATTTCGTTCCGTTTGGAGATAGTGCTAATCTTGGCGCAACACAGTTGCTTGGTTTGCACCAATCGTTCCATAGGCTCAAAATCATTTTGGACGCTCCTGACGGAACTCCTAGGTGACGTGGGTTAGGTGGAATCTCGCTTCGATCCATATAGAGATAGTGTCATTGTTGGGGTAAGATAGGTGCGTGGTTTGCGCCAAACGTACCATAGGTTTAGAAATCCTTTTGGATGCACCCGACGGTACTCCTAGGCAATGAGGCTCTAGTGGATGCTTACTTCAGCCTGTTTGGAGACAGTGCTAATCTTGATGCAAGGTAGGTGCACGGTTTGCGCTAAATGTGCCATAGGCTCTAAAATCGTTTTGAAAGCACCTGATGGAACTGCTGGGTTACGTGGGTCATGTGGAATCTCGCTTTGGTCTATTTAGAGACAGTGTTACTGCCGGTGCAAGATAGGTGCACGGTTTGCGCCAAACGTACCATAGGCATAGAAATACTTTTGGACGCACCCAATGGTACTCCTCAGTGATGAGGCTCTAGCGGATGCTCACCTCGTTCCGTTTGGAGATAGTGTTAATCTTGATGCAAGATAGGGGGATGGTTTGCGCCGAAGGTACCATAGGCTCAGAAATCATTTTCGACGCACCAAATCGAACTCCTAGCTGACATGGGTCAAGTAGAATCTCGTTTCGGTCTATTTTGAGATAGTGTTAGTCTCGGTGCAAGATAGGTGCACGGTTTGCACCAAACGTGCAATAGGCTCAGAATTCCTTTAGGACGCACCCGATTGAACTCCTCGGTGACATCAGGCATGTCGAATCTCATTTTGGTCTGTTTGGAGACAGTGTTACTATCGAGGCAAGATAGGTGCATAGTTTGCGCCAAATGTACCATAGGCTCAGAAATCCTTTTGGATGCACCTGATGGTACTCCTAGGTGATGAGGCTCTAGTGGATGCTCACTTCGGTCCGTTTGGAAATTGTGCTAATCTTGATGCAAGATAGGTACATGGTTTACATCGAACGTACCATAGGCTTGGAAATCATTTGGACCAACTGGTGGTAGTCCTAGGTGACGTGGGTCATGTGGAATCTTGTTTCAGTCTGTTTGGAGACAGTGTTAGTGTCGGTGCAAGATAGGTGCACAGTTTGCACCAAACATACCTTAGGCTCAGAAATGCATTTGGACGCACCCAATGGTACTCCTAGGTGACGAGGCTCAGTGGATGCTCACTTCGTTCCATTTGGAGATTGTGCTAATCTTAATGCAAGATAGGAGCACAGTTTGTGTCAAATGTATCACTAGCTCTGAAATCAATTTGGATGCACCCGATGGAACTCCCAAGTGACGTTGGTCATGTGGAATCTCGTTTTGGTCTGTTTAGAGACATTGTTAGTGTTGGTGCACTATAGGTGCACGATTTGCACCAAAAGGAACCATAGGCTCAGCAATCATTTTGGACGCACCCGATGGTAATACTAGGTGACGAGGCTCAGGAGAAAGCTCGTTTCGGTACATTTGCAGATAGTGCTAATCTTGACGCATGATAGTTGCTCGGTTTGCACCGATCATACCATAGGCTCGAAAATCATTTAGGATGCGCCCGATGGTACTCCTAGGTGACATGGGTCATGTGGAATCTCGTTTTGGTCTATTTGGACATAGTTTTTGTGTCGGTGCAAGATAGGTGCATAGTTTGCACCAAATGTACCTTTGGGTCTGAAATCCTTTTGGACGGACCCAATGGTACTCCTAGGTGACGAGGCTCTAGTGTATGCTCACTTCATTCTGTTTAGAGATAGTGATAACCTTGATCAAGATAGGTGCATGGTTTGCGCCGAATATACCACTAGCTCTGAAATTATTTTGGATGCACCCGATGGTACTCCTAGGTCACGTCGGTCATGTAGAATCTTATTTTGGTCTGTTTAAAGACATTATTAGTGTTAGTGCAATATAGGTGCATGGTTTGCGCCAAAGGTACCATACTCTTAGAAATCATTTTGGACGCACCCGATGGTACTACTACGTGATGAGGCTCAAGTGGAAGCTCCTTTCGGTCCATTTGCTGATAGTGCTAATCTTGACGAAAGATAGTTGCTCGGTTTGTGCCAAATGTATCATAGGCTCGAAAATTGTTTTGGACGCACCCGATGGTACTCCTAGGAGACATGGGTCATGTGGAATCTCATTTCGGTCCATTTGCTGAGAGTGCTAATCTTGACGCAAGATAGTTGCTCGGTTTGAGCCAAATGTACCATAGGCTCAGAAATTGTTTTGGACGCACCCGATGGTGCTCTCAGAAATCATTTTGGATGCACCCAATGGCACTCCTAGGTCACGAGGCTCAAGTGGAATCTTGTTTCGATCTATTTGGAGATAGTGCTAATATTGAGATAAGATAGTTGCTTGGTTTTCGCTGAACGTACCATAGGTTTGGAAATTATTTTGGACACACCTGATGGAACTCCTAGGTGATGTGGGTCATATGGAATCTCATTTCGGTCTATTTGGAGATAGTTAGTGTTGGTGCAAGATAGGCGCATGGTTTGTGCTAAACGTACCATAGTCTCAGAAATCATTTAGGACGCACCCGATAGTACTACTAGGTGATGGGCTCAAGTGGAAGCTCATTTCAGTCCGTTTAGAGATAGTGCTAATCTTGATGCAAGATAGTTGCTCGGTTTATGCCGATCGTACCATAGGCTTGGAAATCATTTTGAACGCACCCGATGGTACACCTAGGTCTTGTGGGTCATGTGGAATCTTGTTTTGGTCTGTTTAGAGACAATGTTAGTCTCGGTGCATGATAGATGCGCGGTTTACGTCTAATGTATCACAGTCTTAGAAGTCATTTTGGACGCACCCGATGGTACTCCGAGGTGACGAGGCTCTAGTGAAGCTTGTTTCGGTCCGTTTGGAGATAGTGCTAATATTAACGCATGATAGGTGCACGGTTTGCACTGAATATACCATAGGCTCGAAAACTGTTTTGGACGCACCCAATGGTACTACTATGTCACGAGGCTCAAGTGGAAGCTCGTTTTGGTCCGTTTAAAGATAGTGCTAATCTTGACGCAACATAGTTGCTCGGTTTGCGCAAAATGTACCACAGGTTCAAAAATCATTTTGGATGCACCGATGGTACTCCTAGGCGACGTGGGTCATGTGGAATCTTGTTTTGGTCTGTTTGGAGACAGTGTTAGTGTCGGTGCAAGATAGCTGCTCTATTTGCACCAAACATACCATAGGCTTAAAAATCCTTTTGGACGCACACAATGGTACTCCTAGGTGATGAGGCTCTAGTGGATGCTCACTTCATTCCATTTGGAGATAGTGCTAATCTTGATGCAAGATAGGAGCACGGTTTGCGCCAAACATACCATAGGTTCAGAAATTATTTTTGACGCACTTGATGGTACTCCTAGGTCACGAGGCTCAAGTGGAAGGTTGTTTCGGGCCATTTGGAGGCAGTGCTAATTTTGACGCAAGATTGTTGCTCAGTTTACACCGAACGTACCATAGGTTCAAAAATTGTTTTGGACGCACCTGATAGAACTCCTAGGTGACGTGGGTCGTGTAGAATCTCATTTCAGTCTGTTTAGAGATAGTGTTAGTGTCGGTGCAAGATAGGTACACGGTTCGAACCAAACATACCATAGGATCAGAAAATTGTTTTGGACACACCTGATGCTACCCTGAGGTGACGTGGCCATGTGAGTCTCGTTTTGGTCTGTTTGGAGATAGTGTTAGTGTCTATGTAAGGTTGGTGCACAGTTTGCGCCAAACGTACCATAGGCTCACAAATCATTTTGTACGCACCAGGTGGTACTCCTAGGTGACAAGTTTCAAGCGGAAGCCCATTTTGGTCCATTTGGAGATGGTGCTAATCTTGACGCAAGATAGGTGCACGGTTCGCACTGAACGTACCATAGGCTCAGAAATCATTTTGGACACACCCGATGGTGCTGCTAGATGACGTGTTTGTGTCGGTGCAAGATAGGTGCACGGTTTGCACCAAACGTACCATACGCTCAGAAATCCTTTTAGACGCACCCGATGGTACTTTAAGGTGACAAGGCTGAGTGGATGCTCACTTCGCTCCGTTTGCAGATAGTGTTAATCTTGATGCAAGTTAGGTGCACGGTTTATGTCGGACGTACCACATGGTCTGGAATCATTTTGGAAGCACCTGATGATACTCCTAGTTTACGTGGGTCATGTGAAATCTTGTTTTGGTCTGTTTGGAGATAGTGTTAGTGTTAGTGTAAGATAGGTGCATGGTTTGCGCCAATCGTACCATAGTCTTAGAAATCATTTTTGGACGTACCCGATGGTACTTTTAGGTGACGAGGCTCTAGTGGATGCTCGCTTCAGTCAGTTTGGAGACGGTGCTAAACTTGATGCAAGATAGGTCCACGGTTTGCGCCGAACGTACCACAAGCTCTAAAATTGTTTTGGACACACCTGATGGAACTCCTACGTGACGTGGGTCATACGGAATCTCGTTTCGGTCCGTTTGGAGGCAGTGTTAGTGTCGGTGCAAGATAGGTGCACGGTTTGTGCCAAACTTTCCATATGCTAAGAAATCATTTTGGACGCACCCGAAGGTACTCCTAGGTGACAAGGTTGTAGTAGATGCTCACTTCAGTCGGTTTAGAGATAGTGCTACTCTTGATGCAAGATAGGTGCACGGTTTGCGCCGAACGTACAATAGGCTCAGAAATAATTTTGGACGCACCTGATGGAACTCCTTGTATGTCATGTGGAATCTCATTTCAGTCTGTTTGGAAATAGTGTTAGTGTCGGTGCAATATAGGTGCATAGTTTGCGCCAATTGTACCATAGGCTCAGAAATCATTTTAAACGCACCCGATGGTTGTACTAGGTCATGAGTCTCAAGTGAAAGCTTGTTTCGGTCCATTTGGAGATAGTGCTAATCTTAACGCATAATAGTTGCTCAATTTGCGCCGAACGTACCATTGAAGGGTCGAGATGGCGGACTAGAGGGGGGTGAATAGTCCTTTCTAAAATTAATCACGTCGGCAAACCGAAAAAATGCGGAATTAAAACTATCGGTCTAGCCAGGACTGCACCCCTCTATCTAAGTTCACAAGCACCTCACAAAGATCCTAATTAGTAACTAAGGTGCTTTCCTTAGCTCTCCTAAACAATTCTAGAGCAAGGTCGACTAACAAGGTTACACAAACCAAATTAGCCACGCAACGGGAGCTACTTCTATGCTACACAAGCAAGAAGGTAACTAGCAAACTACACAAGCAAACTAGTTACAAGAGCAACTACACAAGCATAAGTATATGAATGTAAATACAAGCTTGTGAATCAAAAGCAAACCACCAAGAAGATGTAGACAATGTTGACACAATGGTTTTTCACTGAGGTTCACTTGGTTGCCACCAAGCTAGTCCCTGTTGTGGCGATACACCCACTTGATGGATCATGAGCTAATTGACTATCAAGAGTCAAACCCTCAGCGGGTGCCACACATCCACTCTCAAGATAGGGATCCTCCAAGTCACGAGCTTTACTAGAGTTGCTCTTCGCGATCTCCACACAAATCCTCCTCCGGAGCCACGCACAATCTCCACGCGTGCTTCAACAGAGTCGCAAGCCACCAAGCCATCTAGGAGGTGGCAACCTCCAAGAGTAACAAGCACCACCGGCTTCCAACTCGATCACCTAGTGCCACTCGATGCAATCCTCACAATGCAACGCACTAGAATCGCTCTCTCACTCGATCAGATGATCACTATCAAGCTCAAGTGAGTTAGAGGGCTCCCAAGCACACCAACACAAGCCACCAAGGCCTAAGGGTGCTTAGCTGCCGGCCATGGCTGGACACAACATCTATTTATAGCTCCACAATGAAATAGGGAATGGAAACACACTGGGCATTTTTCAGGGGTGACAGATGCTGCACAGTAGCGTCTGTCGCTCCTACGCGTGCCACGTGTCCCAGTGACCGAAATTCAACGGTCAACTTCCTCAGCAACAGACGCGTCCGACGCTTCGCGGGCGTGCATCTATCGCACCGACATACGCGGTCCAGTACGCTCCACGCCGCGCTTGAACGCGACAGACGTGTCTATCGGTCCACCGACAGACGCGGCTGAGCGTCTATCGCTGCCACCGCACGCTCGCCCGTCAGTGACAGACATGGCCCAGCGTCCGTCGAAGCCGAGGCTCATAGCACTGCACACGCCACTCGCGACAGACGCTGATGTCAGCGTCTATCGCTCGAGCATGGCCGCGTCCAACGCACGCGCCATCACCGAGTAGCACTTCACTGCTAGGGTAAGCCGACAGATGCACTGCCCGGCGTCTATCGCCCTAAGAGCCAGCGTCTGTCGCCTATATTTCATGCGAAACTCCACCTTTACTTGATCCACTTGTTCCACCCTTTCACATATGAGCTATCCCAAGTATGTGTAACACTAAAGCACATGTTTTAGCTCAAGAAACTCCTTCGTGACTACGCCTCCACTTCTCAATATCGGCATAAAGGAAAATAGTCATTTCAACTCCTTGAAAATGCATGAATCCCACCTCACAAGCTTAGCGAGAGGGAGAGAGGAACCCAAACCCCTCTCTACCGCTCAAACACCACCGCCTACGCAAATGTGCCAACACCAACAAGTGATCACCACCTTGTGCACGTGTGTTAGCATTTCACAAATAGTTTCTCCCTAAGGGGTTAGGCACTCAACTTGCCTTGCCACTCGATCCTAGCACGTATGCAAAGTTAGATCGCTCAAGTGGCACTAGATGACCAATATGCAAACAAGTTTGCCCCTCTTAATAGTACAACCATCTATCCTAAACCTGGTCATCAACTTCTCTACACACCTATGACCGGTGAAATGGAAATGCCCTAGGTTATACCTTTGCCTTGCACATTCCACTCCATCTCCTCCGACGTTGATGCAACACATGTACCAACCATATCACAAATGATATGATCCACTTCATATAATCATGTGACCTTGGTCCATCAATCTTGACCTCACTTGCTCTTCACCATTGCGTTAGTCAATCAGCGCCAAGTCTTGCTCAAGCTTCACCGCCTCATGGTCGATCGCTCCAAAGCCTCTAACTTGCCCTTCACACTTGCAACCGGTCCGTCGAGCCAAGCCTCATCTTGATCTTTGCCACCTTGGTCACATGACTCTATGTCATGTCTCATATGCAATGAGCTCCTTCATGACACCATTACCTATGGACTAATTCCTGTGTATCTCACATTAAACACAATTAGTCCACCTAAGGTTGTCACTCAATTACAAAAACCAAACAAGGACCTTTCAACCATAGGTTTGGAAATCATTTTTGATGCACCCGATGGAACTCCTAGGTCATGAGGCTCAAGTAGAAGGTTATCTCTGTGCATTGGGAGGTAGTGCCAATTTTGACGTAAGATAGTTGCTTGGTTTGTGCCGAACATACCATAGGTTTGGAAATTGTTTTGGATGCACCCGATGGAACTCTTAGGTGACGTGGATCATGTGGAATCTCATTTTAGTCTATTTAGAGACAGTACTAGTGTCGGTGCAAGATAGGTGCACAGTTTGTGCCAAACATACCATAGGCTCAGAAATTATTTTGGACGCACCTAATGGTACGCCTAGGTGACGTGGGTCATGTAGAATCTCGTTTCGATCAGTTTGGGTAGTGTTAGTGTCGGTGCAAGATAGCTACACAGTTTGCACCAAATGTACCATAGGCTCACAAATCATTTTAGACGCACCAGGTGGTACTCCTAGGTCATGAGGCTCAAGTGGAAGCCTGTTTCGGTCCATTTGGAGATAGTGCTAATCTTGACACAAGATAGGTGCACGGCTCGTGCCGAATGTACCATAGGCTCAAAAATTGTTTTGGACACTCCCGATGGTACTCTTAGGTGACACGGGTCATGTGAAATCTCGTTTTGGTCTGTTTGGAGACAGTGTTAGTGTCGGTGCAAGATAGGTGCACAGTTTGTGCCAAACATACCGTATGCTCAGAAATTGTATCGGATGCACTCGATGGTACTCCTAGGTGACGTACCATAGGCTCTAGTGAATGCTTAGTTCAGTTCGCTAGGAGATAGTGCTAATCTTGATGCAAGATAGTTACACGGTTTCCACAAAATGTACCACCAGCTCTAAAATAATTTTGGATGCACCGATGACACTCCTAGCTGACGTCGGTCATGTGGAATCTTGTTTTGGTCTGTTTGGAGACAATATTTGTGTCGGTGTATGATAGGTGCATGGTTTGCGCCAAATGTACTGTAGTCTTAGAAATCATTTTGGACATACCCGATGGTACTCCTTGGCGACGAGGCTCTAGTGGATGCTCATTTTGGTCTGTTCAGAGATATTGCAAATCTTGATGCAAGATAGGTGCTCGGTTTGCACCCAACATACCACAGGCTCTGAAATCATTTTGGATGCACCCAATGGAACTCCTAGGTGACATGGCTCATGCGGAATCTCGTTTCAGTCTGTTTGGAGATAGTGTTAGTGTTGGGGCAAGTTAGGGTTTGCGCCAAACGTACCATAGGCTCAGAAACTTTTGAACGCATCCAATGGTACTCCTAGGTGATGTGGCTCTAGTGGATGGTCACTTCGGTCAATTTGGAGATGGTGCTAATCTTGATGCAAAATAGGTACACAGTTTGCGCCTAACGTACCATAGGCTCTACAATTGTTTTCGACGCACCTGACGGTACTTCTAGGTGATGTGGGGTCATGTGGAATCTAGTTTTGGTCTATTTAGGAACGGTGTTAAGTGTCGGTGTAAGATAGATGCATAGTTTGCGCCAAACACACCATAGGCTCAGAAATCGTTTTGGATGCACCCGATAGTACTCTAAGATCATGAGGCTCAAGTGGAAGGTCTTCTCTTTCCATTTAGAGATAGTGCTAATCTTGACATAAGATAGTGGCATGGTTTGCGCCGATCATACCATAGGCTCAAAAATCATTGTAGACGCACCTGATAGAACTCCTAGGTGACGTGGGTCATGTGAAATCTCGTCTCGGTCCTTTTGGCGGCAGTGTTAGTGCCAGTGCAAGATAGGTGCATGGTTTGCGCCAAACGTACCATATGCTGAGAAATCATTTTGGATGCAGCCAATGGTACACTAGGTGATGAGCCTATAGTAGATGCTCACTTTAGTCTATTTGGAGATAGTGCCAACCTTGATGCAAGATAGCTGCACGGTTTGTGCCGAACGTTCCATAGGCTCGGAAATCATTTTGGATGCACCCGATGGAACTCCTAGATGACGTGGGTCATGTGGAATCTCATTTTAGTCTGTTTGGAGATAGTGTTAGTGTCGGTGCAAGATAGGTGCACTGTTTGTGCCAAACGTACCATTGTCTCAGAAATTGTTTTGGACACACCCGATGGAACACCTAGGTGATGTGGGTCACGTGGAATCGTGTTTCGGTCCATTTGGGAACTGTTTTGGTATCAGTGCAAGATAGGTGCACGGTTTGCTCCAAACGTACCATAGGCTCAGAAATTGTTTTGCCGGCACCCGATGGTATTCCTAGGTCACAAGGCTCAAGTGGAAGCTCATTTCGGTCCATTTGGAGATAGCGTGAGTCTTCTTGCAAGATAGTTGCTCGATTTGCGCCGATCATACCATAGGCTCAAAAATTGCTTTAGACGCACCCGATGGAACTCCTAGGTGATGTGGGTCATGTGGAATCTTGTTTCGGTCCATTTGGAAATCGTGTTAGTATCAGTTCAAGATATGTGCACAATTTGCACCAAACGTACCATAGGCTCACAAATTATTTTGGACACACCTGATGGTACTCTAAGGTGACGTGGTCATGTGGAGTCTCGTTTTGGTCTGTTTGGAGACAGTGTTAGTGTTTGTGCAAGATAGGTGCACAGTTTGCGCCAAACGTACCATAGGCTCACAAATCATTTTGAACGCACCAGATGGTACTCCTAGGTGACAAGGCTCAAGTGGAAGACCGTTTTGGTCTATTTGGAGATAGTGCTAATTGTGACGCAAGATAGGTGCACGGTTTGCACTAAACGTACCATAGGCTCAGGAATCGTTTTGGACACACCCGATGGTACCCCTAGATGATGTGGGTCATGTGGAATCTCGTTTTAGTCTGTTTGGAGACAGTGTTAGTGTTGGTGCAAGATAAGTGCACAGTTTGTGCCAAACGTACCATAGGCTTAGAAATCCTTTTGGACGCACCCGATGGTACTTCAAGGTGACAAGGCTAAGTGGATTCTCACTTTGGTCCATTTAGAGATAGTGCTAATCTTGATGCAAGATAGGTGCATGGTTTGCGCTGAACGTACCACAGGCTCTAAAATCATTTTGGAAGCACCTGATGACATTCCTAGGTTACGTGGGTCATGTGGAATCTCATTTTAGTCTATTTGGGAACAGTGTTAGTGTCAGTGTAAGATAGGTGCACGGTATGCACTAATCATACCATAGTCTTAGAAATCATTTTGGACGTACCGGTGGTACTCCTAGGTGCCAAGGCTCTAGTAGATGCTTACTTCGGACCATCTGGAGATAGTGTTAATCTTGATGCAAGATAGATGCATGGTTTGCGTTGAACGTACCGTAGGCTCTGAAATCATTTTGGACGCACCCGATGAGATTCCTAGGTGGCGTGGGCCATGTGGAATCTCGTTTCGGTCTGTTTAGATATAGTGTTAGTGTTGGGGCAAGATAGGTGCGCGGTTTGCACCAAACATACCAGAGGCTCAGAAATCCTTTTGGACGCACCCGATGGAACTCCTAGGTGATGAGGCTCTAGTGGATGCTCACTTCAATCAGTTTGGAGACGGTGCTAATCTTGATGCAAGATTGGTGCACGGTTTGTGTCGAACGTACCACAAGCTCTGAAATTGTTTTGGACACACCCGATGGAACTCCTAGGTGATGTGGGTCATGCTGAATCTCGTTTCGGTCCGTTTGTAGGCAGTGTTAGTGTCGGTGCAAGATAGGTGCACGGTTTGCGCCAAACTTTTCATATGCTGAGAAATCATTTTGGACACACCCGATGGTACTCCTAGGTGACGAGGCTATAATAGATGCTCACTTCAGTCTATTTGGAGATAGTGCTAATCTTAATGCAAGATAGGTGCACGGTTTGCGCCGAACGTACTATAGGCTCAGAAATCATTTTGGACGCACCCGATGGAACTCCTTGGTGACGTATGTCATGTGGAATCTCGTTTCAGTACATTTGGAAATAGTGTTAGTTTCGGTGCAACATAGGTGCATGGTTTGTGCCAAATGTACCATAGGCTCATAAATCATTTTGGACGCAGCCGGTGGTTGTACTAGGTCGTGAGTCTCAAGTGGAAGCTTGTTTCAGTCCATTTGGAAATAGTGCTAATCTTGATGCATAATAGTTGCTCAGTTTGCGCCGAACATACCATAGGTTCAGAAATCATTTTTGACGCACCCCATGGTACTCGAGGTCATGAGGCTCAAGTGGAAGGTTGTTGCGGTCCATTTGGAGGTAGTGCTAATTTTGACACAAGATAGTTGCTCGGTTTGCGCCGACCGTACCATAGGCTCACAATTCGTGTCAGTGCAAGATAGTTGCACGGTTTGCGCCAAATGTACCATAGGCTCACAAATCATTTTGGGCGCACGAGATGGTACTCCTAGGTCACGAGGCTCAAGTGGAAGCCTATTTCGGTCCATTTGGAGATAGTGCTAATCTTGACACAAGATAGGTGCATGGCTCGCGCCGAATGTACCATAGGCTCAAAAATATTTTTGGACACTCTCGATGGTACTCCTAGGTGACGTGGGTCATGTTGAATCTCGTTTCGGTCTGTTTGAAGATAGTGTTATTGTCGGTGCAAGATAGGTGCACGGTTTGCGCCAAACATACCGTAGGCTCAGAAATTATTTTGGACGCAGTCGATGGTACTCCTAGGTGACATACCATAGGCTCTAGTGAATGCTCACTTCGGTCTGCTAGGAGATAGTGCTAATCTTGATGCAAGATAGGTGTACGGTTTGCATGGAACGTACCTCTAGCTCTAAAATGATTTTGGATGCACCGATGACACTCCTAGGTGAAGTCGGTCATGTGGAATCTTGTTTTGGTCCATTTGGAGACAGTGTTCGTGTCGTTGTAAGATAGGTGCATGGTTTGTGCTAAACGTACTATAGTCTCGGAAATCATTTTGTACATACCCGATGGTACTCCTTGGTGACGAGGCTCTAGTGGATGCTCACTTCGGTCTCTTCGGAGATATTGCTAATTTTGATGCAAGATAGGTGCATGGTTTGCACCGAACGTACCATAGGCTCTGAAATCATTTTGGATGCACCCAATGGAACTCCTAGGTGACGTGGGTCATGCGGAATCTCATTTTGGTCTGTTTAGAGACAGTGTTAGTGTTGGGGCAAGATAAGGTTTGTGCCAAACGTACCATAGGCTCAGAAACTTTGGAACATAGCCGATGGTACTCCAAGGTGATGAGGCTCTAGTGGATCCTCACTTCGGTCAATTTGGAGATGGTGCAAATCTTAATGCAAGATAGGTGCATGGTTTGCGCCGAACGTACCATAAGCTCTGCAATTGTTTTGGACGCACCGGATGGTACTCCTAGGTGACGTGGGTCATGTGGAATCTAGTTTTGGTCTCTTTGGAAACAGAGTTTGTGTTGGTGCAAGATAGATGCACAATTTGTGCCAAGCATATCATAGGCTCAGAAATCATTTTGAATGCACCCGATGGTACTCCTAGGTCACAAGGCTCAAGTGGCAGGTCTTTTCGGTCCATTTAGAGATAGTGCTAATCTTGACACAACATAGTGGCTTAGTTTGCGCGATCATACCATAGGCTCAAAAATCATTTTACACGCACTTGATGGAACACCTAGGTGACGTGGCTCATTTGGAATCTCGTTTTGGTCCTTTTGGAGGCAGTGTTAGTGTTAGTGCAAGATAGGTGCATAGTTTGCGCCAAACGTACCATATGCTGAGAAATCATTTTGGATGCACCCGATGGTACCCTAGGTGACGAGGCTGTAGTAGATGCTCACTTTGGTCTGTTTGGAGATAGTGCTAATCTTGATGCAAGATAGGTGCACGGTTTGCGCCGAACATTCCATAGGCTTGGAAATCGTTTTGGATACACCCGATGGAACTCCTAGATGACCATGATCATGTGGAATCTCATTTTAGTCTATTTGGAGACAGTGTTAGTGTTGGTGCAAGATAGGTGCACGGTTTACGCCAAACGTACCATTGTCTTACAAATCATTTTGGACACACCCAATGAAACTCCTAGGTGACTTAGGTCATGTGGAATCTCGTTTTGGTCCATTTGGAAACTTTGTTGGTGTCGATGCAAGATAGGTGCATGGTTTGCTCCAAATGTACCATAGGCTCAGAAATCATTTTGCAGGCATCCGGTGGTGCTCCTAGGTCACGAGGCTCAAGTAGAATCTCATTTCGGTACATTTCGAGATAGTGTGAATCTTGACGCAAGATAGTTGCTTGGTTTGCGCCGATCGTACCATAGGCTCAGAAATCATTTTAGACGTACCCGATGGAACTCTAATGTGACGTGGGTCGTGTGAAATCTCATTTTGGTCCGTTTAGAGACAGTGTTAGTGTCGGTGCAAGATAGGTGCACGGTTTGCACCAAATGTACCATAGGCTTAGAAATCGTATTGGACGCACCTGATGGTACTTAAGGATGGCAACGAGTCGGGTTCGGATCGGGTGGAGTCTTCATGCACCCAAAACCAAAACCTGTTGTCGAAACCGGAACCCAAACCGAACACCAATTCGGGTGGAAATCCATCACCAAAATGAAACTTGCGGATACCCGAAACCCGAACGAATACCCGAAACCCGAAGAGACACCCAAAACGCGCGGATAAATATACACATATTCGCATGTATAAATAAGAGGCAACAAATAACAAATATTTTCATGAGTCAATTTTGAATAGATTTAATAATCTAAGTAAACAAGTTATTTTTAGCATATTATAAAACACATGAGTTTTAATTCCAAATGATTTATTTCGAATATCCATTGGATATCCACGGGTGGAAAACCAAACCCGATACCAAACCCGAAACCGAACCCAAAACCATGGGTGAGAAATCATCCCCAAACCCGAACCCGCAGGACCCAAAACCGGCAGATATCCACCCTAAACCCGATCTGCTACCATCCTTAATTGTACTCCTTGGTGACAAGGCTCAAGTGGAAGCTCATTTCATTCCGTTTGGAGATAGTGCTAATCTTGACGGAATATAGTTGCTCGGTTTACGCCGATCATACCATAGGCACGGAAATCGTTTTGAACGCAACCGATGGAACTCCTAGGTGACATGGGTCATGTGGAATCTCGTTTTAGCCTGTTTGGAGGAAGTGTTAGTGTCAGTGGAAGAAAGGTGCACGGTTCACTCTAAACATACCAAATGCTCAAAAATTATTTTGGATGCACCCGATGGTACTCCTAGGTGACTAGGTTCTAATAGATGCTCACATCGGTCTGTTTGGAGATAGCTCTAATCTTGATGAAAGATAGGTGTACGGTTTACGCCAAACATACCATAGGCACATAAATCATTTTGGACATACCCGATGGTACTACTAGGTCACGAGGCTCAAGTGGAAGCTCCTTTTGGTCCGTTTGGAGATAGTGCTAATCTTGATGCAAGATAGTTGCTCAGTTTGTGCCAAAGTACCATAGGTTCAAAAATCATTTTGGACACACCCAAGGGGACTCCTAGGTGATGTTTGGCCATGTGGAATCTCATTTCGGTCTGTTTGGAGATAGTGTTAGTGTTGGTGCAAGATAGGCGCACGGTTTGCGCCAAATATACCAATGGCTTAGAAATCATTTTGAACGCTCCCGATGGTACTCCTTAGAGACGAGGCTCAAGTGGATGCCAGTTTCGGTCCACTAGAGATAGTGCTAATGTTGACGCAAGATAGTTGGTCAGTTTGCGTCGATCATACTATAGGCTTGGAAATCATTTTGGACACACCCGATGGAACTTCTAGGTGATGTGGGTGATGTAGAATCTAGTTTTGGTCTGTTTGGAGATAGTGTTAGCGTCGGCAAAAGATAGGTGCACGGTTTGTGCCAAAGGCACTATTGCCTTAGAAATCGTTTTGGATGAACCCGATGGTACTACTAGGTGACAAGGCTTAAGCGGAAGCTAGTTTTGGTCCATTTGGAGATAGTGCTAACCTTGACGCAAGATAGTTTCTCGTTTTGTGCTGATCATACCACAGGCTTTGAAATCATTTTGGACACACCCGATGGAACTCCTAGGTGACGTAGGTCATGTGGAATCTAGTTTTATTCTATTTGGTAACTATGTTAGTGTTGATGCAAGATAGGTGCATGGTTTGCGCCAAACATACCATAGGTTCAGAAATCATTTTAGAAGCACCCGATAGTACTCCTCGGTCACGAGGCTCAAGTGGAAGCTCATTTTGGTCCTTTTGGATATAGTGCTAATCTTGATGCAAGATAGTTGCTCAGTTTGCGCTGATCGTACCATAGGCTTGGAAAATCATTTTGGACGCACCCGATGGAACTTCTAGGTGACATGGGTCATGTTGAATCTCGTTTCGCTTCATTTGGAGACAAGGTTAGTGTCGGGGCAAGATAGGTGCATGGTATGCGCCAAACATACCATTGGCTCAGAAATCCTTTTGGACACACCCGATGGTACTCCAAGGTGATGAGGCTCTAGTGGATGCTTACTTTGGTTCATTCAAAAATAGTGCTAATCTTGATGTAAGATAGGTACACGGTTTGCGACGAATGTACCACAGGCTTTGAAATCATTTTAGACGCACCCGGTGGAACTCCAAGTGACATGGGTCATCTGGAATCTTGTTTCGGTCCGTTTGGAGACAGTGTTATTGTCTGTGCAAGATAGGTGCACCTTTGTGCCAAATACAGCATAGTCTCGAAAATCATTTGGACACACCTGATGGTCCCACTAGGTCACGAGGCTCAAGTGGAAGCTTGTTTCGGTCTGTTTGGAGATCGTGCTAATCTTGATGCAAGATAGTTGCTTGGTTTGCGCCAAACATACCATAGGTTTGAAAATCATTTTGGACGCATCTGATGGCACTCCTAGGTCACGAGGCTCAAGTTGAAGGTTGTGTCGGTCCATTTGGAGGTAGTGCTAATCTTGACGCAAGATAGTTGCTCGATTAGTGCCGAATGTACCAAAGGTTCAAAAATTGTTTTGGATGCACCCAATGGAACTCCTAGGTGACGTTGGTCGTGTGGAATCTCGTTTCTTTCTACTTAGAGTCGTGTTAGTGTCGGTGCAAGATAGGTGCACAATTTGCGCTAAACGTACCACAAGTTCAAAATTTGTTTTGGACGCACCCGATGGTACTCCTTGGTGATGTGGGTCATGTGAAATCTCTTTTCGGTCATGTGACGTTTGCGCCAAATGTACCATAGGCTCACAAATCGTTTTGGATGCACAAGATGGTACTCCTAGGTGACAAGGCTCAAGTGGGGGCCCATTTCAGTCCGTTTGGAGATAGTGCTAATCTTGACACAAGATAGGTGCACGGTTCGCGTCGAGCATACCATAAGCTTAGAAATCATTTTGGACACACGTGATGCTACTCCTAGGTGACGTGGGTCATGTGAAATCTTGTTTCGGTCTTTTTAGAGACAGTGTTAGTGTCGGTGCAAGATAGGTGCACTGTTTGTGCCAAATGTACCATAGGCTCAGAAATCCTTTTAGACGCACCCGATGGTACTCCTAGGTCACGAGGCTCTAGTGGATCCTTATTTCGGTCCGCTTGGAGAAAGTGCTAATCTTGATGCAAGATAGGTGCACGGTTTGCGTCGAACGTACAACTAGCTCTAAAATCATTTTGGATGCACCTGATGACACTCCTAGGCGATGTCGGTCATGTGAAATCTCATTTTAGTCTATTTGGACATAGTGTTAGGGTTAGTGTAAGATAGGTGCACGGTTTGCACCAAACATACCCTAGACTAAGAAATCATTTTGGATGTACCCGATGGTATCCCAAGGTGATGAGGCTCTAGCGGATGCTCACTTCAGTCTAATTTGAGATAGTGCCAATCATGATGCAGGATAGGTGCACGGTTTGCACCGAATGTACCATAGCCCTGAAATCATTTTGGAGGCAACCAATGGAACACCTAGGAGACGTGGGTCTTGTGGAATCTCGTTTCGGTCTGTTTAGAGATAGTGTTAGTGTTAGGGCAAGATAGGTGCACGGCTTGTGCCAAACGTACCATAGGCTCAGAAATCCATTTGGTACCCAATGGTACTCCTTGGTGATGAGGCTCTAGTGGATGCTCACTTCGGTCAGTTTGGCGATGGTGCTAATCTTGATGCAAGATAGATGCACGGTTTGCGTCGAACATACCATAGGCTCTATAATTGTTTTTGGACACACCCGAGAGAACTCCTATGTGACATGGGTCATGTGGAATCTCTTTTTGGTCCCTTTAGAAACGGTGTTAGTGTCAGTGCAAGATAGATGCACGGTTTGCACCAAATATACCATAGGCTCTGAAATTATTTTGGATGCACCTGATGGTACTTCTAGGTCACGAGGCTCAAGTGGAAGCTCGTTTCAGACCACTTGGAGATAGCGCTTGGTTTGCGCTGATCATACTCGAAAATCATTTTAGACGCTCCCGATAGAACTCCTAGGTGACGTGGGTCATGTGGAATCTCATTTTGGTCCTTTAGAGACAGTGTTAGTGTTGGTGCAAGATAGGTGCACAGTTTGTGCCAAACGTACCATATGCTCAGAAATCATTTTTGGACGCACCCAATGGTACTCCTGGGTGACTAGGCTATAGTAGATGGTCACATCAGTCTGTTTTGGAGATAGTGCTAATCTTGTGCAAGATAGGTGCACGGTTTGCACCGAACGTACCATGGGCTCATAAATCATTTTGGATGCACCCGATGGTACTCCTAGGTGAGAGACTCAAGTGGAAGCTCATTTTGATCCAATTGGAGATAGTGCTAATCTTGATGCAAGATAGTTGCTCGGTTTGCGCTGAACGTACCATATGCTCAGAAATTATTTTGGACACACCCGATGGAAGTCATAGGTGACATGGGTCATGGAATCTTGTTTCAGTTTGTTTGAGGAGTGTTAGTGTCGGTGCAAGATAGATGCACAGTTTGCGCCAAACGTACCATTGTCTTAGAAATTATTTTGGATGCACCCGATGGAACTCCTAGGTGATGTGGGTCTTGTGGAATCTCGTTTCGGTCCGTTTGTAAATATTGTTAGTGTCGGTGAAGATAGTGCACAGTTTGCGCCAAACATACCATAGGTTCCGAAATCATTTTAGTTGCACCCGATGGAACTCCCAGGTCACGTGGCTCAAGTGGAAGCTCGTTTCGGTCCATTTAGAGATAGTGCTAATCTTGATGCAATATAGTTGCTCAGTTTGCGCCGATCATAGCATAGGCTCAGAAATCATTTTGGACGCACCCGATGGAACTCCTAGGTGACATGGGTTTTGTGGAGTCTCATTTCGGTCCG
This sequence comes from Saccharum officinarum, assembly GCA_020631735.1. Taxonomy (NCBI): domain Eukaryota; kingdom Viridiplantae; phylum Streptophyta; class Magnoliopsida; order Poales; family Poaceae; genus Saccharum; species Saccharum officinarum. The sequence goes on along the minus strand of CM036176.1, from coordinate 37,873,104 downwards.
TTTGGAGATAGTGTTATTGTCGGTCCAAATGCTTCATGGTGCGGCATCAATTCATCAAATGCTTCAATGATAAGCCTCATATAGAATGGTTGCACCTTTGGTATAGAAGTGGTTGGCATGGTCATCTTTGAGCCAATGATGTCCTCATCAGATAGGTGTATGGTTTGCTTCAAGTATATCATAGGCTCAGAAATCGTGTTGGACACACCCAATGGTACTCCTAGGTGATGAGGCCCAATTAGAAGCTCATTTCGGTCCATTTGGAAACAGTGTTAGTGTTGGGGCAAGATAGGTGCATGGTTTGCGCCAAACGTACCATCGGCTTAGAAATCCTTTTGAACGCACCCAATGGAACTCTTAGGTGATGAGGCTCTAGTGGATGCCCACTTGGGCCCGTTTGGAGATTGTGGTAATTTTGATGCAAGGTAGGTGCATGGTTTTTGCCAAACATACACAGGCTCTGAACTCATTTTTGATGCACCCGATGGAACTCCTTGGTGACGTTGGTAATGTGAAATCTCATTTTGGTCTGTTTGGAGACAGTGTTACTATCTTTGCAATATAGTTGCATGGTTTGCGCCAAAGGTACCATAGCCTTAGAAATCTTTTTGGATGCACCCAATGGTACTCCTAGGTGACGAGGCTCAAGTGAAAGCTCATTTCGGTCCGTTTGGAGATAGTGCTCAAATTGACACAAGACAGTTGCTCGGTTCGCGCCAATGGTACCATAGGATCAGAAATTATTTTTGACGCACCCGATGGAACTCCTAGGTGACGTGGGTCAGGTGGAATCTCATTTTGGTGTGTTTAGAGACAGTTTTGGTGTCATTGCAAGATAGGTGTCCGGTTTGCGCCAAACGTACCATAGGCTCCTTTTGGACGCACCCAATGTACTCTTAGGTGACGAGTCTCTAGTGGATGCTCACTTGGGTCCGTTTGGAGATTGTGCTAATCTTGATGCAAGGTAGGTGCACGGCATTTGCCGAAACATACTATAGGCTCTGAAGTCATTTTGGACGCATCCGATGGAACACCTACGTGACATGGGTCATGTGGAATCTCGTTTCAGTCCGTTTGGAGACAGTGTTAGTATCGGTGCAAGATTGGTGCACATTTGCGCCAAACGTACCATAGGCTCAGAAATCTTGTTGGACGCACACGATGGTACTCCAAGGTGACAACGCTCTAGTGGATGCTCACTTCGTTCTGTTTAGAGATTGTGCTAATCCTGATGCAAGATAGTTGCACGGTTTGTGCTGAATGTACCAATGGCTCTAAAATCGTTTTGAATGCACCCGATGGAACTCCTTTGTGATGTCGATCATGTGGAATCTTGGTTTGGTCTGTTTGGAGACAGTATTAGTGTCGGTGCAATATAGGTGCACGGTTTGCGCCAATGGTACCATTGGCTGAGAAATCTTTTTGGACGCACTCGATGGTACTCCTAGGTGACGAGGCTCAAGTGGAAGCTTATTTCGGTCCGTTTGGAGATAATGCTAATCTTGATGCAAAATAGTTGCTCAGTTTGTGTCGATCGTACCATAGGCTCAGAAATCATTTTAGACGCACCCGATGGAACTCCTTGGTGACGTGGTCAGGTGGAATCTTGTTTTGGTCCATTTCGAGACCGTGTTAGTGTCGGTGCAAGGTAGGTGCACTGCTTGTGTCAAATGTACCATAGGATTAGAAATCCTTTTGGACGCAACTGATGGTACTCTTAGGTGATGAGGCTCTAGTGGATGCTCACTTCGGTCTGTTTGGAGATAGTGCTAATCTTGATGCAAGGTATGTGCACAGTTTTCGCTGAATGTACCATAGGCTCTAAAATCATTTTGGATACACCCGATGGAACTCCTAGGTGACGTGGGTCATATGGAATCTCGTTTCGGTCTGTTTGGAGAGAGTGTTACTACCGGTGCAAGATAGGTGCTCGGTTTGCACCAAACGTACTATAGGCTTAGAAATCCTTTTAGACGCACCCGATGGTACTCCTGTGTGATGAGGCTCTAGTGGATGCTCACTTCGTTCTGTTTGGAGATAGTGGAAATCTTAATGCAAGATAGGTGCATGGTTTGTGCCGAACATACCATAGGTTCTAAAATCATTTTGGACGCACCGGATGGAACTCCTTGGTGATGTCGGTCATGTGGAATCTCGTTTCGATGTGTTTTGAGACAGCATTAGTTTCGGTGTAAGACAGGTGCACGGTTTGCGCCAAATGTACCATAGGATCATAAATTCTTTTGGACACACCTGATGTACTGTCGGGTCACCAGGCTCTAGTGGATGCTCACTTCGTTCTGTTTGGAGAGTGCTAATCCTAATGCAACATAGGAGCACGGATTGCGCAGAATGTATCATTAGCCCGGAAATCATTTTGGATGCACCCAATGGAACTCCTAGGTGACGTCAGTCATGTGGAATCTCGTTTTAGTCCGTTTGGACACAGTGTTAGTGTTGGTGCAATATTGGTGCATGGTTTTCGCCGAACGTACCACTGGCTCTAAAATCATTTTAGACGTGGCGTCTCATTTTGGTCTATTTGAAGACAGTGTTTGTGTCGGTGCAATATAGGTGCTCAGTTTACACCAAAGGTACCATAAGCTCTGAAAATCATTTTGGACACACCCAATGGAACTCCTTGGTGATGTCAGTCATGTGGAATCTCATTTCAGTCTATTTTAGGACAGTGTTTAGTATCGGTGTAAGATGGGCGCATGGTTTGCACCAAACATGCCACGGGTTCACAAATTGTTTTGGACACACCTGATAGTACTCCTAGGTGATGAGGCTCAAGTGGAAGCTCGTTTTGGTCTATTTGGAGATAGTGCTAATCTTGATGCAAGAAGGGTGAACGGTTTACACCAAAAATTCCATATGCTCGAAAATCATTTTGGACACACACGATGGAACTCCTAGGTGATGTGGGTCAAGTGAAATCTTGTTTCGATTCATTTGGAGACAGTGTTAGTGTCAGGGCAAGATAGGTGTGTGGTTTGTGCCAAATGTAACATAGGCTTAGAAATCCTTTTGGACGCACCGAATGGTACTCTTAGGTGATGAGGCTCTAGTGGATGCTCACTTTGGTCTGTTTGGAGATAGTGCTAATTTTGACGCAAAGCAGGTGCACGGTATACGCCGAACATACCACAGGCTTTAAAATCATTTTAGACGCACCCGATAGAACTCCAAGGTGACGTGGGTCGTGTGAAATCTCGTTATAGTCTATTTGGAGATAGTGTTTGTGTCAGTGCAAGATAGGTGTAAGGTTTGCGCCAAATGCACCATCGGCTCAGAAATCCTTTTGGACGCACCCAATGGAACTCCTAGGAGACAAGGCTCAAGTGGAAGCTCGTTTCGTTCCATTTGGAGATAGTGCTAATCTTGACACAAGATAATTGCTCAGTTTGTGCCGATTGTATCATAGGCTTAGAAATCATTTTGGACACACTCGATGGAACTCCTAGGCGACGCGGGTCAGGTGGAATCTCATTGTGGTCCATTTGGAGACAGTGTTAGTGTCAGTGCAAGATAGGTGCACGGTTTGCGCCAAACGTAGCATAGGCTCAGAAATCCTTTTGTACGCACCCGATGGTACTCTTTGGTGACGAGGCCCTAGTGCATGCTGACTTCGGTCTATTTGGAGATAGTGCTAATCTTGATGCAAGGTAGGTGCACAGTTTTCACCAAACGTACCATAGTCTTTGAAATCATTTTGGACGCACCCGATAGAACTCCTAGGTGATGTGGGTCATGTGAAATCTCGTTTCGGTCCGATTGGAGACAGTGTTAGTATCGGTGCAAGATAGGTGCACGGTTTGCGCCAAACGTACCATAGGCTCAGAAATCCTTTTGGACGCACTCGATATTACTTCTAGGTGATGAGGCTCCAGTGGATGCTCACTTCGTTCCATTTGGAGATAGTGCTAAACTTGATGTGATATAGGTGCATGGTTTGCACCGAATGTATCATAGGTTCTAAAATCATTTTGGACGCACCGGATGGAACTCCTTGGTGACTTCGGTCATGTGGAATCTCGTTTTGATCTGTTTCGAGATAGCGTTAGTGTCTGTGTAAGACTAGTGCACGGTTTGCGCCAAATGTACCATAGGCTCATAAATCCTTTTGGACGTACCTGATGGTACTCTTGGTTGACGAGGCTCTAGTGGATGCTCACTTTGGTCTATTTGGAGAGTGCTAATCTTGATGCAAGATAGGTGCATGGTTTGTGCAGAATGTACCACTAGCTCTGAAATCATTTTGGATGCAACCAATGGAACTCCTAGGTGACGTCGGGCACGTGGCATCTCGTTTTGGTCTATTTGGAGATAGTGTTTGTGTAAGTGCAATATGGGTGCACAGTTTACGACAAAGGTACCATTGGCTCATAAATCGTTTTGGATGCACCCGATGGTACTATTAGGTGACGAGGCTCAAGTGGAAGCTCGTTTTAGTCCGTTTGGAGATAGTGCTGCTCTTGACGCAAGATAATTGCACGATTTGCGCTGAACGTACCATAGGATCGAAAAATCATTTTGGATGCACTCGATGAAGCTCCTAGGTGACGTGGGTCATGTGGAATCTTGTCTTGGTCTATTTGGAGATAGTGTTAGTGCTGATGCAGGAAAGGTGCACGGTTTGTGCCAAACGTACCATAGGCTCATAAATCCTTTTGGACGCACCCAATGGTGCTCCTAGGTGACGAGGCTCTAGTGGATGCTCACTTTGTTTCGTTCAGAGATAGTGCTAATCTTGACACAAGTTAGGTGCACGGTTTTCGCCGAACGTACCATAGGCTCCGAATCACTTTGGACGCACCCGGTGGAACTCCTAGGTGATGTGGGTCATGTAGAATCTCGTTTTGGTCCGTTTGGAGATAGTGCTAATATCAGTGTAACATGGGTGTTTAGTTTGCGCCAAATATACCATAGGCTTAGAAATCCTTTTGGACGCACCCGATGGTACTCCTAGGTGACGAGGCTCTAGTGGATGCTCACTTCATTACGTTTGGAGATAGTGCTAATCTTGATGCAAGATAGGTGCTTGGTTTACGCCGAACGTACCATAGGCTCTAAAATCATTTTGGACGCACCCAAAGGAACTCCTTAGTGACGTCGATCATGTGGAATCTCGTTTCGATCTATTTTGGGACAGTGTTAGTGCCACAAATAGTTTTAGACGCACCCGATGGTACTCCTAGGTGATATGGCTCAAGTGGAAGCTCGTTTTGGTCCATTGGAGATAGTGGTAATCTTGACACAAGAAGGGTGCACGGTTTGCACCGAATGTACCATATGCTTGGAAATCGTTTGGGACGCACACGATGGAACTCCTAGGCGACATGGGTCAGGTGGAATCTCGTTTTAGTCTGTTTGGAGACAGTGTTGGTGTCGGGTAAGATAGGTGCACGGTTTGTGCCAAACGTACCATAGGCTCAAAAATCCTTTTGGGCGCACCCAATGGTACTCTTAGGTGACGAGGCTCTAGTGGTTGCTCACTTTGGTCTGTTTTGAGATAATGCTAATCTTGATGCAAGGCAGGTGCACGGTTTGCGCCAAACGTACCACAGGCTTTGAAATCATTTTGGATGCACCTGATGGAACTCCTAGATGACCTAGGTCATGTGAAATCTCGTTATAGTCTATTTGAAGATCATGTTTGTGTCAGTGGAAGATAGGTGTAAGGTTTGTGCCAAACGTACTACAGGCTCAAAAATCCTTTAGGACGCACCCAACGGTACTCCTAGGTGACAAGGCTCAAGTGGAAGCTCGTTTCAGTCCATTTGGAGATAGTGCTAATCTTGACGTAAGATAGTTGCTCGATTTGAGCCAATTGTACCATAGGCTCAGAAATCATTTTGGACGTACCCGATGGTGCTCCTAGGTGATGCGGGTCAGGTGGAATCTTGTTGTGGTCCATTTGGAGAGGGCGTTACTGTCGGTGCAAGATAGGTGCACAGTTTGCACCAAACGTTTCATAGGCTCAAAAATACTTTTGGACGCACTTGACGGTACTCCTAGGTGACAAGGTTCTTGTGGATGCTCACTTCGATCCATTTGGAGATAGTGCTAATCTTGATGCAAGGTAGGTGCACGGTTTTCACCGAACATACCATAGGCTCCGAAATCATTTTGGACGCACCCGGTGGAACTCCTAGGTGATGTGGGAGATAGTCTAATCTTGACGCAACATAGCTGCTCAGTTTGTGCCGATCGTGCCTTAGGCACGAAAACCGTTTTGGACGCACTTGACGGAACTCCTAGGTGACATAGGTCATGTGGAATCTTATTTCGGTCTATTTGGAGACAGTGTTAGTGTCGGTGCAAGATAGGAGCATGGTTTGCGCCAAACGTACCATATGCTGCAATATCATTTTGGATGCACCCGATGGTACACCTAGGGGACGAGGCTCTAGTAGATGCTCACTTCAGTCCATTTGGAGATTATGCTAATCTTAATGGGTGCACGGTTTGCACCAAATGTAACATTGGCTCAGAAATCATTTTGGACGCGCTCGATGGAACTCCTAGGTGACATGGGTCATGTGGAATCTTGTTTCGTTCTGTTTGAAAACAGTGTTAGTGTCGATGCAAGATAGGTGCACAGTTTGCGCCAAATGTACCATAGGCTCAGAAATCATTTTGGATGCACCCTATGGTACTCTAGGTCATAAGGCTCAAGTGGAAGCTCGTTTGGGTCCATTTGGAGATAGTGCTAATCTTGGCACAAGATAGTTGCTTGATTTGTGCCGATTGTACCTTAGGCACAGAAATTGTTTTGGACGCACCTGATGGAACTGCTAGGTGATGTGGGTCATGTGGAATCTCATTTTGGTCCGTTTGGAGATAGTGTTATTATCAGTGCAAGATGGGTGCACGGTTTGCGCCAAACGTACCATAGGCTCAAAAATCCTTTTGGATGCACCCGATGCTACTCCTAGGTGATGAGGCTCTAGTGGATGGTCACTTCATTCCTCTTGGAGATAGTGCTAATCTTGATGCAAGATAGGTGCTTGGTTTACGCCAAAAGTACCATAGGCTCCGAAATAGTTTTGGACGCACCCAATGGAACTCCTTGGTGACATTGGTCATATGGAATCTCGTCTCGGTCTATTTCAGGACAGTATTAGTGTCAGCATAAGATAGGGCACAGTTTTGCGCCAAACGTGCCATGGGTTCACATATTGTTTTGGACGCACCCGATGGTACTCCTAGGTGATGAGGCTCAAGTGGAATCTCGTTTTGGTCCGTTTAGAGATAGTGCTAATCTTGACGTAAGAAGGGTGCACGGTTTGCACCGAACATACCATTTGCTCAGAAATCATTTTGGACGCACACGATGGAACTCCTCGGTGATGTGGGTCAGGTGGAATCTCGTTTTGGTCCATTTGGAGATAGTGTTAGTATCGGGGCGAGATAGGTGCACAGTTTGTGTCAAACGTACCATAGGCTCGGAAATCCTTTTGGATGCACCCAATGGTACTCCTAGCTGACGATGCTCTAGTGGATGCTAACTTCATTCCAATTGGAGATAGTGCTAACCTTTATGCAAATAGGTGCACAGTTTGCACCGAATGTACCACTGGCTCTGAAATCGTTTTGGATGCACCCGATGGAACTCCATGGTGATGTCGGTCATGTGGAATCTCATTTTTGACTGTTTGGTGGCAGTGTTAGTGTTGGAGCAATATAGTTGCTCGGTTTGCGCCGATCGTACCATAGGCTCAGAAATACTTTTGGACGCACCAGATGGTACTCTTAGGTGATGAGGCTCTAGTGGATGCTCACTTCAGTCCATTTGGAGATAGTGCTAATCTTGATGCAAGTTAGGTGCACAGTTTTCGCTGAACGTACCATAGGCTCCGAAATCATTTTGGACGCACCCTGTGGAACTCCTAGGTGATGTGGGTCATGTGGAATCTCGTTTTCGTTTATTTGGAGACAGTGTTAGTATCGGTGCAAGATGGGTGCACTGTTTGCGCCAAATGTACCATAAGCTCAGAAATCCTTTTAGACACACTGGATGGTACTCCTAGGTGACGAGGCTCTAATGGATGCTCACTTCATTCTATTTGAGATAGTGCTAATTTTGATGCAAGATAGGTGCATTTTTTGCGCCGAGTGTACTATAGGTTCTAAAATTGTTTTGGACGCACCGGATGGAACAACTTGGTGGCGTCGGTCACATGGAATCTTGTTTCGATCTGTTTCGAGATAGCATTATTGTCTATATAAGATAGGTGCACGGTTTGCGCCAAACGTACCATAGGCTCAGAAATCCTTTTGGATGCACCCGATGGTACTCTTTGGTGATGAGCCTCTAGTGGATGCTCACTTTGGTCTGTTTGGAAATAGTGCTAATCTTGATGCAAGGCAGGTGCACGGTTTGCGTCGAACATACCACATGCTTTAAAATCATTATGGACACAGCTGATGGAACTCCTAGGTGACATGGGTCATGTAGAATCTCATTACAGTCTATTTGGAGATCGTGTTTGTGTCGATGCAAGATAGTTACAAGGTTTGCACCAAACGTACCATAGGCTCAGAAATCCTTTTGGACACACCCAATGGTACTCCTAGGTGACAAGACTCAATTGGAAGCTCGTTTCGGTCCGTTTGGAGATAGTGCTAATCTTGACGCAAGAAAGTTGCTCGGTTTGTGCCGATCATACCATAGGCTCAGAAATCATTTTGGACGCACCCGATGGATCTCCTAAGTGATGTGGGTCAGGTGGAATCTTGTTGTGGTCCGTTTGGAGATAGTGTTTGTGTCAGTGCAGGATAGGTGCACGGTTTTCGCCAAACAAACCATAGGCTCGAAAATCCTTTTGGACGCACCTGACGGTGCTCTTAGGTGATGAGGCTGTAGTGGATACTCACTTCGGTCCATTTGGAGATAGTGTTAATCTTGATACAAGGTAGGTGCACGGTTTTCACCGAATGTACCACTAGCTCTGAAATCATATTGGATACAACCGATAGAACTCCTAGGTGACGTCAGTCATGTGGAATCTCGTTTTGGTCCGTTTAGAGATAATGTTAGTGTCGATGCAATATAGGTGCATGGTTTGCGCCAAAGGTAGCATAGGCTTAAAAATCCTTTTGGACACACCCGATGGTACTCCTAGGTGACGAGGCTCTAGTGGATGCTTACTTCGGTCCATTTAGATATAGTGCTAATTTTGATGCAAGGTAGGTGTACGATTTGCGCCGAACGTACCACAGGCTCTAAAATAGTTTTGGACGCACTCGATGGAACTCCTAGGTGACGTAGGTCATATGGAATCTTGTTGCATTCTATTTGGAGACAGTGTTAGTGTCGGTGCAAGATAGGTGCAAAATTTGCGCCAGACATACCATCAGCTTAGAAATCCTTTTGGACACGCCAGATGGTACTCCTAGATGACGAGGCTCTAGTGGATGCTTAGTTTGGTCTGTTTGGAGATGGTGCTCATCTTGATGTAAGATATGTGCACGGTTTGCGCTAAATGTAACTTAGCCCTAGAAATACTTTTGGACGCACTGCATGGTACTCCTTGGTGATGAGGCTCTAGTGAATGCTCACATCGGTCCGTTTGGAGATAGTGCTAATTTTGATGCAAGGTAGGTGCACGATTTGCGCTGAACGTTCCACAGGTACTAAAATCATTTTGGGCGCACCCGTTGGAACTCCTAGGTGACGTGGTTCATTTGGAATCTCGTTACAGTTTATTTGGAGATAGTGTTAGTGTCGGTACAAGATAGGTGCACGGTTTGCGCTAAAACATAGGCTCATAAATCCTTTTGGATGCACCCTATGGTACTCATAGGTGATGAGGCTCTCATGGATGCTCACTTCAATCCTGTTTGGAGATGGTGTTCATCTTGAGGCATGATATTTGCACGGTTGGCACTGAATGTACCATAGGCTCTTAAATCATTTTGGATGCACCCGATGGAACTCCTAAGTGACGTGGGTCATGTGGAATCTCGTTTCATTCTATTCAAAGACAGTGTTAGTGTCGATACAAGATACGTGCACGGATTGCGCCAAATGTACCATTAGCTCATAAATCATTTTGGACGCACTTGATGGTTCTCCTAGGTGACGAGGGTCAAGTGGAAGCTTGTTTCTATCCGTTTGGAGATAGTGCTAATCTTGACACATGATAGGTGCACGGTTTGCGCCGAACGTACCATTGGCTCAGAAATCATTTTGGACACACCCGATGGTACTCCTAGGTGACGTGGGTTATATGGAATCTTGTTTCAGTCTATTGGGAGACAGTGTTAGTGTCGGTGCAAGATAGGTGCACGGTTTTGTGCTGAATGTACCATTGGATGTGAAATAGTTTTGGATGCACCCGATGGAACTCCTAGGTGACGTGGGTCATTGTTGACAGTGGATAAGTGTCATTTTTAATCGTCAACATAGCATGAAAAAAGGACCTAAATATAAATATCATCTATGTATAGGGGTTACACTAACATAATTCCATGAGTTTTGGTGAATACCTATTTCTACAAGGGGTTATCAGGAAGTGACCAAAGAAGGCTCATACGTAAGATTTACATAGAGAGAAGGACCTCACGCACAAGAATACTGTAGAAGGCTCCAGAAGACACTAGACCAGACTAGAGGCCGGTTGGCCACATAGGCAGGGCTCCCGCCCTGTCCATGTGGGCGCCCGCCCACCTACGTGGACCAATCAGGTCTAGTCTTAAGCAAGGCCCCTGGCTATGGTGCTTCCTAGAATGTTATATAAGCAAGGCCGGTTTGATCAAGGTCGGTTTGATCCGACGGCTATGGTGCTTCCTAGAATGTTATATAAGCAAGGCCCCTGGCCCTTGGAGGAGGCATCCCTTAAACCCTAATTCATTTTCTCCAGTTGGGATCAGCTGAGAGGGGTCCCTCGAATGGATCTCCTCTCCATAGCTAGCCATCAAGATAAGATTAGTCCTCATTAGGATCTAGTCTTAGCAAAATAGAGAGATAGAGAGCGAGGGAAGAGTTAGAGGTGGTGCCGGCATGTCGGTTTTCCCTCTCTAGCTTGTACTTCGACGGATTCAGGCTTCTCCGAGTCTGCATCTAGGGTACTTCTAGTAATTGATCTTTATTCAAGTATTTATCTTACTCTTTTGTTCATTGGTTCACAGTTCTTATGATTGCTCTAGTTCTTGTTAGCACTGAGTAGTAATTGTTAGCATAAGCGTGGTGCTTAGGCTGTCAGTTACATGTGTTTGCGCCCTATTCTCTAGTTGTGTGGTAGTTACAGGAGGTGACAGCCCTGTCCGCACCGAATTGAGTAGGTTCTTAAATTAGTAGGACCATAGTCACGTCGGTAGAGTTATCCTTAGTGGTGCTTTCCCGTCTAGCGGCGTCCCAAAGTTAACATTAGAAGGACATTTGAATCATAACCTTGCCTTGCATAGGATCATTACCATAGGAATCCTCTCTACCCATCATATCTTAAACCTTGATTGCTACCCTTGGATAAACTAGTTGTTTAGCGATCCACACATGTTTCCCTATAGATACGATATTTAAAATCCTCCGAGTGAAAGCTACAATGGTATCCGTGCGCTTGTGCATTTATCTGTGTGCGTTAAAAATACCAATAGTCATGTGGAATCTCGTTTTGGACTGTTAGTGTTAGTGTCGGGGCAATATATGTATGCGGTTTGCCCAAAGGCACCATAGGCTCAGAAATCATTTTGGACGCACCCGATGGTACTACTAGGTGATTAGGCTCAGGTGGAAGCTCGTTTCGGTCCGTTTGGAGATAGTGCTAATCTTGGCGCAACAAAGATGCTCGGTTTGCACCAATCATTCCATAGGCTGAAAAATCATTTTCGATGCACCTGACGAAACTCCTAGGTGACGTGGGTCAGGTGGAATCTTGCTTCGGTCCATTTAGAGATAGTGTCATTGTTGGGGCAAGATAGCTGCGCGGTTTGCGCCAAACGTATCATAGGCTCAGAAATCCTTTTGGATGCACGCGATGGTACTCCTAGGCGACGAGGCTCCAGTGGATGCTTACTTCGGTTCGTTTGGAGACAGTGCTAATCTAGATGCAAGGTAGGTGCACGGTTTGCGCTGAACATACCACAGGCTCTAAAATCGTTTTGGATGCACTTGATGGAACTGCGGGGTTACATGGGTCATGTGGAATCTCGTTTCGGTCTATTTGAAGATAGTGTTACTATCAGTGCAAGATAAGTGCACGGTTTGCGACAAACATACCTTAGGCACAAAAATCCTTTTGATGCACCCAATGGTACTCGCTTCGTTCTGTTTGGAGATAGTGCTAATCTTGATGCAAGATAGGTGGACGATTTGCGCCGAACGTACCACAGGCTCGAAAATTATTTTGGACGCACCCGATGGAACTCTGAGGTAACATGGGTCATGTGGAATCTTGTTTCGGTCTATTTCAAGACAGTGTTAGTGTTGATGCAAGATAGGTGCACGGTTTGCACCAAACATACCATAGGCTTAGAATTCCTTTTGGATGCACTCGATTGAACTCCTCGGTGACGTCGGGCATGTCGAATCTCATTTTGGTCTATTTGGAGACAGTGTCACTGCGGGGCAAGATAGGTGCATGGTTTGCACCAAATGTACCATAGACTCAAAAATCCTTTTGGACGCACCCAATTGTACTCCTAGTTGATGAGGCTCTAGTGGATTCTCACTTCGTTCTGTTTCGAGATACGAAGTAATCTTGATGCAAGGTTGGTGCACGGTTTGCGCCGAACGTATCACATGCTCTGAAATCATTTTGGACGCACTCAATGAAACTCCTAGGTGACGTGGATCATGTGGAATCTCGTTTCGGTCTGTTTGGACATAGTGTTAGTGCCGGTGCAAGGTAGGTGCACGATTTGTGCCAAACGTACCATGGGCTTAGAAATCCTTTTGGATGCACCCGATGGTACTCTTAGGTGACGAGGATCTAGTGGATGCTGACTTCGTTCCGTTTGGAGATAGTGCTAATCTTGATTCAAGGTAGGTGCACGGTTTTCACCGAACGTACCACAGGCTCTGAAATCATTTTGGACATACCTGATGGAACTCCTAAGTGACATCGATCATGTGGAATCTCGTTATAGTCTATTTGGAGATAGTGTTAGTGTCGGTGCAAGATAGGTGCAAGGTTTGCGCCAAATGTACCATAGGCTTAAAAATCCTTTTGAATGCACTCGATGGTACTCCTAGGTGACAAGGCTCTAGTGGATGCTCACTTCAGTCTATTTGGAGATAGTGCTCATCTTGATGCAAGATAGGTGCACGGTTTGCGCTAAACATAACTTAGGCTTAGAAATCCTTTTGGACGCAACAAATGGTACACCTTGGTGACGAGGCTCCAGTGCATGCACACTTCAGCCTATTTGAAGATAGTGCTCATCTTGATGCAAGATAGGTGCATGGTTTGGGCCAAATGTAACATAGCCCATAAATCCTTTCAGACGCAACTAATGGTACTCCTTAGTGATGAGGCTATAGTGGATGCTCACTCCATTCCATTTGGAGATAGTGCTAATCTTGATGCAGGATAGGTGCATCGTTTGCGCCGAACATACCACTGGCTCTGAAAACATTTTGGATGCACCCGATGGAACTCATAGGTGATGTTGGTCAAGTGGAATCACGTTTTGGTCCATTTGGAGATAGTGTTAGTGTTAGTGCAATATAGGTGCACGGTTTGCACCAATGGTACCATGGGCTCAGAAATCATTTTGGACACACCTGATGGTACTACTTGGTGATGAGGCTTAGGTGGAAGCTCATTTCAGTCCATTTGGAGATAATGCTAATCTTGACGTCGATCGTTCCATAGGCTCATAAATCATTTTGGATGCACCCGATAGAACTCCTAGGTGATTTGGTCAGGTGGAATATCGTTTTGGTCCATTTAGAGATAGTGTTATTATCAGGGCAAGATAGGTGCATGATTTGCACCAAACGTACTATAGGCTCAGAAATCCTTTTCGATGCACCTGATGGTATTCCTAGGTGACGGGGCTCTAGTGGATGCTCACTTCGGTCCATTTGGAGATAGTGCTAATCTTGATGCAACGTTGGTGCATGGTTTGCGCTGAGCGTACCACAGGCTCTGAAAATCATTTTGCACGCACTCGATGGTACTCCTAGGTGATGAGGCTCAAGTGGAAGCTCGTTTTCGGTCCATATGGAGATAGTGCTAATCTTCACGCAAGATCATGGTTTGTGCCGAACGTACCGTAGGCTCAGAAATTGTTTTCGATGCAGACAATGGAACTCCTAGGTGACATGGGTTGGTGGGATCTCATTTTGATCTTTCGGAGATAGTGTTAATGTCGGTGCAAGATAGGTGCACCATTTGCGCCCAACATACCATAGGCTCAGAAATCCTTTTGGAGGCACCCGATGGTACTCCTAGGTGACGTGGTGCTAGTGGATGCTCACTTCGGTCCGTTTGGAGATAATGCTAATCTTGATGCAAGGTAGGTGCACGGTTTGCACTGAACGTACCACAAGCTCTGAAATCATTTTGGACGCACCCGATGGAATTCCTTGGTGACGTGGGTCATGTGGAATCTTGTTACAGCCTATTTGGAGATAGTGTTAGTGTCGGTGCAAGGTAGGTGCAAGGTTTGCGCCAAACATACCATAAGCTCAGAAATCCTTTTAGATGCACCCGATGGTGCTCCTAGGTGATGAGGCTCTAGTGGATGCTCACTTCGGTGTGTTTGGAGATACTGCTCATCTTGATGCAAGATAGGTGCATAGCTTGCGCCAAACATAACTTAGGCTCAGAAATCATTTTGGACACACCCAATGGTACTCCTCGGTGACGAGGCTCTAGTGGATGCTCACATCGTTCCATTTGGAGATAGTGCTATACTTGATGCAAGATAGGTGCACGGTTTGCGCTGAAAGTACCACTGGCTCTGAAAATCATTTTGGATGCACCCGGTGGAACCCATAGGTGATGTCGATCATGTGGAACTGCATTTTGGTCTATTTGGGGACAATGTTAGTGTTTGTGTAATATAGGTGCACGACTTGCACTGAACGTACCTAGGCTCTGAATCTATTTTGGACGCACCCCATGGAACTCCTAGGTGACATGGGTCATGTGGAATCTCATTGCGGTCTGTTTGGAGATATTGTTAGTGTCGGTGCAAGATAGGTGCGTGGCTTGCGCCAAACATACCATAGGCTCACAATCATTTTTGGACGCACCCGATGATACTCCTACGCGACGAGGCTCAAGTGGAAGCTAGTTCGGTCCATATGGAGATAGTGCTAATCTTAATGCAAAATAGGTGCACGTTTATGCCGAATGTACCATAGGCTCTGAATTTATTTTGGACGCAATTGATGGTACTCCTTGGTGATGTGGGTCATGTGGAATCTCGTTTCGGTCTGTTTGGAGATAGTGTTAGTGTCGGTGCAACATAGGTGCACGGTTTGCGCCAAACGTATCTTAGGCACAATTTTTTTTTGACGCACCCAATGGTACTCCTAGGTGATGAGGCTCTAGTGGATGCTCACTTCTTTCCATTTGGAGATAGTGTTAATCTTGATGCAAGATAGGTGCACGGTTTGCGCCGAACGTACTACTGGCTCTAAAATCATTTTGGATGCACCTAATGGAACTCCTAGGTGACGTCGGTCATGTGGAATCTCATTTGGGTCCGTTCGGAGATAGTGTTAGTGTCGGCACAAGATAGGTGCATAGTTTGCGCCGAAGGTACCATAGGCTTAGAAATCAGTTTGGACGCACCTGATGGTACTACTAGGTGACGAGGATCTAGTGGAAGCTCGTATTGGTCCATTTGGAGATAGTGCTAAACTTGACGCAAGGTAGTTGCCCTAGGCTCAAAAATCATTTTGGACACACCCGTTGGTACTCCTAGGTGACGAGGCTCTAGTGGATGCTCACTTTGATCCATTTGGAGATTGTGTTAGTGTCGGTGCAAGATAGGTGCATGGTTTGCGCTAAACGTATCAAAGGCTTTGAATTCGTTTTGGACGCACCCGATGGAACTCCTAGGTAATGAGGCTCATGTGGAATCTCGTTTTGGTCTATTTAGAGATAGTGTTAGTGTCGGTGCAAAATAGGTGCATGGTATGCGCCGAACGTACCATAGGCTCATAGATCGTTTTGGACACACCCGATGGTACTCCTAGTTGACGAGGCTCATGAGGAAGCTCGTTTCAGTCCATTTGGAGATAGTACCAATCTTGACGCAAGATAGGTGCACGGTTTGCGCCAAATGTACCATAGGCTTAGAAATTCTTTTGGACGCACCCAGTGGTACTCCTAGGTGACGAGGCTCTAGTGGATGCAAACTTCGGTCCATTTGAGGATAGTGCTAATCTTAACGCATGATAGGTGCACGGTTTGCGCCGAACATACCATAGGCTCAGAAATCCTTTTGGACGCACCCGATGGTACTCCTAGGTGACGTGGGTCATGTGGAATCTCGTTTCAATTTGTTTGGAGACAGTGTTAGTGTCAGTGCAAGATAGATGCACGGTTTGTGCCAAATGTACCATAGGCTCAAAAATCCTTTTGGACGCACCTTACGGTACTCCTATGTGACGAGGCTCTAGCGGATGCTCACTTCGGTCTGTTTTGAGATAGTGCTCATCTTGATGCAAGATAGGTGCACGGTTTGCCCTGAACATACCGTAGGCTCTGAAATCATTTTGGATGCATCCGATGGAACTTCGAGGCAACATCGGTCATGTGGAATCTTGTTTCGATCTGTTTGGAGATAGTGTTAGTGTCGGTGCAAGAGAGGTACATTGTTTTGCCAAATGTAGCTTAGGCTTAAAAATCCTATTGGACGTTCCCAATGGTACTCCTAGATGATGATGCTCCATTGGATGCTCATTTCGTTCCATTTGGAGATAGTGCAAATCTTCATGCAAGATAGGTGCACGGTTTGCACCGAACGTACCACTGGCTCTGAAATCATTTTGGATGCACCCGATGGAACTCCTTCGTGATGTCAGTCATGTGGAATCTTGTTTTGGTCTGTTTGGAGACGGTGTTAGTGTCCATGCATGATAGGTGCCTAGTTTGCGCCAAACATAACATAGGCTCAGAAATCCTTTTGGATGCACCTGATGGTAAACCTATGTGACGAGGCTCTAGCGGATGCTCACTTTGGTCTGTTTGGAGATGGTGCTCATCTTGGTGCAAGGTAGGTGCACGGTTTGCGTCGAGCGTACCACAGGCTCTAAAATCGTTTGGACGCTCTAGGTGGAACTCCAAGATGATGTGGGTCATGTGGAATCTTATTCTAGTCTGTTCAGCGATAGTGCTATAGTCGGTGCATGATAGGTGCACCTTATGTGCCGAACATACCTGGGCTCACAAATCATTATGTACACACCCGATGATAGTCCTAGGTGATGAGGCTCAAGTGGAAGTTCGTTTCGATCTGTTTGGAGATAGTGCTAAAATTGATGCAAGATAGGTGCACGGTTTGTGCCGAACATACTATAGGCTCGAAAATCGTTTTGGATGCAGACAATGCAACTCCTAGGTGACGTGGGTCAGGTGGAATCTCGTTCCAATCTGTTGGCAGACAGTGTTAGTGTCAGTGCAAGATAGGTGCATGGTTTGCGCCAAACGTATCATAGGCTTAGAAATCCTTTTGGACGCACCCGATGGTACTTCTAGGTGATGAGACTCTAGTGGATGCTCCCTTCAGTCTATTTGGAAATAGTGCTAATCTTGACGCAAGGTAGGTGCATGGTTTGCGTCGAATGTACCATAGGCCTGGAAATCATTTTTGACCAAACTAATGGTACTCCTAGGTGACGTGGGTCATGTGGAATCTCGTTTTAGTCTGTTTGGAGATAGTGTTAGTGTCGGTGCAAGATAGGTGCACAGTTTGCGCCAAACGTACCTTAGGCTCATAAATGCATTTGGACGCACCCAATGGTACTCCTAGGTAACGAGGCTCAGTGGATGCTCACTTCATTCCATTTGGAGGTTGTGCTCATCTTAATGCAAGATAGGAGCACGATTTGCGCCAAACATACCACTGACTCTAAAATCATTTTGGATGCACCTGATAGAACTCCCTAGTGACGTTGGTCATGTGGAATCTCATTTTGGTTAGTTTAGACATTGTTAGTGTCGGTGCACTATAGGTATACGGTTTGCGCTAAAGGTACCATAGGCTCAGAAATCGTATTGGACGCACCCAATGGTACCACTAGGTGACGAGACTCAAGTGGAAGCTCGTTTCTGTGCATTTGCAGATAGGCTAATCTTGACGCATGATAGTTTCTCGGTTTGTGCCAATCGTACCTTAGACTCGGAAATTGGTTTGGACACACACGATGGTACTCCTAGGTGATGTGGGTCATGTGGAAACTCATTTTGGTCTGTTTGGAGACAGTGTTAGTGTCGATGCAAGATAGGTGCACGGTTTGCGCCAAACATATCTTTGGCTCTAAAATCCTTTTGGATGGACCCAATGGTACTCCTAGGTGATGAGGCTCTAGTGGATGCTCACTTCATTCTATTTGGAGATAGTGCTAACCTTGATCCAAGATAGGTGCACGGTTTGCGCCGATTGTACCACTGGCTTTGAAATCATTTTGGAGGCACCCGATGGTACTCCGAGGTGACGTTTGTCAGTGGAATATCGTTTCGGTCTGTTGGAGATAGTGTTAGTGTCGGTGCATGATAGGTGCATGGTTTGCGCTAAACGTACCATAAGCTCATAAATTGTTTTGGACGCACCCGATGGTACTCCTAGCTGACTAGGCTCAAGTGAAAGCTCATCTCGATCCGTTTGGAGATATTGCTAATCTTGACGCAAGCTAGGTCCACGGTTTGTGCCGAACGTACCATAGGCTCAAAAATCATTTTGGACGCACCCAATTGAACTCCTAGGTGACGATGCTCTAGTGGATGCTCACTTCGTTCCATTTGGAGATAGTGCTAATCTTGACGCAAGATAGGTGTACGGTTTGCGCCGAGCGTACCACTGGCTCTGAAATCATTTGGGATGCACCCGATGAAACTCCTAGGTGACATTGATCATGTGGAATCTCGTTTTAGTCTATTTGGAGATAGTGTTAGTGTCCGTGCAATATAGGTGCCCGGTTTGCGCCAAACGTACCATAGGCTCAGAAATCCTTTTGGATGCACCCAATGGTACACCTAGGTGACGAGGCTCTAGCGGATGCTCACTTTGGTCTGTTTGGAGATGGTGCTCATCTTGATGAAAGATAGGTGCACGGTTTGCGTCGAGCATACCATAGGCTCTGAAAATCGTTTGGACGCACCTGATGGAACTCCTTGGTGACGTGGGTCATGTGGAATCTCATTCTAGTCTGTTTAGAGACAATGTTAGTGTTTGATCAAGATAGCTGCACGATATGCGCCGAACGTACCATAGGCTCACCAATTGTTTTGTACGCACCCGATGATACTCGTAGGTGATTAGGCTCAAGTGAAAGCTCATTTCAGTATGTTTGCTGATAGTGCTAAAATTGACGCAAGATAGGTGCACGGTTTGCGCTGAGCCATAGGCTAGGAAATCATTTTGGATGCAGACAATGGAACTCCAAGGTGACGTGGGTCAGGTGGAATCTTGTTTTGGTCTGTTTGGAGACAATGTTTGTGTCGATGCAAGATAGGTGCACGGTTTGCGCTAAATGTAGCATAGGCTCAGAAATCCTTTTGACGCACCCAATGATACTCCTAGGTGATGAGGCTCTAGTGGATGCTCACTTCGGTCCATTTGGAGATAGTGCTAATCTTGACGCAAGATGGGTGCACGGTTTGCGCCGAACGTACCATAGGCTCAGAAATCATTTTGGACAAACACGATTGAACTCCTAGGTGACGAGGCTCTAGTGGTAGCTCATTTCAATCCATTTGCAGATAGTGCTTATTTTGACGCAAGATAGGTGCACAGTTTGCACCGAATGTACCATAGGCTCTAAAATCGATTTGGATGCACCCGATGGAACTCCTAGGTGACGTTGGTCATGTAGAATCTTGTTTTGGGCTGTTTAAAGACATTGTTAGTGTCGATGCAATATAGGTGCATGGTTTGTGCCGAAGGTACCATAGGCTCAGAAATCATTTTGGATGCACCCGATGGCACTACTAGGTGACGGGGCTCAAGTGGAAGCTCCTTTTGGTCCATTTGCTGATAGTGCTAATCTTGACGCAAGATAGTTGCTCGATTTGCGCAAAATGTACCATAGGCCCAAAAATCATTTTGGACGCAACCGATGGTACTCCTAGGTGACATGGGTCATGTGGAATCTCATTTCAGTCCATTTGAAGAAAGTGTTAGTAGCGGTACAAGATAGGTGCATGGTTTGTGCCAAACATACCATAGGCTCATAAATCCTTTTGGAC
Organism: Saccharum officinarum; assembly: GCA_020631735.1. Taxonomy (NCBI): domain Eukaryota; kingdom Viridiplantae; phylum Streptophyta; class Magnoliopsida; order Poales; family Poaceae; genus Saccharum; species Saccharum officinarum. Next base: position 37,852,729 of record CM036176.1, on the reverse strand, counting down.
GCACCCGATGGTACTCCTAGGTTATGAGGCTTTAGTCGATGCTCACTTTGGTCCGTTTGGAAATAGTGCTAATCTTGAGGCAAGATAGGTGCACGGATTGCGTCAGACGTACCATAGGCTCTTGAATTATTTTGGACACACCCGATGGAACTATTATGTGACGTCAGTCATGTGGAATCTTGTTTCGGTCATTTTGGAGACAGTGTTAGTGTCGGTGCAAGATAAGTGCACGGTTTGCGCCAAACGTACCATAGGCTTAAAAATCATTTTGGACCCACCCGATGCTACTCCCAAGTGACGTGGGTCATGCAGAATCCTATTTCGATCTGTTTAGAGACAATGTTAGTGTCGGTGCAAGATAGGTGCACGGTTCGTGCCAAATGTACCATATGCTCAGAAATCCTTTTAGACGCACCCGATGGTACTCCTAGGTCACAAGGCTCTAGTAGATGCTCATTTCGGTCCGCTTGGAGAAAGTGCTAATCTTGATACAAGATAGGTGCATGGTTTGCGCCGAAAGTACCACTGGCTCTGAAATCAATTTGGATGCACCCGATGACACTCCTAGGCGACGTCGGTCATGTGAAATCTCATTTTAGTCTGTTTGGATATAGTGTTAGGGTTAGTGTAAGATAGGTGCACGATTTGCGCCAAACATACCATAGACTAAGAAATCATTTTGGATGTACCTGATGGTACTCCAAGGTGACGAGGCTCTAGCAGATGCTCACTTCGGTCCGTTTGGAGATAGTGCCAATCTTGATGCAGGATAGGTGCACGGTTTGCGCCGAACGTACCACAGGTTCTGAAATCATTTTGGACGCAACGAATGAAACACCAAGGTGATGTGGGTCATGTGGAATCTCATTTCAGTCTATTTAGAGACAATGTTAGTGTCAGTGCAAGACAGGTTCACGGTTTGCGGCAAGCGTACCATAGGCTCCAAAATCATTTTAGGTGCACCCTATGATACTTCTAGGTGACGAGGCTCTTGTGGTAGCTTATTTCAATCTATTTGCAGATAGTGCTTATTTTGACGCGAGATAGGTGCACAGTTTGCACCGAACGTACCACAGGCTTTGAAATCGATTTGGATGCACCCGATGGAACTCCTAGGTGATGTTGGTCATGTGGAATCTTGTTTTGGGCTGTTTAGAGACACTGTTAGTGTCAGTGCAATATAGGTGCACAGTTTATGCCAAAGGTACCATAGGCTCAGAAATCGTTTCACCCGATGGTACTGCTAGGTGACAAGGCTCAAGTGGAAGCTCTTTTCGGTCCATTTGCTGATAGTGCTAATCTTGATGCAAGATAGTTGCTCGGTTTGCGCCAAATGTACCATAGGCCCAGAAAAACATTTTGGAAGCATCTGATGGTACTCCTTGATGACATGGGTCATGTGGAATCTCATTTCGGTCTATTTGGAGAAAGTGTTATTGGCGGTGCAATATTGGTGCATGGTTTGCACCAAACATACCATAGGCTCATAAATCCTTTTGGACGCACCCGATGGTACTCCTAGGTATGAGGCTCTAGTGGATGCTCACTTGGTACCATTTCGAGATAGTGCTATTCTTGATGCAAGACTGGTGCACGGTTTGCATCGGACGTACCACAGACTCTAAAATTATTTTGGACGCACCCGATAGAACTACTATATGACATCGGTCATGTGGAATCTTGTTTCAGTCCATTTGGAGACAGTGTTAGTGTTAGTGCAAGATAGGTGCATGGTTTGTGCCAAATGTACCATAGGCTCAGAAATCCTTTTATACGCACCCATTGGTACTCCTAGGTCATGAGGCTCTAGTGGATGCTCATTACGGTCCGCTTGGAGAAAGTGCTAATCTTGATGCAAGATAGGTGCACAGTTTGCGCCAAACGTACCACGGTCTCTGAAATCATTTTGGGTGCACTTGATGAGACTCCTAGGCGACGTTGGTCATGTGAAATCTCATTTTAGTCTATTTGGACACAGTGTTAGGGTCAGTGTAAGATAGGTGCACGCTTTGCGCCAAACATATCCTAGACTAAGAAATCATTTTTAGATGTACCCGATGGTACTCCAAGGTGACGAGGCTCTAGCGGATGCTCACTTCGGTCCGTTTGGAGATAGTGCCAATCTTAATGCAGGATATGTGCACGGTTTGCGCCGAACGTACCACAGGCTCTGAAATCATTTTGGATGCAACCAATGGAACACCTAGGTAATGTGGGTCATGAGGAATCTCATTTCGGTCTGTTTAGAGATAGTGTTAGTGTTGGGGCAAGATAGTTGCTCGGCTTGCGCCAAACATACCATAGGCTCAGAAATCCATTTGGACGCTCCCAATGGTACTCCTTGGTAATGAGGCTCTAGTGGATGCTGAGTTCGGTCAGTTTGGAGATGGTGCTAATCTTGATGCAGGATAGGTGCACGGTTTGCGCCGAACATACCAAGGCTCTGTAATTATTTTGGACACACACGATGGAACTCCTATGTGATGTGGGTCACGTGGAATCTCATTTTGGTCCCTATGGAAATGGTGGTAGTGTCGGTGCAAGATAGGTGAACCGTTTGCTCCAAACGTACCATTGTCTCAGAAATCGTTTAGGACGCACCCGATGGACCACCTAGGTGACGTGGGTCTTGTGGAATCTCGTTTCGGTCTGCTTGGAATTAGTGTTAGTGTTAGTGAAGATAGGTGCACAGTTTGCGCCAAACGTACCATAGGCTCTAAAATCATTTTAGATGCACCCGATGGAACTCCCAGGTCATGAGGCTCAGGTGGAAGCTCTTTTGGTCCATTTGGAGATAGTGCTAATCTTGATGGAAGATAGTTGCTCGGTTTGCGCCAATCGTAGCATAGGCTCGGAAATTATTTTGGACGCACCCGATGGAACTCCTAGGTGACGTGGGTTATGTGGAGTCTCGTCTTGGTACGTTTGGAGACAGTGCTAGTGTCGGTCCAAGATAGGTGTATGATTTGCACCAATTGTATCATAAGCTTAGAAATCGTATTGGACGCACCCGATGGTACTCCTAGGTGACGAGGCTCAAGTGAAGCTTGTTTCGGTCCATTTGGAGACAGTGTTAGTGTTGGGGCAAGATAGGTGCATGGTTTGCGCCAAACGTACCATAGGCTTAGAAATCCTTTTGGACGCACCCAATGGTACTCTTAGGTGACGAGGCTCTAGTGGATGCTCACTTGGGTCCGTTTGGAGATTGTGCTAATTTTGATGCAAGGTGGGTGCATGGTTTTCTCCAAACGTACCATAGGCTCTAAAATCATTTTTGATGCACCCGACGAAACTCCTCGGGGATGTCGGTCACATGGAATCTTGTTTTGGTCTGTTTGGATACAGTGTTATTGTCATTGCAATATAGTTGCATGGTTTGCGCTAAAGGTACCATAGGCTCAAAATTCATTTTGGATGCACCTGATGATACTCCTAGGTGACAAGGCTCAAGTGGAAGCTCATTTCGGTTTGTTTGGAGATAGTGCTAATCTTGATGCAAGACAGTTCCTCGGTTCGTGCTAATCATACCATAGGATCAAAAATTATTTTTGACGCAACTGATGGAACTCTGAGGTGACGTGGGTCAGGTGGAATCTCGTTTTGGTCTGTTTGGAGACAGTGTTGGTGTCATTGCAAGATAGGTGCCCGGTTTGTGCCTAACGTACCATAGGCTTAGAAGTCTTTTTGGACGCACCTGATGGTACTCTTAGGAGATGAGGCTCTAGTGGATGCCCACTTAGGTTCGTTTGGAGATTGTGCTAATCTTGACGCAAGGTAGGTGCATAGTTTTCACTAAACGTACCATAGGCTCTAAAGTCATTTTAGACGCACCCGATGGAACTCCAAGGTGACGTGGGTCATGTGGAATCTCATTAAAGTCCGTTTGGAGATAGTTTTAGTATCGATGCAAGATTGGTGCACGATTTGCGCCAAACATTCCATAGGCTTAGAAATCCTGTTGAACGCACCCGATGGTACTCCTCGATGACGACGCTCTTGTGGATGCCCACTTCATTTAGTTTAGAGATTGTGCTAATCCTAATGCAAGATAGTTGCACGATTCGCGTCGAACGTACCAATGCTCTAAAATCGTTTTGGATGCACCCGATGGAACTCTGATGAGGACATCAACACCGATCATACATCCACGCCGGCCACGCCGATAACTGCTGGTCCTATTACTCGTGCTCGTGCTCGAAAAGTTAATCATCAAGTGAGTTCCTTCTTGAGCTCTTGTCCATCCTGTTTAGATCTTGGAGACACGTGCACTCTTGTTTTGATTAGGAATCAAGGAGAAGACCAAAAGGGAAAAGGACTCGCGTAGGCTGGATTCGGACTGCAGCACACCTCCAACTTGCGACGGTCGCCACGATTACATACGGAGTCGGATTGGGGTGATTCTAGACTTGTTGGAAAGCTAATAAAGTCTACTTTCATATGGATCTGACCTCGTACTCATACCTGCTCAGAAGCGGCGTCAACAGTCCAAAAATCACCGAGAGGTCTATTCTATCCAGGTTGCTGCGCCACCTTAAGTTAGCCCAATGGGCTTGTATCGTTTAGAGTCTAGTAGGGACGCATCCTAGGGTTGGAGCACGACCCAAACTCTCTCGTGGTCGTCCTCCACACATTATATACCCCTTAGCCGCCACTAGGAACACTTGGGTTTTGTTTAGATCAAGTTTAGCCATCGCTACTTGCTTGTAGGCGCGCGTGCTGATCCAGTCGCCCGTCTCCTTGTCTTCGGAACCCCACTCATAATAAGATTCAGTGTGAAACCTTCGATTTTATCTTGCAATTTCAGTGCTTGTTTCCTCGTTCTTGCTAGTTCTTCGATTGCTTGCAGGACGGGAGCCCTAGGGGCTAGTTGTCATACTCCACAAGATCGTGACGGCCTTGGGAAGTGGTGTATCGGTCGTTAAGGCGCAGTCTTGGAAGGCTGTAGTCGGGCCGTGAATGTCATCTCCATCCACCAATCGAGTTATCTCACGCTTCTCATCGAAAGATCGACCACAAACCCTTGCGGGTTCATATCAGTTGGTAATCAGAGCAAGGTTTATCGGTGAGAGACTTCCAATCCTTCACTGTTTTATTTTTCCTATAGTCCAAAAAAGCCAAAAAAATAGTAGATTAGTTTCCTGCAATCCTATAGACCTTTGAGCCGTGGCTAGTGCTACCTAGTTAGGGCTTGTTGAATATTCGGTTGCATCAGGTGTCTCGGATTGCTGGTCTTAGTTTATTCCCTTAGAGTTTCGAGTTCTTGTCACTTTCCTATCACAACACGCGCTATCATATAGTCTCTCTGTTGGCCGAATCCAAGTAGGGTTTGAAGTTTGAGTCGGATCAAGGGATCGGTTATTCCTCGCTGTTGGCCAAGTCTGAGTAGAATTGGAAGTTCCAATCGGACGAGGAATCAGTTCACCCTGTGCTACAAATATCAAACTAACCACATTGCAAGTATTCATATCTAAATGAGTGGCTTACTCTAGAGAGAGAGAAGTGTGTGTGCTGAGTTACCGGAATACCCCTGCCCTTTCGGAAAAAGTGTGTGTGCTGAGTTACTCTTTGGGAGTGTTCTTGTTCATATAATCAGTTTTGAGTGCCCCCTGAAAAAAATAGGAAAGAAAAAAAGAGAAAGAAGCAAAAGAAAAGAAGAGAAAGGGGCTGATCTTAGAGATTTTTCGTTCACTTTGGGTGGTGTGTTGTGCTCTCCTTTGTGTCCAGGCTCGCGTCTCTAGCACGGTCTAGACTAGGACTAGCACAGTACCACCGGTTGAACGATTATTCAGCTTGCTTTTTGTAACTAACGTGGTGCTAGTTCGTTCCTTGTTTCAGCCCACCTATAGCTCCACATATTCTACAGCTTGACAGGTCTCGTGCTACGGCACCGATACACTTCATCCATTGCTGCAGACTTGTTGGTAGACGACCCCTCCTGTCGAGCAAGGTAAGAACTGGTAAGAACTTGTGTAACAGGTGGAGAGTGAGCGACTTGCTGTAGCTACATCCTAGTAGTTGTAGGGCTTTTATTTCTTCACTTGTCTTCTTGTTGTCTTTGTCTTTGAACCATGCCAGGGTCCGACGAAGATAACCAAATTCCACATTCGCCTCGCACAAAGGGCGTCATACAACATTTTGAAAGGAAAGTGAAGTTGCACACGGAGGGACTTGATAATGACTTGCAGGTGACAAATGACAAACTTGGGTAGTTGGAGGCTACGCAGATTGCCGCAAACAACAAGCTTGCAGGTTTGGAGAAGTCCATTGCTAGTGTGGACAAAAGCCTTGCTGCTCTGCTGAGGCGTTTTGATGACCTCCACAACAATGATAAAGACCAGCATGAAGAAGAAAAGAAGGAGGAAGATCGAGAGGATGGTAGTTATGATGAAGAATACACAGGTGATACTGAACATGATGATCGAGACACTCGTGATCAACGTCGCCTACGTCACAACCGTAGAGGTATGGGTGGCCGCCGCCGACGCGAGGTACACAATAATGATGATGCTTTCAGTAAGATTAAATTTAAAATACCTCCTTTTGATGGTAAATATGACCCTGATGCATACATTACTTGGGAGATTGCTGTTGATCAAAAGTTTGCATGCCATGAATTTCCTGAGAACACACGTGTTAGGGCTGCTACTAGTGAGTTCACAGATTTTGCTTCTGTTTGGTGGATCGAATATGGCAAGAAAAATCCTAATAACATACCTAAAACTTGGGATGCGCTGAAACGAGCCATGAGAGCTAGATTTGTTCCATCTTACTATGCCCGTGATATGATAAATAAGTTGCAGCAATTGAGACAAGGTTCTAAAAGTGTAGAAGAATACTATCAGGAATTACAAACGGGTATGTTGCGTTGTAAATTAGAGGAGGATGAGGAACCTGCTATGGCTAGATTTTTAGGTGGGTTAAATCGGGAAATTCAGGATATCCTCGCTTACAAAGAATACAATAACGTAACCAAACTGTTTCATCTTGCTTGTAAAGCTGAACGGGAAGTGCAGGGACGATGTGCTAGCGCAAGGACTAATGTTTCTGTAGGGAAAGCTAGTTCATGGCAGCAGCGCACGTCTACAACTCCGTCTACATGTACTCCTACGCCATCATCTAGTGACAAGACTCGAGCTGCCCCCACCAATTCAATAGCGAAGACAGCGCAAAAGCTGGCTGCGAGTACTTCATCCGTGGCATCGACCGGTAGAACAAGCAAAATACAATGTCATCGGTGCAAGGGATATGGCCATATGATGCGTGACTGCCCAAACAAGCGTGTTATGATTGTCAAAGATGATGGTGAGTGTTCATCTGCTAGTGATTTTGATGAAGATACACTTGCATTGCTTGCGGCTGACTATGCAGGTAGTGAGGAACACATAGAAGAACACATTAATGCAGGTGACGCGGAGCACTATGAGAGCTTGATTGTACAGCGAGTGCTTAGTGTACAAATGGAGAAGGCAGAGCAAAATCAGCGACACACTTTATTCCAAACAAAGTGTGTCATCAAGGAGCGTTCGTGCCGCATGATCATTGATGGAGGTAGCTGCAACAACTTGGCAAGTAGCGACATGGTACAGAAGCTCGCCCTCACCACCAAACCACACCCCCATCCCTACTACATCCAATGGCTGAACAACAGTGGTAAGGCAAAGGTAACGAGACTTGTGTGAATTGATTTTGCCATCGGATCATACAAAGATATTGTTGAATGTGATGTTGTGCCTATGCAAGCTTGTAATATTCTGCTAGGTAGACCATGGCAATTTGATAGAGATTCGATGCATCATGGTAGATCAAATCAATATTCGTTTCTATACCATGATCAAAAAATTGTGTTGCATCCGATGTCTCCTGAAGCTATTATGCAATCTGATGTTACTAAGGCTGCAAAAGCAAAGAGAGAGCAATAAAAATGACAAATCTGTTATTGATGACAAAGATGAGATAAAATTGAAAGGGTGTTGTATGCTTGCTACAAAATCTGATATTAATGAGTTCAATGCATCCACCTCTGTTGCTTATGCTTTGGTATGCAAGGATGCTTTGATTTCATTTGAGGATATGCAACGTTCTTTGCCCCCTGTTGCTGCTAACATTTTGCAGGAGTATTCTGATGTGTTCCCCATTGAGATACCAGCGGGGCTGCCACCAATACGTGGGATTGAGCACCAAATTGATCTTATCCCTGGAGCATCTTTGCCAAACCGTGCGCCATACAGGACCAATCCGGAAGAAGCGAAGGAAATTCAGCGACAAGTGCAAGAACTACTAGACAAAGGTTATGTGCGTCAGTCTCTTAGTCCTTGTGCTGTTCCAGTGATTTTAGTGCCTAAGAAAGATGGAACATGGCGCATGTGTGTTGATTGTAGGGCTATTAATAATATCACCATTCGATATCGACACCCTATTCCACGATTAGATGATATGCTTGATGAATTGAGTGGTGTTGTTGTGTTTTCAAAGGTTGATTTGCGTAGTGGGTACCACTAGATTCGTATGAAATTGGGAGATGAATGGAAAACTGCTTTCAAAACTAAGTTTGGTCTATATGAGTGGTTAGTCATGCCTTTTGGGTTAACTAATGCACCTAGTACTTTCATGAGATTAATGAACGAGGTTTTGCGTGCTTTCATTGGGAAATTTGTTGTCGTCTACTTTGATGATATATTGATTTATAGCAAATCCATGGATGAACACCTTGATCACTTACGTGTTGTTTTCAATGCTCTACGTGATGCACGTTTGTTTGGTAACCTTGAGAAGTGCACTTTCTGCACCAATCGAGTATCGTTTCTTGGCTATTTTGTCACTCCACAGGGAATTGAGGTTGATAAAGCCAAGGTGGAAGCTATACAAGGATGGCCTGTACCCATGACGGTCACACAAGTGCGAAGTTTCCTAGGACTTGCTGGTTTCTATCGCCGTTTTGTGAAGGACTTCAGCACCATTGCTGCACCATTGAATGAGCTTACAAAGAAGGGAGTGCCCTTTTCTTGGGGCAAAGCACAAGAGCACGCCTTCCATGTGCTGAAAGATAAGTTAACACATGCACCTCTACTCCAACTCCCTGATTTTAATAAGACTTTCGAGCTTGAATGTGATGCGAGTGGAATTGGATTGGGTGGTGTTTTGTTGCAAGAAGGCAAACCTGTTGCATACTTTAGTGAGAAATTGAGCGGGCCTATTCTTAATTATTCTACATATGATAAGGAATTATATGCTCTAGTGCGGACATTAGAAACATGGCAGCATTATTTGTGGCCCAAAGAATTTGTTATACATTCTGATCATGAATCTTTGAAGCATATTCGTAGTCAAGGAAAACTGAATCGTAGACATGCAAAATGGGTTGAATTTATTGAATCTTTTCCTTATGTTATCAAACACAAGAAAGGGAAAGATAATATCATTGCAGATGCATTGTCTAGGAGATATACTTTGCTGAATCAACTTGATTACAAGATCTTTGGGTTAGAAACAATTAAAGACCGATATGCTCATGATGCTGATTTTAAAGAAGTGCTGCTGCATTGTAAAGATGGGAAAACGTGGAACAAATTCATCGTCAATGATGGGTTTGTGTTTAGAGCTAACAAGCTATGCATTCCAGCTAGCTCCGTTCGCTTGTTGTTGCTGCAGGAAGCGCATGGAGGTGGCTTGATGGGGCATTTTGGAGCGAAGAAGACGGAGGACATTCTTGCTGGTCATTTCTTTTGGCCAAAGATGCGACGAGACGTGGAGAGATTTGTTGCTCGCTGCACAACATGTCAAAAGGCTAAGTCCCGGTTGAATCCACACGGTTTGTATATGCCTCTTCCTGTTCCTAGTGCTCCTTGGGAGGATATTTCTATGGATTTTGTGTTGGGATTGCCACGAACTAGGAAAGGGCGAGATAGTGTTTTTGTGGTTGTGGATCGATTCTCTAAAATGGCACATTTCATACCATGTCATAAAACTGATGATGCTACAAATATTGCTGATTTGTTCTTTCGAGAAGTTGTTCGCTTGCATGGTGTGCCAAATACAATTGTTTCTGATCGTGATGCTAAATTTCTTAGCCATTTTTGGAGAACTTTATGGGCCAAATTGGGGACTAAGCTTTTATTTTCCACCACTTGTCACCCCCAAACTGATGGTCAAACTGAAGTTGTGAATAGAACTTTGTCTACTATGTTAAGGACTATTTTAAAGAAGAATATTAAGATGTGGGAAGATTGTTTGCCTCATATTGAGTTTTCTTATAATCGTTCGCTGCATTCTACTACGAAGATGTGTCCCTTTGAGATTGTTTATGGCTTGTTACCACGTGCTCCTATTGATTTAATGCCATTGCCAAGTTCTGAAAAGTTGAATTTTGATGCTAAGCAACGTGCTGAATTGATGCTAAAACTACATGAAACCACTAAAGAAAACATAGAGCGCATGAATGCTAAGTACAAATTTGCTGGAGATAAAGGTAGAAGGGAATTGATTCTTGAACCTGGAGATTTGGTTTGGTTGCATTTGCGAAAGGATAGGTTTCCTGAATTAAGAAAATCTAAATTGATGCCTAGAGCGGATGGTCCTTTTAAAGTGATGCAACGAATAAATGAGAATGCATATAAGCTTGATCTTCCTGCAGATTTTGGGGTTAGTCCCACATTTAACATTGCAGATTTGAAGCCTTATTTGGGTGAGGAAGATGAGCTTGAGTCGAGGACGACTCAAATTCAAGAAAGGGAGGATGATGAGGACATCAACACCGATCATACATCAACACCGTCCACGCCGACAACTGCTGGTCCTATTACTCGTGCTCGTGCTTAAAAAGTTAATCATCAAGTGAGTTCCTTCTTGAGCTTTTGCTCGTCCTATTTAGATCTTGGAGACACGTGCACTCTTGTTTTGATTAGGAATCAAGGAGAAGACCGAAAGGGAAAAGGACTCGCGTAGGCTGGATTCGGACTGCAGCACACCTCCAACTTGCGACGGTCGCCACGGTTACATACGGAGTCGGATTGGGGTGATTCTGGACTTGTTGGAAAGCTAATAAAGTCTACTTTCATATGGATCTGACCTCGTACTCATACCTGCTCAGAAGCGGCGTCAACAGTCTAAAAATCACCGAGAAGTCTATTCTGTCCAGGGTGCTGCGCCACCTTAAGTTAGCCCAATGGGCTTGTATCATTTAGAGTCCATTAGGGACGCATCCTAGGGTTGGAGCACGACCCAAACTCTCTCGTGGTCGTCCTCCACATGTTATATACCCCTTAGCCATCACTAGGAACACTTGGGTTTTGTTTAGATCAAGTTTAGCCATCGCTACTTGCTTGTAGGCGCGCGTGCTGATCCAATCGCCCGTCTCCTTGTCTTCGGAACCCCACTCATAATAAGATTCAGTGTGAAACCTTCGATTTTATCTTGCAATTTCAGTGCTTGTTTCATCGTTCTTGCTAGTTCTTCGATTGCTTGCAGGACAGGAGCCCTAGGGGCTGGTTGTCATACTCCACAAGATCGTGACGGCCTTGGGAAGTGGTGTATCAGTCGCTAAGGCACAGTCTTGGAAGGCTGTAGTCGGGCCGTGAACGTCATCTCCATCCACCAATCGAGTTATCTCACGCTTCTCATCGAAAGATCGACCACAAACCCTTGCGGGTTCATATCAAACTCCTTGGTGACGTTGGTCATGTAGAATCTCGGTTTGGTCTGTTTGGAGGCAGTGTTAGTGTCAGTGCAATATGGGTGCACGGTTTGCGCCAATGGTACCATTGGCTCAGAAATCTTTTTGGACACACCCGATGGTACTCCTAGGTGATGAGGCTCAAGTGGAAGCTCGTTTCGGTCTGTTTGGAGATAATGTTAACCTTGACGCAAAATAGTTGCTCGGTTTGTGCTGATGTACCATAGGCTTAGAAATCATTTTAGACGCACCCGATGGAACTCCTAGGTGACGTGGGTCAGGTGGAATCTCGTTTTGGTCCATTTCAATACCGTGTTATTTTCGGTGCAAGGTAGGTGCACGGTTTGTGTCAAACGTACCATAGGATTAGAAACCCTTTTGGATGCACCCGATGGTACTCCTAGGTGACGAGGCTCTAGTGGATGCTCACTTCGGTCCGTTTGGAGATAGTGCTAATCTTAATGCAAGTTACGTGCACGGTTTTTGCCGAACGTACCATAGGCTCTGAAATCATTTTGGACACACCCGATGGAACTCCTAGGTGACGTGGATCATGTGTAATCTTGTTTCGGTCTGTTTGGAGATAGTGTCACTGCCGATGCAAGATAGGTGCACGGTTTGTGCCAAACGTACCATTGGCTCAGAAATCCTTTTGGACGCACTCGATGGTACTCCTGGATGACGAGGCTCTAGTGGATGCTCACTTTGTTCTGTTTGGAGATAGTGCAAATCTTAATGCAAGATAGGTGCATGGTTTGCACCGAACATACCAAAAGGTTCTGAAATCATTTTGGACGCGCCGGATGGAACTCCTTGGTGACATCGGTCATGTGGAATCTCGTTTCGATCTGTTTCAAGACATCATTAGTGTTGGTGTAAGATAGGTGCACGATTTGCGCTAAATGTACCATAGGCTCATAAATCCTTTTGGACACAGCCGATAGTACTCCTAGGTGACGAGGCTCTAGTGGATGCTCACTTCATTCTATTTGGAGAGTGCTAATCTTGATGCAAGATAGGTGCACGGATTGCGCAGAACGTACCACAGGCTCTGAAATCATTTTGGATGCACCTGATGGAACTCCTAGGTGACGTCGGTCATGTGGAATCTTGTTTTCGTCCATTTGGGGATAGTGTTTGTGTTGGTGCAATATAGGTGCTCAGTTTATGCTAAAGGTACCATAGGCTCCGAAATCGTGTTGGACGCACCCAATGGAACCCTTGGTGATGTCAGTCATGTGGAATCTCGTTTTGGTTTATTTTGGGATAGTGTTAGTGTTGGTTTAAGACAGGTGCACGGTTTGCGCCAAACATGCCATGGGTTCACAAATTATTTTGGATACACCCAATGATACTTCTAGGTGATGAGGTTCAAGTGGAAGCTTGCTTTGGTCCAATTGAAGATATTGTTAATCTTGATGCAAGAAGGGTGCACGGTTTGCACCGAACATTCCATATGCTCAGAAAATCATTTTGGACGCACATGATGGAACTCCTAGGTGACGTGGGTCAAGTGGAATCTTGTTTCGGTCCATTTGGACACAGTGTTTGTGTCGGGGCAAGATAGGAGCGCAGTTTGTGCCAAACATAACATGGGCTCAGAAAATCCTTTTGGACGCACCCAATGGTACTCTTAGGTGACGAGGCTCTAGTGGATGCTCACTTCAGTCTATTTCGAGATAGTGCTCATCTTGATGCAAGATAGGTGCACGGTTTGCTCCGAATGTACTGTAGGCTCTAAAATCATTTTGGATGCACCCGATGGAACTCCGAGGCAACGTCGGTCATGTGGAATCTCGTTTCGGTCTGTTTGGCGATAGTGTCATTGTTGGTGCAAGATAGGTGCATGCTTTTGCCAAATGTACCTTAGGCTTAGGAATCCTTTTGGACGCTCCCAATGGTACTCCTAGGTGACGATGCTCTAGTGGATGCTCACTTTGTTCTATTTGGAGATAGTGCAAATCTTGACGCAAGATAGGTGCACGGTTTGCACCGAACGTACCACTGGCTCTAAAATCATTTTGGATGCGCCTAATGGAACTCCTTGGTGATGTCGGTTATGTGGAATCTCGTTTTTGTCCATTTGGATACAGTGTTGTGTCCATGCAAGATATGTGCCCGGTTTGCGCCAAACGTACCATACACTCATAAATCCTTTTGGATGCACCTGATGGTAAACCTAGGTGACGAGGCTCTAGCGGATGCTCACTTTGGTCTGTTTGGAGATGGTGCTCATCTTGGTGCAAGATAGGTGCACGGTTTGCGTCGAGCATACCACAGGCTCAAAAATCGTTTGGACGCACCCGATGGAACTCCAATGTGACGTGGGTCATGTGGAATCTCGTTTTGGTCTATTTGGAGATTGTGCTAGAGTCGGTGCAAGATTGATGCACCTTATGCACCGAATGAACCATTGGCTCACAAATCATTTTGTACGCACCCAATGATTGTCCTTGTCGATGAGGCTCAAGTGGAAGCTCGTTTCGGTCCGTTTAGAGATAGTGCTAAAATTGACGCAAGATAGGTGCACGGTTTGCGCCGAACGTACCGTAGGCTCAAAAATCATTTTGGATGCAGACAATGGAACTCCTTGGTGACGTGGGTCAGGTGGAATCTTGTTTCGGTCTGTTGGCAGACAGTGTTAGTGTTGGTGCAAGATAGGTGCACGGTTTGTGCTATACGTACCATAGGCTTAGAAATCCTTTTGGACGCACCCGATGGTACTCCTAGGTGACGAGGCTCTAGTGGATGCTCACTTCGGTCCGTTTGGAAATTGTGCTAATCTTGACGCAAGATAGGTGCATGGTTTGCGTCGAACATACCATAGGCTTGGAAATCATTTGGACCAACTGATGGTACTCCTAGGTGACGTGGGTCATGTGGAATCTCATTTCAGTCTGTTTAGAGATAGTGTTAGTGTCGGTACAAGATAGGTGCACAGTTTGCGTCAAACATACCTTAGGCTTAGAAATGCATTTGGGCGCACCCAATGGTACTCCTAGGTGATGAGGCTCAGTGGATGCTCACTTCATTCCATTTGGAGATTGTGCTAAACTTAATGCAAGATAGGAGCATGGTTTGTGTCGAATGTACCACTAGCTCTGAAATCATTTTGGATGCACCCGATGGAACTTCTAGGTGATGTTGGTCTTGTGGAATCTCATTTTGGTCCATTTAGAGATATTGTTAGTGTTGGTGCACTATAGGTGCATAGTTTGCGCCAAAGGAACCATAGGCTCAGAAATCATTTTGGATGCACCCAATGGTACAACTAGGTGACGAGGCTCAAGTGGAAGCTCGTTTCGGTACATTTGCAGATAGTGCTAATCTTGATGCATGATAGTTGCTCGGTTTGCGCTAATCGTACCATAGGCTCAGAAATCATTTTGGATGCACTTGTTGGTACTCCTAGGTGATGTGGGTCATATGGAATCTTATTTCGGTATGTTTGGAGACAGTGTTAGTGTCGGTGCAAGATAGGTGCACGGTTTCGCCAAACGTACTTTAGGCTCAAAAATCCTTTTGGACGCTCCCAATGGTACTCCTAGGTGATGACGCTCTAGTGGACGCAAGATAGGTGCACGGTTTACGCCGAACGTACCACTAGCTCTGAAATCATTTTGGATGCACCGGATGGAACTCTTTGGTGACGTCGGTCATGTGGAATCTTGTTTTGGTCTATTTGGAGACAATGTTAGTGTCCGTGCAAGATAGATGCCCGGTTTGTGCCAAACGTACCATAGACTTAGAAATCCTTTTGGATGCACCCGATGGTAAACCTTGGTGATGAGGCTCTAGCGGATGCTCACTTTGGTCTGTTTGGAGATGGTGGTCATCTTGGTGCAAGATAGGTGCATGATTTGCGTCGAGCGTACCACAGGCTCTGAAATCGTTTGCACGCACCCGATGGAACTCCTGGGTGGCATGGGTCATGTGGAATCTTGTTCTGGCCTGTTTGGAGATAGTGTTAGAGCCGGTGCAAGATAGGTGCACCTTATGTGTCGAATGTACCATAGGCACAGAAATCATTTTGTATGCACCCGATGATAGTCCTAGGTGATGAGGCTCAAGTGGAAGCTCGTTTCGGTCCATTTGGGGATCAAGCTAAAATTGACGCAAGATAGGTGCACAACTTGCGCTGAACGTACCATAGGCTTGGAAATCATTTTGGATGTAGACAATGGAACACCTAGGTGACATGGGTCAGGTGGAATCTTGTTTCGGTCTGTTTGCAGAAAGTGTTAGTATCAGTGCAAGATAGGTGCACGGTTTTCGCCAAACGTACCATAGGCACAGAAAGCCTTTTGGACGCACCCGATGGTACTCCGAGGTGACGAGGCTCTAGTGGATGCTCACTACAATCTGTTTGGAGACAGTGCTAATCTTGATGCAAGATAGGTGCACGATTTGCGTCGAACATACCATAGGCTTAGAAATCATTTTGAACGCACCTAATGGTACTCCTAGGTGATGTGGGTCATGTGAAATATCGTTTTAGTCTGTTTGGCGATAATGTTTGTCTCGGTGCAAGATAGGTGCATAGTTTGTGCCAAATGTACCTTAGGCTTAGAAATGCTTTTGGACACACCCAATGGTAATCCTACGTGATGAGGCTCAGCGGATGCTCACTTCATTCCGTTTGGAGATAGTGCTAATCTTGATGCAAGACAGGTGCACGGTTTGCGCCGAACGTACCACTGGCTCTAAAATTATTTTGGATGCACCTGATGGAACTCCCAGGTGACAAGGCTCAAGTGAAAGCTCGTTTTGATACATTTGCAGATAGTGCTAATCTTGACGCATGATAGTTGCTCGGTTTACGCTAATCGTACCATAGGCTCGGAAATCATTTTGGATGCACCCGATGGTACCCCTAGGTGACGTGGGTCATGTGGAATCTCGTTTTGTTCTATTTGGGCACAGTATTGGTGTCGGTGCAAGATAGGTGCACGGTTTGTACCAAATGTACCTTTGGCTCTGAAATCCTTTTGGACGAACCCAATGGTACTCCTAAGTGATCAGGCTCTAGTGTATGCTCACTTCGTTCTGTTTAGGGATAGTGCTAACCTTGATGCAAGATAGGTGCATGGTTTGCGCTGAACGTACCATAGGCTTGGAAATCATTTTGGATGTAGACAATGGAACACCTAGGTGACATGGGTCAGGTGGAATCTTGTTTCGGTCTGTTTGCAGAAAGTGTTAGTATCAGTGCAAGATAGGTGCACGGTTTTCGCCAAACGTACCATAGGCACAGAAAGCCTTTTGGACGCACCCGATGGTACTCCGAGGTGACGAGGCTCTAGTGGATGCTCACTACAATCTGTTTGGAGATAGTGCTAATCTTGATGCAAGATAGGTGCACGATTTGCGTCGAACATACCATAGGCTTAGAAATCATTTTGAACGCACCTAATGGTACTCCTAGGTGATGTGGGTCATGTGAAATATCGTTTTAGTCTGTTTGGCGATAATGTTTGTCTCGGTGCAAGATAGGTGCATAGTTTGTGCCAAATGTACCTTAGGCTTAGAAATGCTTTTGGACACACCCAATGGTAATCCTACGTGATGAGGCTCAGCGGATGCTCACTTCATTCCGTTTGGAGATAGTGCTAATCTTGATGCAAGACAGGTGCACGGTTTGCGCCGAACGTACCACTGGCTCTAAAATTATTTTGGATGCACCTGATGGAACTCCCAGGTGACGAGGCTCAAGTGAAAGCTCGTTTTGATACATTTGCAGATAGTGCTAATCTTGACGCATGATAGTTGCTCGGTTTACGCTAATCGTACCATAGGCTCGGAAATCATTTTGGATGCACCCGATGGTACCCCTAGGTGACGTGGGTCATGTGGAATCTCGTTTTGTTCTATTTGGGCACAGTATTGGTGTCGGTGCAAGATAGGTGCACGGTTTGTACCAAATGTACCTTTGGCTCTGAAATCCTTTTGGACGAACCCAATGGTACTCCTAGGTGATCAGGCTCTAGTGTATGCTCACTTCGTTCTGTTTAGGGATAGTGCTAACCTTGATGCAAGATAGGTGCACGGTTTGCGCCTAATGTACCACTGGCTCTGAAGTCATTTTGGATGCATCCAGTGGTACTCCTAGGTGACGTTAGTCATGTGGAATCTCATTTTGGTCTATTTAGGGACATTGTTAATGTTAGTGCAATATAGGTGCATGGTTTGCGCCAAAGGTACCATACGCTCAGAAATCATTTTGGATGCACCTGATGGTACTACTAGGTGACGAGGCTCAAGTGGAAGCTCCTTTCGGTCCATTTGTAGATAGTGCTAATCTTGACGCAAGATAGTTGCTCGGTTTACGCCAAATGTACCATAGGCCCACAAATTGTTTTGGACGCACCTGATGGTACTCCTAGGTGACATGGGTCGTGTGGAATCTCATTTCAGTCCATTTGCTGATAGTGCAAATCTTGACGCAAGATAGTTGCTCGGTTTGCGCCAAATGTACCATAGGCCTAGAAATTGTTTTGGACACACCCGATGATACTCTCAGAAATCATTTTGGACGCACCCGATGACACTCCTAGGTCACGAGGCCCAAGTGGAAGCTTGTTTCGGTCTGTTTGGAGATAGTGCTAATCTTGGGACAAGATAATTGCTTGGTTTTCGCCTAACATATCATAGGTTTGAAAATTGGTTTGGACGCACCTGATGGAACTCCTAGGTGATGTAGGTCATATGGAATCTCATTTCGATCTATTTGGAGACAGTTAGTGTTGGTGCAAGATAGGTGCACGGTTTGCGCTAAACGTACCATAGTCTCAGAAATCATTTAGGACGCACCCGATAGTACTACTAGGTGATGAGGCTCAAGTGGAAGCTCATTTCGGTCCGTTTAGAGATAGTGCTAATCTTGACATAAGATAGTTGCTCGATTTATGCCGATCGTACCATAGGCTTGGAATTGTTTTGGACGCACCCAATGGTACACTTAGGTCATGTGGGTCATGTGGAATCTTGTTTTGATCTATTTAGAGACAGTGTTAGTCTCGGTGCAAGATAGGTGCGTGGTTTATGTCAAATGTACCATAGTCTTAGAAGTTGTTTTGGACGCACCCGATGGTACTCCGAGGTGACCAGGCTCTAGTGAAGCTCGCTTCGGTCCGTTTGGAGATAGTGCTAACCTTGACGCATGATAGGTGCACGGTTTGCACTGAACATAACATAGGCTCAAAAACCGTTTTGGACACACCCAATGGTACTACTATGTCACAAGGCTCATGTGGAAGCTCGTTTCGGTCCGTTAGAAGATAGTGCTAATCTTGACGCAACATAGTTTCTCGGTTTGCGCAAAACATACCATAGGTTCGAAAATTGTTTTGGACGCACCTGATGATACTCCTAGGTGACATGGGTCATGTGAAATCTCATTTCGGTCTGTTTGGAGATAGTGTTAGTGTCAGTGTAAGATAGCTGCTCTATTTGCACCAAATGTACCATAGGCTCAAAAATCCTTTTGGACGCACACAGTGGTACTCCTAGGTGACGAGGCTCTATTGGATGCTCACTTTGTTCCGTTTGGAGACAATGCTAATCTTGATGCAAGATAGGTGCATGGTTTGCACCGAAAGTACCACTGGCTCTAAAATCATGTTGGATGCACCCAATGGAACTCCTAGGTGACGTTGGTCATGTGGAATCTCGATTTAGTCCATTTGGAGACCATGTTAGTGTCGGTGCAGCATAGGTGCACGGTTTGCACCAAAGGTACCTAGGCTCTGAAATTGTTTTGGATGCACCCCGATGGTACTACTAGGTGACGAGGCTCAAGTGGAAGGTCGTTTCGGTCCATTTTGAGATAGTGCTAATCTTGAGGCAAGATAGTTGCTCGGTTTGTGGCGATCGTACCATAGGTTTAGAAATCGTTTTGGACGCACCCGATGGTACTCCTTGCTGACGTGGGTCATGCGGATTCACGTTTTGGTCTGTTTGTAGATAGTGTTAGTTTCAATGAAAGATAGGTGCATGGTTTGCGCCAAACATAACATAGTCTTAGAAATTATTTTGTTCACACCTGATGGTACTCCTATGTGACAAGGCTCTAGTGGAACCTTGTTTCGGTCCGTTTGGAGATAGCGTTAATCTTGATGTGCAATAGGTGTACGATTTGCGCTGAATATACCATAGGCTCAGAATCTTTTTGGATGTACCCAATGGTAATATTAGGTCACAAGGCTCAGGTGGAAGCTCGTTTTTGGTCCATTTGGAGATAGTGCTAATCTTGACACAAGATAGTTGCTCGGTTTGCGCCAAACGTACCATAGGTTCAGAAATTGTTTTGGACACACCCGATGGTATCCCTTGGTGACATGAGTCATGTTGAATCTCGTTTCGGTCGGTTTGGAGATAGTGTTAGGATCGGTACATGATAGCTGCTCTATTTGCACCAAATGTACCATAGGCTGAAAATTCCTTTTGGACGCACATAATGGTACTCCTAGGTGATGAGGCTCTAGTGGATGCTCACTTCATTCCATTTGGAGATAGTGCTAATCTTGATGCAAGATATGATGAGGACATCCTCCACTATTACCCGCTGGCAAAGACGCAACAAAAAAGGGCCAAGTGGCCTAGTTGTAGTCGGGCGGCGACCGTGTGAGCCTCTGAATAATCCCACCTTGCTTAGCTTGGGAGGAGGAAGCCACCTTAAAAGAGAGAGCCACCCTTCCCCTATCAGACTAGTCTTTTAGGGACATTGGGCCTTTCCCTGAGTGGGTGTGCATAAGAACTGTTGGGGTCCGGGCAACCTTAATTTATTGGGCCTCGGCCAACCCCACCTGGGCCGGATGCATCATTTGGTATCAGAGCTGGGCCCTTGTTTAAGGGGTGGGAATGATGAGGACATCCTCCACTATTACCCGCTGGCAAAGACGCAACAAAAAGGGCCAAGTGGCCTAGTTGTAGTCGGGCGTGACCGTGTGAGCCTCTGAATAATCCCACCTTGCTTAGCTTGGGAGGAGGAAGCCACCTTAAAATAGAGAGCCACCCTTCCTATCAGACAATGACTAGTCTTTTAGGGACATTGGGCCTTTCCCCGAGTGGGTGTGCATAAGAACTGTTGGGGTCCGGGCAACCATAATTTATTGGGCCTCGGCCAACCCCACCTGGGCCGGATGCATCAGTTTGGAGACAGTGTTAGTGTCTATGCAAGGTTGGTGCACAGTTTGCGCCAAACGTACCATAGGCTCACAAATCGTTTTGGACACACCAGATGGTACTCCTAGGTGACAAGTTTCAAGCGGAAGCCTATTTTGGTCCATTTGGAGATAGTGCTAATCTTGACGCAAGATAGGTGCACGGTTCGCACCGAACGTACCATAGGCTCAGAAATCGTTTTGGACACACCCGATGGTGCTGCTAGATGACATGTTAGTGTCGGTACAAGATAGTTGCACGGTTTACACCGAACGTACCATACGCTCAGAAATCTTTTTCGACGCACCCGATGGTACTTCAAGTTGACAAGGCTGAGTGGATGCTCACTTCACTCCGTTTGGAGATAGTGTCAATCTTGATGCAAGTTAGGTGTACGGTTTACGCCGAACGTACCACAGACTCTCAAATCATTTTGGAAGCACCTGATGACACTCCTAGGTTACGTGGGTCATGTGGAATCTTGTTTTGGTCTGTTTTGAGATAGTGTTAGTCTCAGTGTAAGATAGGTGCATGGTTTGCGCCACTCATACCATAGTCTAGGAAATCATTTTGGACGTACCCGATGGTACTCCTAGGTGACGAGTTTCAAGCGGAAGCCCGTTTTGGTCCATTTGTACATAGTGCAAATCTTGATGCAAGATAGGTTGCACGGTTTGCACCGAACATACCACTAGCTCTGAAATCATTTTGGATGCACCCGATGGAACTCCCAGTGACCTTGGTCATGTGAAATCTTGTTTTGGTCCACTTAGAGACATTGTTAGTGTCGGTGCACTATAGGTGCACGGTTTGCGCCAAAGGTACCATAAACTCAGAAATCATTTTGGATGCACCCGATGGTACTACTAGGTGACGAGGCTCAAGTGGAAGCTCGTTTCGGTACATTTGCAGATAGTGCTAATCTTGATGCATGATAGTTGCTCGGTTTGCGCCGATCGTACCATAGGCTCAAAAATCGTATTGGATGCACCCGATGGTACTCCTAGGTGACGTGGGTCCTGTGAAACCTTGTTTAGGTCAATTTGGACACAGCGTTGGTGTCGGTGCAAGATAGTGCACAGTTTGCACCAAACGTACCTTTGGCTCTGAAATCCTTTTGGATGGACCCAATGGTACTCCTAGGTGACGAGCTCTAGTGTATGCTCACTTCGTTCTATTTAGAGATAGTGCTAACCTTGATGCAAGATAGGTGCACGGTTTGTGCCGAATGTACCACTGGTTCTGAAATCATTTTGGATGCACCCGATGGTACTCCTAGCTGTGGTCGGTTATGTGGAATCTCATTTTGTTCTGTTTAAAGACATTGTTAGTGTCAGTGCAATATAGGTGCATGGTTTGCGCCAAAGGTACCATACGCTCAGAAATCATTTTGGAAGCACGCGATAGTACTACTAGGTGACGAGGTTCAAGTGGAAGCTCCTTTCGGTCCAATTGCTGATAGTGCTAATCTTGACACAAGATAGTTGCTCGGTTTGCGCCAAATGTACCATAGGCCCAGAAATTGTTTTGGACACACTCGATGGTACTCCTAGGTGACATGGGTCATGTAGAATCTCATTTTAGTCCATTTGGAAAAAGTATTAGTGGCGGTGTAAGATAGGTCCATGGTTTCCGCCAAACGTACCATAGGCTCAGAAATCCTTTTGGATGCACTCGATGGTACTCCTAGGTGATGAGGCTCTACTGAATGCTCACTTCGGTCTGTTTGGAGATAGTGCTAATCTTGATGCAAGGTTGGTGCACGGTTTACGCCGAACATACCACAGGCTCTGAATTCATTTTGGACGCACCCAATGGAACTCCTAGGTGACGTTGGTGATGTGGAATCTCATTTTAGTTTGTTTGGAGACAGTGTTAGTGTCAGTGCAAGATAAGTGCATGGTTTGCGCCAAAATGCACCATAGGCTCAGCAATCCTTTTGTACGCACCCGATAGTACTCCTAGGTGACGAGGCTCTAGTGGATGCTCACTTCGGTCAATTTGGACAAAATTCTAATCATGATGCAAGGTAGGTGCACGGTTTTCACCGAACGTTCCATAGGCTCTGAAATCATTTTTGACGTACCTGATGGAACTCCTAGGAGATGTCGGTCATGTGGAATCTTGTTCCGGTCTGTTTGGAGATAGTGTTAATGTTGGTGCAACACAGGTGCACGGTTTTGTGCCAAACGTACCATAGGCTCCCAAATCGTTTTGGACACACCCGATGGTACGCCTATGTGATGAGGCTCAAGTGGAAGCTCGTTACGGTCCGTTTGGGGATAGTGCTAATCTTGATACAAGATAGGTGCACGGTTTGCGTCGAACGTACCATCAGCACGAATATCATTTTGGACGCACACGATGGAACTCCTAGGTGACGTGGGTCATGTGGAATCTTGTTTCGGTTTGTTTGGAGACAGTGTTAGTGTCGGTGCAAGATAGGTGCACGTTTTGCGCCAAATGTACCATAGGCTTAGAAATCTACTTGGACGCACCCGATTGTACTCCTAGGTGACAAGGCTCTAGTGGACGCTCACTTCGATCTGTTTGGAGATAGTGCTCATCCTGATGCAAGATAAATGTTTGCGCCAAATGTAACTCAAGCTCTAAAATCCTTTTGGACATACCAAGTGGTACTCCTTAGTGATGAGGCTCTAGTAGACGCTCACTTCTCTTCGATTGGACATAGTGCTAATCTTCATGCAAGATAGGTGCACGAGTTGCGCCTAATGTACCATTGGCTCTGAAATCATTTTAGATGCACCCGATGGAACTCCTAGGTGACGTGGGTCATGTGGAACTCCTAGGTGATGTTGGTTATGTGGAATCTTATTTTGGTCCATTTGGAGACAGAGTTTGTGTCAGTGCAATATAGGTGCACGGTTTGTGTCGAATGTACCACATGCTTTGAATTCATTTTAGACGCACCCGATGGAAC
>CM036176.1:37808246-37828858 GCA_020631735.1 Saccharum officinarum | reverse complement strand
ACTATCTCCGAATGGAACGAAGTGCGCATCCACTAGAGCCTCATCACCTAGAAGTACCATTGCGTGCGTCCAAAAGGATTTTTGAGCCTATGGTACGTTTAGTGCAAACGGACAACCTATCTTGCACCGACAATAACACTTTCTCCAAACAGAATGAAATGAGATTCCACATGACCCACGTCACCTTGGAGTTCCATCAATTGCATCCAAAATGATTTCGGAGGCTATAGTACATTCAGCGGAAACCGAGCAACTATCTTGCATCAAGATTAGCACTATAACAAAACAGATCGAAATGAAGCTTCCACTTGAGCCTCGTCACCTCGTAGCACCATTGTGTGTGTCAACAAGGATTTTTGAGCGTATTGTATGTTTGGTGCAAACTGTGCACCTATCGTGCGTTAACATTAGTACTGTCTCCAAATAAACCAAAACGAGCTTCCACTAGTGCCTCGTCACCTAAGAGTACCATCGGGTGCGTCCAAAATAATTTATGAGACTATGGTACATTTGGCACGAAGCATGCACCTGTCTTGCACTGACACTAACACTATCTCCAAACGGATTGAAATGGGCATCCCCTTGAGCCTCATCACCTAGTAGTACCCTCGGCTACGTCTAAAATGATTTTTGGGACTATGGAACGTTGGCCGCAAACCATGCACCTGTTCTACACCGACACTAACACTGTCTCTAAACGGACCAAAACGAGATTCCACATGATCGACGTCACCTAGGAGTTCCATCGGGTGTATCCAAATCGATTTTAGAGCCAGTGGTGCGTTCGACACAAACTGTGCACCTATCCTACACCTACACTTACATTGTCTCCAAACAGACCGAAACAAAATTCCACATGACCCACGTCACCTAGGAGTTCCATCGGGTACATCCAAAATGATTTTAGAGCTAGTGGTATGTTTGGTGCAAACCAAGCAACTATCTTGAGTCAAGATTAGCTCTATCTCCAAACGAACCGAAATAATCTTCCACTTGAGCCTCATCACCAAGGAGTACCATTGAGTGCGTCCAATATGATTTTTGAGACTATGGTACACTTGGTGTAAACCCTGCGCCTATCTTGCACTGACACTAACACTGTCTCCAAATGGGCCGAAACGAGATTCCACATGACCAACGTCACCTAGGAGTTCTATCACGTGCATCCAAAATGATTTCAGAGCCAGTGGTACCTTCGGCGCAAACCAGGCACCTATCTTGCATCAAGATTAGCACTATCTCCAAACGGAATGAAGTGAGCATCCACTAGAGACTCATCACCTAGAAGTACCATTGCGTGCGTCCAAAAGGATTTTTGAGCCTATGGTACGTTTAGTGCAAACGGACAACCTGTCTTGCACCGACAATAACACTTTCTCCAAACAGAACGAAATGAGATTCCACATGACCCACGTCACCTTGGAGTTCCATCAATTGCATCCAAAATGATTTCGGAGGCTATAGTACATTCAGCGGAAATCGAGCAACTATCTTGCATCAAGATTAGCACTATCACAAAACGGACCGAAATGAAGCTTCCACTTGAGCCTCGTCACCTCGTAGCACCATTGTGTGTGAACAAGGATTTTTGAGCGTATTGTATGTTTGGTGCAAACTGTGCACCTATCGTGCGTTAAGATTAGTACTGTCTCCAAATAAACCAAAACGAGCTTCCACTAGTGCCTCGTCACCTAAGAGTACCATCGGGTGCGTCCAAAATAATTTATGAGACTATGGTACATTTGGCACGAAGCATGCACCTGTCTTGCACTGACACTAACACTATCTCCAAACGGATTGAAATGAGCATCCCCTTGAGCCTCATCACCTAGTAGTACCCTCGGCTACGTCCAAAATGATTTTTGAGACTATGGAACGTTAGCCGCAAACCATGCACCTGTTCTACACCGACACTAACACTGTCTCTAAATGGACCAAAACGAGATTCCACATGATCGACGTCACCTAGGAGTTCCATCGGGTGCATCCAAATCGATTTTAGAGCCAGTGGTGCGTTCGACACAAACTGTGCACCTATCCTACACCTACACTTACATTGTCTCCAAACAGACCGAAACAAAATTCCACATGACCCACGTCACCTAGGAGTTCCATCGGGTGCATCCAAAATGATTTTAGAGCTAGTGGTATGTTTGGTGCAAACCGAGCAACTATCTTGAGTCAAGATTAGCTCTATCTCCAAACGAACCAAAATAAGCTTCCACTTGAGCCTCATCACCAAGGAGTACCATTGAGTGCGTCCAATATGATTTTTGAGCCTATGGTACACTTGGTGTAAACCCTGCGCCTATCTTGCACTGACACTAACACTGTCTCCAAATGGGCCGAAACGAGATTCCACATGACCAACGTCACCTAGGAGTTCTATCACGTGCATCCAAAATGATTTTAGAGCCAGTGGTACGTTCGGCGCAAACCAGGCACCTATCTTGCATCAAGATTAGCACTATCTCCAAACGGAATGAAGTGAGCATCCACTAGAGACTCATCACCTAGAAGTACCATTGCGTGCGTCCAAAAGGATTTTTGAGCCTATGGTACGTTTAGTGCAAACAGACGACCTGTCTTGCACAGACAATAACACTTTCTCCAAACAGAACGAAACAAGATTCCACATGACCCACGTCACCT
Organism: Saccharum officinarum; assembly: GCA_020631735.1. Classification (NCBI taxonomy): domain Eukaryota; kingdom Viridiplantae; phylum Streptophyta; class Magnoliopsida; order Poales; family Poaceae; genus Saccharum; species Saccharum officinarum. The sequence goes on along the minus strand of CM036176.1, from coordinate 37,826,206 downwards.
AGGAGTTCCATCAATTACATCCAAAATGATTTCGGAGGCTATAGTACATTCAGCGGAAACCGAGCAACTATCTTGCATCAAGGTTAGCACTATCACAAAACGAACCGAAATGAGCTTCCACTTGAGCCTCGTCACCTCGTAGCACCATTGTGTGCATCAACAAGGATTTTTGAGCGTATTGTATGTTTGGTGCAAACTGTGCACCTATCGTGCGTTAAGATTAGCACTGTCTCCAAATAAACCAAAACGAGCTTCCACTAGTGCCTCGTCTCCTAGGAGTTCCATCAGGTGCGTCCAAAATAATTTCATGAGACTATGGTACATTTGGCACAAACCATGCACCTATCTTGCACTGACACTAACACTATCTCCAAACGGATTGAAATGAGCTTCCCCTTGAGCCACATCACCTAGTAGTACCCTCGGCTACGTCCAAAACGATTTTCGAGACTATGGAACGTTTGGCGCAAACCATGCACCTGTTCCACACCGACACTAACACTGTCTCTAAACGGACCAAAACGAGATTCCACATGATCGACGTCACCTAGGAGTTCCATCGGGTGCATCCAAATCGATTTTAGAGCCAGTGGTGCGTTCGGCACAAACTGTGCAAGTATCCTACACCTACACTTACATTGTCTCCAAACAGACCGAAACAAAATTCCACATGACCCACGTCACCTAGGAGTATCATCGGGTGCTTCCAAAATGATTTTAGAGCCAATGGTATGTTTGGTGCAAACCGAGCAACTATCATGAGTTAAGATTAGCTCTATCTCCAAACGAACCGAAATAAGCTTCCACTTGAGCCTCATCACCAAGGAGTACCATTGAGTGCGTCCAATATGATTTTTGAGCCTATGGTACACTTGGTGTAAACCCTGCGCCTATCTTGCACTGACACTAACACTATCTCCAAATGGACCGAAACGAGATTCCACATGACCAATGTCACCTAGGAGTTCTATCACGTGCATCGAAAATGATTTCATAGCCAGTGGTACGTTCGGCGCAAACCGGGCATCTATCTTGCATCAAGATTAGCACTATCTCTGAATGGAACGAAGTGAGCATCCACTAGAGCCTCATCACCTAGAAGTACCATTGCGTGCGTCCAAAAGGATTTTTGAGCCTATGGTACGTTTAGTGCAAACAGACAACCTGTCTTGCACCGACAATAACACTTTCTCCAAACAGAATGAAATGAGATTCCACATGACCCACGTCACCTTGGAGTTCCATCAATTGCATCCAAAATGATTTTGGAGGCTATAGTACATTCAGCGGAAACCGAGCAACTATCTTGCATCAAGATTAGCACTATCACAAAACAGACCGAAATGAAGCTTCCACTTGAGCCTCGTCACCTCGTAGCACCATTGTGTGCATCAACAAGGATTTTTTAGCGTATTGTATGTTTGGTGCAAACTGTGCACCTATCGTGCGTTAAGATTAGCACTGTCTCCAAATAAACCAAAACGAGCTTCCACTAGTGCCTCGTCACCTAGGAGTACCATCGGGTGCGTCCAAAATAATTTATGAGACTATGGTACATTTGGCACGAAGCATGCACCTGTCTTGCACTGACACTAACACTATCTCCAAACGGATTGAAATGAGCTTCCCCTTGAGCCTCATCACCTAGTAGTACCCTCGGCTACGTCCAAAATGATTTTTGAGACTATGGAACATTTGGCGCAAACCATGCACCTGTTCCACACCGACACTAACACTGTCTCTAAACGGACCAAAACGAGATTCCACATGATCGACGTCACCTAGGAGTTCCATCGGGTGCATCCAAATCGATTTTAGAGCCAGTGGTGCGTTCGGCACAAACTGTGCACCTATCCTACACCTACACTTACATTGTCTCCAAACAGACCGAAACAAAATTCCACATGACCCACGTCACCTAGGAGTTCCATCGGGTGCATCCAAAATGATTTTAGAGCTAGTGGTATGTTTGGTGCAAACCGAGCAACTATCTTGAGTCAAGATTAGCTCTATCTCCAAACGAACCGAAATAAGCTTCCACTTGAGCCTCATCACCAAGGAGTACCATTGAGTGCGTCCAATATGATTTTTGAGCCTATGGTACACTTGGTGTAAACCCTGCGCCTATCTTGCACTGACACTAACACTGTCTCCAAATGGACCGAAACGAGATTCCACATGACCAATGTCATCTAGGAGTTCTATCACGTGCATCCAAAATGATTTCAGAGCCAGTGGTACGTTCGGCGCAAACCGGGCATCTATCTTGCATCAAGATTAGCACTATCTCCGAATGGAACGAAGTGAGCATCCACTAGAGCCTCATCACCTAGAAGTACCATTGCGTGCGTCCAAAAGGATTTTTGAGCCTATGGTACGTTTAGTGCAAACAGACGACCTATCTTGCACAGACAATAACACTTTCTCCAAACAGAACAAAACAAGATTCCACATGACCCACGTCACCTAGGAGTTCCATCAATTGCATCCAAAATGATTTCGGAGGCTATAGTACATTCAGCGGAAACCGAGCAACTATCTTGCATCAAGGTTAGCACTATCACAAAACGGACCGAAATGAGCTTCCACTTGAGCCTCGTCACCTCGTAGCACCATTGTGTGCCTCAACAAGGATTTTTTAGAGTATTGTATGTTTGGTGCAAACTGTGCACCTATCGTGCGTTAAGATTAGCACTGTCTCCAAATAAACCAAAACGAGCTTCCACTAGTGCCTCGTCACCTAGGAGTACCATCAGGTGCGTCCAAAATAATTTCATGAGACTATGGTACATTTGGCACAAACCATGCACCTATCTTGCACTGACACTAACACTATCTCAAACGGATTGAAATGAGCTTCCCCTTGAGCCTCATCACCTAGTAGTACCCTCGGCTACGTCCAAAATGATTTTCGAGACTATGGAACATTTGGCGCAAACCATGCACCTGTTCCACACCGACACTAACACTGTCTCTAAACGGACCAAAACGAGATTCCACATGATCGACGTCACCTAGGAGTTCCATCGGGTGCATCCAAATCGATTTTAGAGCCAGTGGTGCGTTCGGCACAAACTGTGCACCTATCCTACACCTACACTTACATTGTCTCCAAACAGACCGAAACAAAATTCCACATGACCCACGTCACCTAGGAGTTCCATCGGGTGCATCCAAAATGATTTTAGAGCTAGTGGTATGTTTGGTGCAAACCGAGCAACTATCTTGAGTCAAGATTAGCTCTATCTCCAAACGAACCGAAATAAGCTTCCACTTAAGCCTCATCACCAAGGAGTACCATTGAGTGCGTCCAATATGATTTTTGAGCTTATGGTACACTTGGTGTAAACCCTGCGCCTATCTTGCACGGACACTAACATTGTCTCCAAATGGACCAAAACGAGATTCCACATGACCAACGTCACCTAGGAGTTCTATCACGTGCATCCAAAATGATTTCAGAGCGAGTGGTACGTTCGGCGCAAACCAGGCACCTATCTTGTATCAAGATTAGCACTATCTCCAAACGGAATGAAGTGAGCATCCACTAGAGACTCATCACCTAGAAGTACCATTGCGTGCGTCTAAAAGGATTTTTGAGCCTATGGTACGTTTAGAGCAAACAGACAACCTGTCTTGCACCGACAATAACACTTTCTCCAAACAGAATGAAACGAGATTCCACATGACCCACGTCACCTAGGAGTTCCATCAATTGCATCCAAAATGATTTCGGAGGCTATAGTACATTCAGCGAAAACCGAGCAACTATCTTGCATCAAGATTAGCACTGTAACACCCCTGGGTGTTAAGCATGCATTAGCATCCAAAGCATTAGTCATAATCATCTCATACATGGTTATCATTGCATGCAATATAGACCCTTTTAAATTTAAAGTTGAAAAACAATTACTCAAAACCCAAATTCTGCATTTAAGTGCTAAGGAGTGGTGAAACTTTGTGTAGCTACAATTTTTGGAGCAACTCTTGAATTCAAATTCCTTCAAATTTTTGCTTTTAAAAATATTCTAGAAAAATGAATTTTTACTTAAAAATTTAGCTTTAAATCCTAAATTCAAAATCTATTGAGAATTTTGAAAAGTGCCCTACATGAAAGTTGTAGAGAGTTAAATTTTGAACAACTTTTATTTTGGGAAAAAGTTCTGAAAACCTCTTTTTCATCTTCAAATTCAAATTTGAAACAAATAGAGAAATCTGAAAATTTAATTTATAAAAGAAAAACGGGTTCTCGTTTTAGTGGGCCACGGCTTCCCTTTCGGACTGTGAACAGACGCCGGCCTGGCCCGCTCGCCCCCGCTCCCCTCCCCGCGCGCGCATGCGCCCGCGCCAGCGCACGCCGTGCTCAGGCCGTGGCCGCCACGTGGCTGCCGCTCGCCGTCTCCGGCGTACGGGTGGTGAGCCGTGGGCTCCACCGGCCGCGCCACGTTCCCTAAAGGTGCACCCGCTCCTCCCTCAGTCTCACTCCCCATCACTTCGCCCTTCTCGGCTTCACGCGAGCAGCAGCCGCCGCCGCTGCCGCCTCCTCACGTCGCCGCCGCTCCACCCGAGACGAACACCGCCGTTCCCGCTCAACGGCCGCGCCACCTCCCGATTCGTCTCGCCACCGGCTCCGCCACTTTCTCCTCTTCTTCGAACGGGGCTCGGTATCCCTTGTTCGATGACAGTGAGGCTCAATTTCTCTTTTTCCCGCGCGCGCCACCGTCGCCGGCGGCCGGGCTCGAGCTCCGCCACCGACGCCCTCGCTCCCTCTTTCTTCCCTTGCTTCGCGCGATCGTGCTCGCCATCCTTGCGCGGGAGCCATGCGTGCTCGGGGTTGTAACTCGGAGCCGGAGGATGGCCGTTGGCCGACGGCGACCACCGTTTCGCCCCCGCGACGTCGGGACACCGACACCCATGGCCGCGCCCCGCGCTTCGCCCCCCTCTCTGCTCTCTAGGCCAAACGGCCTTGGGCCGAACCACCGAGCCGGGCCGCCTCTCTTTTTCCCGCGCGGCGCTCTGGCTGAAAACGGCCGTGGACCGGTCGTTTCAAGTGGGCTGGCCCATTAAATGATTTCCAAATTTCGTTTTTGAATTTGTATTTTGTTTTGGGAAAAGAAAATACTTGGAAAATGTTTGTGTATAATTTATAGCTCCAAAAATCATGAAACAAAGTTTGAAATGTTCCTCTTGAATAGATCTACAGTTTAAAAATATCTCATATTATTTTTGTAACACTTTACTGTGCAAATTTATTTAATTGCTATAAATGCTGATATCTTAGAAATTATGTAGTAAATAAAATAATGAAGGGAAAAATGTGATTCTTGTTGCTTTAATCTTTATTAGTGATTAGGAAAAATATTAGTGAAGCATGTTCTGTGAGAAATTTTTGAAGTGTAGTTCAAATGCTTTTAATTGATAATCTTTGTTATTTTTAGTAGAGGGCTAAATTTGTATAGAACATACATGTGATAATTTTTGTAGTATGTTAGTTTACTGTTAGTAACATAGGAAAAATGTGAAATCTGTTGTTTGATACTTTTTCTAGTACAAAATAATTTCATGCTCATATTTAGGCTATAACTTGTTTATTTTGTACAGGCAGTTTTACATATGCAATTCTCATGAAAATTTAGTAGTAGGTTAGTTATGGTAAGAGTAATCTACTGTAATTTTTGTAGATTTTTATCTACACTAGAAATAGGTGTTGCTATGTAACCCTAGTTAAATAGGGAATAAAAGATTATTCTTTATGAGAAATTAAGAGTAATAAAATATGTTTGGTGTATCTTTGAAGCATCAACATGTCTTGTTGATGTGGTTTGATGATTTAGGTTGGTGAGCTTTGGTAGCTTAGGTTCACTTGTATGTGTAGATGATAGGCTAACTAATAGAGGAATAAGGTGCATGTTTTGGGGTACATGTTCTTGGATGACGTTGACTACCTTGTAGAAGAAATAGTTATATTCAAAATGCTCATTCCATGTGCTCATCTGCATCTCATGTCATCAAAGCACTCCACCACAATCCGATGCATCCTTCGCATGTTTGCTTATGCACTTGCATCATACAGGATCGCAGGAGGAGTCGCAGGTAGCAGTACCGGAGGAGCAAGTTTGGACGGATCAGCAGGAGCCCCAGGCACAGGAGGTACCCGAGGAGGAAGAGTCAGGCGAGGAGCTACCAGAGTGCATCGACCACCATCCTAGCTCGTTCGAAAGAGGCAAGCCCCGGAGCATTTTAAGTCTCCTATTTTATAAAAGTTGTTCCTTACTACATGAACTATAGTTATATATATGGTTGCATTAAGTTATAGGAGTTGAGTGAAACCATTGTTGCATTATTACCTTGGCCACCGAATTATCTTTTACCCTGTTAGGTCAGGATCGAGTAAATTGCTTAGCCATGCTTGGACCGGTAGAAGTCGGGTGATTTCTTGTCACCTGCGAGTTATAGGTGGATATCGGGTTATGGTTAGCCGTAATTGTGATCATAAAAAGTAACCAAGTGTTGATGGATAAATGAAGACCGGGCGGAGTCTTATAGGGTTTTGGACTATAGTGATTCCGTCTGTGTCAATTAAGGATCGATCGTTGCTCGTCCCTCTTGTCATGTTGAACGCATGCCTCACATTTAGCTGGCCGAATAAAGTACCTTTCGACCGCGAAGCTAGTGACACTTTTCGAGCCGGGATAAACTCGGGTTGGCAGACTGGTGTCGAAGGGGGTGTAACAGGGATGCGAAGAGTGAGCCCAAGGTGCTTCCTGGCAGTCGGGCGGTCCCTGGGTAGTGCGATCCATGATTGTTATCCCGCGGCTTCTTGGAAAGTATCATTGGTGATCTACGCGACCCTGACGGGGGAAACGGGGTTTGTGTGAGGAATAAATCTCCAGCTAGATAGGAATTCGATTCGAATCGCCGTCGCTCTCGGTTAGTGAGCACTTGACTCGAGCTATGGCATCATAGTAACATTAATGGAACACTGATGGTTAAGTGAATGATGTTGGAAATGCTAAACCTGATATGGTAATCTAGATTGCTAATGATGAATCAAGTGATTGTTCTAGCAATAGCTGCTTACCTAGCTTGAATAGGTTATACTAAAAGTGATGCAAAAAGTACTGGTATAGTTTTTCGTAACAACTTATGCTTTTCGCAAATGAGTCAAGCCAGTCCAATCTATAAAGCCTTGCATGATCCTTGGTGTCCTTTATTTCTGGTTTATGACGGGTAAGTCTAGCTGAGTACATTCTCGTACTCAGGGCGTTGTTCCCATTGTTGTTGCAGATGGTCAGATGTACTATGGGTACTGCTCCAACTATCTGTATCTGGCGATGGGCGACAATTAGGACCTTGGGCAAGGGTCACTCTGTTCGTCTTATCTACTGCTTTTGTGGACCATGACTATCTACTGGCACTGTATTTGAACTAAGTGTGGGTGTAAAACTACTTGCTTCCGCTATGTTATTTTGAACTGTGTTGTAATAACTTTTATTTCGAACTCTGATGTACTCCACTTTTATTATGAACTCTACGTATCATGTGAACTGTGGCTGCTAAATCAGTACGATCTTGGTTGTATGTTGGTTGGTTTGAAATCCCTCGTGATTTCACAGAATCTCGGGTTATACGGGTTTAAGTTTGATAAATTAACCGCCTCGGTGGAAGATTTTCTTACTTAATCTCGTATAATTACGTTGATCCATTACAGCTGGCATCGGAGCATGGTTTAGCATGTACTGTTCACATGGGTATTTAAAAACAAAACTGTGTTTTCAACTAAGCTTTCAAATTTAAGAGTGTGCCAGTGGTCATATCCTTTATGCCCAATAAGGACTCTAGGTGGCTTAATTAAGTACTAACTTGGGGGTTTGCATCATATTTGAAATTTCGTCGCTCATACGGCGTGTTATTGTATGAGTGCCATTCAATTAAGTGGTAATGTATGGATCAATTCCCTCTACGCCCTGGTAAGTGAGAGTTGTGAGAGCATGGTTGGATACACTGCCGATCTAGGGGAGTGCTTATGTGATACCGAAATACTTACGTGCCATGCACATGTTCGTAGGAGGGTATTCAAATGATGGGGACTTCCGTCATGCGGTGACGATGCCGTCAATAGGACGATGATTCGGGTAGTTGTCACCGTTATACTCGTATCTGGGGATGCGTGTAGAGCGAGTAACTTACTTTACTGCTTTCTTGCATATTTTCATACTGTGAGGGTTGGGCTGAAGTGACTTTCTGCAGGTACATAACAACGCTTTCGAGTAGTACGTATTAGTTACGTTACAAGAGATCGTTGTATGCCATCGTTTATTCCGTTAGTAGTTATTAGTTTTCTAAGTTTGTGAGGACGTACGAAACATGCATGTATCATGTTGTGCATTTCATTCATGGCATTATTCCTCCCCTTATAAGTTGATTATCTCATTTCGATAAAAATGCCAACTTAAAAATCTGTTCTCACCACGGTAATAAAATTTTGCTACAGATGGCCCGTACCAAGCAGACAGCCCGCAAGTCCACCGGCAGAGCTCCCCGTCATCAGCTTGCTCCACGCACTCGTCAGCGCCACACTTTTCTTGGAGAGTTTGGGATGCCTACGCTCTTGTGGAGAGTACTCAGCTATGTAGGCTATCCTGATGGGATGGAGCCCCGCTACTTTTGGTCGAATGAGCGGTTGGGGGAAGGACTTTTGGTGACCGTGGAAGCAGTAGTTCGTCCCTGAGGTGATGGTTCTGAGTGGACCGGTTGGCATTTTGAGTCAACTGGCAGGACCCCTGAAGAAGTCGCTGAGAGGGCAGCCTTTGGGATCCTGAGGGATATCATGGATCGCTTTCCTCAGGAGTTGGCAGCAGCTATAGTTGGAGTCTTTCCGAGGGGCAACCCCTCCACTAACTCGTGGCAGCAGGCAAGAGGAAGATCTCTGGAGATTAGCGCCGCAGAAGCACAGAACAGTGACAACCCCGCTATGAGTGCCATGTTCGCAGTGATGAGGGCCTTTGATGGAGTGGAAGGTAGCCTGAGACGTGTGTCTAGTGCTCTTGGTCAGGCTCGTGATGACCGCCGTCAGCTTTAGAGAGATCACGACGCCGAGATTGAGAGGCTCAACATGGAGATGGCTCAGTTGACTCACCAGAGAGATCAGGCTACCTAGAGGACTGTGGCTTTCGAAGGAGATGTGCGTGCCCTGAGAGAGCAGGTTGGGCGACTGACCACCGCCAATAGGAACGCTGAGCGCATGTTGACTCATGTGCTCCATCAGAGGAATGAAGCCTGGTCCGCAGAGAATGTGTTGAGGGCTAGACAGTTTGAGCTAGAGCAACAGTTGGCATATGCAGAGGAATATAATGACAATCTGCATGAGGAGGTTCATCGGCTGAATAGTCAACTCAACCCCTATGTTTCTCCTGGTGCGGCAGAGATGGATTTGAATGAAGACGAAGATCCTGAAGAGCCCGAAGCACCAGTTGGGGAGCACCACGACGCTGCTAATGGCGACGACGCCAACGTCTCGGACTTAGACAGCGACCACGATGAGTAGGCTAGTAGTTGTTACGCTAGCTACTAGGTTCCATCTACATGATCTTTTGCTTTGTTGGCACGTTGGGCATGTAATAATGAGTAGAAAGACTAAGGCTTTGATGTAATGTTGGAAAGCTTGGATGTGTTTGTGGCGGTATCCGAACGTCAAAAAGTCCAGTGTATGTATGCTGGCAACTTGGTTGTAATGGACGCGATGTGTGCGCTTTAAGTAATCTAATTAGTGGTGTTGTGTTAATTGGAATGACTTATTGTGCCCCTGTTTTATTGTATGAATTTATTCTCTCCAGTAAATTCAGTTCAGCATGATTTTTCATTCGGTCGCAATTCCTACAACATCACCTAATAATTACTGTTGCTGAAACATGCAGATGCCGAACACTCGTCGTACCGTGTATGGTGCCGCTGAGGCTGGTGGCAGTGCAGCTGCTAGTGATGACCGTGATCCACCACCGCCTCCTCCACCCTACACTGCGGAACAGTTTTTCGCACAATTTCTTGGAAGCCAACGTAATATGGAGAGCATGCAACAGAATATGGAAGCTGCGTTGCGCAGTATCGCAGATAACACCCGTCGGGGAATAAACCCGGGTGGGCACGAAGCAAACCAGTACAGCAGTTTCAAGGACTTCATGGATACTCGTCCACCGATCTTTAAGGAAGCCGCAGAACCCTTGGATGCAGAAGAGTGGATTAATACTATGGAAGACAAGTTCCGTGTCTTGAGAATGACTGAAGTGTTGAAGACTGAGTATGCAGCTCATCAGCTTCAAGGTCCGGCAGGAATGTGGTGGAAACATCACCGCACCACTTTTCCTCCCCACGCTCACATCACTTGGAAGGAGTTCACCGAAGCTTTCCGTGGAACGTACATTCCACCTGGTCTGACCGAGATGAAGCTTGGGGAATTCCTGGCACTGAATCAAGGCACGAAGACTGTAACTCAATATCTACATGCATTCAATAACCTGAGCCGTTATGCCCCTGATATGGTGAATACTGAGGCCAAGAAGATCGCTAGCTTCAAGAGAGGCCTAAATCCCAAGATGATGAAACATGTGGGTACAAATATGAGGACTGGTTTCAATGATTTCGTTAGTGACTGTCTGAAGCAAGAGAAGAACAACAATGTTTATGCTGCTTCCAAGATCCGTAAGAGAGCTTTCGAGTCGGGTTCGTCCCAGTCCAGAGCCCCAGTGGCCAACCGTCCAGCTTATCGATCGCCTGCCCCAGGTGCAAGGTTTAGGCCACCGCAAAGGAAGAATCAGAATGCTCAGCAACCCCAGAGGAACCAGAAACCATTCAAGATGGCATTGCCTCAGGCGAAGACAGGACAAGGCAGTTCATCTGGAACTGTGGCTCAAGTGAAGGGACCGTGCTTCAACTGCAACCAACCCGGACACTTTGCAAAGTTTTGTCCCTACCCAAAGAAACAGCAGACGCAGTATCAAGCTCGTGTGCATCACACCACCGTGGATGACATCCCTGAAGGAGAACCGGTAACAGCTGGTATGTTTTCTATCAACAATCATCCTGCAGTAGTCTTGTTTGATTCCGGATCATCTCATTCCTTTGTAAGTCAAGCATTTGTTAAGAGGCATGAGCAAAAGATAGTTGAATTGGAATGTGCATATAAAATCAGTTCAGCTGGGGCTGATCTGTTGACTAATCAGATAGTTCAGGGAGTAATCCTAAACATATCAAACCGGCAATATAAGCTTAATCTGATAGTCATGCCAGGGTTAGTTTTGGACGTGATCATGGGTATGAACTGGATGAATAAGATGGGGGTAGTAATCGATGTTGGAGGAAGGAGTATCTCTCTTAAGGAACCAAGTGGAGAAGGCACCTTTCGGGTGGTCCTACCTCGGAAAGTAGACCTAGCTAGCACGACTTGTGCGGTCCAAACTACTCTGCTAGCCCAGATTCCAGTGGTTTGTGAGTTTCCAGATGTGTTTCCGGATGAGTTACCTGGACTTCCACCAGACCGAGATGTTGAGTTTGCCATTGAGTTAATTCGGGAACAGCACCGATCTCGAGAAGGCCCTATCGGATGCCTCCCAATGAGTTAGCCGAATTGAAGAAGCAACTCCAGGACTTACTAAAGAAAGGTTTGATTCGTCCCAGCTCGTCTGAATGGGGATGCCCCGCTCTATTTGTGAAAAAGAAGAAGGATAACTCCTTACGCATGTGCGTGGATTATCGACCACTGAATGCAGTGACAATTAAAAACAAGTATCCTCTTCCTCGGATTGATATCTTGTTTGACCAATTGTCTAAAGCCAAAGTGTTCTCTAAGATAGATTTGAGATCAGGATACCACCAGATTAAGATTAGGCCGCAAGATGTGCCTAAGACTGCGTTCTCTACCAGATATGGCTTGTACGAGTATCTTGTCATGTCCTTCGGATTGACAAACGCTCCTGCATACTTTATGTATCTGATGAATTCTGTTTTCATGCCAGAGTTGGACAAGTTTGTGATTGTGTTCATTGATGACATTCTAATATATTCAGAGAATGAAGAAGATCACGCAGAGCACCTCAGGATTGTCTTGACTAGACTCAGAGGACATCAACTGTATGCGAAGTTTAGCAAGTGTGAGTTCTGGCTTAAGACAGTTCCTTTTCTCGGCCACGTGTTGTCTGAAAATGGCATTTCCGTAGACCCTAGTAAGGTGCAAGAGGTTATGGACTGGAAGTCACCAACCTCAGTGCATGAAGTTCGCAGTTTTCTTGGTTTAGCCGGTTACTATCGTCGCTTCATACCGGATTTCTCGAAGATTGCCAAACCAATGACAAGCCTGTTACAGAAGGATCATAAGTTTGTATGGACAGAGGAGTGCGAGGCAGCTTTCTGCACCTTGCGAAAGTTGTTGACCACTGCTCCTGTTCTGGCCCAACCGGATATAGAAAAGTCTTTTGATGTGTTCTGTGACGCATCTAAGAATGGGTTAGGATGTGTACTAATGCAAAATGGAAGGGTCATTGCCTATGCCTCACGTCAATTGAGGAAGCATGAAGTTAACTATCCTACACATGATTTGGAGCTTGCAGCAGTAGTGCATGCTCTAAAGATTTGGAGACACTACCTAATGGGTAATGTGTGTAACCTCTTTACAGATCATAAGAGTCTCAAATACATTTTTACCCAATCTGAGTTGAACATGCGACAGAGAAGATGGTTAGAGCTGATAAAGGACTATAATCTAAATGTACATTATCATCCCGGGAAGGCTAATGTAGTAGCAGATGCACTGAGCAGAAAATCACATGCTATTGATGTGCAACCGTTGTTTGAAGAAGGGTTCAAATTGTTACATCCTGCTGTGTTGCATAATATTCAGATCAGTTGTACTCTGGAAAACCAGATCATTGAAGGTCAGAAGACAGATAAGGGAATCTTTCATATCAAGGAGAAGATGAAGAGGGAACCCACCAAACACTTTCGATTGGATGACCAAGGAGTGTTATGGTTTAAGGATCGCCTGGTGGTACCTAAGGATAGAGAGCTTAAGAACAAGTTGATGAATGAGACCCATCATTCCAAGCTATCTATTCACCCCGGAAGTAGTAAGATGTACCAAGATTTGCGACCCCGTTATTGGTGGACTAAGATGAAAAAAGAAATTGCAGCATACGTTGCTCGTTGCGACATGTGTTGTAGAGTTAAAGCTCTTCACATGAGACCCGCAGGACTTCTGCAACCCTTGTCTGTACCCGATTGGAAATGGGATGATATAAGTATGGATTTCATCACTGGTCTTCCCACCACACAGAAGGGACACGATTCTATTTGGGTAATAGTAGATCGTCTCACCAAGACAGCTCACTTTCTGCCAGTTAAGACAACATTCCGACCACCTCAATATGCAGAAAAGTATATTGCTGAGATTGTCCGATTACATGGTATACCAAAAACGATCGTGTCTGATCGTGGTTCACAGTTTACCTCTCATTTTTGGGAACATCTTCATAAAGGTTTGGGTACTAGTTTGATTCGTAGTACGGCTTACCATCCACAGACAGACGGGCAGACAGAACGAGTTAATGCTGTACTTGAAGATATGCTTAGAGCTTGTGTACTATCATCCAGAGGCTCATGGGAATCCTGGTTACCATTGGCAGAATTCGCTTACAACAACAGTTACCAAGAGAGTATCAAGATGGCACCTTTTGAAGCTTTATATGGCAGGAAGTGCAGGACACCGTTAAATTGGGTAGAGCCTGGAGAAAGAAGGTTTTATGGAATTGATTTTGTAAATGAGGCAGAGAAGAAGGTCCGTATTATCCGGCAAAACATGCAAGCTGCACAGTCCCGTCAGAAGAGTTATGCAGACAAGAGAAGGAGACCATTGGATTTCCAAGTGGGTGACTATGTCTATTTGAAGGTTACCCCCATGAAGAAGAAACGGTTTGGAATCAAGCAGAAACTGTCTGCTAGATATATCGGACCATACCAGATCATAGAGAAAAAGGGTCCTGTGGCGTACAAGTTGCAATTGCCAGAAGGGATGAGTTCGATCTTTCCCGTCTTTCACGTATCCCAGTTGAAGAAATGTCTGCGTGTTCCGGAAGAGAGAATAGAACCGCAGGGTATTCGGATCAAGGCGGACTTGGAATATCGTGAACAACCGGTTCGAGTTCTGGATACAAAGGACCGAGTCACTCGGAATAGAGTGGTAACAACCTACAAGATTCAGTGGAGCCATCATGATGAGAGTGATGCTTCATGGGAAACGGGAGAATATCTTCAAACTGCGTATAAAGATTTTTACGATAAATGGTTCGTAACTCAAAATCTCAGGACGAGATTCTTATAAGGGGGAGGGCTGTAACACCCCTGGGTGTTAAGCATGCATTAGCATCCAAAGCATTAGTCATAATCATCTCATACATGGTTATCATTGCATGCAATATAGACCCTTTTAAATTTAAAGTTGAAAAACAATTACTTAAAACCCAAATTCTGCATTTAAGTGCTAAAGAGTGGTGAAACTTTGTGTAGCTACAATTTTAAATTATCTAGAATAAATTAACATGATTTTTGGAGCAATTCTTGAATTCAAGTTTTTCTCAAATTTTAAATTAACAAGTTTTAAATTATCTAGAATAAATTAACATGCCCCTTCGCCTAGCAGTGCTCGCGCTCGCCTTCTCGGCCGCCCTCGTGGCCTGCATTGGTCGGCCGACGAGCTCCCGCGCCGCCGTGCCACCATCTCCACCGGCGAGCCTCCTCCGGAGCTCCCGCGCCGCTCGGAGTTGGTGCGCTGGGTGCGTCTCGGTGCGGGGAGCACGTTGGTGCCCTCCCCGTCGCCGGAGACCTCACCGGCGGCGAGTTCGCCACCGGTCAGCGCCTCCCCCGCGCTGCTCTGGCTGGCCGATGGGTCCGTTGACCCGTGGGTCCCGCGTGTCAGTGTGTGTGGGTGCACTGCACCGGGTGTATTCAACGTTTTCACTGGCGAATTCTTAAAAGAATTAAGGAAAATGATTTCTCAGAATTATGAAACAGCTTTGAAAAATCATATCTCAAGATTTATAGCTCCAAAAATGATAAAACAAATTTTGAAATGTTCCTCTTGAATAGATCTACAGTTTAAAAATATTTCATGATAAATTGTTGACACTTTTCTGTGTAGGTTTATTTAATTGCTATAAATGCTGATATCTTAGAAAATGTGTAGTAAATAAAATAATGAAGGGAAAAATGTGATTCTGTTGCTTTAATCTTTATTAGTAATGTACTTTCTAGAAAAATATTAGTGAAGCATGTTCTGTGAGAAAATTTTGAAGTGTAGTTCAAATGCTTTTAATTGATAATCTTTGTTATTTTTAGTCAGAGCTAAATTTGTATAGAACATACATGTGATAATTTTTGTAGTATGTTAGTTTACTGTTAGTAACATAGAAAAAATGTAAAATCTGTTGTTTGATACTTTTTCTAGTACAAAATAATTTATGCTCATATTTAGGCTATACCTTGTTTATTTTGTACAGATAGTTTTACTTATTTAATTCTCATGAAAATTTAGTAGTAGGTTAGTTAGGGTAAGAGTAATCTACTGTAATTTTTGTAGATTTTTATCTACACTAGAAATAGGTGTTGGTGTGTATCCCTAGTTAAATAGGAAATAAAATATTATTCTTTATGAGAAATTAAGAGAAATAAAATATGTTTGGTGTATCTTTGAAGCATCATTATGCCTTGCTGATGTTATGGATGAGTTAGGTTGGTAAGCTTTGGTAGCTTAGGTTCACTTGTATGTGTAGATGATAGGCTAACTAATAGAAGGATAAGGTGCATGTTTTAGGGTACATGTTCTTGATGACGTTGACTACCTTGTAGAAGGAATAGTTATATTCAAACTACTCATTCTATGTGCTCATCTGCATCTCATGTTATCAAAGCACTCCACCACAATCCGACACATCATTTGCATGTTTGCTTATGCACTTGCATCATACAGGATCGCAGGAGGAGTCGCAGGTAACAGTACCGGAGGAACAAGCTTAGACGGATCCGCAGGAGTCCCAGGCACAGGAGGTGCCCGAGGAGGAAGAGTCAGGCGAGGAGCTGCCAGAGTGCGTCGACCACCATCCTATCTCGTTCAAAAAGGCAAGCCCCGGAGCATTTTAAGTCTCCTATTTTATAAAAGTTGTTCCTTACTACATGAACTATAGTTATATATATAGTTGCATTAAGTTATAGGAGTTGAGTGAAACCGTTGTTGCATTATTATCTTGGCCACCGGATTATCTTTCACCCTGTTAGGTCAGGATCGAGTGAATTGCTTAGCCATGCTTAGACCGGTAGAAGTCGGGCGATTTCCTGTCACCTGCGAGTTATAGGTGGATACCAGGTTATGGTTAGCTGTAATTGTGATCATAAAAAGTAATCAAGTGTTGATGGATAAATGAAGACCGGGCGGAGTCTTATAGGGTTTTGGACTATAGTGATTCCGTCTGTGTCGATTAAGGACCGATCGTTGCTCGTCCCTCTTGTCATGTTGAACGCATGCCTCACATTTAGCTGGCCGAATAAAGTACCTTTCGACCGCGAAGCTAGTGACACTTTTCGAGCCGGGATAAACTCGGGTTGGCAGACTGGTGTTGAAGGGGGTGTAACGGGGACGCGAAGAGTGAGCCCAAGGTGCGTCCTGGCAGTCGGCGGTCCCTGGGTAGTGCGATCCATGATTGTTATCCGCGGCTTCTTGGAAAGTGTCATTGGTGATCTACGCGACCCTGACGGGGAAACAGGGTTTGTGTGAGGAATAAATCTCCAGCTGGATAGGAATTCGATTCGAATCGCCGTCGCTCCCGGTTAGTGAGCACTTGACTCGAGCTATGGCATCGTAGTAACATTAATGGAACACTGATGGTTAAGTGAATGATGTTGGAAATGCTAAACCTGATATGGTAATCTAGATTGTTAATGATGAATCAAGTGATTGTTTAGCAATAGCTGCTTACCTAGCTTGAATAGGTTATACTAAAAGTGATGCAAAAAGTACTGGTATAGTTTTTCATAACAACTTATGCTTTTCGCAAATGAGTCAAGCCAGTCCAATCTATAAAGCCTTGCATGATCCTTGGTGTCCTTTATTTCTGGTTTATGACGGGTAAGTCTAGCTGAGTACATTCTCGTACTCAGGGCGTTGTTCCCATTGTTGTTGCAGATGGTCAGATGTACTATGGGTACTGCTCCAACTGTCTGTATCCGGCGATGGGCGACAACTAGGACCTTGGGCAAGGGTCACTCTGTTCGTCTTATCTACTGCTTTTGTGGACCATGACTATCTACTGGCACTGTATTTGAACTAAGTGTGGGTGTAAAACTACTTGCTTCCGCTATGTTATTTTGAACTGTGTTGTAATAACTTTTATTCCGAACTCCGATGTACTCCACTTTTATTGTGACTCTACGTATCATGTGAACTGTGGCTGCTAAATCAGTACGATCTTGGTTGTATGTTGGTTGGTTTGAAATCCCTCGTGATTTCACGGAATCTCGGGTTATACGAGTTTAAGTTTGATAAATTAACCGCCTCGGTGGAGATTTTCTTACTTAATCTCGTATAATTACGTTGATCCGTTACAGGGACATTAGAGCAAAGCAAGTAATTGATATTCAAGACGATTAGATAAAGATCAAGTGCTTAATTCTCCAATTCAAGCTAGCTAGTGACTCTAAGTGCCAAAAGATCATGGTGCTAAGTTCCATCTCAATCAAGATACACTCAAGTGATCAAACCAAGCTCAAGCAATCAAGTGCAAGTACTCCAAATCACATACAATGTTGCAAGAGATCATCCCATTGATAGTGTTATTGGTGATATTAGAAGTGGTGTGGGCAAACAGATCAAGATTGGCATGTTTTGTGAGCATGCATCATTTGTGTCAACCACAGAACCAAAG
>CM036176.1:37750728-37798203 GCA_020631735.1 Saccharum officinarum | reverse complement strand
GGCTTGTAAATCATTTTATATGCACCCGATAGAACTCCTACGTGATGTGGGCCATTTGGAATCTCATTTCTGTCTGTTTGGCGACAGTATTAGTGTCGATGCAAGATAGGTGCATGGTTTGCACCAAATGTACCATAGGCTCAAGTGGATGTACCAGATGCACCGATTATAGCATAGGCTCGTAAATCGTTTTATATGTACCATAGGTGCACGGTTTGGACACACCCGATGGTACGCCTAGGTGACGAGGCTCAAGTGGATGCTCGTTTCAATCTATTTGGAGATAGTGCTAATCTTGACGCAAGATAGTTGCTCGGTTTGCGCCGAACGTACCATGGGCTCTGAAATTGTTTTGGACACACCCGATGAAACTCCTAGGTGACATGGGTCATGTGGAATCTCATTTCGGTCCGTTTGGAGACAGTGTTAGTGTCGGTGCAAGATAAGTGCACGGGTTTGCGCCAAATGTACCATTGTCACAGAAATCATTTTGGATGCACCTGATGATACTACTAGGTGATGAGGCTTAGGTGGAAGCATGTTTTAGTCCGTTTGGAGAAAGTGCTAATCTTGTCACGAGGTAGTTGCTTGGTTTGCGCTATCGTACCATAGGCATGGAAATCATTTTGGACGCACTCGATGGAACTCCTAGGTGACGTGGGTCTTGTGAAATCTCATTTCAGTCTGTTTGGAGACAGTGTTAGTGTCGGTGCTAGATAGGAACACAGTTTGCGCCAAACGTACCATAGACTCATAAACCATTTTGGACGCACCCGATGGTACTCCTAGGTGACGAGGCTCTAGTGGGTGCTCACTTCGGTCTATTTGGAGATAGTGCTAATCTTGATGCAAGATGGGTGCACGGTTTGCCCCGAATGTACCACATGCTCTGAAATTATTTTGGATGCACCCGATGGAACTCCTAGGTGACATGGGTCATGTAGAATCTCGCTTCTGTCCGTTTGGAAATAATGTTAATGTTAGTGCTACACGGGTGCACGGTTTGCGCCAAATGTACCATAGGCTCAGGAATCGTTTTGGATGCACCCGATGGTACTCCTTGGTCACAAGGCTCAAGTGGAAGCTCGTTTCGGTCTATTTGGAGATAGTACTAATCTTGACGCAAGTAGTTGCTCAGTTTGCGCTGAACATATCATAGGCTCAGAAATCATCTTGGACACACCCGATGGAACTCCTAGGTGACGAGGCTCAAGTGGAATCTTGTTTCAATCCGTTTGGAGACTGTGTTAGTGTCGGTGCAAGATGGGTGAACGATTTGCACCAAACATTGCAGAGGCTCATAAATCATTTTGGATGCACCCGATGGTTCTCCTAGGTGACAAGGCTCAAGTGGATGCTCGTTTCAGTCCATTTGGAGATAGTGCTAATCTAGACAGAAGATAGTTGCTTGGTTTGCGCTGAACGTACCATAGGCTCGGTGACGAGGCTCTAGTGGATGCTCACTTCGGTCTATTTGGAGATGGTGCTCATCTTGACGCAAGATAGGTGCACGGTTTACACTGAATGTACCACAGGCTCTGAAATTGGTTTGGACGCACCCGATGGAACTCCTCGGTGATGTCGCTCATGTGGAATCTTGTTTCGGTCTGTTTGGAGACAGTGTTAGGGTCGGTACAAGATTGGTGCATGGTATGCGCCAAACGTACCATGGGCCCACAAATCGTTTTGGACACACCCGATGGTACTCCTAGGTGATGAGGCTCAAGTGGAAGCTCATTTCAGTTCGTCTAGAGATAGTGCTAATCATGACGCAAGATAGGTGCACGGTTTGCACCGAACATACCACGACTTTGAAATCAGTTTGAACGCACCCGATGGAACTCCTAGCTAACGTCGCTCATGTGGAATGTCATGTATCTAAAACGATTTTGGTTCGTTTGGAGATAGTGCTAATCCTGACGCATGATAGGTGCACGGTTTGTGCCAAACATACGACTAGCTCTGAAATCGCTTTAGATGCACCTGATGGCACTCCTAGGTCACGTCAGTCATGTGGAATCTCGTTTTGGTTGGTTTGGAGATAGTGTTAGTGTTGTGCAATATTAGTGCACAGTTTGCGCCAATGGTACCATAGGCTCAGAAATTGTTTTGGATGCACCCGATGGTACTACTAGGTGACGAGGATCAAGTGGAAGCTCGTTTCAATCTATAGTGCCAATCTTGACGCAAGACAGTTGCTCGGTTTGCGCCGATCATATCATAGGCTCAGAAACTGTTTTGGACGCACCCAATGGTACTCCTAGGTGATGTGGGTCATGTGGAATCTCGTTTCGGTCTGTTTAGAGACAGTGTTAGTGTCGGTGCAAGATAGTTGCACGGTTTGCACCAAACATACCAAAGGCTCAGAAATCCTTTTGGACGCACCCGATAGTACTCCTTGGTGACCAGGCCCTAGTGGATGCTCACTTATGTCCATACGGAGATAGTGCTAATCTTGATGCAAGGTAGGTGCACGGTTTACGTTGAACATACCACATGCTCTGAAATTGTTTTAGATGCACCCGATGGAATTCCTTGGTGACGTGGGTCATGTGGAATCTCATTACAGTCTATTTGGAAACAGTGTTAGTGTCGGTGCAAGATAGGTACACAGTTTGTGCCAAACATACTATAGGCTCAGAAATCGTTTTGGATGCACCCGATGGACTCCTTGGTCACAAGGCTCAAGTGAAAGCTCGTTTCGGTCCATTTGGAGATAGTGCTAATCTTGGTGCAAGATAGTTGCTCCATTTGTGCCAATTGTACCATGGGCTCATAAATCATTTTGGATGCACCTGATGAAACTCCTAGGTGATGTGGGTCATTTGGAATCTTATTTCGGTCTATTTGGAGACATTGTTAGCGTCGGTGCAAGATAGGTGAATGGTTTGCACCAAACATACCATAGGCTCAGAAATTGTTTTGGACGCAGCCGATGGTACTCCTAGGTGACGAGGCTCAAGTGGATGCTTGTTTTGATCCATTTGGAGATAGTGCTAATCTTGACGCATTATAGGTGCACGGTTTGTGCCGAATGTACCATAGGCTCGGAAATCGTTTTGGACACACCTGATGGAACTCCTAGGTGATGAGGCTCTAGTGCATGCTCACTTCGGTCTATTTGGAGATAGTGCTAATCATGACGCAAGATAGGTGCATGGTTTGCATCGAACGTACCACGACTCTGAGATCGGTTTGATGCAACCGATGGAACTCCTAGCTAATGTCGCTTATGTGGAATCTCGTTTTGGTCTATTTGGAGGCAATATTTTGTGTCGGTGCAAGATAGGTGTACGGTTTCGCCAAACTTACCATAGGCACACAAATCGCTTTGGAAGCATCCGATGGTACTCCTAGGTGACAAGGCTCAAGTGGAAGCTTGTTTTGGTCCATTTGGAGATAGTGCTAATCTTGACGCATGATAGGTGCACGGTTTGCGCTGAACGAACCACTGGCTCTGAAATCATTTTGGACGCACCCGATGGAACTCCTAGGTGACGTCGGTCATGTGGAATCTCGTTTTGGTCTGTTTGGGGATAGTGTTAGTGTTGGTGTAATATAGGTGCACAGTTTGCGCTAATGGTACCATAGGCTCAGAAATTGTCTTGGATCCACCCGATGGTACTACTAGGTGACGAGGCTCAAGGCGGAGCTCATTTTGGTATGTTTGGAGAGAGAGTGCAAATCTTGACGCAAGATAGTTGCTCAGTTTGCGCTGATCACACCATAGGCTCAGAAATTGGTTTGGACACACCCAATGGTACTCCAAGTTGACATGGGTCATGTGGAATCTCGATACGGTCTGTTAGGAGACAGTGTTAGTGTCGATGTAAGACAGGTGCACGGTGTGCACTAAACGTACCATAGGCTCAGAAATCCTTTTGGACGCACCCGATGGTACTCTTAGGTGACAAGGCTCTAGTGGATGCTCACTTCTGTTCGTATGGAGGTAGTGCTAATCTTGACGCAAGGTAAGTGCACGGTTTGCGCTGAACGTACCACATGCTCTGAAATCATTTTAGATGCACCCGATGGAATTCCTAGGTGACGTGGGTCATGTAGAATCTCGTTATAGTCTATTTGGAGACAATGTTAGCGTCGATGCAAGATAGGCGCACGGTTTGTGCCAAACGTACCATAGGCTCAGAAATACGTTTGGATGCGCCCGATGGTACTCCTAGGTGACGAGCCTCTAGTGGATGCCCATTTTGGTCTGTTCAGAGATAGTGCTCTCCTTGATGCAAGATAGGTGCACGATTTGCACCGAATGTACCACAAGCTCTAAAATCATTTTGGACGCACCCGATGGAACTCCTAGGTGACGTGGTTCTTATGGAATCTCATTTTGGTCTGTTTGGAAACAGTGTTAGTGTCGGTGCAAGATTGGTGCAAAGTTTGCGCCAAACGTACCATAGGTTTAGAAATCGTTTTGGATGCACCCGATGGACTCCATAGTCACAAGGCTCAAATGGAAGCTCGTTTCGGTTTATTTGGAGATAGTGCAAATCTGGGCGAAAGATAGTTGCTCCATTTGTGCCGATTGTACCATGGGCTCATAAATTGTTTTGGATGCACCCGATGGAACTCCTAGGTGACGTGGGTCATTCGGAATCTCGTTTCTGTCCGTTTGGAGACAATGTTAGTGTCAGTGCAAGATAGGTGTATGATTTGCACCAAACATACCATAGGCTCAGAAATTGTTTTGGACGCAGCCGATTGTACTCCTAGGTGACGAGGCTCAAGTGGATGTTCGTTTCCGTCCATTTGGAGATAGTGGTAATCTTGACGCAAGATAGTTACTTGGTTTGCACCGAATGTACCGTAGGCTCGGAAATTATTTCGGACACACCCGATGGAACACCTTAGTAACGAGGCTCAAGTGGAATCTAGTTTCGGTCTATATGGAGACAGTGTTAGTGTCGGTGTAAGATAGGTGCATGATTTACTCCTGGTGACGAGGCTCCAGTGGATGCTCACACCGGTCCATTTGGAGATAGTGCTAATCTTGATGCTAGATAGCTGCACGGTTTAAGCCGAGCGCACGGTTTGTGCCGAGCGTACCACAAGCTCTAAAATCATTTTGGATGCACCCAATGAAACTTATAGGTGACATGGGTCATGTGGAATCTTGTTTTGGTCTGTTTGGAGACAATGTTAGTGTCGATGCAAGATAGCTGCATGATTTCCACCCAACATACCATATGCTCAGAAATCGTTATGGACGCACCGATCGTACTCCTAGGTGACGTGGCTCTAGTGGATGCTCACTTTGGTCTATTTGTGCTAAACGTACCACAGCCTCTGAAATCATTTTGGACGCACCCGATGGAACTCCTAGGTGATGTGGTTCAAGTGGAATCTCATTACCATCTATTTGGAGGTTGTGTTAGTATTGGTACTCCTTTTAGGCCAAACATACCATAGGTTCAGAAATCCTTTTAGATGCACCTAATGGTACTCCTAGGTGATGAGGCTCTAGTGGATGCTCAAATTGGTCTATTTGGAGATGGTGCTTACCTTGATGCAAGATAGCTGCATGGTTTAAGCCGAGCGTCCGGTTTGTGCCGAGCGTACCATAGGCTCTGAAATCATTTTGGACGCACCCAATGAAACTCATAGGTGACATGGGTCATGTGGAATCTTGTTTCGGTCTGTTTGGAGACAGTGTTAGTGTTGGTGCAAGATCGGTCCATAGTTTGTGCTAAATGTACCATAGGCTCACAAATCGTTTTGGCCGTACCCGATGGTACTCCGAGGCGACGAGGCTCAAGTGGAAGCTCGTTTCGGTCCGTTTAGAGATAGTGCTAATCTTGATGCAAGATATATGCATGGTTTGCGCCGAACATACCATAGGCTCAAAAATCATTTTAGATGCACGCAATGGTACTCCTAGCTGACGTGGATCATGTGCAATCTCTTTTCGGTCGGTTTGGAGATAGTGTTAGTGTCGATGCAGGATAGGTGCACGGTTTGCGCCAAATGTACCTTAGGCTCATAAATTCTTTTGGACTCACCCGATGATACTCCTAGGTGACGAGGCTCTAGTGGATGATCACTTTTGTCCATTCACAGATAGTTCTAATCTTGATGCATGGTAGGTGCACGGTTTGCGCCAAACGTACCACATGCTCTAAAATCATTTTGGACGTACCCGATGGAACTCCTAGGTGTCGTGGGTCATGTGGAATCCCATTTTGGTCTATTTGGAGATAGTGTTAGTGCTGGTGCAAGATAGGTGCACGGTTTACGCCAAACATATCATAGGCTTAGAAATCCATTTGGACGCACTCAATGATACTCCTAGCTAACGAGGCTCTAGTGGATGCTCACTTTGTTCTGTTTGGAAAAAATGCTAATCCTGATGTAATATAGGTGCACAGTTTGCACCGAACGTACCATAGGCTTTGAAATCATTTTGGACGCATCTGATGGAACTACTAGGTGACATGGTTCATGTGGAATCTTGTTACCATCTATTTAGAGGTTGTGTTAGTGTTGATGCAAGATAGGTGCACGGTTTGCGCCAAATATACCATAATAGGCTTAGAAACCCTTTTGGATGCATCTAATGGTACTCCTAGGTGACGAGGCTCTAGTGGATGCTCACATTGGTCTATTTGGAGATGGTGCTTATCGTGATGCAAGATAGTTGCATGGTTTAAGTCGAGCGTACGGTTTGCACCGAGCATACCATAGGCTCTAAAATCGTTTTAGATGCACCCAATGAAACTCATAGGTGACGTGGGTCATGTGGAATCTTGTTTCAGTCTGTTTGGAGACAGTGATAGTGTCGGTGCACAGTTTGTGCCTAGCGTACCATAGGCTCATAAATCGTTTTGGCCACACTAGATGGTACTCCATGGTGATCAGACTCAAGTGGAAGCTCGTTTTGGTCCGTTTGGAGATAGTGCTAATATTAAAGCAAGATAGGTGCATGGTTTGCGCCGAACGTACCATAGGCTCAGAAAACATTTTAGACGCACTCGATGGTACTCCTAGGTGATGAGGCTCTAGTGGATGCTCACATCGGTCCATTTGGAGATAGTGCTAATCTCTATGCATGGTAGGTGCACGGTTTGCGCCGAACATACCACAGGCTCTAAATCGTTTTGGATGCACCTGATGGAACTCCTAGGTGACGTGGGTCATGTGGAATCTTGTTTTGGTTTGTTTGGAGATAGTGTTAGTGCTGGTGGAAGATAGGTGCACGGTTTGTACCAAATGTACTATAGGCTTAGAAATTGTTTTGGACACAGCCGATTGTACTCCTAGGTGACGAGGTTCGAGTGGATGTTCGTTTCATTCCATTTGGAGATAGTGCTAATCTTGACGCAAGATAGTTACTTGGTTTGCACCGAACATACCGTAGGCTTAGAAATCATTTTGAACACACCCGATGGAACACCTTAGTGACGAGGCTCAAGTGGAATCTAGTTTCAGTCTGTATGGAGACAGTGTTAGTGTCAGTGCAAGATAGGTGCATGATTTGCACCAAACATACAATAGGCTCATAAATCGTTATGGACACACCCGATCATACTCCTAGGTGACGAGGCTCCAGTGGATGCTCACATCGGTCCATTTGGAGATAGTGCTAATCTTGATGCAAGATAGCTGCACGGTATAAGCCGAGCGTACGGTTTGCACCGAGCGTACCACAAGCTCTAAAATCGTTTTGGATGCATCCAATGAAACTTATAGGTGACGTGGGTCATGTGGAATCTTGTTTCGGTCTGTTTGGAGATAGTGTTAGTGTTGGTGCAAGATAGGTGCATGATTTGCACCGATCGTACCATAGGCTCAGAAATCGTTATGGACGCACCCGATTGTACTCCTAGGTGACGAGGCTCTAGTGGATGCTCACTTTGGTCTATTTGCGCTAAACGTACCACAGCCTCTAAAATCATTTTGGATGCACCAAATGGAACTCCTAGGTGGCGTGATTCAAGTGGAATCTCATTACCATCTATTTGGAGGTTGTGTTAGTGTTGGTGCAAGATAGGTGCACGGTTTGCACCAAACGTACCATAGGCTCAGAAATCCTTTTAGATGCACCCAATGGTACTCCTAGGTGACGAGGCTCTAGTGGATGCTCAAATTGGTCTGTTTGGAGATGGTGCTTAACTTGATGCAAGATAGCTGCACGATTTAAGCTGAGCATCCAGTTTGTGCCGAGCGTACCATAGGCTCTGAAATCATTTTGGACGCACCCAATGAAACTCATAGGTGACATGGGTCATGTGGAATCTTGTCTCGGTCTGTTTGGAGACAGTGTTAGTGTTGGTGCAAGATCGGTCCACAGTTTGTGCCAAACGTACCATAGGCTCACAGATCATTTTGGTCGCACCCGATGGTACTCCTAGGTGACGAGGCTCAAGTGGAAGATCGTTTCGTTCCGCTTGGAGATAGTGCTAATCTTGTTGCAAGATAGGTGAATGGTTTGCGCCGAACGTACCATAGGCTCAAAAATCATTTTAGACGCACCCGATGGTACTCTTAGCTGACGTGGATCATGTGGAATCTCTTTTCGGTCTATTTGGAGAGTGTTAGTGTCAATGCAGGATAGATGCCCGGTTTGCGCCAAACGTACCTTAGGATCAGAAATTCTTTTGGACGCACCCGATGGTACTCCTAGGTGACGAGGCTCTAGTGGATGCTCACTTTTGTCCATTCGCATATAGTGCTAATCTTGATGCATGGTAGGTGCACGATTTGCGCCAAACGTACCACAGGCTATAAAATCATTTTGGACGTACCTGATGGAACTCCTAGATGACGTGGGTCATGTGGAATCCTGTTTTGGTCTATTTGGAGATAGTGTTAGTGCTGGTTCAAGATAGGTGCACGGTTTACGCCAAACGTACCATAGGATTAGAAATCCTTTTGGACGCACCCAATGGTACTCCTAGCTGATGAGGCTCTAGTGGATGCTCACTTCGTTCTATTTGGACAAAATGCTAATCTTGATGCAATATAGGTGCACGGTTTGCACATAACGTACCATAGGCTTTGAAATCATTTTGGACGCACCCGATGGAACTCCTAGATGATGTGGTTCATGTGGAATCTTGTTACCATCTATTTAGAGGCTATGTTAGTGTTGGTGCAAGACAGGTGCATGGTTTGCGCCAAACGTACCATAGGCTTAGAAATCCTTTTGGATGCACCGAATGGTACTCCTAGGTGACGAGGCTCTAGTGGATGCTCACATTGGTCTGTTTGGAGATGGTGCTTATCGTGATGCAAGATAGTTGCACGGTTTAAGTCGAGCGTACGGTTTGCGCCGAGAGTACCATAGGCTCTAAAATCATTTTAGATGCACCCAATGAAACTCATAGGTGACGTGAGTCATGTGGAATCTTGTTTCGGTCTATTTAGAGACAGTGATAGTGTCGGTGCAAGATCGGTCCATAGTTTGTGCCTAGCGTACCATAGGCTCATAAATCGTTTTGACCACACTAGATGGTACTCCATGGTGATGAGACTCAAGTGGAAGCTCGTTTCGGTCCGTTTGGAGATAGTGCTAATATTAAAGCAAGATAGGTGCATGGTTTGCGCCGAATGTACCATAGGCTCGGAAATTATTTTAGACGCACTCGATGGTACTCCTAGGCGATGAGGCTCATGTGGATGCTCACATCGGTCCATTTGGAGATAGTGCTAATCTTGATGCATGGTAGGTGCACGGTTTGCGCCGAACATACCATAGGCTCTAAAATCGTTTTGGACGCACCTGATAGAACTCCTAGGTGACATAGGTCATGTGGAATCTCGTTTCAGTCTGTTTGGAGATAGTGTTAGTGCTGGTGGAAGATAGGTGCACGGTTTGCGCCAAACGTACCATAGGCTTAGAAATCCATTTGGACGCACCCAGTGGTACTCCTAGGTGACGAGGCTCTAGTGGATGCTCACTTCGTTCTATTTGGAGAAAGTGCTAATCTTGATGCAATATAGGTGCACGGTTTGCGCTGAACATACCATAGGCTCTAAAATCATTTTGGATGCACCCGATGCAAGTCCTAGGTGATGTCGGTAATGTGGAATCTTGTTTTGGTCTGTTTGGAGATAGTGTAAGTGTCGGTGCAAGACAGGTGCATGGCTTGAGCCAACGTACATAGGCTCAAAAATCATTTTGGACGCACTCTAGGAACTCCTAAGTGACGTCAGTCATGTGGAATCTCGTTTCGGTCCATTTGGAGACAATGTTAGTGTCGGTGCAATATAGGTGCACGGTTTTTGCCAAAGCTACCATAGGCTCAGAAATCATTTTGGACGCACCTGATGGTACTACTAGGTGGTGAGGCTCTAGTGGAAGCTCATTTCTGTCCGTTTGGAGATAGTGGTAATCTTGATGCAAGATAGTTGCTCGATTTGCGCCGATCATACCATAGGCTCAGAAATCATTTTGGACGCACCCGATGGAACTCCTTGGGGATGTGGGTCATGTGGAATCTCATTTTGGTCAGTTTGAAGATAGTGTTAGTGTCGGTGCAAGACATGTGCACGGTTTGCGCCAAATGTACCATAGGCTCACAAATCATTTTGGACACACTCGATGGTACTCGTAGGTGATGAGGTTCAAGGGGAAGCTCGTTTCAATCCGTTCGGAGATAGTGCTAATCTTGATGCAAGATTAGTGCACGGGTTGCGCCGAATGTACCATAGGCTCTAAAATCATTTTGGACGCACTTGATGGAACTCCTAGGTGCGTGGGTCAGAGGGGAATCTTGTTTCGGTCCATTTGGAGACAGTGTTTTAGTGTCAGTGCAAGATACATGCACGGTTTGCGCCAAACATACCATAGGCTCAAAAATCATTTTGGATGCACCCGATGGCACTCCAAGGTCATGAGGCTCAAGTGGAAGCTCGTTTTGGTTCATTTGGAGATATTGCTAATCCTGATGTAAGAAAGTTCTACGGTTTGCGCCGAACGTACCATAGGCTCAAAAATCATTTTGGATGCATCCAATGGAACTCCTAGGTGACATGGGTGATGTGGAATCTCATATCGGTCCATTTGGAGACATTGTCAGTGTCGGTGCAACATAGCTGCATGATTTGCACTGAACGTACCATAGGCTCTGAAATCGTTTTGGATGCACCCGATGGAACACCTAGGTGATGTCAGTCATGTGGAATCTTGTTTCAATCTGTTTGGAGACAGCATTAGTGTCGGTGCAAGATAGGTTCACGGTTTGTGCCAAACGTACCATAGGCTCACAATTCATTTTGGACACACTCGATTGTACTCCTAGTTGATGAGGCTCAAGTTGAAGCTCGTTTCGGTCTGCTTGGAGATAGTGCTAACCTTGATGCAAGATACGTGCATGATTTGCCCCAAACGTACCATAGGCTCATAAATCATTTTGGACACACCCGTTGGAAATCCTATGTGACGTGGGTTAGGTGGAATCTCATTTCGGTAGATTTAGAGATAGTGTTATTGTCGGTGCAAGATTGGTGCACGGTTTATGCCAAACGTACCATAGGCTCAGAAATCATTTTGGACGCACCAGATGGTACTCCTAGGTGATGAGGCTCAAGTGAAACCTCATTTCGGTCCGTTTGGAGGTAGTGCTAATCTTGACACAAGATAGGTGCACGGTTTGCATCAAACGTATCATAGGCTTTGAAATCGTTTTGGACGCACCTGATGGAACTCCTAGGTGATGTGGGTCATGTGGAATCTCGTTTCGGTCTGTTTGGAGATAGTGTTAGTGCCGGTGCAAGATAGGTGCACGGTTTGTGCCAAACGTACCATAGGCTTAGAAATCCTTTGGCACGCACCCGATGGTACTCCTAGGTGACTAGCTCTGGTGGATGCTCACTTCGGTTCGTTTGGAGATAGTGCTAATCTTGATGTAAGGCAGGTGCACGGTTTACGCCGAACATACCATAGGCTCTAAAATCATTTTGATCACACCCGATGGAACTCTTAGGTGCTGTGGGTCATGTGGAATCTCGTTTTGGTCTGTTTGGACACAATGTTAGTGCCGACACAAGATAGGTGCATAGTTTGCACCAAACATACCATAGGCTAAAAAATCCTTTTGGACACACCCAATGGTACTCCTAGGTGACAAGGCTCTAGTGGATGCTTACTTTGGTCTATTTGGAGATAGTGCTAATCTTGATGCATGGTAGGTGCACGATTTGCGCCGAATGTACCACAGGCTCTAAAATCATTTTGGACGCACCCGATGGAACTCCTAGGTGACGTGGGTCATATGGAATCTCATTGCAGTCTATTTGGAGACAGTGTTATTGTTGGTGCAAGATAGGTGCAAGGTTTGCGCGAAACGTACCATAATCTCAAAAATCCTTTTGGACACACTCGATGGTACTCCTAGGTGACGAGGCTCTAGTGGATGCTCACTTCATTCCGTTTAGAGATAGTGCTAATCTTGATGCAAGATAGGTGCACGGTTTGCGCCGAATATACCACTAGCTCTAAAATCATTTTCAATGCACCCGATGGAACTCCTAAGTGACGTCGGTCATGTGGAATCTCGTTTTGGTCCATTTGGAGATATTGTTAGTGTCGATGCAATATAGGTGCATGGTTTGTGCCAAAGGTAACATAGACACAGAAATCATTTTGGACGCAACAGATGATACTAGTAGGTGATGAGGCTCAACTGGAAGCTTGTTTCGGTCCGTTTGGTGATAGTGTTAATCTTGACGCAAGATAGTTGCTCGGTTTGCGCTGATCATACCATAGGCTCAGAAATCATTTTGGACGCACCTAACAGAACACCTAGGTGTCGTGTGTGCCGAAACCACCCAATTTATACAAGTTCAAGTATGACTGTCTCCATCTAACATGTTGATGTGCACATACTTTCACTCATATAAGCCTGGTAGTCCGCCAAGTGTCATGACAGACCTCGGTAAATCAATTCCACAACCAAGATCGCATGATTTAGCAAATACAAATCTCATACATGGAGTTACAGTGGAAATAATATTATAAATGAGTTCACAAATAATAGTACAAGTTTGAATGTCAAAACTAATTAGAGAAAACAACATAACTTGAAATGATTATAATAACATAAGTTCCAAATACATTGCTAGCATAAGTGACATCCTGTGACAAAAGCATATAGATGAGAATACTATATAGAGTTGCTGAGCCCATCGGCAGTTAGCCACCATCTTCAGCAGGCCGAGAGCTGCACCTACAACATGATGGGATAAACCCTGAGTACGAGGGGCACTCAGGTAGACTTACCTGTCATAAACCAAAAATAAAGTGACACCAAGGAGTATGCAAAGCTGACGTAAGTGGAGCTAGCTTAACAACATTTTGCATAAAAGCTTAAGTATAGATAAGTAACCATTTATTGCTTAAGCATCAAGTTAATAATCATTAACCTATCATCTAGATTAGCACCTGTACTATAGCAATCACTTGATTAAGGAGCAAACATTAATAACCATATCAGGTTTAACAAAGCCATCATCGAATATAATCATTACTAAACCATCCAATCATTTAGTGTGACTACAATGGAGATAATCCCATCAAGTTTCTCACTATCCCGGAGAGATGGTGATTTGAATCAATTACTACCCAGCTGGGGAATTATTCCTAACACAAACCCGAGATGGCCAGGCAACTACCACCCTGGATCACCTTTGGTACAACTCAAAAATCGTGGGCCCAATCAGCGCCGCACTCTTAGGCCCAATCAGCGCCGCAATGGCTCCCCTCTGAGGCGCACTTTCACTTACCGGTTTATAGCCTGAGTGGAGCTACTCGGCTCCGCAGTCGGTTCATCGGATCTGGCCAGCTAAGTGAGAGGCATGCATTCAAAATGACAAGAAAGGCTCCATGCCTTAGTCCTTAATCGACACAGATGGAATCACTATAAGCATAACAGCCCACCTATAAGATTCTGTCTGGTATTCATTCATTTTATCCATGATTCTTTTCCACAATAGCAAATATAGCCAACCATGATCAGATAGATCCCTATAGCTCGCAGGTGATAGGAGATCACCTGACATCTACCGGTCTAAGCAGGGCTAAGCATTTACTCGATCCTAACTAATTAGGATTCGGGGTATGTGCTCTGGACAAGGAGAGATTATAAATGCAGCAAGGGTTTCAGACAACTCCTATACTTAATGCAACAATACATATATAGCATATATACTCAATTGCTTTCGTAAAGTAGGAGGGTTATAATGCTCTAGGTCTTGCCTGGGATCCAACAATAGGTCAGTGTGATGACACTCACTTGACGAGTATCTCCCATCTTGACACTTTCTTAGTCCTCCCATCCTCTGGATAGATATCTAAATACCATCTTCAGGTTTGGCTCCAACATCACGTCCTTCTCATGGTGCATCTAGCGTACCTAAATGTGGTTCAACAATACATATGTATGAATGCATAGAGTGTAATATGCAAAGCATTCATGAAAGCACACCAAACTTAACATAAGAACCTAGAGCTATTTAACTTATTCATCACTTAAGCATAACATAGCAGATGGCAAGGACATCCAGCATGACACAAAAGACAAGTACATTCAAGCTGTTGTAAGCATCCATCAAACAAAAACTAGTTAATCATATTTAGCCAAGCAAGAGTAAGCTAAAGCAATCAACCTACACATACAGTTTCTAGACGGCAACATAGCAGCCACGTGTTTTAACCATAACTGGGGATCCAGACATCCAAAGAAGGTGATCCTAGACTTTATGGAAATATAATGAAATTGCCTACAACATTGTTACTATCACCAAAAGTTTATTACAAAGCTAACCAGGTCAAACATGCCAATGTTTTAGATCTACACAGAACAAGGACAAAAAAGTAGTAGTAATTTCAAAAATGCATAACTGGAGTTACAGACATCAAAGAAGCATGAACCTTAACTTTCTAGAAAGCTTATTAAATTATATAGAACATGTTTATTATCATCACAAGGTGATTCCGCAATTAACAAGGTCAATCAAGCACAATTGAGCACCTCTGTCCAGACATGGACAGATTCTGCCATGCAACTTCAACCAGTTGTATCTAGAGATCTGCATCACCAAAAAGGGTGCTCATAGACATTTTAGAAATCTTAACAAAAGCACTACAACTCTTCTATTATCACCTAGGGATGATTCAAATCCTAACTAGATCAAACACTAGCTAGCATCTTTAAGATCTACTCAGAATACAATCAAAACCTGATAGCAGAGTTAAAAGTCATGTACCTCCTAAACTATCAAGTTTTAGATCTTGCAAATTTAACACAAGTAAGGTAAGATAGTTATCTATAACTTTCTTATTATCATCTAAGCATGATTCAAAACTTAACTGAGCCAAATAATACAATCTTTCAAATCTGTTCAGAATAGGAGCAAAGCAACACAGAGCATTTGTTATTTTTATAGCTTCTAAACTATCAATCCTAAAATCCTAAAATTTCTGACAAACATCAGTCATCACATATGTAGCATGCCACAAAAATTTCACATTTATTTGAGCAATACTACTGTAGTTATGAAAAAGATAAATAAGACTAGCATTAAAACCCTAACCTGCATAAATCTATTTTTACAGCAAAAACTTTAAACTAAAACATGCCATATTATGACTCTAGTACATAGATATACTCACAAGCATTCCAAAAAGTTTGCATTTGCTATTTTATGATTTTTGTATGATTTACTGTGCATTTTCAAAATTTTAGCTATTTAATGCATAAAAGAAAAGAAAAAGGAAACCAGATCTTGCACTGAGGCCCCTGCAGATTTCATGAATTAAACACTAGCAAATCGGTCCTTCTCGGCACTATTCCTCCAAGTTAGTAGTTTTTCACTTAACCCTCTGAAAAACTCTCAATTGACACGCGTGGTCCTTCCCCTCCTCTCTTATAGAGCTGCATGGGAAGCAAAGGGTGGCCGTCCTTTGAACAAAATCTGACCAGGCGGAGGTTGGAGACAGCGAGCGATGGCGCTAGGGCACACCTAGGCTAGCATGCACCCATAGAGGGGCTCGGCTCAGCCTGAGCTGGCCCGTGGCGCATTGGCCACGTGCGCCTACAGCACTGGCGACGACGACGGCATGGCAGTGGTGCTACGGCATGCTGGGCGGCCGGGGAAGGGGCTCTGCGCGTTCGGCATGGCACGGCGAAGGTGGTGATGGCAGCTACTAGGAACGAGGAAATGCAGGTGCAAGGGGTCATGGCGGCGGCCATGGAGGAGAGTATCGACAGCCGTGGTGAGCGTGAGGGCGGCAGTGGCTAGCTGCCCCCTATGAAGAGGAGCGACGCATGATGGCAAGGAGGCCAGGGTGGTCAGCAAGAGTGGAGGGGTGCAGGCGTGATGGAAGACATGGGTGACATGGAGCTCGAGTCGCCGGCAATGGTGGCCATGGCGGCTCAGCCCTAGAGTGGCCAGAGAGCAAGGGAGCAAACAGGGAGTGGATGGGAAAGGGGAGGGCCCTCTAGCACTGCTCCACTATGGCAGCAGGACGCAAGGGCATGTGGGGGCGAGGTAAGGCATGCTGCAAGTGCATGGTAGCCACATCCCGTACACACGTCGTCCACAGGGTCATAAACTCGAACACGTGGTGTGCGTCTCTATGCTCGTGTTGGAGGCCATTTTTGGGCCTCGGGCCTTGAAGCAAAGCTGTTGATCATGAGCTACTCTACAAGATTGCTTAAGGGGTCATCATCATTAGGGCTCTATAATAGTGGTTAATTAATCTTCAAAATGACAGTGTCAGTGGCAGAACGAAGATTAAGCTTTGCTCGGTTTGGACTCCAATTACTTGGTCACAACATGGTCGAATTTGATCCAACTTCTTGTATGTCCTTCTCCAATATGTAGACTCCAACATTTATTAAAGGATCAATTCAAGTTGCCTAACAAAAACTCTAGAACATGACGCGCCAATCACCATTGACATTGAGTAACATCTCCATGACTTAGAATAATTCTAAGTGTAGGAAACATCAGCAAGTTGAATCTTTGATCCTCTGTTTGACAAATTTCCAAGCTATTTTGGCTCTTGCTCCTTAAACAAAGTTTGTAGCACACCAACTAAACTACAACTTTTATTTAAGGTCAAACATTGTATCCTGATCATAAACCATTTCTTTACTTTGGTCAAAGCAACATCATGATAAACCCTGGAATTAGGTTTTTTGACCAATTGAGGCATTTTCTTAACATTTGCTCAACATGAACCCATCATGAGTTTTGTTGTTGAGTTCAATTAGAGTCATTTGGGTAAGATTTGCAAGGTTTGGTTGATGACCCATGTTTCCATTCACTTAATAATGCCATTTCAACAAAAATATAACTTATCATTTCATGTGACTTCTTGATTCCAAACTTTGTGAAACTTTTTTATTGATCAATATAGATGGATATTGATGTGAGACACATGAAAAAGGTTCCAATAACACCATCTAAGCATATATCTTTAAAAGGTCCTATATGTAGGCATGGGTGCAATATCCAAGTTTAAGTTGGGCTCATGTTTATAGATTTGGCTTTCACATCTTCATCACCACCTAACTTGCCATGTTTGAGCTCAAACTCATTGCTTAACTGGTGACAAACACCTAGGGTGTTACAACCCTTCCCCTTAAAAGAATCTTGTCTTAAGATTTGGGGCTGTAACACCCCAACAGAAAACAACAATCCTTTTGAGAATTACAATACTACACTATGACAACGGAGTACGCGGAAGCAAAAACACGTCATCTAGATTAAGCATTAAATTAAGTCTCCTACGATGACAAAAAAAAGACATCTTCTCAAACCTAACCAACAAACCTCAGATGTTTGTTACAACATACAAAACGACTCTACAACCAACTAGCCTGTTACATATGATTGTTTGAAGTGTACACCATGTGTGCAAGCTACTCCCATCCCGCCAAACATCCTCGAAGCTCAAGTACCTAAGATGGGGAACAAGCGTGTGAGGTTTATGGAAAACCTCAGCAAGCAAACTGCTTCAACCATGTTATTCAAATCACAGTAGATTAAGCATTAGGTTTAAATAGCATACTAATAGAGACATCAACTGCTTTATAGTAATACAAATATAATTCCAAGTGCAATGCAAAAGGGTGCAATGCAGATGATGCATGCAAATGATGCAATACAATGCATGACTTCACTTCTACCCACACATCCCAAGGAGAGGGAGTGAGGGCTGCAACCACAATGCTCATCAATGTGCGTTGCTGCAACCACATTGCTCATCAACGTGCGTTGCTGTACTGGTACTTACCGCACCAATTTGGCTACGGTTTCTTCTTATGCATATCAAGGAAAAAGTGCAAATGTTGTAATGTTTGCACATCATATACTTCGTAATTCAAAAGTAATACCACAAGATAAGAAATAATATACATCAAAGGAAAGCAAATAACTTCAAACTTCAGATTATATGGTTAGTGTGAGATACTGAAATTTAGTGGAGGCAATTCAAACAACAAAGCCAAAGCATGTGGACCACAGCGCCATGTTTACTTGCCTTCACCGAAGATCAAAAGTGAGCTAAGCACAATCCGAAGGTACACCACCTGATCATAAGCAAACTTCAGCACCAACACCATCATACATATAAAATCAACAACAAATTACACAAAAAAAGTGTCCCAACCCTGCCGTTTAAGCATCTACCGTCTCACTACTGATCATGACAGCAGCACTGTCCCTTCTCTTTTTCATAGACAAACAACCATACAATAATAAATTCCCTTAATCTACCAGATGATAGAAAATTTCTTTATCTAAAACTTCGGTACTATAAGATTTGACATTAGAGGTCGCCAAGATACCATAATCATCATCTTAAGTTAACTGAACATTTCTGACAGTCAAAACAGTACAGCAACCTTATAAAATTCGTAACTGGGTACATACTCGTCCAAAAAACGTGTTCTACAACAATCTGGAAAGATAAAGAAAATCCCTAAAACTTTCATTTAGATCTTAAGTTCAAATTACTCAAGTAAGAGGACCGAAAATAGATTAGATCTAAAACTGTCCAGAATCTCATCACTGAAAAGCAGTCTACTTCAAACTATCATATCTCCCAAAATACAGAGGCTATGAACGTGCTCTTGGCTTCAAAAGAAAGATGACGAAGTCCTCTACAACTTTGTCCACAGTGCCAAAATTTATTAAGGCCACTAAGATGCCCTAAAACAGCGATAAACAGAAACTGCATAATCTGACGGGATTTCTAAACTTGACTGAGATCAACTTCAGGAATTTCAGGAACTACTCCAACTAAATCCTTTCTAATGAGATGTTAGGATCCGCAAAACTTCATCCAAACAAGTGGGTTAGAATTTGGAATCTCACCTAGGGCAACCACGGCCAGCATGATGAAGAAACCCCTAGCGATCCACTCCGTGTTTTCCTCTTCTCCACCTCGCCGTGATCCTTGCCGCTACGATCGTCTTGCCGTTCCAATCAGTTTTCAAGAAGATCGGGGCACGTAGGTGATGGTAGCAAGCCCTAGGTCTCCTCTCCTTTCCTCCTCTCCCTTCTCTCCCTTTATCCTGCCTTTTGCATGATGTGAAGAGGCGGCAGCACCAGGAACCAGGAGCAGATCAGAGCCGAGTAAGAGAACGTCACGCTATGGGCCAGGACATAAGTTGGGCTGGTACTGTAGCCGCGAGTACTGTAGCATGCCTGTTTTTCCTTATCCCTTGTGCCAACCAAACAAACGGGCGGTCATGCTACAGAGGCAAAGTCAGCCACGACAACAGGAAGTCACATAATGCACCTTTCCACTTGGTTACTGTAGCCTTCATTTTCTTTTTTTCTTATTCTTTCACCTAGCAATGAATATAACTGTGATTTAAAATCTGATTACTACATATGTGTACTCAATCAAAATGCATTCGGCGAGCTCTACGCATAGGTAGTGTCCGATAATCCATCCGAGCAACACGGATCAAAAATTAAATTTTCGGCCTCTCTTAAAAAGCCGGTCAGCCTTCCATAGATAAATTACTTAATCCAAATTAAAGAAATCCATATTTATCATGCATTCTCGGGTATTACATTCTCCCCTCCTTTAGGGAATTCGTCCCCGAATTCATCCAAGAGAAACTATTAACAAAACGAGAATAGAACCTCTTTCTTAGAAAAAAACACCACAAGATTCAAAGAGCTCTAGATACTCGTTG
The DNA here is from genome assembly GCA_020631735.1 of Saccharum officinarum. Classification (NCBI taxonomy): domain Eukaryota; kingdom Viridiplantae; phylum Streptophyta; class Magnoliopsida; order Poales; family Poaceae; genus Saccharum; species Saccharum officinarum. Next base: position 37,778,032 of record CM036176.1, on the reverse strand, counting down.
CACATATGATCCTTCGACTCCCATTTGGCTTCTTGTTGTGTCTGATTTGTCCATAAAACCTTAACATATTTGATAGTCTAGTTGCACATCACATGCTCACCAGCTGACATTTTGTAGTCATGTCTTGATTTATGATCACTGGTTCAACTTCAATCATCGACTCAGGGTCTTTCGTGTATTTTCTCAACATTGAGTTTACTCCTACCATAGACTCCACAACTGCAACCGATATGCCAAAGTGCCAACTCTAGTGATAATCACATAAGGCCCACTATACCGCGGGCTAAGCTTCCCTTTGGTACAAACTGGACAGTGCCTTTCATGGGTGAAACCTTCAAGAACATCTCATCTCCCACTACAAACTCTAAAGCCCTCCATCTAACATCTACATAGCTCTTCTATGGACTTTGAGCAATCAACAAGTTTTTTTTTCTGAATATCATGTACATTATCATGAGTTGGTTGTACCCAATCTAGACCAATTAAAGATCGCTCACCAATGACATCCCTACAAAGTGGAGAAATACATCTGCGCCAGTACAACGCTTTGTATGGTTCCATCCAAATACTAACTTGGTAACTATTGTTGTAAGCAAACTTTACCAAATGGAAGTGATCTTCCCAACTTCCCTTCCATAAAAGCACATAGGCACACAACATATCCTCTAAGGTTTGAATAGTACGCTCAGGCTAACCATCTATTTGAGGATGGAAAGCAGTACTCATATCAAGTTTCATGCCCAAAGCACTATGTAGACTTCTCCAAAAATTAGACACAAACTTAGAGTCTTGATTTGACACAATATACTTGGGCACACCATGCAACCTCACAATCTCCTTGACAAATAACCGAACCAAATCTACAACTAAATTAGTCATCTTGATTGGAAAGGAGCCACTTTGGTAAGCCTATCAATGACAACCCGAATAGCATCTTCGCGTCTAGGCGAGCGAGGCAAACCAACTACAAAGTCTATTGTAATATTCTCCAATTTCTACTTAGGGATCTCTGTTTGCATTAGCAACCCAATAGGCCTCTGATGCTCAGCCTTCACCTTATGACAAATACCACATGAAGCAACATAATTAGCATTATCAACTTTCATTCACTTCCACCAAAAACTCTACTTCAAATCTCAATACATCTTAGTCTCAACTGGATGTACCGTGTATGGAGTCCTCAATACATCCATCTTCACCTCAGCTTTCTATGGAACACATAGACAACCTCTGAAATAAATAGAGCCATCAACCTCCATAATAAAATGGGTTGACCTACCTCAACGCGCTTGTGAATAGCCTAGAGTAAACGATCTTACAACTGAGCCACTCACCTATCCACATGGGTCTCCTTGCATGCAAAACCAGCATAGCAAGGGAAAAAATCCATGCTGTCCAAGTCACCAATCAATGCCATGCATGCTTTAGGATCACCTGTTCTACTAAGACCAGGGATGAAAATGGAATTATATTTCTTGATATCCGTCCATCTCAAAAAGGCCAAACCTTGTATGTATAGTCTGTATCTGAATTTGAACATTCAATATCCGACCATATCCAAATCTGAATACTAAAAAATTGGATTTCTGATCAGTATATGAGATAGATATTAATTCCAAAATGATTCGAGGTTCTAAGATCACAGAGAAAGATGGGATAGAAAATGAGAAATGGGACATAACACAGGACCACCGCCATACATCTGAAACTGATCCGATTTCATCCATAAATAAGAGCATCTGCAACAACTTTTGTCTTTCTAGGATGATACTCAATAGTCAAATTATAATCCTTAATGAACTCTAGCCATCTTTGCTACCTCAATTTTAGCTCGTAAGTAAATATATACTTGCGACTTTGATGGTCTATAAAGATATTAGACCGCCTTCACGACTAGCAAAACATAACTTACTAAGGAAATGACATATGAATCTAATGGGATGACACTAGTCAACAATATTCTTTCTTGATCTAACCACATGAGCCCACATCAACATGGAAACAACTTCTATGGTGTAGCAATCATGCCAAAGACACTTCACTTAGCCAGTGTGGTCAGTCTCATATCAAAACTTCGATCCAAACAACCTACTTACTATGAAGCCTTGATTTAATCTTCTTCTCATCAAAGAGGAACAACTACTTATACCTCCACTACAACCTGAAACTTCCAAATAAGATCTAGCTTCACTTTCTTAGATCCACTCAATTCATGAGAACAAATGGGATAGAAAATAAAAGGGCCTTATATCCCATGAAGAACCACTAAAGGGATGCCATAACAATTCCTCCAACATCAAAACTATAATTCTTAGACCTTCCTTTGATCTGAGCATCATTCAAGGGACAAGAACCACTAGGTCAACAACCACTATCTTTATAGACTCAAACATTCACTACATCACATCTTAGTACAATTGTTATATACCTTCAAGGAAGTCCATGCCACACCAATAACTAAGGGCTATATTGCATCGTAACATCATATTTCTGAAGAAACCAACATTATGCCATTCATGACATGTTCACCAAAGAAGCATGACGAACCACCATGAAACAACCTCCAAAATGACTTGTCCTTATAGGCACCAGACCAGAACAACTATAATCCATGATCCTTAGAAATTGGTCACTTGCACCGTATTATAGAATATGTCATTCAACTTGGGGGTCAGAAGAACATTTCTTGCACTCCTTCCACTACATCATCTTGACTACTATGCTAGGATAATTCAAAGCCACTTAGATCCTTATCACAACCATTAAGGACACTAGAATAAACAAGACTACAAAGACTCTTCAATTTCAAAGTCATGTTTTGGCATCCAAACTACCACAAAGCACAACACTAAGCTCAACACTAAGGCTTAGGAAAAACCATCACATACTCCTTAGTACCATGGTTGTAAGCATTGAAACCTCATGAAACTCCACTAGAGTCTATTCTCACCGCATCTTGATGATCACAACTAACATGGACTTGGACTTTGAATTGTGCGGACACAAACTACACCAGATTAAGGTCAGGCTGAAACATCACCACTCTAATCTATAGGTCAAGGCACTCAATGACCAACCTATTTGATATATCAAGAGAAAATAGTTACAATGCATGGTATGGTATCCAATCCATCCATCATTTAACCATTTTCTTTGAATATAAATAGTTGGGTCAACCTAACACTTGGTCAACCTCACTTAGCAAAACAAAGAGGGCATTGTGGGGGCCCTCCACACAACCCCTTTGCAAATCCAGAAAAAACTTACTCTATAGGATTCCAAACATCTTAGGTCCTACAGACCAAAACAACAACAAAGCTTCTACTGCTCAGAAAAGAAAACTACAACTGCTAAGAGCGCAACCACAAAAGGTTATACCACAGACAAACATAATAGCCATTTATATACAAGCAAAACAAGCAAGTAAAAGACACATGTAAAGAAACCCAACTCCCATCCTATAAGTGCAAGTGTGTCAAATTTGTAAAGTGCATCAACATTTTAGGACAAAAACTTAAGCCTAGAACCGATAACCTAGGCTCCGATACCAACTATAACACCCCAGCAGAAAACAACAATCCTTTTGAGAATTACAATACTACACTATGACAACGGAGTACGCGGAAGCAAAAACACGTCATCTAGATTAAGCATTAAATTAAGTCTCCTACGATGACAAAGAAAAGACATCTTCTCAAACCTAACCAACAAACCTCAGATGTTTGTTACAACATACAAAACGACTCTACAACCAACTAGCCTGTTACATATGATTGTTTGAAGTGTACACCATGTGTGCAAGCTACTCCCATCCCGCCAAACATCCTCGAAGCTCAAGTACCTAAGATGGGGAACAAGCGTGTGAGGTTTATGGAAAACCTCAGCAAGCAAACTGCTTCAACCATGTTATTCAAATCACAGTAGATTAAGCATTAGGTTTAAATAGCATACTAATAGAGACATCAACTGCTTTATAGTAATACAAATATAATTCCAAGTGCAATGCAAAAGGGTGCAATGCAGATGATGCATGCAAATGATGCAATACAATGCATGACTTCACTTCTACCCACACATCCCAAGGAGAGGGAGTGAGGGCTGCAACCACAATGCTCATCAATGTGCGTTGCTGCAACCACATTGCTCATCAACGTGCGTTGCTGTACTGGTACTTACCGCACCAATTTGGCTACGGTTTCTTCTTATGCATATCAAGGAAAAAGTGCAAATGTTGTAATGTTTGCACATCATATACTTCGTAATTCAAAAGTAATACCACAAGATAAGAAATAATATACATCAAAGGAAAGCAAATAACTTCAAACTTCAGATTATATGGTTAGTGTGAGATACTGAAATTTAGTGGAGGCAATTCAAACAACAAAGCCAAAGCATGTGGACCACAGCGCCATGTTTACTTGCCTTCACCGAAGATCAAAAGTGAGCTAAGCACAATCCGAAGGTACACCACCTGATCACAAGCAAACTTCAGCACCAACACCATCATACATATAAAATCAACAACAAATTACACAAAAAAAGTGTCCCAACCCTGCCGTTTAAGCATCTACCGTCTCACTACTGATCATGACAGCAGCACTGTCCCTTCTCTTTTTCATAGACAAACAACCATACAATAATAAATTCCCTTAATCTACCAGATGATAGAAAATTTCTTTATCTAAAACTTCGGTACTATAAGATTTGACATTAGAGGTCGCCAAGATACCATAATCATCATCTTAAGTTAACTGAACATTTCTGACAGTCAAAACAGTACAGCAACCTTATAAAATTCGTAACTGGGTACATACTCGTCCAAAAAACGTGTTCTACAACAATCTGGAAAGATAAAGAAAATCCCTAAAACTTTCATTTAGATCTTAAGTTCAAATTACTCAAGTAAGAGGACCGAAAATAGATTAGATCTAAAACTGTCCAGAATCTCATCACTGAAAAGCAGTCTACTTCAAACTATCATATCTCCCAAAATACAGAGGCTATGAACGTGCTCTTGGCTTCAAAAGAAAGATGACGAAGTCCTCTACAACTTTGTCCACAGTGCCAAAATTTATTAAGGCCACTAAGATGCCCTAAAACAGTGATAAACAGAAACTGCATAATCTGACGGGATTTCTAAACTTGACTGAGATCAACTTCAGGAATTTCAGGAACTACTCCAACTAAATCCTTTCTAATGAGATGTTAGGATCCGCAAAACTTCATCCAAACAAGTGGGTTAGAATTTGGAATCTCACCTAGGGCAACCACGGCCAGCATGATGAAGAAATCCCTAGCGATCCACTCCGTGTTTTCCTCTTCTCCACCTCGCCGTGATCCTTGCCGCTACGATCGTCTTGCCGTTCCAATCAGTTTTCAAGAAGATCGGGGCACGTAGGTGATGGTAGCAAGCCCTAGGTCTCCTCTCCTTTCCTCCTCTCCCTTCTCTCCCTTTATCCTGCCTTTTGCGTGATGTGAAGAGGCGGCAGCACCAGGAACCAGGAGCAGATCAGAGCCGAGTAAGAGAACGTCACGCTATGGGCTAGGACATAAGTTGGGCTGGTACTGTAGCCGCGAGTACTATAGCATGCCTGTTTTTCCTTATCCCTTGTGCCAACCAAACAAACGGGCGGTCATGCTACAGAGGCAAAGTCAGCCACGACAACAGGAAGTCACATAATGCACCTTTCCACTTGGTTACTGTAGCCTTCATTTTCTTTTTTTTCTTATTCTTTCACCTAGCAATGAATATAACTGTGATTTAAAATCTGATTACTACATATGTGTACTCAATCAAAATGCATTCGGCGAGCTCTACGCATAGGTAGTGTCCGATAATCCATCCGAGCAACACGGATCAAAAATTAAATTTCCGGCCTCTCTTAAAAAGCCGGTCAACCTTCCATAGATAAATTACTTAATCCAAATTAAAGAAATCCATATTTATCGTGCATTCTCGGGTATTATAGGGGCGAAAGACTTCAAGGGAAGAGAAGCATGTTATCTTTATTCCCAACATCAGCGATGGCGTTAGGTTACTTAGTTTTGAGCATCAGAGAGGCTAATTTGGTGAAGACATCTTTCTGATATGCGCTCTTCATAGTAAATTCTGTCTAAAGAATGTCCTTCATTGACTTCCATGAAGCATAGTTACTTTGGGAGAAATCCAAGATAGCACCATACTTCATTCTCGGTATACAGAGAGTGTGTTGGATCACAAACTAACTACTCACAAATATTTGCTTCTCTAGGAAATATAGTATAGGCCATACAAACTTTGCACTAGACTGTAATCTTCTGAAGGATACTCATTGCAATGGTTCCATGTTTGTTCACAAAGTTTGAAAGGCAGTCTTCTACCAAAGTGGCTTGCTTACAACTTTCCACAAGGGATGAGGTCATAGATGAGGTAAACATTTTATGAGGTTATAGGAAACTGACTAACCAACAGTCAAGGTCTATGCTGGTCATAATTGCTCAATCACTCAGATGCCAACTAGTGAAAAACTGCATAGCGTTCCATGCGTGCAGTTCTCTTCGTATGAGGACAACATTGTATTATCTGAGTCAGTTGAGGGAGCGGTGAATGTGATAGCTATCTCTATCGGCTCAGCGTTTTCTATGATCATTAATTAAGGGAACCTTCAAATTCAAACGGCAACAATTACCTAGGTTGAATCCGATCTCTTGGGTAAAACACATAGAAGGTACAAAAATATGTAACATTGGAAAACCATTACCAAAGAAGGATGATAGTGAGGCCTAAACGACAACAAAGGTTGCAAGTATTCTCCAAACTAGGGAAATAGTTTACTACTAAGCAGGTTAAGTACAATTTTCCTTCATGGTGCAGTTGCGTAGTAAGTTGGGTTGACTTGCATCGTAGCAACACTAGCCTTCTAGAACTAAATTTGACATTGAGGCTTCCATTCTAGGGTCAATCAATATCTCAAATCCATGATCCAAAATCTATGGTTTGACACATTTCCAATTGCTTTCGACTCGCAATGGTACAAGTTGACTGTAGAACACCTTGACTACTCAAACATTGTTGATCTAAGAGGGCAAAAGCAGGGCACATAGGGGAAAAGGAGTCTCCTCTAGGCACCTAAAGATTTATCTAACGGTAAGACCTTTACTGTGTTGCTAATCTTGACGTCAATTGCAAACACAACTTTCTAAAGTAAAGGATGATCACAGTCAATAGAGAAATTGCAGTGTACCCTTTGGTTTTCTGTTCATATCTCACAATCTACAGCTCCATTATGCACAAATTTTGGCAAGCATGCAGATCCATGAGTCTTCTAACTACTGACCAAAATTTAGCTCAAACAGACACTGTTTGGCTATTCAAACAATCCATTTACCAAAGCTGCTCTGTCCTGAATTTGTAGCAAAACGAACTGACCAAACCTCTCTCAATCTGATGTTTTACTCAACCAATACTCAAACCAACTTAAGGCATTGCAGTGCCCTAAGTGAGTAATGAGATCGCCAAGTTTGGGGCCAATCCAACCTCATTTGAGTCACTAATCACCGGCTTGAAGATAACCAATTTAGTACTGCAAAGCTGGACAGATTTCTTGTTCTTCTTTTTCTTTGCTTCACACATTGTGGGGTGTGTTTTGCACTTTCTAACTTTTCGCATAGAAGCAACTTCTCTTTCTGAGGATGGGGGCTAAGGTTTTCCTCACACGGTCCTCAGGGAATAATTTCAACCGTTGATCGAACACCAACTTAATGATGCACAAGCATTGGACTTAGGGCTGACTTTGTAGGGCACAAGTATACTCCAAATGCAGGGATAGTCCTACAAAAATAGGGGACCATTTCTGAATATCCTTCGGCACTTCGTCCAATAGAATCCTGAACAATTTTGTTTGTGGTACCTAGGGGCACAATGATGCTGATTGAAACTAGGGACAAAGATGCTGATTGAAACTAGGGACATGCTTTCTCTAGTTCTTCACCTAGCTGATACAACATTTGCACCATCTATGCGATTGTCCAAGATGAAATTGACTTGATAGCACAGGGTTTGGAGAAGTAGTACTTGCATTGCAGGGCCAGCTTTGCTATTTCCTTGATCAACATTGTTTTGTGAGACATAGCCTTCATAGCTATTGAAGAGCCATTACTTGGTTAGAGATTAACCTTCCTATTGGTAATTAATCAGTTGTCTCTTAACACTAAAAGTTCCACAGCTTCACTCTTGACCACAACAATTGTGGTTGACGTAGAATAGATGGTTGCTATCGAAATCTGCAGATAAGGAGTCACACCAAAGATGATTCATTTCGACTGTATGATCATTATGCATACAAGGATTAAGGCTTAGATAACCCGATCATATGCATAATGTGACGATCGATTCTTATCCAATGGATAACTTGTCCAACATTAAGTGTTGTGTGTTCTTTTTATCCAATGGGGATGGGATACATTGCTCACTAGATGACAGTCATCAATACTAGGATAGCCAAGTAGAGTCACTTGTCTACCACCTCTTGCAGTCTATTAATGTTTATGTGGTGACCTATTCTTCAAAAGTTATCTCTTAATAACTTCAGTAGGAAGCTCTACTACTTTTGGTCCGAGATATGGATCTTCTGATATGATAGGGAGAGATAGCCAATGAAACATCCCACAAGAAAGAACACATCGATGTAATTCCATAATGGACCATGACTAGCAATCTCGATACCAGCGCATGCCCAGCAGCACAACCATGTGCCGATCGGCCACAAGGAGGCCCTAGGTTTCGTCACGACACCGTAGAATGCAAATCATAACACCATTACTGAACATACGCCCAAAGTGAACTTTCAAGTGGCACAGATTGGGTTGTAAGAACAAACACTAAGCAATGGAGGTATAGCAAGCAAAGGTAGTCACAAGGTTTGCAGTCAATAAGGGGGCAATCTGCAGATCAAAACACTGCACAAGAGAACATAGTTGAATTGTCGAAGACAACTGAGCATGAGATTCTTGTTTAATTCCACGCACGCCTTGCGTCCACCAAGGTGATTACCAAATGAAAGATTAACATGAGATCTGGTCATGTTGGGCAACAACATGATATCAAGACTGACTAACATCTTGAGATTTGGGAAGATTGGAGATGGATTAAGCAAACTTTAAGGGCACAAAACCAATATGCCAATCAGAAAATTGAGTCGATAAGGCAGCAACATGATTTACAAGCAGAAGATTTGGAGACCACGACAAAGAGAGATTACATAACACTAGCTCACCTTTGGGAGAGGCAACCGGAAGGTCCAACATGGATTTGGTATGGTCTCCACAATAGTCAAAGAACAACTATGGTCAAAGGCTGGAGCTGATGAGAACTTAACTTGGTTGGTCGATCAAACAAGGGTCTTCACAAAAGGGTGCAGAACATCTATGGCATAGGCGAACATTTAAGGGGAACTAAGCTTTGGCTTATGGTTCAAACAAGGTATGAATATAGGTTCTTGCAACCCAAACATTCAAGGGTTAACAACCTTGCGTACGGGCTCAGGCTTCTAAAAGAGAGAATTTAATTGGAGATGACACTATGAGATTATCATAACTTAGGCATTGTTCTAGGATAGCGCTCTTTAACACTCGTATGCTTACCGAGGACAAAAAGAGGTGATAACTATGGCACTACCTAGGTAACAACACGCCCACGTATACATCATGGCCTTAAGCAAGCATTTGAGAAACTTAATCAAAATAGCTCAAGCAACTATTACTAAGCACAAAGCTCATGCATATAACAAGCATTTATCTACAGCAACACAACACATGGATTCTAAGTATAAGGATCATGATGCGGGATCTGCCACTAAGCATGTGGATATGGTCAAGTCTTTAGGGACAAGATGGTTTTGAAGATAGGTAACAAAAGGGGTCCAAATGGTTTTGGGCATGGCTCACCTATAGACATGTTGGCATACCATAGGCAAGAGTTAGCATTCGAGAGAACTCAGCTGTGTTAGGTTAGCAAACACACTTGTAGGCTCATGACTTTTAAGTAAGGAGGTCCACTAAAAGGCAACTATGAGATGAGCACAACGATAAGGCTTGATAACAACTCATGCACTCACCGAGGGTATGAGGTTACATAATTCATGGTAACACCTAGAAAGCAAGCAACCACATATATAGCTAGGGACTAATATGAAGATAACTTGAAAGGAAGAACTTGACATTATATTTAAAAGAAAACACGTACAGGCTTCTAACAAGGTATCACTACAAGTTTTAGTTTCCAAAAGGTTGAAGTTTCTATTAATTACTAACTTGTCATCTAATTCCTTTGTAAGCAAACATACAAGGCAAGGCTAATCACAAACTATCTTCAAGCATAGCTATTCAAGCAGCATGGAACAAGGTATTTTGCCTAGCTTCACACAGAGAAGATAGTAACATCACATCGATCACAAGTTACTTATTATTAGAACAAAGGTGAGGGAAGCATAGTTATGCATAAAGCAACAATCATGATGATGCATGCTTCGTCCTATTCACCCTCACAATATTGCCAGCCTAAGGTGACAATCACGTTCTATATCGGTGGCATAACATGTACTTTCTCAATATCTAACTAGTCGTGAGCTACTTTCAATCTACGCATTCGTGGTTAGCGTACCTGCAGAAGAATTTCATTTTAGCACAACCCCACATGATATAAGAGTAGAAATAAAGGTCTAATCTCTAGGTTGAATGATCAAGAGCAACAATATATTTGAAACTAGTAAACTAAATACTTCCATATATATTGTAACACCCTAAAAATTTTGGAAGATTTTAAAAAAAGGTGAATATGACTTTTATGCAATTTTGTGAGCATACAAACTTAGAAAAGTAATAATATTTATTAATTTAAAATCAAATATAAGGGTAGAAACATGTTTGAGCATTCATGCTGTTGCATTTGAAATTTTGTATTGAGTGGTTTAAATTAAATTCAAAAGGGAATTCAAAATATATTTGGAAAATGCTTTGAAATATTGGAAAAAGGAAAAAGAAAAGGATTTTCATTACTCTTCGGTTTCGGCCCAGCATTCTGGCTCAGCCTTATTCTCCTCCGCAGCCCAGCTCAGCAGCAGCGCCCGTGTCTGCCTCTCGTGCGTGGCCCGCTCTCCTCCCCCGCTTCCCGCCTGGGCCGAGCGTCGCGAGCCCAGCAAGCCGCCTGGCCCGCGAGCGCGCACACCACTTGTCTCTCTCTGCCATCGCTAACACCGCGAGCCCGTGTGTCGGACGTCTTCTTCTTCTCCACGCCGGCGTCGGATTTCTTTCCCTCGTTCACCACCGACCGAATCCGCGCCTCAATCTCCTCCTTTCCTTTCTTGGAACCGCCTTCGGGCTATATAAGCCGAGTCGTGCACTCCTCCGCATCCATCTCACCCTCTCGAAGCTACCGTGGTGCTCGAGAAACTAGTCACCGCGAGCCGCAGCCCTAGCCGCCGCCTCTCCGAGCCGCGCGACTCCTTTGGTTCGTCTTCGGCTTTGATTTTGCCCTAAGTGAGTTCGCATTGATGTTATCTATCATCCGGTGTTTTCCTTTCGCGAGCTCATGCTTTGAATCACGAGATAGCCATCTCTGGCCATGGCGCCGCCACGGAACTCACCGTCGTGTCCCTGGGCCGGCCGGAGCGCCGTCGGTTTCTTCCCGATCCAATCCGAGCCGTTCGTTTTAAATCCAGCGGCCGTAAATCAAAGATACCGGTTCGGCTGGCAAAATTTGTAAAGAGCCCCTGTAAGTTTTAAATATAGAACCTGCAGTCCAAGGCGTATTCCTGAATCGCGTTTTCTTTTTCGTAAAGTGTATTTTGATCATGGTAACTTCAGAATACGTTTTCACTTATTTACAGTTTTGCCACTAATCTTGTTTTAGTCATAACTTCTCCATTTTAACTCCGATTTGACCCATTCAAGTTGCGTTAGGTTCGTATTTACGAGCTCTACATGTTAGTACCACTGTACAGTAGGTTTGTAATATTTTATTTTCAAGTTTGAATTAAAGTAATTATTTTTCTATAGGAAATCTTCGTAAATTCATTACTTCGTCATTTTAGCTCCGTTTTTCGTGATCTTCGCGTCTGTGTGATCCTAGCAAGTTGTAGATTCATTTTAAAGACTTTTTATCTTATTTTCTTACTGATGGTGTACTGTTCTAATTTATTTCTATTGTTTGCTTCGTGTATGATTGTATGGATGCTTGTGTGGTGCTATATGGTTCAGTCAATCGGTGAGGTTTATGTGGTGATCAAGAAGAGGTTCTTTGGAGATTACGAATCTATAGAAGAAGGATCTGAGTTTAAGGAAAGTATAACATGGGATTTCCTTGTTGTCCTATTCACTTTAATCACATAAAATCATATTGCATGTGTCTATCTTGAATGCCATTAAGGATTTTCCTAGTTTTTGATCTATACCTTGTCACCTATGGGATTTTGTATTGGGTAGCTTTTGCGAGCACTGAACATAAACTATGATCTTGTAATATGATTAATGGAATATGCAACAACACTAAAAGATGACTTTTTGATTACTGTTTAAAGAGGGCTAGAGCATGGGGTTATTTTTGGTGCTCTAGTTTCTCTCCACAAGGACTCATCTGTGGACGAACATCCGGGACTTATAATACAACTGTGAGGGCTATATGGCTCTGGCTTTAGTCAAGTATGAGGACCTTTTCTAGCTTGTTAGTGGTAACCTTTATGGCATAAGAACGGCTTGACGAATCAGGTATAGTGCGGCCTCTGTCCTTATGTGTATAGGCTGCGTGTTATTGTGCCATTTGGAAGGGGGGCTCTACATCTGTTTGCCGAGTGAATCTAATGGCCCTAACTTGTTAGACGAACCTTTGAAAGACTTCATAGTGAACCCTGCCGACCTTCCTTGGTAGTGGGTCAAGAGGCTGATCACCTCGGGCAAAAGGGTAAATTACGACTCATAGTGAAAGTGTACAACCTCTACAGAGTATAAAACTGGTATATCAGCCATGCTCATGATCATGAGTGGACTTGGACCTTCACAGAATAGATGAACATTTATTGGTTTAATATGTGTTTTGCTATTCGTTATTCATATTTACATTGATCATATGTTTATTGTGGGATTAATGCAAACTTGATGCTACTCATGTAATAAAATTGTGGCAAATAAAAGCTAATCGCAGTAAACCAGTGTCAACTTTTGAGCCTCATGAACCCTATGATATATTTGTTGAGTTCGACATGGACTCACTCTTGCTATTTCTCACACCTCAGGAGAAGTTTAGACTTATGATCAACCAGTCAGTTTGTTCCTAGAGTGAAGTCTACACCCGGTGTTTGGAGTTGTCTTTCTGTTGTGTTGCTCTCTAAGGTATATTTTATACTATTGAGTTATGTTTATTAAGCATTTGTCTCTTGATATTACACTTATCTACGGCTATATGTGAGATTTGACTTCTTTATTTCACATATAGTGTATATCTGGTTTTGTCCTTAAAACCGGGTGTGACATATATCCCAATATATATACTTCTGTTTCAAAGCTACTCGATGATTAAATTGCTACCCACAATTAAATACGCACCACACACACATGCAAGCATGCATATACAGTTGTATCGAGGGTAGCTTTCCCCGACCGCATGCTCACACTTGCGGTCATGCCACTCATCAACTTACATTCTTACCTGGGCGAAGGTGCAACGTTGCAAGAATTAAATTGCATAAGTAAAACCCCCCCAAGTCAGTCTTACTTTAAAGCCACCTAGAAGTCCTTAATTGGGCTTAACTAGAGGTTGTCGCTAGCATAGTTTTGCAAATTAGTTTTGACAAATTTGCCTATAGCTAAAGTTTTAGTCAAAATAGGCTTTTAAAAACCAAAACTTTGTTTTTAAAACTATGTACATGACAGTATTATGCTTAATCTTGCTTCGATGCTAGCTGGACAGATCTAGCCAATTTATATAAGTTCAAGTACGACTGTCCCCATTTAACACATTGACGCGCACATACTTTCACTCATATAAACCCGGTAGTCCGCCGAGTGTCATAACAGACCTTGGTAAATCAACTTCACAACCAAGATCGCATGATTAAGAAAATACAAATCACATACATGGAGTTGCAGTAGAAATAAAATTACAAATGAGTTCACAAATCATAGTACAAGTTTGAATTTCAAAACCAATTAGAGAAAACAACATAACTTGAAATGATTATAATAACATAAGTTCCAAATACATTGCTAGCATAAGTGACATCATGTGACAAAAGCATATAGTTGCCGAGCCCATTGGCAGTTAGCCACCATCTTCAACAGGCCGAGAGTTGCACCTACAACATGGTGGGATAAACCCTGAGTACGAGGGGTACTCAACTATACTTACCTATCATAAACCAAAAATAAAGTGACACCAAGGAGTATGGAAAGCTAACGTAAGTGGGGCTAGCTTAACAACATTTTGCATAAAAGCTTAAGTATAGATAAGTGATTGTTTATTGCTTAAGCGTCAAGTTAATAATCATTAACCTATCATCTAGATTAGCACCTATACTATAGCAATCACTTGATTAAGGAGCAAACATTAATAACCATATCAGGTTTAACAAAGCCATCATCGAATATCATCATTACTAAACCATCCAATCATTTAGTGTGACTACAATGCAGATAATCCCATCAAGTTTCTCACTATCCTAGAGAGACAACGATTCAAATCAATTACTACCCAGCTAGGAAATTATTCCTAACACAAACCCTAGATGGACAGGCAACTACAACCCTGGATCACCAGTACAACTCAGAAATCATGGGCCCAATTAGCGCCACACTCTTAGGGATACCATGCCACTAGGATGTTCAGGACTTTTAAACACCTACCCTTGGACACTAGCAACGACTCTCCTCCGAGGCGCATTTTCACTTACCAGTTTCTGCCCTGAGTGGAGCTACTCGGCTTCGTGGTCGGTTCATTGGATCCGGCCAGCTAAGTGAGAGGCATGCATTCAAAATGACAAGAAAGGCTCCATGCCTCAGTCCTTAATCGACACAGATGGAATCACATTAATTATAACAGCCCACATATAAGATTTTGCCCAGTCTTCATTCATTTTATCCATGATTCTTTTCCACGATAGCAAATATAGCCAACTGTGATCAAATAGATCCCTATATCTCGCAGGTGATAGGAGATCACCTGACTTCTACCGATCTAAGCAGGGCTAACCATTTACTCGATCCTAACTAATTAGGATTCGGGGTATGTGCTCTAGACAAGGAGAGATTATAAATGCAGCAAGGGTTTCAGACAACTCTTATACTTAATGAAACAATACATATATAACATATATACTCAATTGCTTTCGTAAAGTAGGAGGGTTATAATGCTTCGGGGCTTGCCTGGGATCCAACACTAGGTCAGTGTGATGACACTTGCTTGGCGAGTATCTCCCATCTTGACACTTTCTTAGTCCTCCCATCTTCTGGATAGATATCCAAACACCATCTTCGGGTTCGGCTCCAACATCACGTCCTTGTCGTGGTGCATCTAGCGTACCTAAATAAGGTGCAACAATGCATATGTATGAATGCATAGAAGTGTAATATGCAAAGCATTCATGAAAGCACACCAAACTTAACATAAGCACCTAGAGCTATTTAACTTAATCATCACTTAAGCATAACATAGGAGATGGCAAGCACATCCAGCATGACACAAAAGACTAGTACATTCAAGACGCTGCAAGCATCCATCAAACAAAAACTAGTTAATCATATTTAGCCAAGCAAGAGTAAGCTACAACAATCAACCTACACATACAGTTTCAAGACGGCAGCACAGCAGCCATGTGGGCGGCATGCAGCTTGGGTCGCCGATAATGGCAGCCACGGCGGCTCCGCCCTAGAGCGGCCAGAGAGCGAGGGAGAGCGAGTAGGGAGTGGATGGGAAAGGGGAGGGCCTACTGGCGTTGCTCCACTATGGTAGCAGGATGTAGGGGCGCGTGGAGGTGAGGTGAGGCGTGTTGCAAGTGCATGGCGACCACATCCCGTACACACGTCACCCACAATGACATAAACTCGAACACGTGGTGTGCATCTTTGTGCCCGTTTGGAGGCCATTTTTGGGCCGGCTGCGGTTCGAATTGGGCCTTGGGCCTTGAAGCAAAGTTGTTGATCATGAGCTACTCTACAAGATTGCTTAAGGGATCATCATCATCAGGGCTATGTAACAATGGTTAATGAATCTCCAAAATGACAGTGTCAGTGGCTGAACGAAGATTAAGCTTTGCTCAGTCTGGACTCCAATTACTTGGTCACAACATGGTCAAATTTGATCCAACTTCTTGTATGTCCTTCTCCAATATGTAAACTCCAACATTTATTAAAGGATCAATTCAAGTTGCTTAACAAAAACTCAAGAACGTGACACGCCAATCACCATTGACATTGAGTAACATCTCCCTGACTTAGAATAATACTAAGTGCCGGAAACAGCAGCAAGTTGAATATTTGATCCTCTATTTGACAAATTTCCAAGGTGTTTTGGGTCTTGCTCCTTAAACAAAGTTTGTAGCACACCAACTAAACTACAACTTTTATTTAAGGTCAAACCTTGTATCCTGATCATAAACCATTTCTTTACTTTGGTCAATGCAGCATCATGATAAACCCTAGAATTAGGATTTTCGACCAATTGAGGCATTTTCTTGACATTTGCTCAACATGAACCCATTGTGACTTTTGTTGTAGAGTTCAATTAGAGTCATTTGGGCAAGATTGCAAGGTTTGGTTGATGACCCATGTTTCCATTCAGTTAATAATGCCATTCCAACGAGAATATAACTTAATGTTGTCAAAAAAATGAGAATATAACTTATCATTTCATGTGACTTCTTGATTCCAAACTTCGTGAGACTTTTCCAGTGATCAATATAGATGGATATTGTTGTGAGACACATGAAAGAGGTTCCAATAACACCATCTAAGCATATATCTTGAAAAGGTCCTATATCTAGGCAAGGGTGCAATATCCAACTTTATGTTGGGCTCATGTTTATAGATTTGGCTTTCACATCTTCATCACCACCTAACATGCCATGTTTGAGCTCAAACTCATTGCTTAACTAGTGACAAACACCTGAGGTGTTACAACGTGGGTTTGGTGGAATCTCATTTCGGTCCGTTTAGAGACAGTGTTAGTGTTAGGGCAAGATAGGTGCATAGTTTGTGCCAAACATACCACTAGCTCTGAAATCATTTTTGACGCACCCGATGGAACTCCTAGGTGACATCGGTCATGTGGAATCTTGTTTTGGTTCGTTTGGAGACAATGTTAGTGTTGGTGCAATATAGGTGCACAGTTTGCGCCAAATGGTACCATAGGCTTAGAAATTATTCGGATCCACCCGATGGTACTACTGGGTGATGAGGCTCAAGTGGGAGCTCATTTCGGTCTGTTTGGAGATAGTGCAAACTTGACACAAGATAGTAGCTCAGTTTGCGCCGATCATACCATATGCTTAGAAATTGTTTTGGACACACCCAATGGTACTCCTAGGTGATGTGGGTCATGTGGAATCTTGTTTCGGTCTATTTGGAGACAGTGTTAGTGTTGATGCAAGACAGGTGCACGGTTTGCACCAAACATACCATAGGCTCAGAAATCCTTTTGGACGCACCTGATGGTACTCTTAGCTGACAAGGCTCTAGTGGATGCTCACATACATTTGGAGATAGTGCAAATCTAGATTCAAGGTAGGTGCACTGTTTGTACTCCTAGGTGACGAGGCTCAAGTGGAAGCTTGTTTCGGCCCATTTAGAGATAGTGCTAATCTTGACACAAGATAGATGCATGATTTACGCCGAACATACCAAAGGCTCAAAAATCATTTTGGACGCACCTAATGGTACTCCTAGGTGAAGTGGGTCATGTGGAATCTCATTTCAGTTTGTTTGGAGACAGTGTTAGTGTCGATGCAAGATACGTGCACGGTTTGCACCAAACGTACCTTAGACTCAGAAATCCTTTTGGACACAACCAATGGTACTCCTAGGTGATGAGAATCTAACGGATGCTCACTTCATTCTGTTTAGAGTTAGTGCTAATCTTGATGCAAGATAGGTGCACGGTTTGCGCTAAACATTCCACAGGCTCTGAAATCAGTTTGGACGCACCCGATGAAACTCCTAGGTGACGTCAGTCATGTGGAATCTTGTTTTGGTCCGTTTGGAGACAGTGTTAGTGTTGCTGCAATATAGGTGCACGGTTTGTGCCAATAGTACCGTAGGCTTAGAAATGGTTTTGGATGCACTCGATGGTACTACTAGGTGACGAGGCTCAAGTGGAAGCTCATTTTGGTCTATTTGGTGATAGTGCTAATCTTGACGCAAGATAGTTGCTCGGTTTGCACCGATCATACCATAGGCTCGGATATTGTTTTGGACGCACCGGATGGTACTCCTAGGTGACGTGGGTCAAGTGGAATCTCGTTTCGGTCTATTTGGAGACAGTGTTAGTGTCGTTGCAAAATAGGTGCACGGTTTGTGCCAAACGTACCATAGGCTCAAAAATCCTTTTGGACGCACCCGATGGTACTCTTAGGTGACGAGGCTATAGTGGATGCTCACATCGGTCCATTTGGAGATAGTGCTAATCTTGATGCAACTTAGTTGCATGGTTTGCGCCGGATGTACCACAGGCTCTGAAATCATTTTGGACGCACCCTATGCAACTCCTAGGTGATGTCAGTCACGTGGAATCTCATTTTGGTTTTTTTGAAGATAGTGTTAGTGTCACTGCAAGATAGGTGCACGGTTTGCGCCAAATGTACCATAGGCTCAAAAATCATTTTGGACGCTCCTAACAGTACTACTAGGTGATGAGGGTCAAGTGGAAGCTGATTTTAGTCTATTTGGACCAATTGTACCCAAGGCATAGAAATCATTTTGGATGCTCCCAATGGTACTCCTAGGTGACGAGCCCTAGTGGATGCTCACTTCGGTCCGTTTGGAGAGAATGCTAATCTTGATGCAAGGTTGGTGCACGGTTTGCACCGAACGTACCACAGGCTCTGAATTCATTTTGGATGCACCCGATGAAACTCCTAGGTGACGTGGGTCATGTGGAATCTCGTTTTGGTCTATTTGGAGACAATATTTGTGTTAGTGCAAGATAGGTGCATGGTTTGCACCAAACATACCATAGACTCACATATTGTTTTGGACACACCTAGTGGAACTCCTGTGAGACGAGGCTCAAGGTCAGTTTGGAGATAGGTGTACGGTTTGCACCAAACGTACCATAGGATCGAAAATCATTTTGGACACACCTATTGGTACTCTTAGGTGACGAGGTGCACGGTTTGCGCCGAACATACCACTAGCTCTAAAATTATTTTGGATGCACCTGACGAAACTCCTAGGTAGGGATGAAAACGGAACAGAAATATTCTGAATTGACCGTTTTCGTTTTCTATATTATGAACCGTTTTTTAACATGAAAAATTTTCAGTTTCAATTGGTTTCACAATCATTTTCAACCATTTTTTGTACTCTTTAATTGCTAAATGTAGAAATATCCCGAACCGACCGTTTTTGCTTTTCTATATCGTAAGTCCGTTTTCGACCGTTTCTGACCGTTTTCATCCTTACTCCTAGGTGACATCGGTCATTTGGAATCTCATTTTGGTATGTTTGGCGACAGTGTTAGTGTCATGCAATATGGGTGCACGGTTTGCGCCAAAGCTACCATAGGCTCAGTAATCATTTTGGACACACCCGATGGAACTACTCGGTGACGAGGCTCAAACAGAAGCTCGTTTCGGTCCATTTGGAGATAGGGCTAATCTTGACGCAAGATAGTTGCCCGGTTTGCGCCGATCGTACCATAGGCTCGGAAATCATTTTGGACACACCTAATGGAACTCCTGGATGACGTGGGTTAGGTGGAATCTCATTTTGGTGTGTTTGGAGACAGTGTTAGTGTCGGAGCGAGATAGGTGCACTATTTGCGCCAAACATACTATAGGCTCAGAAATCCTTTGGGACACATCCGATGGTACACCTAGGTGATGAGGCTCTAGTGGATGTTCACTTCGGTCTGTTTAGAGATAGTGCTAATCTTAATGCAAGATAGGTGCACGGTTTGTGCCAATCATACCACTGGCTTTAAAATTGTTTTGGATGCACCCAATGGAACTCCTAGGTGACATGGGTCATGTGGAATCTCGTTTTGGTCCATTTGAAAACAATGTGTCGGTGCAAGATAGTTGCATGGTTTGTGCCAAACGTACCATGGTCTCACAAATCATTTTGGACGCACTGGATGGTACTCCTAGGTGATGAGGCTCATGTGGAAGCTCGTTTCGGTCTGTTTGGAGATAGTACTAATATTGAAACAAAATATATGCACAGTTTGCGTTGAATATACCATAGGCTCGAAAATCATTTTGGACACACCTGATGAAACTCCTAGGTGACATGGGTCATGTGGAATCTCATTTCTGTTTGTTTTAGAGATGGTGTGAGTGTCAGTGCAAGATAGGTGCATGGTTTGCACCAAATGTAATATTGTCTCAGAAATCATTTTGGACGCACCTGATGGAACTACTATGTGATGAGGCTCAAGTGGAAGCTCGTTTCAGTCCGTTTGGAGATAGTGTTAATTTTGATGCAAGATAGTTGCTCGATTTGTGCTGATCATACCGCAGGCATGGAAATCGTTTTGGACGCACCCGATGAAACTCCTAGGTGACGTGGGTCGTATAAAATCTCGTATCGGTCTATTTGGAGGCAGGGTTAGTGTCAGTGCAAGATAGGTGTGCGGTCTATGCCAAACATACCATATGCTCAGAAATTATTTTGGACGCAGCCGATGGTACTCGTAGGTGACAAGGCTCTAGTAGATGCTCACTTCGGTCCATTTGGAGATAGTGCTAATCTTGATGCAAGATAGGTGCACGGGTTGTGCCGAACGTACCATAGACTCGTAAATCATTTTAGACACACCCAATAGAACTCCTAGGTGACGTGGGTCATGTGGAATCTCGTTTTGGTCCGTTTTGAGATAGTGTTAGTGTCGGTGCAAGATAGGTGCATGGTTTTCACCAAATGTAATTTTGTCTCAGAAATCGTTTTGGACGCACCCGATGGAACTACTAGGTGACGAGGCTCTAGTGGAAGCTCGTTTCGGTCTGTTTAGATATAGTGTTAATTTTGATGCAAGATAGTTAATCGATTTGCGCTGATCATACTGCAGGCATGGAAATCGTTTTGGACGCACCCAATGGATCTCCTAGGTGACGTGGGTCATATGAAATCTCGTATCAGTCTATTTGGAGGCAAGGTTAGTGTCAGTGCAAGATAGGCGCGCGGTCTGCGCCAAACATACCATATGCTCAGAAATTATTTTGGACGCAGCCGATGGTACTCCTAGGTGACAAGGCTCTAGTAGATGCTCACTTCGGTCCATTTGGAGATAGTGCTAATCTTGATGCAAGATAGATGCACGGGTTGCGCCGAACGTACCATAGACTCAAAAATCATTTTAGACACACCCAATGGAACTCCTAGGTGACGTGGGTCATGTGGAATCTCGTTTTTATCCCTTTTGAGATAGTGTTAGTGTCGGTGCAATATAGGCGCATGGTTTGCACCAAATGTAATATTGTCTCAGAAATCGTTTTGGACGCACCTGATGGAACTACTAGGTGATGAGGCTCAAATGGAAGCTCATTTCGGCCCGTTTGGAGATAGTGTTAAATTTGATGCAAGATAGTTGCTCGATTTGCGCTTATCATACCGTAGGCATGGAAATCGTTTTGGACTCACCCGATGGAACTCCTAGGTGACGTGGGTCATATAAAATCTCGTATCGGCCTATTTGGAGGCAGGGTTAGTGTCAGTGCAAGATAGGTGCGCGGTCTACGCTAAACATACCATATGCTCAGAAATTATTTTGGACGCAGCCGATGGTACCCCTAGGTGACAAGGCTCTAGTAGATGCTCACTTCGGTCCATTTGGAGATAGTGCTAATCTTGATGCAAGATAGGTGCACGGGTTGCGCCGAACGTACCACAGACTCGAAAATCATTTTAGACACACCCAATGGAACTCCTAGGTGACGTGGGTCATGTGGAATCTCGTTTTGGTCCGTTTGGAGATAGTGTTTGTGTCGGTGCAAGATAGGTGCATGGTTTGCACGAAATGTAATATTGTCTCAGAAATCGTTTTGGACGCACCCGATGGAACTACTAGGTGACGAGGCTCAAGTGGAAGCTCGTTTCGGTCCGTTTGGAGATAGTGTTAATTTTGATGCATGATAGTTAATCGATTTGCGCTGATCATACCACAGGCATGGAAATCGTTTTGGACGCACCCGATGGAACTCCTAGGTGACGTGGGTCATATGCAATCTCGTATCAGTCTATTTGGAGGCAGGGTTAGTGTCAGTGCAAGATAGGTGTGCGGTCTACGCCAAACTTACCATATGCTCAGAAATTATTTTGGATGCAGCTGATGGTACTGCTAGGTGACAAGGCTCTAGTAGATGCTCACTTCGGTCTATTTGGAGATAATGCTAATCTTGATGCAAGATAGGTGCACGGGTTGCGCCAAACGTACCATAGACTCGAAAATCATTTTAGACACACCCAATGGAACTCCTAGGTGACGTGGGTCATGTGGAATCTCGTTTTGGTCCGTTTGGAGATAGTGTTAGTGTCGGTGCAAGATAGGTGCACGGTTTGCACCAAACGTACCATTGGGTCAGATATCATTTTGGACGCACATGTTGGTACTCAGAGGTGACAAGGCTCAAGTGAATGCTCGTTTCGGTACTTTTGTTGATAGTGCTAATCTTGACACATGATAGTTGCTCGGCTTGCACCGAACGTACCATATGCTTGCAAAACATTTTGGACACACCGGATGGAACTCCTAGGTGACGTGGGTCATGTGGAATCTCATTTCGATCCGTTTGGAGATGGTGTTAGTGTCGGTGCAAGATAGGTGCACGGTTTGTGCCAAACGTACCATAGGCTTAGAAATACTTTTGGATGCACTCGATGGTACTCCTAGGTGATGAGGCTCTAGTGGACGCACACTTCGATCTATTTGGTGATAGTGCTAATCTTGATGCAAGGTTGGTGCACGGTTTGTGCCCAACATACCGTAGGATCAGAAATCCTTTTGGATGCACTCGATGAAACACCTAGGTGACGTTGGTCATCTGGAATCTTATTTTGGTCCGTTTAGAGATAGTGTTAGTGTTCGTGCAATATAGGCGCATGGTTTGCGCCAAAAGGTATTATAGGCTCAGTAATCATTTTGGACACACCCGATGGAACTACTCGATGACGAGGCTCAAGCAGAAGCTTGTTTTGGGCCATTTGGAGATAGTGCTAATCTTGATGCAAGATAGTTGCCCAGTTTGCGCCGATCGTACCATAGGCTCAGAAAATCATTTTGGACGCACCTGATGGAACTCTTTGGTGACGTGAGTCAGGTGGAATCTCATTTCGGACCGTTTGGAGACTGTGTTAGTGTCGATGCAAGATAGGTGCACGGTTTGCGCCAAATGAACCATAGGCTCGAACATCGTTTTGGACGCACCCGATGCAACTCCTAGGCGATGTGGGCCAGGTAGTAGACAGTGTTAGTGTCGGGGCCAGATAGGTGCGCGGTTTGCACCAAACGTATCATATGCTTGCAAAACATTTTGGGACGCACCCAATGGTACACCTAGGTGTGTTTGGAGATAGTGCTAATATTAATGCAAGATAGGTGCATAGTTTGCGTTGATCATACCACAGGCTCTAAAATTGTTTTGGATGCACCCGATGAAACTCCTAGGTGATGTGAGTCATGTGGAATCTCGTTTTGGTCCATTTGAAAATAATGTTTCTATGCAAGATAGGTGCACGGTTTGTGCCAAACGTACCATAGGCTCAGAAATCATTTTGGATGCTCCCAATGGTACTCCTAGGCCACGAGGCTCAAGTGGAAGCTCGTTTTGGTCCATTTAGAGATAGTGTTAATCTTGACGCAAGATATTTGCTCGGTTTGCGCTGATCGTACGATGGAACTCCTAGGTGACATCAGTCAAGTGGAATCTCATTTCAGTCTGTTTGGAGACAGTGTTAGTGTTAGTGCAAGACAGGTGCACTGTTTGTGCCAAACATACCATGGGCTCACAAATTGTTTTGGACACACCCAATGGTACTCCTAGGTGATGAGGCAAAATGGAAGCTCATTTTAATCCATTTGGAGATAGTGCTAATATTGACACATGATATGTGCACGGTTTGTGGTGATCGTACCATAGGCTCGGAAATCATTTTGGACGCACCCGATGGAACTCCTAGGTGACGTGGGTCATGTGGATTCTCATTTTGCTCTGTTTAGAGACAGTGTGAGTGTTGGTGCAAGATAGGTGCATGGTTTGCACCAAATGTACTATTGTCTCTGAAGTCATTTTGGATGCACCTGATGGTACTACTAGGTGACAAGGCTCTAGTGTAACCTTGTTTCGGTCCGTTTGGAGATAGTGCTAATCTTAATGCAACACTGTTCAGTTTGCGCCGATTGTACCGTAGGCATGGAAATTGATTTGGACGCACCTGATGGAACTCCTAGGTGAGGTGGGTCATGCGGAATCTCGTATCGGTCCATTTGGCGGCAGTGTTAGTGTCGGTGCAAGATAGGTGCATAGTTTGCGCCAAACATATCATATGCTCAGAAATCGTTTTGGACGTAGCCGATGGTACTCCTAGGTGATAAGGCTCTAGCAGATGCTCACTTCGGTCTGTTTGGACATATTACTAATCTTGATGCAAGATAGGTGCACGAGTTGCGCCAAACATACCATAGGCTTGGAAATCATTTCGGACACACCCGATGGAACTCCTAGGTCTTGTGGCTCATGTGGAATCTTGTTCGATTCGTTTGGAACCAAGTGTTAGTGTTGGTGCATGATAGGTGCACGGTTTGCGCCAAATGAACCATAGGCTCATAAATCATTTTGGTTGCACCTGATGGTACTCTTAGATCACGAGGCTCAAGTGGAAGCTCGTTTCGGTCCATTTGGAGATTGTGCTAACTTTGACACAAGATAGTCGCATGGATTGCGCCAAACGTACCAAAGGCTTTGAAATCATTTTGGACGCACCCGATGGTACTCCTAGGTGACAAGGCTCTAGTGGATGCTCACTTTGATCCGTTTGGTGATAGTGCTCATCTTGATGCAAGGTAGGTGCACGGTTTGTGCCAAACATACTGTAGGCTCAGAAATCATTTTGGATGCACTCGATGGCACTCCTAGGTGACGAGGCTCTAGTGGATACTCACTTCGGTCCATTTGGTGTAATGCTAATCTTGATGCAAGATAGGTGCACGGTTTGCGCGGAACGTACCACTAGCTCTTGAATCATTTTGGATGCACCCGATGAAACTCCTAGGTGACGTCGGTCATTTGGAATCTTATTTTGGTCGGTATGGAGGCAGTGCTCTAAAATTATTTTTAATGCACCTGATGAAACTCCTAGGTGACATGGGTCATGTGGAATCTTGTTTTGGTCAATTTGGGAATAATGTGTCTGTCCAAGGTAGGTGCACGATTTGTGCTAAACATACCTTAGGCTTAGAAATCATTTAGGATGCCCTCGATGGTACTCCTATGTCACGAGGCTCAAGTGAAAGCTCGTTTCGGTCCATTTGGAGATAGTGCTAATCTTGATGCAAGATATTTGCTCGGTTTGCGCCGATCATACGATAGGCTTAGAAATCATTTTGGATGCACCCAATGGAACTCCTAGGTGCCGTCGGTCAAGTGGAATCTCGTTTCGGTTTGTTTGGAGACAGTGTTAAGTTGGTGCAAGACAGGTGCACAGTTGCGCTAAACGTTTCATGGGCTCACAAATCGATTTGGACACACCTGATGGTATTCCTAGGTTATGAGGCTCAATTGAAAGCTGGTTTTGGTATGTTTGGAGATAGTGCTAATATCAAGATTTGTGCATGGTTTGCGGTAAACGTACCATAGGCCCGAAAATTGTTTTGGATGCACCCGATAGAATTCCTAGGTGACGTGGGTCATGTGGAATCCCATTTCAGTCTGTTTGGAGACAGTGTGAGTGTCGATGCAAGATAGGTGCATGGTTTGTGCCAAAGGTACTATTGTATCAGAAATCATTTTGCACGCACCCGAAGGTACTACTAGGTGACGAGGCTCAAGTAGAAGCTCGTTTTTAGTCCATTTGCATATAGTGCTAATCTTGACGCAAGATAGTTGCTCGGTTTGCACCGATCGTACCGCAGGTAGGGAAATCATTTTGGACACTCCCGATGGAACTCCTAGGTGACGTGGGTCATGCAGAATCGTGTATCGATCTATTTGGAGGCAGTGTTAGTGTCGGTACAAGATAGATGCACGGTTTGGGCCAAACATACCATATGCTCAAAAATCATTTTGGACGCAGCCGATGGTACTCCAAGGTGACAAGGCTCTAGTAGATGCTCACTTTAGTCCGTTTGGAGATGGTGCTAATCTTGATGCAAGATAGGTGCACGGGCTGTGTCAAACGTACCATAGGCTCAGAAATCGTTTTGGACGCACCCGATGGAACTCCTAGGTGGCGTGGGTCCTGCGGAATCTCATTTTGGTCCATCTAGAACTAGTGTTAGTGTCGGTGTAAGATAGGTACATGGTTTGCTCCAAATGAACCATAGGCTCAGAAATCGTTTTGGATGCACCTGATGGTACTCTTAGGTCACGAGGCTCAAGTGGAAGCTTGTTTTGGTCCGTTTGGATATAGTGCTAATTTTGATGCAAGATAGTCACATGGTTTGCGCAGAACGTACCATAGGCTTGGAAATCATTTTGGACGCACCTGATTGTACTTTTAGGTGACATGGGTCATATGGAATCTTATTTTGGTCTAATTGGAGACAATGTTAGTGTCGGTGCAAGATAGGTGAATGGTTTGCGCCAAATGTACCTTAGGCTTAGAAATCGTTTTGGATGCACCCAATGGTACTCTCTAGGTGACGAGGGTATAGTGGTTGCTCGAATCATTCTGTTTGGAGATAGTCCAAATCTTGATGCAAGATAGGTGCACGGTTTGCGCTGAACGTACCACAGGCTCCGAAATCATTTTGGATGGACCTGATGGTACTACTAGGTGATGTGGCACAAGTGGAAGATCATTTCGGTCTGTTTGAAGATAGTGCTAAACTTGACGCAATATAGTTGCACGGTTTGCACCGATCGTACCATAGACTCAGAAATCGCACCCATGGAACTCCTAGGTGATGTGG
>CM036176.1:37722587-37750628 GCA_020631735.1 Saccharum officinarum | reverse complement strand
GAAATCATTTTAGATGCACCCGATGGTACTCCTAGGTCACGAGGCTCAAGTGGAAGCTCATTTTGGTCCATTTGGAGATGGTGCTAATTTTGACGCAAAATAGTTGCATGGTTTGCGCCGAACGTACCATAGGTGCGAAAATCATTTCGGACATACCTGATTGTACTCCTAGGTGAGTGGGTTATGTTGAATCTCGTTTTGGTCTATTTGGAGACAGTGTTAGTGTCGATGCAACATAGGTGCACGATTTGCACCAAAAGGTACCATAGGGTTAGAAATCGCTTTGGACGCACCGGATGGTACTACTAGCTGATGTGACTCAAGCGGAAGCTCGTTTAGGTTCGTTTGGAGATAGTGCTAATCTTCATGCAAGATAGTTGCTCGGTCTGTGCCGATCGTACCATAGGCTCAGAAATCATTTTGGACGCACCCGATGGAACTCCTAGGTGATAAGGCTCTAGTGGATGCTCACTTCGGTCTGTTTAGAGATAGTTCTCATCTTGATGCAAGATGGGTGCACGGTTTGCCCTGAACGTACCACAACTCTGAAATCATTTTGGACGCACCCGATAGAACTCCTAGGTGATGTGGGTCATGTGAAATCTCATTTCGGTCCGTTTGAAAACAGTGTTAGTGTCAGTGAAAGATAGGTGCATGGTTTGCGCCAAATGTACCATAGGCTTAGAAATCATTTTGAATGTACCCGTTTGTACAACTAGGTCACAAGCTCAAGTCGAAGCTGGTTTCTATCCATTTAGAGATAATGCTAATCTTGATGCAAGATAGTTGTTCGGTTTGCGGCGATCGTACGATAGGCTTAGAAATCATTTTGGAGGCACCAGATGGAATCCTAAGTGACGTGGGTCAAGTGGAATCTCGTTTCGCTCTGTTTGAAGACAGTGTTACTGTCGGTGCAAGATAGGTGCACGGTTTGCACCAAACGTACCATAGGCTTAGAAAATCGTTTTGGACACACCTAATGGCACTACTAGGTGATGTAGCTTAAGTGGATGCTCGTTTCAGTCCATTTACTGAGAGTGCTAATCTTGAGGCAAGATTGTTGCTCGGTTTGCGCTGACCGTACCACACGCTCAAAAATCATTTTGGACGCATCCGATGGAACTCCTAGGTGATGAGGCTCTAGTGGATGCTCACTTCGGTCCATTTGGAGATAGTGCTAATCTTGAAGCCAGGTAGGTGCACGGTTTGCACCGAACGTACCACAGGATCTGAAATTGTTTTGGACACACCCGATGAAACTCCTAGGTGACGTGGGTCAAGTGGAATCTCGTTACAGTCTATTTGGAGGCAATGTTAGTGTCGGTGCAAGACAGGTGCATGGTTGCGCCAAACGTACCATAGGCTCAGAAATGCTTTCGGACACACCCGATGGAAGTCTAAGGTGACGAGGCTCTTGTGGATGCTGACCTCGGTCCATTTGGTGATAGTGCTAATCTTGATGCAAAGTAGGTACACGGTTTGCACCGAACGTACGACAGGCTTTGAAATCGTTTTGCACACACCCGATGGAACTCCTAGGTGGTGTGGGTCATTTGGAATCGTGTTACAGTCTATTTGGAGATAGTGTTAGTGTTAGCGCAAGATACGTGAACGGTTTGCGCCAAACGTACCATAGGCTCAGAAATCCTTTTGGACCCACCCGAGGGTACTCCTAGGTGACGAGGCTGTAGTGGATGCTCACTTCAGTCTGTTTAGAGATTGTGCTCATCTTGATGCAAGATAGGTGCATGGTTTGCCCCGAACGTACCACGGGCTTTGAAATCATTTTGGACGCACCCGATGGAACTCCTAGGTGATGTGGGTCATGTGAAATCTCATTTCGGTCCATTTAGAAACAATGTTGGTGTCGGTGCAAGATAGGTGCATGGTTTGCCCCCAACATACCATTGGTTTAGAATCATTTTGGATGCACTCGATGGTACTCCTAGGTCACAAGGTGCAAGTGGAAGCTCGTTTTCATCCATTCGGAGATAGTGCTAATCTTGATGCAAGATAGCTGCTTGGTTTGCGCGATCGTATGATAGGCTTATAAATCATTTTGGAGCCACCCGATGGAACTCCTTGGTGACTTAGGTCATGTGGAATCTAGTGTTGGTCCGCTTGGAGACAGTGCTAGTGTCGGTGCCAGCTAGGTGCACGGTTTACACCAAACGTACCATAGGCTCAGAAATCATTTTGGATGCATCCAATTACTAGGTGACGTGGCTCAAGTGGATGCTCGTTTTGGTCCGTTTAGAGATAGTACTAATCTTGACGCAAGATAGTTGCTCGGTTTGCACCGATCGTACCATAGGCTTGAAAATCATTTTGGACGCACCCGATGGAACTCCTAGGTGACGTGGGTCAGGTGGAATCTTATTTTGTTCTGTTATAAGACAGTGTTAGTGTCGGTGCAAGATAGGTGCATGGTTTCCGCCAAACGTACCATAGGCACAGAAATCCTTTTGGATGCACCGGATGGTACTCCTAGGTGATGAGGCTCTAGTGGATGCTGATGAGGACATCAACACCGATCATACATCCACGCCGACAACTGCTGGTCCTATTACTCGTGCTCGTGCTCGAAAAGTTAATCATCAAGTGAGTTCCTTCTTGAGCTCTTGTCCATCCTGTTTAGATCTTGGAGACACGTGCACTCTTGTTTTGATTAGGAATCAAGGAGAAGACCGAAAGGGAAAAGGACTCGCGTAGGCTGGATTCGGACTGCAGCACACCTTCAACTTGCGACGGTCGCCACGGTTACATACGGAGTCGGATTGGGGTGATTCTGGACTTGTTGGAAAGCTAATAAAGTCTACTTTCATATGGATCTGACATCATACTCATACCTGCTCAGAAGCGGCGTCAACAGTCCAAAAATCACCGAGAGGTCTATTCTGTCCAGGGTGCTGCGCCACCTTAAGTTAGCCCAATGGGCATCGTTTAGAGTCCAGTAGGGACGCATCCTAGGGTTGGAGCACGACCCAAACTCTCTTGTGGTCATCCTCCACACGTTATATACCCCTTAGCCGCCACCAGGAACACTCAGGTTTTGTTTAGATCAAGTTTAGCCATCGCTACTTGCTTGTAGGCACGCGTGCTGATCCAGTCGCCCGTCTCCTTGTCTTCGGAACCCCACTCATAATAAGATTCAGTGTGAAACCTTCAATTTTATCTTGCAATTTCAGTGCTTGTTTCCTCGTTCTTGCTAGTTCTTCGATTGCTTGCAGGACGGGAGCCCTAGGGGCTGGTTGTCATACTCCACAAGATCGTGACGGCCTTGGGAAGTGGTGTATCGGTCGCTAAGGCGCAGTCTTGGAAGGCTGTAGTCGAGCCGTGAACATCATCTCCATCCACCAATCGAATTATCTCACGCTTCTCATCGAAAGATCGACCACAAACCCTTGCGGGTTCATATCAGATGCTCACTTCGGTCTGTTTGGATATAGTGCTAACCTTGATGCAAGGTAGGTGCATGGTTTGCGCCGAATGTACCACAGGCTCTGAAATCATTTTGGACGCACCCGATGGAACTCTAAGGTGACGTTTGTCATGTGGAATCTTTTTACAGTCTATTTTGAGACAGTGTTAGTGTCGGGGCAATATAGGTGCTTGTTTTGTGCTAAACGTATTATTGTCTCAGAAATCGTTTTGGACGCACCCGATGGTACCACTTGGTGTCGAGGCTCAAGTGGAAGCTTGTTTCGGTCCGTTTGTAGATAGTGCTAATCTTGACGCATGACAGTTCCTCGGTTTGCGCCGATCATACCATCGGCACCGAAATCATTTTGGACGCACCTGATGGAACTCATAGGTGATGTGGGTCATGCGAAATCTCGTATTGGTCCTTTTAGAGGCAGTGTTAGTGTTGGTGCAAGATCGGTGCACGGTTTGCACTAAATATACCATGTGCTCAGAAATCATTTTGGACGCACCGGATGGAACTCCTAGGTGATGAGGTTCTAGTGGATGCTCACATCATTCTGTTTGGAGATAGTGCTAATCTTGATGCAAGATAGGTGCAAGGTTTGTGCCGAACGTACCGCTTTCTCTAAAATCATTTTGGATGCACCCAATAAAACTCCTAGGTGACGTCGGTCATGTGGAATCTCATTTTGTTCTGTTTGGAGACAGTGTTAGTGTCGACGCAATATAGGTACACGGTTTTGCGCAAAGATAGATAGGATCATAAATCATTTTGGACACTCCTGATGGTATTACTAGGTGACATGGCTCAAGCGGAAGCTCATTCTGGCCGTTTGGAGATAGTGCTAATCTTGACACAGGATAGTTACTCGGTTTGCGCCGAACGTACCATAGGCTCGCAAATTATTTTGGATGCACCCGATGGAACTCCTAGATGACGTGGGTCAAGTGGAATCTCATTTCAGTCCATTTGGAGACAGTGTTAGTATTGGTGCAAGATAGTTGCACGGTTTGCGCCAAATGTACTATAAGCTCAGATATGCTTTTGGACGCACCGAAGGTAGTCCTAGGTGACGAGGCTCTAGTGGATGCTCACTTCAGTCAGTTTGGAGATAGTGCTAATCTTGATGCAAGGTAGGTGCACGATTTTCACTGAACGTACCACATGCTCTAAAATCATTTTGGACACACCTGATGGAACTCCTAGGTGAGGTGGGTCATGTGGAATCTTGTTATTCTTTTTGGAGATAGTGTTAGTGTTGACGCAAGATAGGTGCACGGTTTGCCCCACCGATGGTACTCCTAGGTGACGAGGCCCTAGTGGATGCTCACTTCGGTCTGTTTAGAGATAGTGCTCATCTTGATGCTTGATAGGTGCATGGTTTGCCCCCAACGTACCACATGCTCTGAAATCATTTTGGATGCACCCGATGGAACTCCTAGGTGATGTGGGTTATGTGAAATCTCATTTTGGTCTGTGTGCAAACAGTGTTAGTGTTGGTGCAAGATAGGTGCATGGTTTGCGCCAAATGAACCCGTTGGATGCACCCGTTGGTACTCCTAGGTCACAAGCTCAAGTGGAAGCTCGTTTTTGTCCATTTGGAGATAATGCTAATCTTGACGCAAGATAGTTGCTTGATTTGCGCCGATCGTACGATAGGCTTAGAAATCATTTTGGAGGCACCTAATGGAATCCTAAGTGACATGGGTCAAGTGGAATCTCGTTTCGCTCTATTTGAAGACAGTGTTACTGTCGGTGCAAGATAGGTGCACGGTTTGCACCAAACGTTCCATAGGCTTAGAAATCGTTTTGGACACACCCAATGGTACTACTAGGTGGTGTAGCTTAAGTGGATGCTCGTTTCAGTCCATTTAGTGAGAGTGCTAATCTTGACGCAATATAGTTGCTCGGTTTGCGCTGACCATACCACAGGCTCAAAAATCATTTTGGACGCATCCGATGGAACTCCTAGGTGACGTGGGTCAGGAGAAATCTCATTTTGGTCTGTTTAGAGACAGTGTTAGTATCAGTGCAAAAGAGGTGCATGGTTTGCGCCAAATGTACCATAGGCTCATAAATCCTTTTGGACGCAACCGATGGTACTCCTAGGTGACGAGGCTCTAGTGGATGCTCACTTCGGTCCATTTAGAGATAGTGCTAATCTTGAAGCAAGATAGGTGCACGGTTTGCACCGAACGTACCACAGGATCTGAAATTGTTTTGGACACACCCGGTGAAACTCCTAGGTGACGTGGGTCAAGTGGAATCTCGTTACAGTCTATTTGGAGGCATTGTTAGTGTCGGTGCAAGATAGGTACATGGTTTGCGCCAAACGTACCATCGGCTCAGAAATGCTTTCAAACACACCCGATGGAAGTCCTAGGTTACGAGGCTCTAGTGGATGCTGACCTTGGTCCGTTCGGAGATAATGCTAATCTTGATGCAAAGTAGGTGCATGGTTTGCACCGAACGTACGACAGGCTTTGAAATCGTTTTGGACACATCCGATGGAACTCCTAGGTGGCATGGGTCATGTGGAATCGTGTTACAGTCTATTTGGAGATAGTGTTAGTGTTGGCGCAAGAAAGGTGCATGGTTTGCGCCAAACATAACATGTGCTCAGAAATCATTTTGGACGCACCGGATGGTACTCCTTGGTGATGAGGCTCTAGTGGATGCTCACATCATTATGTTTTGGAGATAATGCTAATCTTGATGCAAGATAGGTGCATGGTTTGCGCTGAACATGCCGCTGGCTATAAAATCATTTTGGATGCACCCGATAAAACTCCTAGGTGATGTTAGACATGTGGAATCTCATTTTGGTCTGTTTGGAGACAGTGTTAGTGTCGGTGCAATATGGGTACACGGTTTGCGCCAAAGGTACCATTGGCTCATAAATCATTTTGGATGCACCCAATGTACTACTAGGTGATGTGGCTCAAGCGGAAGCTCGTTTTGGTCCGTTTAGAGATAGTGCTAATCTTGACGCAAGATAGTTGCTCAGTTTACGCCAACCGTAGCATAGGCTCAGAAATCATTTTGGACCCACCGGATGGAACTCCTAGGTGACGTGGATTAGGTGGAACCTCATTTTGGTCTGTTTGGAGACAGTGTTAGTGTCGGTGCAAGATAGGTGCACGGTTTGCGCCAAATTAACCATAGGCTCATAAATCCTTTGGGCGCACCCAATGGTACTCCAAGGTGATGAGGCTTTAGTGGATGCTAACTTTAGTCCATTTGGAGACAGTGCTAATCTTGATGCAAGGTAGGTGCACAGTTTGCGCCAAACGTACCACAGGCCCTAAAACTATTTCGGACGCACCCGATGGAACTCTTACTCGTTACAGTCTATTTGGAAACAGTGTTACTGTCGATGCAAGATAGGTGCAGGATTTGCACCAAAGGTACCATAGGCTCAGAAATCATTTTGACACACCCGATGGTACTATTAGGTGACGTGGCTCAAGTGGAAGCTCGTTTCAGTCAGTTTAGAGATAGTGCTAATCTTGACGCAAGATAGTTGCTCAGTTTGCGCCGATCGTACCATAGGCTGAAAAATCATTTTGGACGCACCCGATGGAACTCTTAGGTGACGTGGGTCAGGTGGAATCTCATTTTGGTCTGTTTGGAGACAGTGTTAGTGTCGGTGCAAGATAGGTGCATGGTTTGCGCCAAACATACCATAGGCTCAGAAATCGTTTTGGATGCACCAGATGGTACTCCTAGGTCACAAGGTTCAAGTGGAAGCCGATTTTCGTCTAATTGGAGATAGTGCTAATCTTGATGCTAGATAGTTGCTCGGTTTGTGCCGATCATATGATAGGCTTAGATGCAGTTTTAGAGGCACCCGATGGAACTCCTAGGTGATGTGGGTTATGTGGAATCTCGTTTCGGTCCGTTTGGAGACAGTGTTAAAGTTGGTGCAAGATAGGTGCACCGTTTGCACTGAACGTACCATAGGATCTAAAATCATTTTGTGTGCACCAAATGGTACTACTAGGTGACGTGGCTCAAGTGGATGCTCGTTTCGATCCGTTTAGAGATAGTGGTAATCTTGACGCAAGATAGTTGCTTAGTTCGTACTGATCGTACCATAGGCTCGAAAATCATTTTGGAGGCACCCGATGGAACTCCTAGGTGACGTGGGTCAGGTGGAATATCATTTTGGTCCGGTTGGAGACATTGTTAGTGTCGGTGCAAGATAGGTGCATGGTTTGCGCCAAACGTACCATAGGCTCAGAAATCCATTTCGGCGCACCCGATGGTACTTCTAGGTGACGAGGCTCTAGTGGATGCTCACTTCAGTCCATTTGGATATAGTGCTAATCTTGATGCAAGGTAGTTGCATGGTTTGCACCAAACGACCATAGGCTCAGAAATCCATTTGGGCGCACCCGATGGTACTTCTAGGTGACGAGGCTCTAGTGGATGCTCACTTCAGTCCATTTGGATATAGTACTAATCTTGATGCAAGGTAGTTGCATGGTTTGCACCAAACGTATCATAGGCTCAGAAATCATTTTGGACGCACTCGATGGTACTACTAACTGACGTGGCTCAAGTAGATGCTCATTTCGGTCCATTTAAAGATAGTGCTAATCTTGATGTAAGATAATTGCTCGATTTGTACCGATCGTACCATAGGCTTAGAAATCATTTTGGACGCACTCGATGGAACTCCTTGGTGACGCGGGTCAGGTGGAATCTCATTTCGGTCTATTTTGAGACAATGTTAGTGTCAGTGCAAGATAGTTGCATGGTTTGCGCCAAAGACACCATAGGCTCAGAAATCCTTTTGGACACACCCGATGGTTCTCCTAGGTGATGGGGCTCTAGTGGATGCTCACTTCGATCTAATGCATGGTAGGTGCATAGTTTGTGCCGAATGTACCATAGGTTCTGAAATCATTTTGGACGCACTCGATGGAACTCCAAGGTGACGTTTGTCATGTGGAATCTTGCTATTGTCTATTTGGAGACAGTGTTAGTATCGGTGCAAGATAAGTGCATGGTTTGCGACAAATGTACTATTGTCTCAGAAATCATTTTGTATGCACCCTATGGTACCACTAGGTAACGAGGCTCAAGTGGAATCTCGTTTCAGTTCATTTGGAGGTAGTGCTATTCTTGACGCATGATAGTTGCTCGGTTTGCGCCGATCGTACCATAGGCACGGAAATCATTTTGGACGCACCTGATAGAGCTCTGAGGTGTCGTGGGTCATGTGGAATCTTGTTACAGTCTATTTGGAGATAGTGTTAGTGTAGGTGCAAGATAGGTGCACGGTTTTCACCAAACATACCATGTGCTTAGAAATCGTTTTGGACGCACCGGATGGTACTCCTAGGTGACGAGGCTCTAGTGGATGCTCACATCATTCTGTTTGGAGATAGTGCTAATTTTGATGCAAGATAGCTGCATGGTTTGCGACGATCATACCACTATTTCTAAAATCATTTTGGATGCACCTGATAAAACTCCTAGGTGACGTCAGTCATGTGGAATCTCATTTTGCTCCGTTTGGAGACAGTGTTGGTGTCGGTGCAATATAAGTACACGGTTTGCGCCAAAGGTACCATAGGCTCATAAATCGTTTTGGACGCACCCGATGGTACTACTAGGTGACGTGACTCAAGCGGAAGCTCATTTTGGTCCGTTTACAGATAGTGCTAATCTTGATGCAAGATAGTTGCTCGGTTTGCGCTGATCAAACCATAGGCTCAGAAATCATTTTGGACCCACCCGATGGAACTCCTAGGTGACGTGAGTTAGATGGAATCTCATTTCGGTCCATTTGGAGACACTGTTAGTGTCGGTGCAAGATAGGTGCACAGTTTGCACTAAACATACCATAGGCTCAGAAATACTTTCGGGCGCACCCGATGGTACTCCTAGGTGATGAGGCTTTAGTGGATGCTAACTTTAGTACATTTGGAGACAGTGCTAATCTTGATGCAAGGTAGATGCCCGGTTTGCGCCAAACGTACCACAGGCCCTGAAACTATTTCGGACGCACCCGATGGAACTCTTACTCGTTACAGTCTATTTGGAGACAGTGTTACTGTCGATGCAAGATAGGTGTAGGATTTGCACCAAAGGTACCATAGGCTCAGAAATCATTTTGACACACCCGATGGTACTATTAGGTGACGTGGCTCAAGTGGAAACTCGTTTTAGTCGGTTTAGAGATGTGCTAATCTTGACGCAAGATGGTTGCTCAGTTTGCGCCGATCGTACCATAGGCTGAAAAATCATTTTGGACGCACCCGATGGAACTCTTAGGTGACGTTGGTCAGGTGGAATCTCATTTTGGTCTATTTGGAGACAGTGTTAGTGTCGGTGCAAGATAGGTGCATGGTTAGCGCCGAACATACCATAGACTCAGAAATCGTTTTGGATGCACCCGATGGTACTCCTAGGTCACAAGGTTCAAGTGGAAGCTGATTTCCGTCCATTTGGAGATAGTGCTAATCTTGACGCCAGATAGTTGCTCGGTTTGCGCCGATCATATGATAGGCTTAGATGCAGTTTTAGAGGCACCCGATGGAACTCCTAGGTGATGTGGGTCATGTGTAATCTCGTTTCG
Organism: Saccharum officinarum; assembly: GCA_020631735.1. NCBI lineage: Eukaryota > Viridiplantae > Streptophyta > Magnoliopsida > Poales > Poaceae > Saccharum > Saccharum officinarum. The sequence continues at coordinate 37,740,612 of CM036176.1, read as the reverse complement.
GTCCATTTGGAGACAGTGTTAAAGTTGGTGCAAGATAGGTGCACCGTTTGCACCGAACGTACCATAGGATCTAAAATCATTTTGTGTGCACTCAATGGTACTACTAGGTGACGTGGCTCAAGTGGATGCTCGTTTCGATCCATTTAGAGATAGTGGTAATCTCAACGCAAGATAGTTGCTCAGTTCGTACCGATCGTACCATAGGCTCGAAAATCATTTTGGAGGCACCCGATGGAACTCCAAGGTGACGTTTGTCATGTGGAATCTTGCTATTGTCTATTTGGACACAGTGTTAGTGTTGGTGCAAGATAAGTGCATGGTTTGCGCCAAACGTACTATTGTCTCAGAAATCATTTTGTACGCACCCTATGGTACCACTAGGTAACGAGGCTCAAGTGGAATCTCGTTTCAGTTCATTTGGAGGTAGTGCTAATCTTGACGCATGATAGTTGCTCGGTTTGCGCCGATCGTACCATAGGCACGGAAATCATTTTGGACGCACCTGATAGAGCTCTGAGGTGTCGTGGGTCATGTGGAATCTTGTTACAGTCTATTTGGAGATAGTGTTAGTGTAGGTGCAAGATAGGTGCACGGTTTTCACCAAACATACCATGTGCTTAGAAATCATTTTGGACGCACCGGATGGTACTCCTAGGTGACGAGGCTCTAGTGGATGCTCACATCATTCTGTTTGGAGATAGTGCTAATTTTGATGCAAGATAGCTGCATGGTTTGCGACGATCATACCACTATTTCTAAAATCATTTTGGATGCACCTGATAAAACTCCTAGGTGACGTCAGTCATGTGGAATCTCATTTTGCTCCGCTTGGAGACAGTGTTGGTGTCGGTGCAATATAAGTACACGGTTTGCGCCAAAGGTACCATAGGCTCATAAATCATTTTGGACGCACCCGATGGTACTACTAGGTGACGTGACTCAAGCGGAAGCTCATTTTGGTCCGTTTAGAGATAGTGCTAATCTTGATGCAAGATAGTTGCTCGGTTTGCGCTGATCAAACCATAGGCTCAAAAATCATTTTGGACCCACCCGATGGAACTCCTAGGTGACGTGGGTTAGGTGGAATCTCATTTCGGTCCATTTGGAGACACTGTTAGTGTCGGTGCAAGATAGGTGCACAGTTTGCACTAAATATACCATAGGCTCAGAAATACTTTTGGGCGCACCCGATGGTACTCCTAGGTGATGAGGCTTTAGTGGATGCTAACTTTAGTACATTTGGAGACAGTGCTAATCTTGATGCAAGGTAGGTGCACGGTTTGCGCCAAACGTACCACAGGCCCTGAAACTATTTCGGACGCACCCGATGGAACTCTTACTCGTTACAGTCTATTTGGAGACAGTGTTACTGTCGATGCAAGATAGGTGCAGGATTTGCACCAAAGGTACCATAGGCTCAGAAATCATTTTGACACACCCGATGGTACAATTAGGTGACGTGGCTCAAGTGGAAGCTCGTTTCAGTCAGTTTAGAGATAGTGCTAATCTTGACGCAAGATGGTTGCTCAGTTTGCGCCGATCGTACCATAGGCTGAAAAATCATTTTGGACGCACCCGATGGAACTCTTTGGTGACGTTGGTCAGGTGAAATCTCATTTTGGTCTATTTGGAGACAATGTTAGTGTCGGTGCAAGATAGGTGCATGGTTAGCGCCAAACATACCATAGACTCAGAAATCGTTTTGGATGCACCCGATGGTACTCCTAGGTCACAAGGTTCAAGTGGAAGCTGATTTCCGTCCATTTGGAGATAGTGCTAATCTTGACGCCAGATAGTTGCTCGATTTGCGCCGATCATATGATAGGCTTAGATGCAGTTTTAGAGGCACCCGATGGAACTCCTAGGTGATGTGGGTCATGTGTAATCTCGTTTTGGTCCGTTTGGAGACAGTGTTAAAGTTGGTGGAAGATAGGTGCACCGTTTGCACCGAACGTACCATAGGATCTAAAATCAATTTGTGTGCACCCAATGGTACTACTAGGTGACATGGCTCAAGTGGATGCTCGTTTCGATCCGTTTAGAGATACTGGTAATCTCGACGCAAGATAGTTGCTCAGTTCGTACCGATCGTACCATAGGCTCGAAAATAGTTTTGGAGGCACCCGATGGAACTCCTAGGTGACGTGGGTCTGGTGGAATATCATTTTGGTCCGTTTGGAGACATTGTTAGTGTCGGTGCAAGATAGGTGCATGGTTTGCGCCAAACATAGGCTCAGAAATCCATTTGGGCGCACCCGATGGTACTTCTAGGTGACGAGGCTCTAGTGGATGCTCACTTCAGTCCATTTGGATATAGTGCTAATCTTGATGCAAGGTAGTTGCATGGATTGCACCAAACGTACCATAGGCTCAGAAATCATTTTGGACGCACTCAATGGTACTACTAAGTGACGTGGCTCAAGTAGATGCTCGTTTCGGTCCATTTAAAGATAGTGCTAATCTTGATGTAAGATAGTTGCTCGGTTTGTACCGATCGTACCATAGGCTTAGAAATTATTTTGGACGCACCCGATGGAACTCCTTGGTGACGCGGGTCAGGTGGAATCTCATTTCAGTCTGTTTTGAGATAATGTTAGTGTCGGTGCAAGATAGGTGCATGGTTTGCGCCAAAGACACCATAGGCTCAGAAATCCTTTTGGACACACCCGATGGTACTCCTAGGTGACGAGGCTCTAGTGGATGCTCACTTCAATCCAATGCATGGTAGGTGCATGGTTTGTGCCGAATGTACCATAGGTTCTGAAATCATTTTGGACGCACTCGATGGAACTCCAAGGTGACGTTTGTCATGTGGAATCTTGCTATTGTCTATTTGGAGACAGTGTTAGTGTCGGTGCAAGATAAGTGCATGGTTTGCGCCAAATGTACTATTGTCTCAGAAATCATTTTGTACGCACCCTATGGTACCACTAGGTAACGAGGCTCAAGTGGAATCTCGTTTCAGTTCATTTGGAGGTAGTGCTAATCTTGACGCATGATAGTTGCTCGGTTTGCGCCGATCGTACCATAGGCACGGAAATCATTTTGGACGCACCTGATAGAGCTCTGAGGTGTCGTGGGTCATGTGGAATCTTGTTACAGTCTATTTGGAGATAGTGTTAGTGTAGGTGCAAGATAGGTGCACGGTTTTCACCAAACATACCATGTGCTTAGAAATCGTTTTGGACGCACCGGATGGTACTCCTAGGTGACGAGGCTCTAGTGGATGCTCACATCATTCTGTTTGGAGATAGTGCTAATCTTGATGCAAGATAGCTGCATGGTTTGCGACGATCATACTGCTATTTCTAAAATCATTTTGGATGCACCTGATAAAACTCCTAGGTGACGTCAGTCATGTGGAATCTCATTTTGCTCCGTTTGGAGACAGTGTTGGTGTCGGTGCAATATAAGTACACGGTTTGCGCCAAAGGTACCATAGGCTCATAAATCGTTTTGGACGCACCCGATGGTACTACTAGGTGACGTAGGTCAAGCGGAAGCTCATTTTGGTCCGTTTAGAGATAGTGCTAATCTTGATGCAAGATAGTTGCTCGGTTTGCGCTGATCAAACCATAGGCTCAGAAATCATTTTAGACCCACCCGATGGAACTCCTAGGTGATGTGGGTTAGGTGGAATCTCATTTCGGTCTATTTGGAGACACTGTTAGTGTCGGTGCAAGATAGGTGCACAGTTTGCACTAAATATACCATAGGCTCAGAAATACTTTCGGGTGCACCCGATGGTACTTCTAGGTGACGAGGCTTTAATGGTTGCTCACTTTGGTTTCTTTGGAGCCAGTGCAAATCTTGATGCAAGGTAGGTGCACGGTTTGCGCCAAACGTACCACAGGCTCTGAAATTATTTTGTACGCACCCGGTGGAACTCCTTGGTGACGTTTGTCATGTGGAATCTTGCTATTGTCTATTTGGAGACAGGGTTAGTGTCGGTGCAAGATAAGTGCATGGTTTGCGCCAAATGTACTATTGTCTCAGAAATCATTTTGTACGCACCCTATGGTACCACTAGGTAACGAGGCTCAAGTGGAATCTCGTTTCAGTTCATTTGGAGGTAGTGCTAATCTTGACGCATGATAGTTGCTCGGTTTGCGCCGATCGTACCATAGGCACGGAAATCATTTTGGACGCACCTGATAGAGCTCTGAGGTGTCGTGGGTCATGTGGAATCTTGTTACAGTCTATTTGGAGATAGTGTTAGTGTAGGTGCAAGATAGGTGCACGGTTTTCACCAAACATACCATGTGCTTAGAAATCGTTTTGGACGCACCGGATGGTACTCCTAGGTGACGAGGCTCTAGTGGATGCTCACATCATTCTGTTTGGAGATAGTGCTAATCTTGATGCAAGATAGCTGCATGGTTTGCGACGATCATACTGCTATTTCTAAAATCATTTTGGATGCACCTGATAAAACTCCTAGGTGACGTCAGTCATGTGGAATCTCATTTTGCTCCGTTTGGAGACAGTGTTGGTGTCGGTGCAATATAAGTACACGGTTTGCGCCAAAGGTACCATAGGCTCATAAATCGTTTTGGACGCACCCGATGGTACTACTAGGTGACGTAGGTCAAGCGGAAGCTCATTTTGGTCCGTTTAGAGATAGTGCTAATCTTGATGCAAGATAGTTGCTCGGTTTGCGCTGATCAAACCATAGGCTCAGAAATCATTTTAGACCCACCCGATGGAACTCCTAGGTGATGTGGGTTAGGTGGAATCTCATTTCGGTCTATTTGGAGACACTGTTAGTGTCGGTGCAAGATAGGTGCACAGTTTGCACTAAATATACCATAGGCTCAGAAATACTTTCGGGTGCACCCGATGGTACTTCTAGGTGACGAGGCTTTAATGGTTGCTCACTTTGGTTTCTTTGGAGCCAGTGCAAATCTTGATGCAAGGTAGGTGCACGGTTTGCGCCAAACGTACCACAGGCTCTGAAATTATTTTGTACGCACCCGGTGGAACTCCTTGGTGACGTGCGTCATGTGGAATCTTGTTACAGTCTATTTGGAGACTATGTTAGTGTCAGTGCAAGACTGGTGCATGGTTTGTGCCAAAGGTACCATAGGCTCAGAAATCGTTTTGACGCACCCGATGGTACTACTGGTGACGTGGCTCAAGTGGAAGCTCGTTTCGGTCCGTTTGGAGATGTTGCTAATCTTGATGCAAGATAGTGCTCGGTTTGTGCCGATCGTACCATAGGCTTGGAAATCATTTTGGGCGCACCCGATGGAGCTTCTAGGTGACGTGCGTCTAGTGGAATCTCATTTCGGTCCGTTTGGAGACAGTTGTAGTGTTGGTGCAAGATAGTTGCACGGTTTGTGGCAAACATACTATAGGCTCAGATATCCTTTTGGATGCACCCGATGGTAGTCCTAGGTGACGAGGCTCTAGTGGATGCTCACTTTGGTCCGTTTGGATAGAGTGCTAATCTTGATGCAAGGTAGGTGCACAGTTTGCACCGAACATACCACAGGCTCTGAAATCATTTTGGACACACCCGATGGAACTCCTAGGTAATGTGGGTCATGTGGAATCATGTTACGGTCTATTTGGAGATAGTGTTAGCGTTGGCGCAAGATAGGTGCACGATTTGTGCCAAACGTACCATAGGCTCAGGAATCCTTTAGGACCCACCCGGTGGTACTCCTAGATGACGAGGCTCTAATGGATGCTCACTTCGGTCTATTTAGAGATAGTGTTCATCTTGATGCAAGATAGGTGCACGGTTTGCCCTGAACGTACTCAGGCTCTAAAATCATTTAAGACGCACCCGATGGAACTCCTAGGTGATTTGGGTCTTGTGAAATCTCGTTTCGGTTCGTTTGGAAACAGTGTTAGTGTCGATGCAAGATAGGTGCATGGTTTGCGCCAAACGTACCATAGGCTCAGAAATCATTTTGGATGAACCCGATGGTACTCCTAGTTCACAAGGCTCAAGTGGAAGCTTGTTTCCGTTCATTTGGAGATAGTGCTAATCTTGACCCAAGATAGTTGCTCAATTTGTGCCGATCGTATGATAGGCTTAGAAATTGTTTTGGAGGCACCCGATGGAACTCCTAGGTGATGTGGGTCATGTGAAATCTCATTTTAGTCCGTTTGGAGACAGTGTTAGTGTCAGTGCAAGATAGGTGCACGGTTTGCACCAAACATACCATAGGCTCAGAAATTGTTTTCGACGCACCCGATGGTACTACTAGGTGACGTGGCTCAAGTGGAAGCTCATTTTGGTTCGTTTGGGGATAGTGCTAATCTTGACGCAAGATAGTTGCTTGGTTTGCGTCGATCATACCATAGGTTCAGAAATCATTTTGGACCCACCCGATCAAACTCCTAGGTGACTTGGGTTTGGTGGAATCTCATTTCGGTCCATTTGGAGTCAGTGTTAGTGTTGGTGCAAGATAGGTGCACGGTTTGCACCAAACGTACCATAGGCTTAGAAATCCTTTTGGGCACACCCGATGGTACTCCTAGGTGACGAGGCTTTAGTGGATGCTCACTTCGGTCTATTTAGAGACAGTGCTAATCTTGATGCAAGGTAGTGCATGGTTTGCGCCAAACATACCATAGGCTCTGAAATTGTTTCGGACACACCCGATGGATCTCCTAGGTGACGTGGGTCCTGTGGAATCTTGTTATAGTCTATTTGGAGACAGTGTTAGTGTCAGTGGAAGATAGGTCCATGGTTTACGCCAAACGTACCATAGGTTCAGAAATCCTTTTGGACATACCCTATTGTAATCCTAGGTGACGAGGCTCTAGTGAATGCTCATTTCGGTCTGTTTAGAGATAGTGCTCATCTTGATGCAAGATAGGTGCACGGTTTGCGCTGAATGTACCATAGGCTCTAAAATCTTTTTGGACGCACCCGATGGAACTCCTAGGTGATGTGGGTCATGTGAAATCTCGTATCGGTCCATTTGAAGGCAATGTTCGTGTTGGTGCAAGATTGGTGCACAGTTTGCGCCAAACGTAACATATGCTCAGAAATTGTTATGGACGCACCCGATGGTTCTGCTAGGTGACGAGGTTCCCGTAGATGTTCACTTCGGTCCATTTAGAGATAGTGCTAATCTTGATGCAATATAGGTGCACGGGTTGCACCAAACGTAACATAGGCACGAAAATCATTTTGGACACACCCAATGGAACTCCTAGGTGACGTCGGTTATGTGGAACCTTGTTTCGGTCCATTTCGAACTAGTGTTAATATCGGTTAAAGATAGGTGCACAGTTTGCGCCAACGGAACTATAGGCTCAGAAATCATTTTAGATGCACTCGATGGTACTCCTAGGTCACGAGGCTCAAGTAGAAGCTCGTTTCTATCCATTTGGAGATAATGCTAATTTTGACGCAAGATAGTTGCATGGTTTGCGTCGAACGTACCATAGGCTCGAAAATCATTTTGGACACACCAGAATGTACTCCTAGGTGACGTGGGTCATGTGGAATCTTATTTTTATCTGTTTGGAGACAGGGTTAGTGTCAGTGCAAGACAGGTCCATGGTTTACGCCAAACGTACCATAGGTTCAGAAATCCTTTTGGACATACCCTATGGTAATCCTAGGTGACGAGGCTCTAGTGGATGCTCATTTTGGTCTGTTTGGAGATAGTGCTCATCTTGATGCAAGATAGGTGTACGTTTTACCCCGAATGTACCACAGGCTCTAAAATCATTTTGGATGCACTCGATGGAACTCCTAGGTGACGTGGGTCATGTGAAATCTCATTTCGGTCCATTTAGAAACCTTGTTAGTGTCGGTGCAAGATAGGTGCATGGTTTGCACCAAATGTACCATAGACTAAGAAATCATTTTGGATGCACTCGATGGTACTCCTAGGTCATGGGGCTCAAGTAGAAGTTTGTCTCGGTCCATTTGGAGACAGTGCTAATCTTGACGCAAGATAGTTGCTCGATTTGCGCCGATGGTACCATATGCTCAGAAATCATTTTGATGCACCCGATGGAACTCCTAGGTGATGTGGGTCATTTGGAAACTTGTTTCGGTCTGTTCAGAGACAGTATTAATGTCAGTGCAAGATAGATGCACGGTTTGCACCAAACGTACCATAGGCTCAGAAATTGTTTTGGATGCACCTGATGCTACTCCAAGGTGATGAAGCTTAAGTGGATGCTCGTTTCGGCCCATTTGGAGATGGTGCTAATCTTGACGCAAGACAGTTGCTCGGTTTGCGCCGAACGTACCATAGGCATGGAAATCATTTTGGACACCCCTGATGGAACTCTTAGGAGAGGTGGGTCATGCAAAATTCATTTTAGTCTGTTTGGAGATAGTGTTAGTGTCAGTGCAAGATAGTGCCTGGTTTGCGCCAAACATACTATTGTCTTAGAAATCATTTTGGATGCACCCGATGGCAATACTTGGTGACATGGCTCAAGTGGAAGCTCGTTTCGGTCCATTTGGAGATAGTGCTAATCTTGACACATGATAGTTGCTCACTTTGCACTGACCGTACTATAGGCACGGAAATCATTTTGGACACACTTGATGGATGTCCTAGATGACGTGGGTCATCCAGAATTTGATATCAGTCCTTTTGGAGGCAGTGTTAGAGTCGATGCAAGATCGATGCATGGTTTGCACCAAACATACCATGTGCTCAGAAATCGTTTTGGACACACCTGATGCTACTCATAGGTGATGAGGCTCTAGTGGATGCTCACTTCATTCCGTTTGGAGATAGTGCTAATCTTGATGCAAGATAGGTGCACGGTTTGCACTGAACATACCCTTGGTTCTCAAATCGTTTTGGATGCACCCGATAAGGCTCCTAGGTGACGTCGGTCATGTGGAATCTCATTTCGGTCTATTTGGAGACACTGTTAATGTCGGTGCAATATAGTTGCATGGTTTGGCCAAACAAACCATAGGCTCAAAAATTGTTTTGGACGCACCTAATGGTACTACTAGGTGACATGGCTCAAGCGGAAGCTCATTTTGGTCCGTTCGGAGATCATGCTAGTCTTGATGCAAGATAGTTGCTCGGTTTGCGTAGATCGTACCATAGACTCAGAAATCGTTTTGGATAGACCCGATGGAACTCCTAGGTGACATGGGTTAGGTTGAATCTCATTTCGGTCTGTTTGGAGACAGTGTTAGTGTCGGTGCAAGATAGGTGCAAAGTTTGCGCCAAACGTACCATAGGCTCATAAATCCTTTTGGGCGCACCCGATGGTACACCAAGGTGACGATGCTCGAGTGGATGCTCACTTCGGTCTGTTTGGAGACAGTGTAATCCTAATGCAAGGTTGGTGCTCGGTTTGCACAAAACATATCACATGCTCTGAAATCGTCATGGACGCACCCAATGGAACTCTCAGGTGACATGGGTCATGTGGAATCTTGTTATAGTCTATTTGGAGACAGTGTTAGTGTCGGTGCAAAAAAGGTGCATGGTTTGCGCCAAACGTACCGAAGGATCAGAAATCATTTTGGACCTGCCCGATTGTACTCCTAGGTGATGAGGCTCTAGTGGATGCTCATTTCGGTCTATTTAGAGATAGTGCCCATCTTGATGCAAGATAGGTGCACGGTTTGCCCTTAATGTACCATAGGCTCTGAAAATCATTTTGGACGCACCCGATGGAACTCCTAGGTGATGTGGGTCGTGCGGAATCTCGTATTGGTCCATTTGAAGGCAGTGTTCGTGTTGGTGCAAGATTGTTGCACAGTTTGCGCCAAACGTAACATATGCTCAGAAATCGTTATGGATGCACCTGATGGTACTGCTAGGTGACGAGGCTCCCGTAGATGTTCACTTCGGTCCATTTGGAGATAGTGCTAATCTTGATGTAATATAGGTGCACGGATTGCGCCATATGTAACAAAGGCACGAAAATCATTTTAGACGCACCCAATGGAACTCCTAGGTGATGTGCGTTATGTGGAACCTCATTTCGGACCATTTCAAACTAGTGTTAGTGTCGGTGCAAGATAGATGCACAGTTTGCGCCAAAGGAACCATAGGCTCAGAAATCATTTTAGATGCACTCGATGGTTCTCCTAGGTCACAAGGCTGAAGTGAAAGCTCGTTTCGGTCCATTTTGAGATAATGCTAATTTTGACGCAAGATAGTTGCATGGTTTGCGTCGAACGTACCATAGGCTTGGAAATCATTTTGGACACACCAGATTGTACTCCTAGGTGACGTGGGTCATGTGGAATCTCATTTTTGTCTGTTTGGAGACAGGGTTAGTGACGGTGCAATATAGGTAGTGCACGGTTTGCGCCAAAGGTACCATAGGCTCAGAAATTGTTTTGGACGCACTCGATGGTACTACTAGGTGATGTGGCTCAAGCGAAAGCTCATTTTGGTCCGTTTGGAGATAGTGCTAATCTTGATGCGTGGTAGTTGCTTAGTTTGGTGGCTTTGTATCATTAGCACTGAAATCATTTTGGATGCACCTGATGGAAGTCCTAGGTGACATGGGTCATGCGAAATCTCGAATCGGTCCATTTGGAGGTAGTGTTAGTGTCAGTGCAAGATAGGTGCACGGTTTGCACCAAACATACCATATGCTCAGAAATCATTTTGGATGCACCTGATAGTCCTACTTGGTGACGAGGGTCTAGTAGATGCTCACTTCGGTCCATTTGGAGATAGTGCTAATCTTGATGCAAGATGGGTGCATGGGTTATGCCGAATGTACCATAGACACAGAAATTGTTTTGGACGCACCCGATGGAACTCCTAGGTGTGTGGGTCATGTAGAATCTCATTTCAGTCCGTTTGGAACCAGTGTTAGTGTCGGTGCAAGATAGGTGCACGGTTTGCGCCAAATGAACCATAGACTCAGAAATCATTTTAGATGCGCCCGATGGTACTCCTAGGTCACGAGGCTCAAGTGAAAGCTCGTTTCGGTCCATTTGGAGATAGTTGCACAGTTTGCGCTGAACGTACCATAGGCGCGGAAATCATTTTGGACGCACCTGATTGTTCTCCTAGGTGACGTGGGTCATGTGGAATCTCATTTTGATCCATTTGGAGACAGTGTTAGTGTTAGTGCAATATAGGTGCATGGTTTGCGCCAAAGGTACCATTGGCTCAGAAATCATTTTGGATGCACCCGATGGTACTACTAGGTGACATGGCTCAAGCGAAAGCTCATTTTGGTCTGTTTAGAGATAGTGCTAATCTTGGCGCAAAATAGTTGCTCGGTTTGCGCAGACCGTACCATAGGTCAAAAATCGTTTTGGACGCACCTGATGGAACTCCTAGGTGACGTGGATCAAATGGAATCTCATTTCGTTCCATTGGAGATAGTGTTAGAGTCGGTACAAGATAGGTACACAGTTTGCGCCAAATATACCATAGGCTTAGAAATTCTTTTGAACGCACCTGATGGTACTACTAGGTGATGTGGCTCAAGTGGAAGCTTGTTTTGGTTCGTTTGGAGATAGTGCTAATCTTGACGCAAGATAGTTGCTCGGTTTGCGCCGACCGTACCATGGGCTCAGAAATCATTTTGGACCCACCCGATCGAAGTCCTAGGTGACTTGGGTTTGGTGAAATCTCATTTCGGTCCGTTTGGAGACAGTGTTAGTGTTGGTGCAAGATAGGTGCACGGTTTGCGCCAAACGTACCATAGGCTCAGAAATCCTTTTGGGCACACCCGATAGTACTCCTAGGTGATGAGGCTTTAGTGGATGGTCAATTCGGTCTGTTTAGAGACAGTGCTAATCTTGATGCAAGGTAGTGCATGGTTTGTGCCAAACATACCATAGGCTCTGAAATTGTTTCGGACGCACCCAATGGATCTCCTAGGTGACGTGGGTCATGTGGAATCTCGTTATAGTCTATTTGTAGACAGTGTTAGTGTCGGTGCAAGATAGGTCCATGGTTTATGCCAAACGTACCATAGGTTCAGAAATCCTTTTGGACATACCTTATGGTAATCCTAGGTGACGAGGCTCTAGTGGATGCTGATTTCGGTCTGTTTAGAGATAGTGCTCATCTTGATGCAAGATAGGTGCATGGTTTGCCCCGAATGTACCATAGGCTTTGAAATATATTTGGACACACCCGGTGGAACTCCTAGGTGATGTGGGTCATGCAGAATCTCGTATCGGTCCATTTTAAGGCAGTGTTCGTGTTGGTGTAAGATTGGTGCACAGTTTGCGCCAAACGTAACATATGCTCAGAAATCACTATGGACGCACCCGATGGTACTGCTCAGTGACGAGGCTCCCGTAGATGTTCACTTCGGTTCATTTGGAGATAGTGCTAATCTTGATTCAATATAGGTGCACGGGTTGCACCAAACGTAACATAGGCACGAAAATCATTTTGGACGCACCCAATGGAACTCCTAGGTGACGTGGGTTATGTGGAACCTCGTTTCGGTCCATTTCGAACTAGTGTTAGTGTCGGTTAAAGATAGGTGCATAGTTTTCGCCAAAGGAACCATAGGCTCAGAAATCATTTTAGATGCACTCGATGGTACTCCTAGGTCATGAGGCTTAAGTGGAAGCTCATTTCTGTCCATTTGGAGATAATGCTAATTTTGACGCAGGATAGTTGCATGGTTTGCGTCGAACGTACCATAGGCTCGGAAATCATTTTGGACACACCAGATTGTACTCCTAGGTGATGTGGGTCATGTGGAATCTTATTTTTGTCTATTTGGAGACAGGGTTAGTGTCGGTGCAAGATAGGTCCATGGTTTACGCCAAACGTACCATAGGTTTAGAAATCCTTTTGGACATACCCTATGGTAATCCTAGGTGACGAGGCTCTAGTGGATGCTCATTTCGGTCTGTTTGGAGATAGTGCTCATCTTGATGCAAGATAGGTGCACGGTTTGCCCTGAATGAACCACAAGCTCTAAAATCATTTTGGACGCACTCGATGGAACTCCTAGGTGACGTGGGTCATGTGAAATCTCGTTTCAGTCCATTTAGAAACCTTGTGAGTGTCGGTGCAAGATAGGTGCATGGTTTGCACCAAACATACCATAGACTAAGAAATCATTTTGGATGCACCCGATGGTACTCCTTGGTCATGAGGCTCAAGTAGAAGCTTGTCTCGGTCCATTTGGAGACGGTGCTAATCTTGACGCAAGATAGTTGCTCGATTTGCACCGATGGTACCATAGGCTTAGAAATCATTTTGGATGCACCCGATGGAACTCCTAGGTGATGTGGGTCATGTGGAAACTCGTTTCGGTCTATTTGGAGACATCATTAGTGTCGGTGCAAGATAGATGCATGGTTTGCACCAAACATACCATAGGCTCATAAATTGTTTTGGATGCGCCTGATGCTACTCCTAGGTGATGAAGCTTAAGTGGATGCTCGCTTCATCCCATTTGGAGATAGTGCTAATCTTAACGCAAGATAGTTGCTTAGTTTGTGCCGAATGTACCATAGGCATGGAAATCATTTTGGACACCCCTGATGGAACTCTTAGGTGACGTGGGTCATGGAAAATTTGTTTTAGTCTATTTAGAGATAGTGTTAGTGTCAGTGCAAGATAGTGCCTGGTTTGCGCCAAACATACTATTGTCTTAGAAATCATTTTGGATACACCCGATGGTAATACTACGTGATGTGGCTCAAGTGAAAGCTCGTTTCGGTCCGTTTGGAGATAGTACTAATCTTGACACATGATAGTTGCTCAGTTTGCGCTGACCGTACCATAGGCATGAAAATAATTTTGGAGACACTTGATGGATGTCCTAGATGACGTGGGTCATCTAGAATTTGATATCAGTCCTTTTGGAGGCAGTGTTAGTGTCGATGCAAGATCGGTGCACGGTTTGCACCAAACATACCATGTGCTCAGAAATCGTTTTGGACGCACTCGATGGTACTCCTAGGTGACGAGGCTCTAGTGGATGCTCACATCATTCTGTTTGGAGATAGTGCTAATCTTGATGCAAGATAGGTGCACGGTTTGCGCCAGACGTACCCCTGGTTCTGAAATCATTTTGGATGCACCCGATAAGGCTCCTAGGTGACGTCGGTCATGTGGAATCTCGTTTTGGTCTATTTGGAGACACTGTTAGTGTCGGTGCAATATAGTTCCATGGTTTGGCCAAACAAACCATAGGCTCCAAAATCGTTTTGGACGCACCTAATGGTACTACTAGGTGACATAGCTCAAGCAGAAGCTCGTTTTGGTCCGTTTGGAGATCGTGCTAATCTTGACGCAAGATGGTTGCTCGGTTTGCGTAGATCGTACCATAGACTCATAAATCATTTTGGACCCACCCGATGGAACTCCTAGCTGACGTGGGTTAGGAGGAATCTCATTTCGGTCTGTTTGGAGACAGTGTTAGTGTCGGTGCAAGATAGGTGCAAAGTTTGCGCCAAACGTACCATAGGCTTAGAAATCCTTTTGGGCGCACTCGATGGTACTCCTTGGGGACGATGCTCAAGTGGATCTCACTTCGGTCGGTTTGGAGACAGTGCTAATCCTGATGCAAGGTAGGTGCTCGATTTGCGCTAAACGTACCACAGGCTCTGAAATTGTCTTGGACGCACCCGATGGAACTATTAGGTGACATGGGTCATGTGGAATGTTGTTACAGTCTATTTGGAGATAGTGTTAGTGTCGGTGCAAGAAAGGTGCATGGTTTGCGCCAAACATAACAAAGGATCAGAAATACTTTTGGACCCACCAGATTGTACTCCTAGGTGACGAGGCTCTAGTGGATGCTCATTTTGGTCTATTTAGAGATAGTGCTCATCTTGATGCAAGATAGGTGCACAGTTTGCCCCGAATGTACCATAGGCTCTGAAAATCATTTTGGATGCATCCGATGGAACTCCTAGGTGATGTGGGTAATGCCGAATCTTGTATCGGTCCATTTGAAGGCAGTGTTCGTGTTGGTGCAAGATAGGTGCACGATTTGCGCCAAACGTAGCATATGCTCAGAAATCATTTTGGATGCACCTGATGGTAATGCTTTGTGACGAGGCTCTAGTAGATGCTCACTTCGGTCCATTTGGAGATAGTGCTAATCTTGATGCAAGATGGGTGCACGGGTTGTGCCGAATGAAACATAGACACAGAAATTGTTTTGGACGCACCCGATGGAACTCCTAGGTGATGTCGGTCGTGTAGAATCTTGTTTCAGTCCGTTTGGAACCAATGTTAGTGTCGGTGCAAGATAGGTGCACTGTTTGCGCCAAATGAACCATAGACTCAGAAATCATTTTAGATGCACCCGATGGTACTCCTAGGTCACGAGGCTCAAGTGGAAGCTCGTTTCGGTCCATTTGGAGATAGTGCTAATTTTGATGCAAGATAGTTGCAAAGTTTGCGCAGACTGTACCATAGGCGCGGAAATCATTTTGGACGCACCCGATTATTCCCCTAGGTGACGTGGGTCATGTGGAATCTCATTTTGATCCATTTGGAGACAGTGTTAGTGTCAGTGCAATATAGGTGCACGGTTTGCGCCATAGGTACCATTGGCTTAAAAATCATTTTGGACGCACCAGATGGTACTACTAGGTGATGTGGCTCAAGCAGAAACTCATTTTGGTTAGTTTAGAGATAGTGCTAATCTTGGTGCAAAATAGTTGCTCGGTTTGCACAGACTTTTAGGTCAAAAATCATTTTGGACGCACGAGATGGAACTCCTAGGTGACGTGGATCATGTGGAATCTCGTTATAGTCTATTTGGAGACAGTGTTAGATAGGTCCGTGGTTTACGCCAAACGTACCATAGGTTTAGAAATCCTTTTGGACATACCCTATGGTAATCCTAGGTGACGAGGCTCTAGTGGAAGCTCATTTCGGTCTGTTTGGAGATAGTGCTCATCTTGATGCAAGATAGGTGCACGGTTTGCCCCGAATGTACTATAGGCTCTGAAATCTTTTTGGACGCACCCGATGGAACTCCTAGGTGATGTGGGTCATGCAGAATCTCGTATCGGTCCATTTGAAGGCAGTGTTCGTGTTGGTGCAAGATTGGTGCACAGTTTGCGCCAAACGTAACATATGCTCAGAACTCATTATGGACGCACTTGATGGTACTGCTAGGTGACGAGGCTCCCATAGATGTTCACTTCGGTCCATTTGGAGATAGTGCTAATCTTGATGCAATATAGGTGCACGGGTTGCACCAAACGTAACATAGGCATGAAAATCATTTTGGACGCACCCAATGGAACTCCTAGGTGACGTGGGTTATGTGGAACCTCGTTTCTGTCCATTTCGAACTAGTGTTAGTGTCGGTTAAAGATAGGTGCACAGTTTGCGCCAAAGGAACCATAGGCTTAGAAATCATTTTAGATGCACTCGATGGTACACCTAGGTCACGAGGCTCAAGTGAAAGCTCGTTTCTATCCATTTGGAGATAATGCTAATTTTGATGCAAGATAGTTGCATGGTTTGCGTCGGACGTACCATAGGCTCGGAAATCATTTTGGACACACCAGATTGTACTCCTAGGTGACATGGGCCATGTGGAATCTTATTTTTGTCTATTTGGAGACAGGGTTAGTGTCGGTGCAAGATAGGTCCATGGTTTACGCTAAATATACCATAGGTTTAGAAATCCTTTTGGACATACCCTATGGTAATCCTAGGTGACGAGGCTCTAGTGGATGCTCATTTCGGTCTGTTTGGAGATAGTGCTCATCTTGATGCAAGATAGGTGCACGGTTTGCCCCGAATGTACCACAGGTTATAAAATCATTTTGGATGCACTCGATGGAACTCCTAGGTGATGTGGGTCATGTGAAATCTCGTTTTGGTCCATTTAGAAACCTTGTTAGTGTCGGTGCAAGATAGGTGCATGGTTTGCACCAAACATACCATAGACTAAGAAATCATTTTGGATGCACCCGATGGTACTCCTAGGTCATGAGGCTCAAGTAGAAGCTTGTCTCGGTCCATTTAGAGATGGTGCTAATCTTGACACAAGACAGTTGCTCGATTTGCGCCGATGGTACCATAGGCTTAGAAATCATTTTGGATGCACCTGATGGAACTCTTAGGTGATGTGGGTCATGTGGAAACTCGTTTCGGTCTGTTTAGAGACAGCATTAGTGTTGGTGCAAGATAGATGCACGGTTTGCACCAAACATACCATAGGCTCAGAAATTGTTTTGGATGCACCTGATGCTACTCCTAGGTGGTGAAGCTTAAGTGGATGCTCGTTTCGGCCCATTTGGAGATAGTGCTAATCTTGATGCAAGATAGTTGCTCAGTTTGCGCCGAACGTACCATAGGCATGGAAATCATTTTGGACACCCCTGATGGAACTCTTAGGTGACGTGGGTCATGGAAAATTCGTTTTAGTCTGTTTGGAGATAGTGTTAGTGTCAGTGCAAGATAGTGCCTGGTTTGCGCCAAACATACTATTGTCTTAGAAATCGTTTTGCACACACTACTAGTAGGTGATGTGGCTCAAGTGAAAGCTCGTTTCAGTCCGTTTGGAGATAGTGCTAATCTTGATGCATGATTGTTGCTCGGTTTGCGCCGATTGTACCATTGGCACCGAAATTGTTTTGGATGCACCCGATGGAAGTCCTAGGTGACATGGGTCATGCAAAATCTCGAATCGGTCCATTTGGAGATAGTGTTAGTGTCAGTGCAAGATAGGTGCATGGTTTGCGCCAAACATACCATATGCTTAGAAATCGTTTTGGATGCACCTGATGGTACTGCATGGAAACGAGGCTCTAGTAGATGCTCACTTCAGTCCATTTGGAATAGTGCTAATCTTGCTGCAAGATGGGCGCATGGGTTGTGTCGAATGTACCATAGACACAGAAATTGTTTTGGACGTACCTGATGGAACTCCTAGGTGATATGGATCATGAAGAATCTTTTTTCAGTCCGTTTGGAACCAGTTGTTAGAGTTGGTGAAGATAGGTGCAACGGTTTGTGCTAAATGAACCATAGATTCATAAATCATTTTAGATGCATCCGATGGTAATCCTAGGTCACGAGGCTCAAAGTGGAAGCCCATTTCGGTCCATTTGGAGATAGTGCTAATTTTGACGCAAGATAGTTTGCACAGTTTG